>OW818029.2:132153420-132865920 GCA_942486065.2 Calliphora vomitoria | reverse complement strand
CAGATTTTGTATGATTTTTGACATCCAATATCTCGAAAACCGTTGGAGGTACACACAAATTATATATCACCCAAATCTAGGGATTATTATTTTCTAAAAATGTTGTAATAACTCCTTAACTCGTAGGACGCATAATAACCGAGATATATGGCAAAAACAGATTTTATATGATTTTTGACATCCAATATCTCGAAAACCGTTGGAGGTACACACATATTATGTGTTACCCAAATGTAGGGATTATTATTCTCTAAAAATGTTGAAATAACTAATAAACTCGTAGAATGCATAATAACCGAGATATATGTCAAAAACTGATTTTTGTAATTTTTGATATCCAAAATCTCGAAAATCGTTGGAGGTATGCAAAAATTGTATGTTACCAAAATATAGGGATTTGTATTCTTTAAATATTTTGTAATAACTCCTAATCTCATACAACGCCTAATAACCGAGATAAATCTAAAAAACAGATTTTTTATGATTTTTGACATCCAATATCTCGAAAACCGTTGGAGGTACACACAAATTATTTATCACCCAAATCTAGGGATTATTATTCTCTAAAAATGTTGTAATAACTCCTTAACTCGTAGGACGCATAATAACAGAGATATATGGCAAAAACAGATTTTATATGATTTTTGACATCCAATATCTCGAAACCCGTTGGAGGTACACACATATTATATGTTACCCGAATGTAGGAATTATTATTCTCTAAAAATGTTGTAATAACTAATAAACTCATACAACGCCTAATAACCGAGATAAATCTAAAAAACTGTATTTTGTAATTTTTGGCATCCTATATCTCGAAAATCGTTGGAAGTATGGAAAAATTATATGTTGCCAAAATGTAGGGATTATTATTCTTTAAAAATGTTGTAATAACTCCTAAACTCATAGGACGCATAAAAACCGAGATATATGGCAAGTACAGTTTTTTTGTAATTTTTTACATTCAATATCTCAAAAACCGTTTGAGGTAACCACGAATTATGTGTAACCAAAATGTAGGGATTGTTATTATCTAAAAATGCTGTACTAACGCCTAAACTCTTAGGACGCCTAACAACTGAGATTTATGCAAAGAATTGATTTTTGACATCCAGTATCTCGAAAACCGTTGGAGGTACTCAAAAATTATGTTACCAAAATGTAGCTCATAGGACGCTAACTAACCGATATATATGCAAAAAATATTTATTTTTGTGATATTTTAGGAACAACATTGACCAAACAAGCAGCAAAAGTAAACATACACCACCTTGTACAATTTCGTCTTGTTCCCGCTTTTTTTGTTCACGCCAAATTTAAACAAGGTGGTGTCGATTCTACAACAACAACATTGACCAAACAAGCAGCAAAAGAAAACAGACACCATCTTCTACAATTTCGTCTTGTTCCCGCTTTTTTTTGTTTATGGTAAATTTAAACAAGGTGGTGTCGGTTCTACAACAACAACATTGACCAAACAAGCAGCAAAAGAAAACAGACACCATCTTCTACAATTTCGTCTTGTTCCCGCTTTTTTTTGTTTATGGTAAATTTAAACAAGGTGGTGTCGGTTCTACAACAACAAGAATTGGTCAAAGTAGTCAACACCATCTTGTATAAATTCGACTTTAAAGGTACATGCAACCAAAATGTAGGAACTTTTATTGTCTAAAAATTTAGTTATAACTCCTATACTCCTAAAACATGATTTGATTTTGATGTTTGACATCCAATATCTCGAAAACCGTTAGGGGTAGGCAATCATTATGTGTAACCAAAATGTATCGATTATTATTCTCTAAAAATGTTGCGATAACTTCTAAACTAGTAGGACGCATAATAAAAGAGATAAATGCAATAAACAGATTTTTGTAATTTTTAACATCCAATATTTAGCAAATAGTTGGAGGTATGCACGAATTATTTGTAACCAAAATGTAGGGATTGCATAATAATCCAGATATATGCAAAAAATATATATTATTAAAATCGTTGGAGGTAAACAAAATATATATGTTTTCAAAATGTACACCCAGAGAAAAAACAACTTAAAATCAATAAGAACCATATTAAATCAATTAGAAACATTAACGAAAATTTAGAAATGTTGAATTTTTTTCTTTCAATATGGAACATTATTAATTTATTATTAAGTTAAAAATAATTAATTTATTGTGTTTATGAATGGGTTTTGTATGGTTTTTCTATTAAAATAAACATTATTGAATTAATATATCGCATTCTTGTTTTTAAGTTGCTGTTTTCCCCGAGTGTAGGGATTATTATTCTTTAAAAATTATGTAATAACTCCTAATCTCACAGGAACCGAAATAACCGGTTGGTAAAAAGCCGAATTTTGAACTGCCTAAAAATTTCGTTAAGTTTAAATAGTCGTAGTCTAACTTTTTATCGTGATTATTAAAAAATGCTTGTTTTCATTACTAAATTAGGTAACCATATGTCCTTTATACTAAAACAGTATAAAGTACGAAAAAACTACTTTTCATAAATTAGCAAAAGTCGTAACGTCGACTTTTTGTTTTATAAATAAATCTATTTAATGATTTTATGATTATTTTTTAAATAAAATGTTGGAATTATTATCTAAAAATAGTAACTATATATATGATTGTGGTAACAATAATATGGTTAATTTACGATTCGCATGAATATTTCAACCATATATATGGTTGCAGTAACCATGTATATGTTTGTGACAACCATTTATATGATGAAGGACTTACCATATTATGATGCTCTCGTATCATAATCTGAGAACAACATATTATGATAAAATTATTCATCATATAAATGGTTGTCACAAACATATACATGTTTACTGTAACCATATATATGGTTGAAACATTCATGTGAATCGTAAATTAACCATATTATTGTTACCACAATCATATATATAGTTACTGTGACTATAATATTGTTAAAAATTTTGATATTGTTACAGTAACCATGCACAAATTTGAAATGGTTACAGTAACAATGTACAACTATATTTTTTTTCTGCGTGTAGGACGCATAATAATTGAGATATATTCCTAAAACTTATTGTTTATGATTTTTGACATTCAATATCTCGAAAATCGTTGGAAGTAGGTAAAAAACATTCTGGAACACTATATTCCACGATTTTCGAGATCTCGATTTAGAGTTCTATAAATCGACTTTATTTTCAACCTTTTGCTTAAACTAAGCCATTATTGATTAACTAAATATAGGCTAATTAAAAAATATCACAAAGTTTAAAAAATCGCAGTTGGCTACCTTTTTATTGTGAAAATTAAAAAAAATGTTGTATTTAATAATTTAGGTAACAAAAGACGAAAAAACTACTTTTCATAAATTAGCAAATGTAGCAAAGTTGACTTTTTGTTTCATCTATTAATCTATTAAAATATTTTATGTTTGTTTTTTAAGCCATTAATAATGGGCACATACTGATATTTCTCAGTTTCTTAATCTCTGAATCACTTTCTTGTCCATAGTGTAATATATTAATGAGATTACAAGTCCTAATTATGTTTTGATGAAACTAAAAGGATTAATTAAAAAATTATATAATAACTCCTAAACTCATACGACGCCTAATAACCGAGATCTCGAAAATCGTTGGAGGTATGCACAAATTATATGTTATCAAAATGTAGGGATATTTTGATAACTCCCGAGCTCGTAGGACGCATAGTAATTGAGATATATTTCCAAAAATGATTTTTGACATATCTCGAAAACCGTTACATGATACCAAAATTTAGGGATTATTATTCTCTTATAATGTTGAAATAACTAATAAACTCGTAGAATGCATAATAACCGAGATATATGTCAAAAACTGATTTTTGTAATTTTTGATATCCAAAATCTCGAAAATCGTTGGAGGTATGCAAAAATTGTATGTTACCAAAATGTAGGGATTATTATTCTTTAAATATTTTGTAATAACTCCTAATCTCACACAACGCCTAATAACCGAGATAAATCTAAAAAACAGATTTTTTATGATTTTTGACATCCAATATCTCGAAAACCGTTGGAGGTACACACAAATTATTTATCACCCAAATCTAGGGATTATTATTCTCTAAAAATGTTGTAATAACTCCTTAACTCGTAGGACGCATAATAACCGAGATATATGGCAAAAACAGATTTTATATGATTTTTGACATCCAATATCTCGAAAACCGTTGGAGGTACACACAAGTTACATGATACCAAAATTTAGGGATTATTATTCTCTTATAATGTTGAAATAACTAATAAACTCGTAGAATGCATAATAACCGAGAGATATGTCAAAAACTGATTTTTGTAATTTTTGATATCCAAAATCTCGAAAATCGTTGGAGGTATGCAAAAATTGTATGTTACCAAAATATAGGGATTTGTATTCTTTAAATATTTTGTAATAACTCCTAATCTCATACAACGCCTAGTAACCGAGATAAATCTAAAAAACAGATTTTTTGTGATTTTTGACATCCAATATCTCGAAAACCGTTGGAGGTACACACAAATTATATATCACCCAAATCTAGGGATTATTATTCTCTAAAAATGTTGTAATAACTTCTTAACTCGTAGGACGCATAATAACCGAGATATATGGCAAAAACAGATTTTATATGATTTTTGACATCCAATATCTCGAAAACCGTTGGAGATACACACATATTATGTGTTACCCAAATGTAGGGATTATTATTCTCTAAAAATGTTGAAATAACTGATAAACTCGTAGAATGCATAATAACCGAGATATATGTCAAAAACTGATTTTTGTAATTTTTGATATCCAAAATCTCGAAAATCGTTGGAGGTATGGAAAAATTGTATGTTACCAAAATGTAGGGATTATTATTCTTTATATATTTTGTAATAACTCCTAATCTCATACAACGCCTAATAACCGAGATAAATCTAAAAAACAGATTTTTTATGATTTTTGACATCCAATATCTCGAAAACCGTTGGAGGTACACACAAATTATTTATCACCCAAATCTAGGGATTATTATTCTCTAAAAATGTTGTAATAACTCCTTAACTCGTAGGACGCATAATAACCGAGATATATGGCAAAAACAGATTTTATATGATTTTTGACATCCAATATCTCGAAAACCGTTGGAGGTACACACATATTATGTGTTACCCAAATGTAGGGATTATTATTCTCTAAAAATGTTGAAATAACTAATAAACTCGTAGAATGCATAATAACCGAGATATATGTCAAAAACTGATTTTTGTAATTTTTGATATCCAAAATCTCGAAAATCGTTGGAGGTATGCAAAAATTGTATGTTACCAAAATATAGGGATTTGTATTCTTTAAATATTTTGTAATAACTCCTAATCTCATACAACGCCTAGTAACCGAGATAAATCTAAAAAACAGATTTTTTGTGATTTTTGACATCCAATATCTCGAAAACCGTTGGAGGTACACACAAATTATATATCACCCAAATCTAGGGATTATTATTCTCTAAAAATGTTGTAAAAACTCCTTAACTCGTAGAACGCATAATAACCGAGATATATGGCAAAAACAGATTTTATATGATTTTTGATATCCAATATCTCGAAAACCGTTGGAGATACACACATATTATGTGTTACCCAAATGTAGGGATTATTATTCTCTAAAAATGTTGTAATAACTCCTTAACTCGTAGGAGGCATAATAACAGAGATATATGGCAAAAACAGATTTTATATGATTTTTGACATCCGATATCTCGAAAACCGTTGGAAGTACACACAATTATATATTACCCAAATGTAGGAATTATTATTCTCTAAAAATTTTGTAATAACTAATAAACTCATACAACGCCTAATAACCGAGATAAGTCCAAAAAACTGATTTTTATAGTTTTTTACAGCCAATATCTCGAAAATCGTTGGAGGTATGGAAAAATTATATGTTACCAAAATATAGGTATTATTATTCTTTAAATATGTTTGATAAGTCCCAAACTCGTAGAAGGCATAATAACCGAGATATATTTAAAAATCTGATTTTTGTTGATTTTTGACATCTAATATCTCGAAAACCGTTGGAGGTACGCACAAACTATCTGTTGAAAATTAATAAATGCATATTTGCATTAATAAATTTGGTAGCTATATGTCTTTTATATTAAAACAGTCTAAAAAGACGAAAAATTTATTTTTCATAAATTAGCAAAAGTCGTAACGTCGACTTTTTGTTTCATCTATAAATCTATTCAAAGATTTTATGATTATTTTTTAAGCTAATAACCGAGATATATGATAAAAACGATTTCTGACATCCAATTTCTCGACTTTAAGTATGAAAGATAATGGAATGTGCCATTTCGCTATGATTTAATCTTATATTACTCGCGTTTTTATAAAAAATCGTATAATAGAGTTAAATTTGTCTGGTCTATCCATATGAAAATATGGCTACCCTGAAAACAATATTTGCTGAGTCATGCAATAATTCAGCCATAGGACAATATGGCAACTCTAAACTATGTGTTTGTTAGCGCCATTTTTTGCCCGGAAAAAAAATTCTTGGCTAAAAATCGCTAGTTTTAGAGCATAAGTACGGCAACATCGATAGTGATATTATTTCTTAAAAACTTAAAATTTTTATACTTAAAGCGTATATATAGCTATTGGAACTAGCTTAAACGATATTTAACATATCGCGGAATCTAATTATGTAATAAAAAAAAAATCGAAAAAAATGTCCCCAAACTATCATGTCCCCAAAGTATGCGCAAGATATATGATTAGTTTGAGGACAGTCCCCAAAGTATGCAATTGTCCTCAAACAATGCGGTAGATCGAAAAAATGTCCCCAAAGCATGCGCTGTGCATATATATATGTATATGTATATGTATATGTATATGTATATGTATATGTATATGTATATGTATATATATATATATATATATATGTATAAATATATTTGTATGTTTATAAAGATATATATATGTATATGCATATGTAGATTTTTTTTTCATATTTGTTTACATCTCCTGAGTATACACCCTTTCACACCGTATAGCACTATGTCTTTTATCGAATGATCCTCTTCAAACTCATCACCACCATATTAATATTCCCGAAGAATGAAAAAAAAAATTTTAGAAATCATGATTACAAAATTTATGGCAAAATAATACATAAAATTACCTCTAACAAAGAACAGCAAATGTTCTTCTGTTTAAACAAAGCAAAGCCAAATGATAATGCGGTATCTTAACAGTTGTAAATTTTTGGTAACAACTATGTTGCTATGTTTTTATGATGAATGCATTAGTATGTGTCAGTATGTAAGTTTTGAGATTGTATTTACTAGTGGAAAAGTAAAATTGCTGAATTAGCGTATTCATTCCAACATATGAGGGTATAAAAGACAAAAACTCTATTATAACCTTCTTGCATTTTAAAAAGAACTCCTGACACTCAAAAGTCTTATTTGAATCGGCGAATTTTGATAATTTCCACAAAGGAAAATTATCTAACCTAAATTCTTTTTTTTTATCAGAAGTTCTGCTAAGATTTGTTCATATTTGTCACGGAAAATAAGGTAAATTACTTTCTAATAAATCTAAAGTTGAAATAATATGGTATTTTAATGTACTTATCATAATTCTATAACACTAGAAATTGAACGAGGACTAGAGCACAAGGAGATATATTGCTCACTCTATAAGTCCAATTAATTTACCTGTCAGGAGCTAATAATTCAAGGATCTACCATCACTTTTATTTTATTAGTTGCGATAATTGAATATATTGAAGGTAAATTACAAAAAAAAAAAACATACATACACATTGCTGCAATATGCCGTAAAACATAACCTTAAATAGTTATTATTTTTTTTACAACTGATTTAGATACAATATCAAATTTGCTTTCGTTGTGGATAAGCCTCCCTTGTAGGGTAAATACATTTTTCCATTTTCAATATTGGAGATTTGAGGGCAGCGGGAAACCCTCGGTCAAAACCCGTCTCCCAACTAAGTTTTATCAGAAAATTCTCCATTTTCTTCATAACATCCAGCAAAATTTCTCAGCATCAACATAAAAATCGATCTAAAACTACCAACAATATTATATGTGAAGTGTTAGTGCAGTGACAAATTTATCAAAAAGAAAAAAGCTTAAGAAATAATGGCCCAAAAAGAAAATTATTTGAAATAAAAATTAAAAATTAAAATACAAAAATCAAAATAAAATGGCCAAAATCTGGTGAAAATTAAAATTTAAAAGAAAATTTGTATGAATTATAATTTTTTTTTAGTGAAAACCAAAATTGTCTTTATACAATAAAAGAAAACAACAAAAGAATGTAACCACTTTCCATACAATATTTGTTTAGTAATTAAAGAAAAGAAATTCTCACTAAAAAAAAAAATACAAACTATGAATTTTGAGTATAATTTATTAATTCGAGACTTACCAAGTGTTTCAGTAAAATCCTTTGTTACCCCAAATAGATTAATTTTAGTTAAAAATTATTCACTTTGATTTCTTATTATTAATGTAAAAAAATTCAGCAATTGTTAAAATAATATGAAAATGTGCAATTAAAAACAAGAGTTAAAGATTAATAATAAATGTCAAACGATAAAAAGTGCAAAAATTATCTATATACGACCAAAACAAACAATACAAAAATCTATAAATAAATTCTTGAAAAAAAGAAATGTTAAATAATTATTAAAAGATAATGTTAATTATTCCAAAATGTTATTCCGTAACATCTTAAAAACAAACCCAACATTTGAACCACTGTTAAACATTCGACAATAAGTAATTTTATACTTTTTCAACCCAAGCAGGAGCCTGAGAAAGATCTTTCAACGGAATCCAGCCAAAAGTGAGTAAAAACCAATTTTTTTATTATTTTTTTTCATATCCTTTATAAATTACAGGAAATATAAAATTTTCAAGAACGAAATAAAAAAAAAAAACAAAATAATTAATTAACTAAAATCAATGTATATGTTAATAACATATTGAGCAATAGTTCAAGTAACAGCACTGTTAATGACATTCACTCAATGAATTATTAACAGATTTTCTTTTAAATTATCTTGAAGATTTAATATATTTTCTGAATTTATTAATGTATTCAAAATTTACTTAAATAATTAAATCCGGTATTAAAAATAATGAAAAATGGTACTAAATAATATATTAAAATATTAAATGAATGTGAAAATTGCTTTAGTTTTGTTTGTAATTATTTTAATATTGTGAGAGAAAAAAATTAATAACGGTGTAAATGATAAAATTCAAAATTCATCACGGTGTGTTAAATGATTAAAACATATTTATAATTACACTTCTGTTAATAACAGAGTTACGTGGCATGATCGGTAGCGCGGATGTTCCATGATCGTAACGTTCTTAGTTCGAGCCCCAACGTCGGCATTTTTTTTTTCTGTTTTTTTTATTAAATAATATAAAATCAACTTTTTTCATAATTTTTTTTATTAAATCAAAATTTTATATACTTTTATTATTTTATCAATATTTTGTTTATTTTTATTTTTAATTAAATCAAAATTTTATATATTTTAATTATTTTATGATTTCATAGAATAATAATGTCGTATAAAATGATTTTTGCATGCACTATATATCTGACATTTTCAAAGTGAGTCCCGGGTTCGATTCCTATTGATAATTTTTTTATTTGATTTTTTTTTAAAACATTTTCATTCATTAATTTGATAAACATAATCAGTTTTAATTGCACAAAGTTTATTTTTTTTATATTCTTTTTTGTTTCGATTGATTTTTGTTTTTTTTTATGATTGATTTGTATATATATTTTTTTCTGTTCATAATAATGATTTATTTATCAATAAGTTGAATTAAAATAATTATAAATTTGTATAATATGGTTAAAATTTTCTTATTCAATAAATTGTTGAAATTATAATGAATTACTAAACAAATTGATTTCTGATTTTTGGACATACTGTAGTATAGGGTGAGTTAAGTTAGGGATCATGTAGGGATAGTTCTTTTATTTGTGCAAAATACATACTTTTTACATGATCATGGTTGGGAGGGGTAAATGCGTATCATGATCTACACGCAAATCAATAGTTTTTGCTTAGTTTTTCTATTAAAAGTCCATTATTTTTCTATATGTCTGTCCTTTTCACTATTTCTCTCTATTATAAGAAGCATGCAACTTTTAAAATATGAGTATCTGTAGTTTGTTTAGAGAAAAGTTTAGCGAAACAATAAAACCTACGCCGTTTGCCGACGAGATAGGAGCCGGAAGTGTATTGCATGCTAGCTAAACTATAAAACTTGCCCAAATAGCAAAAAAAAAATTTTTTAGTTAATCGCTACAAATACTCGTAATTTACAAGTATTAATTTAACTTAAGTAAGTTTAATATGCACAGAAATCAAGCTGCGAAATATGTTTGTGATCGTTTATTGGCCTATCAGTATGTTCTATCGATTTGTCTTACTCCTTTTTTTTCAATTCGAATCACAAAATAAGCCACCTGAATTCAATTTTAAGCATTCGGCAACATTTTTGATTTTCCTCATATATACATATGCATATAAGAGTGTCCTGTTGAATGGTTTTTTGATAAGCTTATCGATGATGATGTTAATTCTTACACACTTTATATTATTTGCATGTTTATGGACCTAATTATATTGATATTACATTTCGGGTAGGGACCTGAAGAAATAATACAAAAAAACTGTTTTTATTTTGTTGTGAACTCAACTCATTATCATATGGGACACTCTAATATTCGTATACATATGTAGGCACTAATACAGATAATAATAACATTGCTCATAGGCCTAACAAGTATTCAGAGTTTCTTAATTTCTTTTTAAATGGGTACACCCTGTTATTAAATTATAAAAAAAAATACTTATATAGCTTTTTTTTAATTTCTATATAGTACTGAACCCGGTCCGCGTATCTGGCCATTAGAAAACATCTGTTTTATATTGCATCTCGATCTCTGCTTCTTCTTCGTTCATTACTGTGTCAATTGATTTGTATTTAGTTGTTTACAAAAAATACAAGAGAAAAATAAGCTTTTGAACAGAACATAATGAAAATGTTTTATTGAAATGTGGGAAGAAAAAATAGAGTTTGTCTAATAAATGTTAAAACCAGATTTATGAAAACTTATAGTGTGAATGCAAAATCAGCTGATTAAGGTTTTAACGTTAAAACCTGGTTTTAACTTTAGGTGTGAAAACAATATTAAGCTAATGTATGCATATTATAGTTGGGCCTTTAGAATGATGTTATGCATTTCTTTTATACATTTACATTTCTTTTATATTTGATTATATGCCTTAATGCATTATAAATTCTCTATAAACGAAATTTTTTGTAAAAACTCTACACAGAGAAAACAGATTCGTATTCACAACCGAATTTGGCGCCAATCGAATTTTGTCGGTTACAAGTACTATCACCAAATTCGGTTATAATTACTGAATGAATATGGTACTCGTAACTGTTTTCAAAAACAATTCGGTTACATTGTAGGAAAATAAAATCTACTATTGTGAATTACTTTCAAAATTATATATTTTTTTCAATTTATTTTATTTACCACAAGAAAACGAGTAAAATACACAATAATGAATGTTTTAAATATCTGCATTTATGTAGGATCTTGACAGCAAATAACGGGAAATCCATTAGGAACTCTACTACAGATGGTTGACTTCATGACCTTATATAATTTCGTAGTGTGTTTTGCAAAAACTTTTCAGGAGTTACACTCAAGTAAATCCTTCAGCATGCATTGACTTCATGACAATATCTTGCAAAATAAGGTAGTACGACACCTAGTTAATTCATTAATCTGTAATAGCATAAACAAATCTTTAGTGAAAACATAAATTGTAGGAAAGCTATAAAATTTGTGGTTGCCAATAAATACATAAACCATGTATGTTGTATCTAGCGAAAATAATTATGAGCTTACCCATCCGTATCCTAAGCTTAATGTTCATTATTTTAAATGATTAATGAAGGTTTTTTGCGGATAATATTACATTTCTTCCATTTTTGCATTCGTTTTATTTAAAAAATTTTGTTTCAAAATGTCAAAACAACAAAATATTAATTCCATTTTCTTTCCTTTAAAAATCATAACTGAATTTTTCAATTGCAACTATTATTTACTAAAATTAATTCGATTGTGATTTCCGAATAAATTTAATTATGTTTAGTAAAGACACAAACCGGTGTTTTACAGTTGTTAGAATCATATTTCAATTACGATTATGGTTTTACAATTCTAAACATAGAAATTCTATTAAATTTATAGTATTATAATAACTACAATACAATTTCATTTCACATTATTAAATTTTTATAATCAGAACCGATTTCCAACAAATCTCTTTTCTGTGTGTATTTTCATTTAATAAATGACCTTGATTATAAGTATATAAGTAAAATCGCAAACCATCAAACGATCGAACTCTACTGGCAGCAACATATAATTGCCCATCAGAAAATATGGGTTGTCTTAATAATATACCAACTTTTTCAAATGTTTGACCTTGAGACTTGTTTATGCAAAAGCGAGGATGACGGAGAACTGAGTACGTTGGAAAGTAAAAGGTAAAAGTGTTCCAGAATATGTTAAATGAAATCGAGGAATTTAAATGCGGGTGTTATGCGCAACGCCAGTCAAAACTTCACAATCCAAACAATTGTTTTACATTCGTTTCACACACAATCGAGTTCCATTTACCAATCCTTTCTTCGTATTGAAGTTGCGGATTAGCAATACAATGGAGTTCTCTTTAAGAACTAAATTATGAGGTGGTAAACCACTAACATTCAAAAAATTCAAATATTCAACAGGATAATTATTTTCTTCGCGTGCATCATCACAAACTATTTTATCACAGCTGAGAAATCCTTTTTCCTCTCCTGGTATCGGCTTGAGTATTTCTGTATTAATTAAGGAACAGTCTTCGTTTTATGCAACTAATATCACACATTTTAAAATTTCTGAACAAAGAATATTTTCTGAAATATTGACGAACATATCTTCTATAATATTAGCTGGATTACAAACCAGTCTTCTTGGAATTTCAATAAAATCTTCACCAAATCGTGGAAATGTTTTCATTTTACCGTTACCAAGTGAATTAAGAAATAGAATGAATTCAATTTCATTTTTTTAAAATTGGAATAGGTAACTAGAAAGCATTATGCAAAGTTCGGCCTCCAATTAAAAGGGTAGAAGCTATGCCACTTAATGCAGTAGGAATGCATTTGAGATTTATCGAATTAATTTTGTGTATAGTTGCTGTCTGTATATGGGGCATTTCATATCAAGTGAACCAACTTCAGAAATGGGATGAAATTTGCACCATAGTTAGTTCTATTGGATATTCATTCACACACAATTTTTCAACTAGATCGGTTGAGAAGTTTCTGTGTTAGAGGGGGTCAAAATTTGACATTTTGGCCAAGCAGGTGCTTTTTTTTAATCCATGTAACTTATTACCTATTGTTCTTAGCTAAATATGTCCCAAATAGTTTCGATAGCTATTTCTTCAATCTTTCTTAAAAAAAATAAAAAAAAATTATAAAAAATGTTTGTAAGTTTTTTTTCAAAATGGGCCCTTTTTTCTCAAAATAAAGCTTAGATATTTTCCTTGAAGTCCTATTTGGTCCCTTAGTGGGATGCGAGTTGGTAATCTATCAAAATAAATGGAAAGGAAAGCTCTGGTCCATTTCATTAAGAGGTTTTTGCTCGCGTAGTGGGATGCGAGTGGGATATCTATCAAAATAAATATTTTGTAACTCAAGACATACAATTTTTGACTTTGTTTTTTGCAAAATCTAAATTTTTTTCCAAAATGGGCCCCTTTTTTAATTTTTTTTTGCTCAAAAGAAAGCTTAGGTCCATTTGTTTAAGAGATTTTTGGTCGCTTAGTGGGATGCGAGTGGGATATCTATCAAAATAAATATTTTGTACCTCAAGTCATACTCATGGCAATTCTAATTTCATCCCATAATTGTAAAGCATTTGTTGGAATATTTAAACTGCAAATAAATCGAAACAATTGGTGTAATTGTGATTGAGTTTATGTTGCACTCACGCCATTCATTGTTATTTGATGCAATGCCACCTGCATAACATGATTCGAGAAATGTAGGATACACAAAATTGTTATACGTTCTTAAATGTTCGAATGACTTTGGACCACGAACACGAAATAAAAGTAACCGCAAATGAAATAGCTTAATATTTTTTGGTGACACAACATACAACCGAGCAATGACTTTTTCTCCACCACGTTTCCTATTAATCCACTTTTCTCACGATCATTCCATACATAATGTTGTGGTATTTCCGAGTATAAAAACTCATTTGTTGAATGGCCATTATTGTTTAAATGAAATAATGCTATTAATTTTTATATTTTTGGGTTACAGCGGCTTTTTGCTCAGATCCTTCTCTAAAGTATACATTTTGATGTTGGGATAAATGGCAATCGAGACGAATAATCACATGCGATTGGAAGTGCATTGGGAATTCAAATATACGCCATGCTGCTTCAGTCGACCCAACAAAATGACCACTTAAGAAATTTCGAATCTCTTCTACCTGAATTTCACAATTTTCTTCACCAAACTCTAACGATGCACAATCATACCCTTTATAAACATATTTGAAAATGTATTTTACATTCTTAACAGTTGTACATACTTCAACATTTAAACGACAATTAAATTTGGGCAAAAGGTATGGATTATATGGTACAACGAATCGATTATTAAGTGAAGACAGACATGCCATTATCACGTCGTCTATAAATAAGATATCCATTCACATTATTATGGGTACTTTGACTGAACTCTTTCGGGAATTCTTTTGTGCACTTCCCATCTTTCATGCACACAGAATTTTGATTAAGTGGTGCATGCATCATATGAGTTTTAACTAAATCATGTAGTTTTGGATGGGTTGTTATATCCGGAATCTCTGCCGAAACAGTTTTGTCAATATCAGCTACTTCATTTATTTTATCATCAGCATGTAATGTTATTAAAATATGTGCATGGGGCAGACCACGTTTTTGAAATTCAATTGTATAAATAGTTGCCTTTACAGTACCAAAAATTATCTTCTTCCAAATTACTTCGATTAGTTCTTTAAGTTTGAATATCCGCACAATAATGTCAGGTCGGAAGTTAGCAGCACATCCATTGTTGGTAAGTTCGGGCCAATGTAGATTGCATGTCATTGTGACAAATAATGAGGGCTTGCCGTAACGTTGAACAAAAGACATTGCGTACAAATAATTCTGATACATATTACGTGGTGCACCAATAAATGATGATGGTAAAATTATTTTACGTCCCACAGAATGAAAAGCATCGCTGCCATTTCAATTATTATAAACTTCAGCACGAAGAGTTTGCTGATTTTGTCGAATGAAATGCAATCTTGTTCCTTCGATTCGAACATACATATCGACTACCCACTGCTGATATAATTTTTGCGAGTGATGCAAAAGACTGAACTCATTGCGAATAACAAGTCGGTATGAAGCATTGTTATTTTATTTCGAGGAGCGGCAGAAGATATAGAAGTTATGTTCTGTGCCATATTCATGTGCCAACCAGTATCACTATTTAAAAATAATAAGGGGTAAGCCAAAGGATCTAGCGAACAATCCAATATAGAGACAGTACGAAGCGTGTTTGTTTATGGAATATGACCATGTTTCGTTCAAATGGAGGTTCACCATCATCGGTTGTAAAAATTGCAGCTACATCACTATGAACGACGTCATTAAAACGACGAAGATTCGCATTTCGATTAACTTTAATGACCATAGAGACATTTGCAGCGATATTTTCTGTCTGTCTGGTATCATAACAGTTAAGCTGCGCTTAAGTTGGTTGGCAACCATTGTCCGTAGTCAATGCTCCAGCACGGTGATAAAATATATCATGGATCTTAAAATAATAAACACCATTCAAAATTGTATTAGATAATTTAGCTTCAGAGCTACCTATTGCCAGTGAAGAATTATATGGTCGAATATGTTTGAAATAATTTTGTGATCTTTTTCTAATAGACATATCAGAAGAAGAAAGCCCCTTCAACGGGCCTCAGTAAAATCACTGAAAATTATGTGGAATTAAATGTATAGCACATTCGATGGAATCATCTAGAATATCAATGTCTTCGTTTGATGTATTTGGGTTTACATTCCTCATATAATATGTTCTATATTTTCTATTTCTCTCAACTCTGCGATTTATGGTACCACGGTAAGGCATTTTATCCAAAAATTTAAATTGCTCGCAAAACCCAATATATCACTGGAAAAATATATTTTTTAATAAAGCAATGTTATTTTTATATACATATGCACTATTATAATTTAAATAAATTACTAAACACCAAAGTACTTCCTTTTCAATAAAATATTGCAAAGTTTCACTCAATAAATTAAAATATCAATTACAAATTGATTTCAAAAGCAGACCGAGAAACAATTCTTGATAAAATGTATAAAATAACTTACAATTGCAAAATTTGTCTCCTACAACAACTCTTACTTAAAAAAAACAAACAAAACTGGACAAACACACATCGCTTTGTTTACTTTTTACCCAGCAGTTCTAGGAGACAGTCCCGAATGATTTTACCTATCAGTTAGGGTGGGAACTAGTTACTTCAATAGCTACGTGACTAGTTATTTTAACACGTGCATTTGATTACAATGAGATTGTCTTATAGCTGGTGCAAAGTAGTCAACGCATTGGATTCACATACTGGTCACATAACGTCAGTTACCTTACTAGCTACCTAACTGGTAACTTAATCAGCTACATAACTAGTTATTTTAACATGTACGGGTGCTAATTGACCTCAAATAGTCAGCTAAAAGACATATCATAGGAAGTCCTATAAACGATAGCTTGTAAAGAAACCTTTCTTCGACAACTATCCAATGGTTTGCTTCTGGTAGGTAAAATAACTAATTTCTAATAACTAATTTCTAATGAGAATTATATCAACACAATTTGTATAAAACCAGTTTGAACGAATTACTCACAAAACGTTTAAAGTGACTATATTCCAGATTACTTAGAGACACTTAAGTGACAATTGTCTTCACGCTAGATTACCCGGGGTGTATAAAGTAACCAATTATCTTCTCTCTGCACTACAAAGAGCACATACGTGTCAAATGACGAAAATATATAAATTGGAGTCAGCCAATTGAGAAGACATTTGTGACGATTACTGTCTACAAGGGATACATTGAATACTTGCTTAACTGCTGGGTAACTTTAAGGCAGAGGTGCGCAAAAGTAAATTCTCTCACCAATACATTTACTCTCACCAACACATTCATTTCTTTATTTTGTTCAGTGCACCTACAAACAAACAAATACAAAAACTGAAAAAATAAAGAAAAAGTTATACACCCGTGCCCATGCGCTTTTGTAGTTGTCTCGTTGAGTGGACAACGACTATTAAATTGTAAGAGCATTAGAATACGTGTGATTTGATTTTGCACAATTGTGCTATGGGCTGCGCACCATTGCTTTAAGTTACATGTACACGTTTTTGTATATGTGTTAGTAACATCTTTAAAGTTTAAATGCTTATAACTCCTAAAAAACTGAACCGATTTCAATAAAATATATATTCTGCTCTTCTGTGAATAAATTGTCAATTTTTTGTCCAAATTGAATGGATAATGTGAGCGTAACAGGGGTCCAAAAAAAATTGACTTGCCTATTAATATTATGATTAGTTTAACAACAACTACTATTTGTCGCAGCGAAGTAAAAGTAAAATAAATAATGGCTATAGGCTTCAATAATGCGTATACTTACCACAAGAGGCGCTGCAATCTGTAATAATAACCTGCAATTACAGACTTGTCAAATAATTCCATCTTTCCAAAGAAAGTAAAAAAAAATAATATATAGGCATTAATTGCCTGAGTATTACTTAACTTCTAAATAATAATAATAATCTCTTGTGGTATTTGAAAACCCTAATACGTGTATGTTTTGGAATCTCTGATGCAATGCAATTGTACAGTTCTTATGCTTTAGAATGCAGTCATGTGAATATCTGCTCGACAGACAACGTGAATCTTTCATTAGTAATCGTAATTTTTCATTTCAGTTCTTTTTCATTTATTTTTCAAACCAACGCGTACAAAATGATACATCATTGTCATCACCACATCTAGCTATACGTTTTATCTATTGACATTTTTTATCTAAAGATGATGAATGTTTGTATGAGATTCTAAGTTGAGTACATTCCTCTTAGTTTGATTATTTGTTCTTAGATGTTGTGGCACAATATTATTGAATTGATGGCCTATTTATTTCAATTATTTTAAAGTTGAATAACAGACATTGTTGTGAAAGTTTTATATGTTTGATTGATATATATGTACCAAATTTATATTAAAATTGCTGTAGTATGTAACCATTACAAAAAAATTGCTTCTAGCTATCATTTTAAATATACATAATCTACTAAGGCTTTTTTCTAAAAAATAAGACAATACAAAAGTTAGAGTGTTATATAGAGCTGTGCCGAAGCTTCTATACCCACCACCAATATAATGCGGAAACCGATTGTTATATAAAAAACTTTTATCTGGTTCTACCGATTTGGTTAATAAATTTCACCTAGCTAGAGTCATATAGTGGCAATTACACTTTAACAATTTCGGTTTTATTGGTCCTTAGGTATTGTAATTGTTCTTAAACGTTGGACGGACATTTTGTCCAAACATTTTTGTAGTTGAACCAATTTTTCCTATTTTCACACCAAATATTCTGATCACTTAACAGACAGACGAATATTAATAGCTACATTATTAGAATTATAATTTTTTAAGTACCCAAAATAAATCGACCCATTTCAGCGAAATTATCGTATGTTACAAAAACCAAATTTTACAGGAGAGCGTTATTTATTTGCTTTGGCTGGTATCATCAATACCAAATTTTAAATCCGATACAATAACCGATTCAGTAAATTAAATTTCATATACGATAAAATTAGCTTAGTAATATTTCCATAAATATAGCGAATATCGGTATAATATTTTACTACGTAAAAATCGATATATACTCTTATTTTTAGAATTTGCTACCAATATCGATATTTATGCCCTTTAATCTACTTTTCGAATGTGGATCTTATATGAAAGCTATGACCAATATATTTATGTATATACATATATTTTATGCTTATTCTGGATAATGTGTTTTTCGAAAGAGTCCCCAAAGTAGGACACTTCGGGTATGTTACATTTCTAAACCGATTCTATTTCTTCGTTTGTGTACCGATTATATAGAATCTGCTCATCGGGCACTACAAAAAACCTTGTCGGAACTATCAATAATCTCTTATAGCTTAGGAGATATACTCATTTGAAAGTTAAATTTTCAACATTTATTGGATAGTCAACAAATGTATGTGTCACATAAATGAATATCTGTTTATAAATAATTATTGATTCCAAGTTATATGTATTTGAATTTAAGAGACTTAAGAAAGCAATTTTTCGCTAGTTTTTAGGAAAAAAAGTACTTTTTTTTTCCTTTTAAGTTATCTAAAAAAATTCTAAAAAGATGTATAAGCATTTATACTTCTTTAAAAGTTAACTTTACACCAAATATTTCGAATGAAAAACAGGGCAAAAATTCTCAAATCGCATAGTCGATATAAAAATATATTAACCTATCTTAGATGGCCCAATATGTTCGTGATTATCAGTGTTGCCAGGAGCTGGCAAAAAAAGAAGCTATATTGACTTCAAAAAAAGGCCAGAAGAAGCTAAACTGCTTTAAAAAAATGCCAAAAGAAAAAGCTAAAATATTATAAATTAAGAATTTAGTTTTAAGGGGCCCATAGACACAAAACGTGCGCGATTGATATTTTACTACACACTTATCAATTTAAAAAAATGCGTTTGAGAACAAAAAAATTATTATTTTCAATTTTTCAGTAACTAAAACGTCAAGTTTAAAAATTATATTTCACAAAAATGAAAAAATGTATACTATTGTTCATTTGAACAACTATCAGCAGTACGAGTTCATTTCAAAATCAAAACTATTTTGATTTTTCATACTTACATCGACAGGGGTAGCGAAGCGCACCGGGTCAAGCTAGTAAATAATAAATATACACATATACATAAGCGATCTAAAACCTTTTAAAGGAATGGACCTAAGCTTTCTCTTGAGCAAAAAAAAAAAAAAAATTTAAATAGGGCCCATTTTGAGAAAAAATGTCAACAGTTTTAGATTTTGCAAAAAAAGTCAAAAGAAAAGTTTTTTTCCGAAAGATTGAAGAAATAGCTATGTAAACTATTTGGGACAAATTTTGCTAAGAACAATAGGTAATAGGTTACATGGATGAGAAAAAACACCTGCTTGGCCAAAATGTCAAATTCTGATCTCCTCCAACTCAGAATGTTTTCGACCGATCTTGTTGAAAAATTGTGTCTGAATTACTATCTAATAGAACTAACTATCGGAAGACATCGATTTCAAAAGATGGTTCACTTGTCATTAAATGCCCCATATATATTTTTATACAGACAAAACTTAAATTTTGTTTTTTTTTTAATTTATGTACTAAGCATTTACTATTTTTCACATACATAATATATTTTTTTGGTTTTACGAGTACTATTTTAAGTAGAGAAGAGTTTTCATATGAAAATATTTGTCGCAATGGCTCAATTAGTTTAATTTGCCGTATTATTTTTTTCAGAATCGTCACTAATTAAAACATTCGTTATTTTATCTCTCATTCTTCAAACTTGTATGAAAAATGTGGCGAAAACATTAAACAATTTTCAATTGGGGACGATAATGTATCAAATTATTTGCATTGTATTACAATTTGAAAACACAAACAATGGACAAGAAATTTTAAATCAGAAAACAGCTTTGTTGGATCCGCTGCATTTCTTACTGGTTTAAGAAAAAATAATACACCAAATTATAATCAGTATATTAATCACTTAAATGTTTGGCTTTGAAGCATTGCTGGTTTTAACTCGAAGCACAGATTCACAATACGTTTAACGGCTATTTCAAACGACAGCCATCTAGTATCACAAGCCTTCAAGGTTTTTAGGGGGCTCTTGTCCATTATATAATGATGAATATAATGTGTAATAACAATTTTGTCTTGAAAGCGAATTTGCTAGACATTTATAGCTTTCAGATATAAAATACAATATTTCATTTTGAAACACTTGGTATTGGCAATTGTTATTTGTTCTTTTAATACTGCACAATTCTTGAGTATGTTGAAAAGCTAAATGAAAAACAGTTATGAATTAAAATGAAAATGTCTCACAAATATAAATTTAGCTTTTTTATTTTCTCCTTATCCTCGATATTTTGGTTTTAGCTTCGTGGTTTTTTCTAGCCTTTTTTTATTTAAAAAAGGCTATTATCAAATTAAAAAAAGGCTAGAAAAAAGCCACGAAGCTAAAACCAAAATTTCGAGGCTAAAGAGTAAATAAAAAGGCTAAATTTAGCCTCAAAAAGGCTAAACTGGCAACACTGGTGATTATGGATATTATACCCAAAATTCTATAAAATCTAATTTTTAAGATTTTTTAAAAGTTTGTTTTTATTTTTGCATTTTCAACCAGGGACCGAAAATAATAATTATTCTTGAAATTTCAAAGGAAAAAAGCCATCACTAGAAAATATCGGAGAGTCAAGTCAAGCATACTATTTTGATCGTTTTCAACTATATTTTCATAAATTAACATGATTTTTAATTTCTTGATTTTTATTTTTTTTTGTCAAAAATAATTGTTATTTTTTTGATTTTTATTTTTTTTTGTCAGAAATATTTGTCAAACTTTGATTTTTATTTTTTTCGTCAGAAATATTTGTCAAACTTTGATTTTTATTTTTTTTGTCAGGAATATTTGTCAGACTTTGATTTTTATTTTTTTTGTCAGAAATAATTGTTATTTTTTTGTCATACATATTTTTCACACTATGATTTTTATTTATATAGTCTGACAAATATGTATCACAAAAAAATAACAATTATTTCTGACAAAAAAAATAAAAATCAAAGTCTGACAAATATTCCTGACAAAAAAAATAAAAATCAAAGTTTGACAAATATTTCTGACAAAAAAAATAAAAATCAAAGTTTGACAAATATTTCTGACAAAAAAAATAAAAATCAAAGTTTGACAAATATTTCTGACAAAAAAAAAAATAAAAATCAAAAAATAACAATTATGTTGTGATTTTTATAATAAATGTCATAATTGTTACGGTCCCTGTTTTCAACTGTAAAATTTCATTAAAAAATATTCATAAATAAAAAATTAATTTCAATTTGAAAAATCAATTTTATGGGAAGTAAAATATAATAAGGACAGAGATTAAAAAATTTTGAACATACATATATGTTGAATCTTTTTTTTTTTTGATTGAAATTATCGTTACAATTTAAAAAAAAAATAATATTTTTATAGTTCTAATCACTAATTATGAAATTTTGAACCTTTTTCGAAAACCCTTCCATTATGGTTTTTATATTGCTTTATGTCACTTTGTTCGAAGAGGTTGTCCATCTTCGTTTAATTCTCTTTTAATAAGAGCCCAATATCTCTCCACTGGACTCACCTCCAGGCAGTTTGGAGGAATTGCCTCTGTTGGTACAAATACCACATTATTGTTCTTGTACCATTCAAGACCTTTCTTACCATAGCGACAGATGCCAAATCAGGCCAAAAATAAGTGGACACATTAAGAAGTCTTATGAATGGCAACATCCTTTTTTGTAAACATTCCTTGATGTAAATTTCGGTATTTATAGAGCCCTTTGTAACAAATGTTTGGCTTTTTGCCGCAACTGAATATTGCTTGCCATACCAAGAACTTTTTGGGAAATTTTGTCTGCTTTTGGGTCCTAAACTTTTCTTCAGCATTCCCTCGAGCATCAGCAGCATAAAAAAATAGACCCAGAAGCTGCGAAAATTTTTCCATACGTACATTTCGTCATCCATTATGCAGCAGATATATTTTTTGTATAAAATTTGATTCAATTTCCGTGCTCTATCTTTGGCCCCTAAATTTTTAGCAGAGTTGCTGTCAGGAACTTTTTGAGCCTTGTATGTTTTTAAACCTTCATTGGTTTTAACTTTTCGTACTAAATAATCCGAATACTGACCTAACCGGGCTGCTTTCCTACTGGATGTGTTGGGAGCTCTTTTGAAAATTATTTCTATTTTTTTGGCTTTAGCAACCGTTGATATAAAACCTGAACCAGGTTTTATATCAACGGACAAGTTCTCCCGGTACTGTTTAATAACATTGAAAACAGTTTGATAGCAGACCTGTGATTGTTTGGCCAACTTTTTGTAGGACCATATTTAGGTTTGTTGAAAATATTTAATAATTTTAGTACGCACTTTTTTCTGGTCACTCATTTTAATCAGATTAACAACAAATGAACATAATTGACATTACACATAATAACTGACATGCTTTGTTATGATAAAAAAAAATCGTGTGTTAAGAATTTTACGATCTCAGTCCTTATTTGTTAACTTGTGTGATTTTTTAATTTCATTTTAAATGCTTATATGATTTAATTTTTTCTTTTTTTTAATTTATTTTTAAATTTTTTATAAAATATTCCAGAAAAGATTAATAACAAATTCTACTGTGTGCTTTGTGTTTATCCTGGTAAATCGATATTTACCAAATATTCAATTTTTGAATATTTCTCTTCTTTAATGGAAAATAAAAAAACAATAAATTTCTGTATATATCATATTTTCAAAATAAGATCTTTGGTTATTCCTTAACCTAATGTAAATATTTTCAGTTGCCCGTGCTTGTCCCATTTTTTGCTAGAGGTACAATTTTGAATAAAGACATGGTTCCAAAAATGTGTTTCAGGCAAAAACTTTATGATTTTTTTTAAAATTTTTTTAAAGTAATTAATTTAAATTAATACGTTGTAAAACTTATACAAACGGTTTATTCTGCTTTTTTAAATTCAATCTGTTCGAAATTTATATGGAAGTTTTCGGAACATATTTTCTGCTCGATCTGATGTTAGCTACATTTTCACAATATGGATATCAGAATAAGCGTAATTTCATAAGCTTTGCATTGGTTTATAAAACTTTATTATAAAGCAAATATTTTATTTTTGCTAAATTAATTGCAACATTTTTATTAATTTGTCATGCTTTTTGTGATTTACATGTTTGTTAAATGTATGAGATAAATGAAAAAAATTGGTTAAATGCTAGTAGAAAGTTTAATGTTTCACGACTTGCGATATTTTAAGTAAACATTTTGTGTCTTGCTAACATCAGATCGGGAAGAAAATAGGTTTCCAAAAATTCACTTAAAACTCGAAATAGTATTAATTTAATTAATAAAAGGTAAAAAACGATTTTTGCAAAAAAATTACAAAAGTTCAATTTCGTGCGAAATGCTGTCAAACTACACATAAAATATTTGGAATGAAATATATGTGAAATAATTTCTCGAAAGCAGTACTCTGTTCTTATTGTGGAAAACATGTGAAATACATCTGGCAGACTTATTTTCCACACGAAATAACATAAGCACGAAATTAAAACCAACAGCTGATCATTTGTTACATATAAAGTTTTTCGCAAGAAAAACCATAATTTTTCGCAAACATGAGCAGAGTACTAGGCTTTATATGATAATTGATAATAGAAAAGACCTTTCACATGATATCAATATTTAATATGTTTAATTTGCGAGAAGTAAGAAATTCATAAAAATCTTTTGATCCAGCTTACCAAATACTGCACTTATATCAAACATTATGAGTAACGGTATCTTAAAATAAACGTTTGTTTTAGTTGTGAACATTCACAACTTTATTTTTGTGGACAACCTAATGTATTATATACAACATAAACATACCCTTAAAGCGTTGTATGAAACAAAAATCGATTTTATTAATATGATATTCGATTTCCTTGCTATGATTTTAATCTTATTAGCTTAAGGTGTTTATTGTTAAGCTATACATATATATCCATCAAATCAACTTCAATTAACTGCACCAGTGCACATTTTAGATTATGTTGTGGACATTACGTGTACAGCTAGAAATTGTATAAAATTAAATAGGTTAATACGGGTAGAAACAAAAATAATAAGTATGTAAACTTATTTGTTGTTAAAATTATGTAAACCTTTTCGCTGTTACAGTTTTTAAAGACAAAAAAAAAACTAAAAAGAGCGCCTTTCAGAGACCTTTTATATGATTCCTTTGCAAACATCATGAGAAAATTTACAACATCTAGCACATATTTCAGAAAACTGAACAAATATACACCACAGAACTGGTATATATGAGGAAATTTATACTGATATTTAGTAAAAATAGAATTAAACACATATTATTGATAATCAGTTTTTAAATTTATCACATGTTTATAAACTAAAATTTCCATACATAATTTGTTTGCAGGTTAACAAATAAAGAAGATAATTTAGTGTCGAGATACCGCTAGTGGTTTTGTATTAGGTGTGCATTGGTAACACCCATATTATGATTAAAGGTTAAAAACATCACATATACCTGATTTACCGTCTGCTAAAAAAGTCATAAGCAGATAAAAACAAGTAATAAAGTATCGTCAGGCGCGGATACGGGGGCTGAGAAAAGGAAATTGAAGTGTTAGCGACGAATTAACTTTTCTCACAAGGTGCCGTAAGGGACTAGTTAAGAGAGCTTGACCTTTCTAAAGAATGATATGAGCTGCACCTATACTAAAAGAACGAACTCTTTTAACTCACAAAATTATTTAGGATTTTGTAATAACATTGGTGGTCTTTTAACGAAAACGGGACGGTCAAGCTGCAAAGCTAATGAATGGCGATTGTTTATGGACAGCTTAAAGCGAAGTTTAAAATGTGTTTTACTAGATATTAGCATGCAGCTGTGGGTACATATTGTTCATTTTTCGAAATTAACGGAGGAGTATCAAAACTTAGATCTTGTTTTAAAAAAAAAACCTTAGTACTCGGATAACAAATGCTTATACGCATATATTTAAAAATGGTCAATTTCTTGTTGGGTCAACAAAGTGGGTAAACTAAATTTCCGTGTTTCATCTGTTTATCGGACAGCAGAGCCAAACATGACCATTAGATCAAGAAAGACTGACATCTGAGAGAAAACATTCTGTTTGGAAAAAAGTGTTATGAATCCGCCTTTGGTTTCCAGATATAAGATAATTTTGCAGTATGTGAAGGCATTAGATAAAATTGGATCGTGTTGTGCTTCAAGGTTGGAGTACAAAAAAAAAAAAACTAACGGCTGGTGTTTTTGATGGTCCACAAATAAGAACTATAAAGAAAGACAACGCACATTGGTATATAAAAACAAGTAAGAAAGTATGGTCGGTCAAGCTCGACCATAGTAAATGAGCAAAAATATTTTTCTTTTAATTTTTAAATAATTTATATTCGTGAGTGATTTTCGGACGTGGTCCTTATATGGGAGCTATGGCCAATTATGGACCGATCACCATGAAATTAGGTCATGTAATTTATGTCTATAGTAACATTATTTATGTCTAATTTGATGTGTATACCAACATTTTTAGGAGATTTGTGCACGTTAATGTGATTTTCGGAAGCGGATATTATATGCGAGCTATATGCGTTACAAATAAAAAAAATTTAGTACCCGATTTGAAACGTCATGTTTTCTTAATTATACCTATAGTTTATTAAACATTCATACAAATTTTGTTTTCATCACGTCTCAGTTTTCTTCCGTAAGAGTATGCCAAATTATATTAAAAATTAAAATGCCAAAATATTTTTTAAAGAAATCTAATAACAACCAGAACTTTTTACATTAATCAAGTTTAATTTTATCATTTCGGTATAAAAAACTCAAAACAGAATCATCTTATAAGATTTGAATACAAAATATCGTGAAACTTTAACTTCTTCTTTTGTGCTTTGAATGATCTTCTAGTTGTAAACGCCCACAGTAATTACCTAGCATAGTTGTACCCCAATATCCTTGAAATCGTTTTTCATCCTGATGGAACCTCTTACCCTGCTCATCACGCATCCAGATCAGATGAAAAAAAAAGAAAAATTAGAATGAATAAAGGCACATTTCAATGAAATTCTGCAACCCAACTTTTCGTAAGCTTTAAACATGTCGTTAACTAGCTGTTCTATATTATCGGCTCTGTTGTTTCCCAAAAACCCTTCTGTAACTGCTTTCAGTGATAACCAGGCATCAACTTCCTTGTTAGTAAGCTTTTCATCAATGTGAGTATTTATGGTCCCACAAATATTCCTTCTTTGAGTTTGTCTTCACTTAACTTGAAAATACTGTCTTTAAATATATTCATAACCTTGACAAACATTTTCATCAAACTATGTTTTATGTACAGTGGTGGTAAAATGATATGCTTAGGATCTATCAAACTCTGGCCATACATTTGGTGCACTTAAGCAGTTGCCACTACCACTTAAGGTAACCACTTTTTTAGCAGAAATTTGTTTGACGTTGTTTACTCTTACAAGTGTTTTGTATGATCAAACAGCATCACATAAAATAAAACTAAATATTTGTTTTCAATTATCCTAAGTGAAAGGTGTTTTTGAAATAAATAAAATAATTAAAATATATTTTATTTAGTGGTTTCGTCTTTTTCGTCAAATATTTGCCTTGTGTGACTTTAACATTAGTCCAGTATTTATATTGGATTTTCAAATAAATATGTACAGAGATGTCGATGTTATCGAATAGGAATGATTACTAAACAAAACATAATAATAAAAAAGTACATTACATCGAAAACATTAACGGTTTCTTTTAACTAGTGTTGCCAGTTTAGCCTTTTTGAGGCTAAATTTAGCCTTTTTATTTTCTCTTTAGCCTCGAAATTTTGGTTTTAGCTTTAGCTTTTTTTCTAGCCTTTTTTTAAATAAAAAAGGCTAGAATTATAATAAAATCACTACTACTACTGATTGTAGTTTATTCAAAAAGTTTTCCGTTAAGTTAATAATTAATGAAAATACAGTTATTTTGTGAAGAAATTAGTTTTTTAACTTTTTATACCCGTTGTTCAAAAAACAAACTACAAAATAAAATGTTTTTTCTGAACAGTTAATAATTTCATTAATTCCTTATATCTACAATTAAAATCGAACACTTTTTAAATACAAACACAGAAATGCTTTGTTGTCAAAAAAAGAAAAAATATTATTTGTCAAAAAAAAAAATTTAATATTTATTGTAATTTAATTTTTAAAAAGTGAAACTAATACAATTTTGTAAGTATATCTATATAAATATATAAATGTCTTTGTAAGTTTGTTTGTTTATTTGTTTGTTTGTTTGTTTGTTTGTTTGTTTGTTTGAGCATCACGCCTAAACGGCTGAACCGATTTTATTGAAATTTGGAACGTAGATAGATCCTTACTTGGAAGCGTCAATAGGCTATAAATTTTTTCAATACTTGGACCAGAAAGGGATAAAAAGGGGGAAAAACGGGTAAAATTGGTACCTTTAGTTTTTAAACAATAATTACTAAACGGCTGAACCGATTTTTACATCGACAGGGGTAGCGAAGCGCACCGGGTCAAGCTAGTACATATATATATTTTCTTTAAAGAATTATGCAAGACATCCTGTGAAGTGGTCGTATAACGTCTGGAATAATAAATAACAGTGATTGTAAGTTTTTACTTTTGTCTTGTGCTTATTCTCCTGATTTTGCCTGCCCTCTTGTATTTTGTTTTTGTTCCAGTACTTCTCTAATGTGTACAATAAACACGAAATTACTTTCTAAATAATTCTTCCGTGGTTCCTAAATTTAAATTTTCTACTCAAGCTACTGACCACAACTATAGTTGATTATGCCACCAAATGTCCTCCCGAAACAGGACTTCAGCGGTACAGTATAGGTAATATTTACCATACATATACTACAATTACTTAATGCATACATATATAAATGTTCATCCATAACATTTATTTTTAGATTTCCATAGATTTTATAACTCTAAGGGTCAAGATTTTATGGAGGATGTAAAAGAGAACGAGCAAAAATATGAAGAACAATTATTTACATTAAACATCTTTCAGACTCAAAGGATGCTCTTAAATCTGATTCAAGACAATTTTGAATTAGCACAATCTCCACGTTTATATAGTGATAAACTCTGCTAACTTATGATTTTTATAATAAGGTTATTTTTTAATGTAATTTATATAATAATGAAAATAATTTTTTTTACAGTTAAAATAAATTATAAATCAATTGTATTTAAAAATTTTCTAGGTAGAAATATGTCAGTAAAAAATAACTGAAAAAACCTTCGTTTCAAATGTTTTATAGTTTGTTTTTTGCGAGTTAAATTAACATAAAAATCATTTATTTTTATTGTTTTGTAGTTTATTTTCTGTCAGTTAAATTAAAAAATCAACATTCAAAAATAACTGAAAAACTTTTTTAATTAAAATGAAATGTTGGCTGTCCATTTTTTAAATAAAATTATAGTTGTTAATAATGATTTTTCTGTTGAATTTAACCACATAATATTTTGAGTGTACCTCTATATTATATAAAATTTGTATAACATACATAACTACTTAAGTATTTCGAGATGTGTATGCTTAATAAATTGAATGTTAACAAGACTTTCAATTGTATATAACATTAAAAATTAATAACCGAATATTAACAGAGGTAGAAAAAGGTATATGCATGTATATTTAAAAAAACGTTTTAACCTCAGCATTTATTATTCATTCTTAAGTCGTATAACTTCATGGCTGTAACTCTTTTCAGCCACATTAACATCCGAAAAATCCTGTGCATGACATCAACACGTGTATGTTATTATTTTCCAACAACAATAAAAAAATACAGTAATAACAAGTAAGAAAGTATAGTCCGTCAAGCCCAACCATATAATACCCTGCACTGAGTAAATGTGCAAAAACATTTTCCTTTAAAATTTCAATAATTAATTTTCGTGAAGTGGGTCGCGTGATTTCTTTCGATGTGAAACTTACTTTTATTGAATTTTATTTTGATTACTAAATTTTTAAGAGATTTAAGGGGCCCATAGACACATACTGCTGATACATACTCCCGATGAACCCTTCGTATACGTGTGTGATTGATATTTTACTACACACTTATCAATTTAAAAAAATGCGTTTGAGAACAAAAAAATTATTATTTTCTATTTTTTAGTAACTAAAACGTCAAATTTAAAAATTATATTTCATAAAAATGAAAAAATGTATACTATTGCTCATTTGAACAACTGTCAGCAGTACGAGTTCATTTCAAAATCAAAACTATTTTGATTTTTCATACTGTATTGTCTGTGTGTCGCATACATATACAACAATTTAAAATTTACGAACACTTGCTTATTGCATGAGCAGTATGTGTCTATGGGCCCCTTTATACTCCTCAGGTTTGGGTGCTACCAATTACATTTTGTAATTAATTACAGGTGCAATTACGTATAATATATAATGTGTAATTGGTGAATGCCAATTACAAATTACATGTAATGGGTAAAATGGAGTTGGTTTACATTTTGTGGATGAAATGAAGTGCTTGGGGGTTTATTTAGATCGAGGACTGAATTTTTGGAAACATATTGATTATGTTTTCGCACGTGTGAATGGTACCATCAGATGTATGCCTTGGAGATATATTCAGTCACCAACAGAACATTCTTGATGAGAATCTATCCTACATTTAATCGTATTATTAGATTTATATACCGATTGATAATTAGAACTCATGACTCTCCCTTTGCTATAGATTTTATTGGCTTTACCTTTGAAAATTTCATAAAATTAAGAATGCTGTTACTATTTCGTAAATCTATATGACGAGTTGTCCGAGGTATATTGTAGATAGTTTTCAATTTTCTAGTAGAAACCCACAGATAGTTTGTCATCGTATAGCTTCTTCCATTTATGAAAGATCACTTCACGTGAGAATCTTACGGGTGTGGAATCCTCTTCCCATAAAATTAAAATTATTTTCCTGGCAGCTGGCGATTATAATGCTAAGCACACATTCTGGGGATCACGACTGATTACCCCTAAAGGTCGTGTTTTGTTTGATACAATTTCTAAAATGGGTTTGAATGTGATTTCGAGCGGCCAACCTACTTACTGGCCTACTGACCCGCGAAAAATACCGGATGTTATTGATTTTAGCGTGATGAAAAATATCCCTGGAGAAATGATTCAAGTTGAATCCTCGCTGGAACTATCTTCAGATCACTCACCCACTATTGTTACTTTATTGAGCCCCCGAGAAATTGTATCCCCGACTGGTAATTTAGCGATGACAGGCACAAGAATTAATTGGCTCAAATATAAAAAATACCTTAGTACACATTGCTCGGAAAACATACCGCTAAGAACACCAGAAAACATCGATCACTCTCTTATCAATTTCGATAAAAATCTCAAACTGGCTGCTCAACATGCTACCCAAACCCCCCGACAAATCAGATATAATAGAATTTATTCTGCAGATGTCGAACGGCTCTTAAATGAAAAAAGAAGAGTTCGAAGAGAGTGGCAATTGCACAGATCCCCCCAACTCAAATCGAAGCTTAAAGATTGTATAAAAAGACTTAAAAAGGTCTTGGAATTTCGAAAAATGGAATCATTGAATAAATATCTAGAAAGCCTGGACGCAACCCCGCAATCGGATTACTCATTATGGCGAGCCACAAAAAGTCTTAAAAGACCTGTCATATGTAAGCCCCCCTTGCGAAATTCAAGTGGCGGTTGGGCAAGAAATGATACTGAAAAAGGGAATCTGTTTGTTAATCATTTGAAGCAAGTATTTACCCCGAACACATCAAATGAAACTATTGAGTTGCCACCTGTTGTACCCCATTTTGGAGCAGCCGTACCCCTACGTTTTGAGATTCGAGAGATCGAAAAGGCTATTGTTGATTTAAACTCCAAGAAAGCACCTGGTATTGACAAAATCAGTAACAAGATGCTTATGGAGCTACCCCGGATAGCAATAAAAATAATTCTTTTTATTTTTAATGCTATATTACGCCTTGAATATTATCCTCCAGAATGGAAGGTTTCACTGGTTACCATGATACCTAAGCCGGGAAAAGATCACACAAAAGTAGAATCATATAGACCAATCAGCCTATTGTCTAATATATCAAAGCTATTTGAGAAGATACTCATGAACAAGCTGTACCCGATGTTAATTGAAAACAATTGTATTCCGAATCATCAATTTGGATTTAGAAGAAAACACAGTACTATCGAACAAACCCATAGACTTGTAAATATTGTAAGAAAAGCGTTTGAGGAAAAGAAATATTGTTCCGCTCTCTTTATCGACATTTCTCAAGCGTTTGATAAAGTATGGCATGATGGTTTAATATACAAACTGAGTCAAAATTTACCCGCAAACACACATAAGCTATTGAAAAGCTATTTAACTGGTCGAACATTTAAGGTTAAAGAAGGAGACTTTTTAAGTAGTCCCCAACCCATTGAAGCTGGAGTTCCCCAAGGCAGTATCCTGGGACCCTTTTTATATTTGATATATTCGTCTGATATGCCAACTAACAATCGCACGCATACATCAACATTTGCAGATGATACTGCTATTCTAAGCATTCATGAAAACCCTGAAGAAGCGTCTCGTTACTTACAAAATCACATATTTGAATTAGAAAAATGGTTAAAACAATGGAAAATTAAAGTCAACGAGCAAAAATGTACACATATAACATTTACATTACGTAGAGAATCATGCCCCCCCATTCATATCAATAACCAAACAATAATCCAACAATCGGAAGTTAAATACCTCGGAATACATCTCGATCGTCGTCTTACATGGAAAAGTCATATAGATGCAAAATTGACTCAAATGAAATTGAAATCAATTCAAATTAATTGGCTCATTGGCAGAAACTCTACGCTTAGTCTAGATTGCAAACTTCTACTTTATAACATGATCATAAAACCGATATGGTGTTATGGCATACAGCTATGGGGCACGGCCTCAGCGTCAAATGTAGAAAAGATCCAAAGACGCCAAAACAAGTTTTTAAGAATGATTACAGATGCCCCCTGGTATATCAAAAACGCGAATATACACAAAGATCTAAACGTGCCCCTTGTAAAAACTGAGATCACGAAAAATGTGGAAAGATATTTAAAAAAACTTGAAATTCACCCAAACCCACTGGCCCGCAACATATTGAATAACCGTGGCCACACTCGATTAAGAAGGAGGGACACAGCTGACCTAAGACTAGAAGGAAGAATGCCTATTTAATAAAAGCAACAATCAATAAACTATTTTTCGTCCGGCACTGGCTGGACTAATTAATTATAATTATTAGATATAAGATTTGAAATACTTGTTGTTAGTTCATTAAGTAATGAAGATACAATAAATAAAAAATTAAATTGAAAAAAAAAATTTTCTTTTTCGAATCAAACATTTAAGCGTAGACTGAAACGATACTTTGAACAAAGTTTGTAATTTTGTTTCTTTGCTTTTATAAATTCTCTCCTTTGCATATTACCTAATACTATTGTCATGTAATTTATTTACAATTATTATACTTTTAGTTATACTACAAATTTCTTGCATACTATGTATATATTTTTTAATTTTCTTAATTTTATGTACAAAAATGTTTTCTGTGTGGAATTTGAATCATATTTGGCCCTTAGGGCTTGATTCTGAATGAATGAAATAAATAAAAAAAAATTAAATTAAATATAATTGAAATTGAAAGTAGTGGATCAAAAATGTGTAATGATTACTTTTAAAGTATTTATTGCCAACAATGTAATTATTAAATAATGCATATTTGATTATATTTTACTCCAAAGTGCATTTGTCGTGAATGAGTATTTTTTATATAAATAATAGCAAATGTTGTCATCTAACTTCTCTCGACATCGAGAAAATGACAGTTACTCGTCTTCATTTCTCTTTCAGCATTTGAAAATTATACTTTCAAAACATTTTGCTTCAAAATAGTTTAGATTTTTTTAAGTATTAAAAATTAATTAATTGTATCGAAAACATTCATGTAATTTTTTTATTGTAATTTAAATTTTGTAACTTTACATACATACAGTCATTTATTACGATGTAAAAATTAAGGTTGGATGCTACTTCACAGAACGATCAACATTTTGATAAAAGGCAAGTCGAATGATTGAGGCTCTAAGGATTATTGCATTAAACAAGTATTAATCCCAAGATATGAGATTTAATAATATTTGGACAAAACGTTGATTTCTGAATTCGCTTTGTATCAAAAATTTTTAGTTTTAATTGAGTCCACATTATTTCCCTGGTATCCTTTTCTATAAATCTTCCACTATATATTTGCCTAAAAATTGTTACAGAATCTAAGTGCAAAAACTTTGAATGGGTTGCTTACTTAGTTTCAGCATAAATTAGATTTTTTACAATTCAAATAGCCTATTGTTACGTCGCACAGTGGTATAGAAAAAAAAGAGGGAAATAAATTTTTAACCTCTAAACGGTTAGTCTGGTTCGAATGAAGTATCACAAGATGAAGTGTTGTCGAGTTTAAATTTTAAATCATGGGCCCACTTGGGGCGAGTCCAGAGGTCCCCAAAGTAGGACACCTCGGGTATGTTACATATATAACATGTCTACCTAATGTTTTTTTATGTGGAAAATTAATTATGGAAAACTTAACAATTTTAAATAATATAGAAATTCAGAAAAAGGTGAGTTTGACTACCTAACCACATTTTTATGAATGTAAATTCTCTGCGACTTGTTAAGTTAATTTGTCATGTAAAAAACATAAGGCAGACGTGTTATAGATCAATGGATAAAATTCATGGAATATTTTTTTTTGAAAACCACGACAAAAATGCTTTTAAATGAGTTTTTGCAAAGATACAATTTTTTAAAATTTAAATTAAATTTTTATTTATGAATATTTTATAATGAAATTTTACGGTTATATAGATTTTTCTATTGAAAATGCAAAAATAAAAACAAACTTGGAAATTTGTAATCAGAAATCCAGCAATTCCCAAAAAAGTGTTGAAAAATCCCAAAAATGGGATTTTTTAGTCTATTTTGCGGTAACTAAACACATATTTGGCCATCTAAAATGGGACACTAAATTTTGATATCGACTATGCGATTTGAGAATTTTTGTCTTAAATATGAATTTTACATAAAAAGTAGACGTTTTTTCGATGGACCTGGTCCCCTCGATATCAACAATTTTCAAATTTGTTTTCTTTTAAAATACTTAATGTAAAGCTAGCTTTTTAAAAAGTATAAATTCTTAATACATGTTTTTAAATTTTTTTTAGATAACTTAAAAAAAAGAGCTTTTTTAACTTAGGAGTCAGTCACGGCTTTTAAACAATTCTCTCCTTTGTTTGACATATACATTTCTTCTTAGTTAAATAAAAGAAAAATTGCGAAAATCGAAAAATTTTTACCAGCTATTTTGAAAAAACTGGAGTAGTGTGAATAAAAATGTGGAAAATTTAATTTTGAAATACGAATATCTCCTAACAAATAAGAGTTAATTGATAGCTAGGATTAGGTTTTTTATAGTGCTCGACGAGGAGATTCTACTTTTATATAAATCGAAAGACAAACGAAGAGATAATATCGTATTAAATATTTAATATACACGAGGGTATCTACTTTAGGGACCCTGCCCGCGGACATGGTGGGCCCATGAGGTCCTAATTCAAAGCTTTAACTCGACAACACTTCCGCTTTGCGCATGTCAAATTTCATTAAAATCGTACTAACCGTTTATAAGTTACAAATATATTTCCCTCTTTTTTTCTATACCACTGTGCAGCTCCATCTAGCGTGAGTTTTAGGTAAAAATAAATATCAAAAATAGATACCATGACCACAAAAATATAAATAATCATTAATTTAAAAAATGTTTAATGATTTTTAGACAGCGTTCCAAAATCACCAACTTCAAATGCGTGAAAAAAAATTTTAAGGAAAACGTCAACTTCCATTTGCTTTTGGTTTCATCCCATTCCAATTTTGGTTGTTGCTCTGTGTAATTGACCGATACCCGTAAAATTAGGTGACAATTTCCGTATAAAACTTATTTGGAGCGTAATAGAAATAAAACATTTATGACCGATAAAGTCCTATTGCGGGAGGAAATTTTTATCGGAGCTAGGTGAAATAATGGACCGATTTCAACTAGTTTCAATATCTTCAAAATTGCGGCTTGTAATTTGCGCTGGCTGGTCAGCTAGACGGACGGACGTACATCGTTTAGTCGACTCAGAAAGTGATTCTGATTTTTAAGCATTACAAACTTCAGCAGAAACGCATAAACCCTCCCCACTATGGTGGTGTAGGGTATAAAAATACCAAAGAATAATTGTTATTAAAAATACCAAAATAAATAAATCTTGGCTTTCCTTTAGTAGGTTTTACTCTTTTATTTCTTTTTAATTATAGCCACATTTATGTTTGACTTAATTTTGTATTTGTGCAGTTATTAACGAAGTGGTCTAAGTCATATTTTTTCATTTAGCAATTTGAATTGGTAGGATGTAAGAAAAATATATAACTACTATGTTATAATACATATTTTGCAAGAATGAAAATGAGAAAATCTATCAACTCAAAGCGAGTAATCAGTGTAAATCATTGTCTTTGATTTCTTAACTTAGACCAGTTTCAAAAAAATTACTTCTGTGTATAAGAAAAACAGAACTAGCAAATATGTATAATTTCATACGTATACGAGTATCTTTGCAACATCTCTCATACGCACATTCTTGTTTTTTAATTGTGGCTTGTATATAAAGTATGGCCTGACCCATAATTAACTATTTTAAAATTTTTAATGAAGAAATATTTCCTTAAATAATTACTATTAATGAATTGGTAAAGTTACTATACTATAGTATCACATAGTATATTTTTTAGTCGTTATACCAAAAAATATATCACATATTTCAACTATAAACATTAGAGTTAATTTCAAAAATTTGATTTGCGGGTATCACCATTTTTTTTGAAGGTTTTTGCGTAAATACAAATAATGGCGTCCTTTTTTTGGAAAATGTTCACAACTTGTTGTGGTTCAACGCACCTAAAAATGCGAATTTTGAGCTAATTTTTTTGTAGAGTAAAAATGGTTGAATATATTGCAAATCTGATTTCACAAGTCGATTATGCAGCAAAAATTAATACAATGTACGTTTTTTGAACCCTTAAAAAAAGTTCCAAAAACCCACAACACACGCAGAAAAAAAATATAGTTGTGCATGTTTACTGTAACCATTTCAACATTTGTGCATGTTTACTGAAACCATTTCAACATTTTTAACAATATTATAGTCACAGTAATTATTTATATGATTGTGGTAACAATAATATGGTTTATTTACGATTCATATGATTGTATCAACCACATATATGGTTAAAGTAAATAAGCATTATTATTATTCATGATAAAAAGAGTTGTCACAAACATATACTTGTTTACTTTAACCATATATATGGTTGATACAATCATGTGAATCATAAATTAACCATATTATTGTTACCACAATCAAACAAATAGTTACTGTGACTATAATATTGTTAAACATTTTGAAATGGTTATAGTAAACATGCACAACTATATTTATTTTCTGCGTGCAGGTGGCGCTAATCACATAAAATTTGTATTTTTTGTTTTTAGTTTCGTTTTAATCATACACGATGATTTTAGCACAACCCGTTAAACATTTTTTTAAGGCAAAATAATAAAAACAAAATCCAACATCTTTTTTACCAATTATTATTTTCTTGTTATAAAATAACTTTAAAGCCTCATAACTTTTTATTGGTTAGTTATGGAAAGGAAATATTGGTGCCGTTTTGTTAAGCTTGAAATGCGTTTTCATCCACGTATTGCAAAGGCGTTTACATGAGGACCCTTATTGTTTTTAATAATATCAAACATTTATGTACCTATTGAATTGAAATCAACATCTTCTTTTAGGTTTTTCATTGTTTTGACCATTACTTAAATAAAATTTTATAAAAATGTTTTTATTTGAATAGATGGAACCAGAGCACCAAATAAATTTAAAGCCAAAACTAAAACCGAATCTGAAAATTCTTCATCGAGCTATTTTCAGCAGCAACTGTTTAAATAAAAAACAAACTTTCCATTATATCATAGAGTTGAAAAAAATTTTAAAAAATCAGTGTAATTTTTTTTTGGTATAAGAAATCAAACACCACTATTTATGGGCAATAAGACACCCGCACGAACTGCAATTGCAGGCAATCATGATACCAACTGGAAGACTACTCGTATGTATGTATGAACATCAGAATTGATTAGTTCAATGAATTAATTAAATTTTATACAAATTTAAAAAAAATCTTTTGGCATTTTTTTCCAGTTGGGCTATTCTTGAACAGATATAGAAGACAAACTATTTGGAACTGCAAATGAAAATTTTTTTTTCTGTTACATTGTTTTGTAAATGTACAATCCATAGAACAATTCTAGCTATTTCTGTTTTTGGAGCACTTTAATACATTTGTTAATTTGGTGTATTTTTAAAATGTTTACATCTTTCACTTTTAAATTATCAAATTATCCAAAAAAATTTATTAAAAACAAAAACTTAGAGAGAAACTTAAAACAGTGTAAACTTAATGACTTCAACTAAAGTCATGAAGATAACAAAAAACTAAAATTATTTTCTATTTTTTCGTTATTTTCCTTTACTGTCGACATTGCAAATAGGTTAACTACTTAAGTAAGACAAACTAAATGATGCTTTTAATGTTATACAATCAAACATATACATACAATAAGTACGATGGTTGTGCCAAACATTTTGAGATTCATTACTTATATTTATAATTAAGCATTTTTAAATGAAATATATATTTTAACATGCTACTTCCTTTCGTTGAAAAAAATACATAAGTAGTTCTAAAATACACTACAAAATACAATCAAAAATTTCAAATCTGAAAATATCTGACGAGGTCTTTTGCAAATGAATATAAATACATTTAACTATTTGGTCAATTCACAAGGTCTCTTATCATGTCATAATGTCCTAATATTTCACAATGGTTTTTATTGCTTTTCAACAGAGACCAACGTCGAATGCCTAAGAGTTGGTTAAGCCAAGCCGCCGAGTGGTGATATATTAGGACATTATGACAATATGATTGATAAGAGACCTTGTGAATTGACCAATTGTATATTACAGTAAATACATATGTTGAAATATTTTACTTTTGTATTGTACTTTGCAATACACAGATAAAAGTTTCAACATAAATATTATGATTTGATTTGAACATTTCTAAATCATTTCTTAAATAGTATAATTTTTTTATATTTTATGTTTTCGAATAAAATCCAGCAAATTCAAAATTTTTTATTTTTTTTTAATTTTCGTCTACAAAATGAGATAATATGCACGAAATTGATTAAATTTGTTGAAGAGGATGAGATGCTTTTATGCTTATGGATGTCTTATTATTTTTAACGATATTTTTTAAGTTTCAGATATTGTTTATTTATCTTATGCAAAGTTTTTTGAGCTAATTCATTATATAATACAATTATAATGCAATTTATTATAAAATTTACTTAAATAAAGCAAAGATTTCCGCCATCTATAATTTTATAATGTTCTTATTCTGAATGAAAAAAGTTTGGGGAAGAGAAGTCATGTTCGATGAATAATATTTATTACAAAATTTATTCCAATTATGAATTTCTTTTTTCTGTGTATATATACTTTATTAATTAATTGATTTTTAAATTCATGTTTTTAAAACAGTTGTTTGGTTTCATATTTTAACATGAAAACTATTTATTTACCAAATTTAGCACCGATCGGTCCACAATGTTCCATACCACCCAAATATAAGCACCATTGTCGAAAATGTTATTAATGTGCATAAATCTCTCAAATATGTTAGTATCCAAATAAAATTCAACACAAATATATTTTATATATAAGCAAATTCATAATTCAGTCATGGTACCGTGAAATAACTCCCAAATGAAATAAATCTCATCAAAATTGAAATAATTCCCAAACTTGAAAAATTAAATAACTTAAATGAAATAACTCCAAATAATCCGCGGTTTCATAATTTTAAAAATATTAGTGCCAATAAAAGCGAAATTACTCCCAGTGAAATAAATCTTAATAGAAATGAAATAATTCCCAATCCGAAGCAATTTACTTATGTAATCGAACTTCCAATGAAATAAAGAACTACAAAAGTGGAATTATGGCGTAGCGCAAAGGTTTCCTCCTGTGGGGTGTATCAAATACTGGCTTCGCTCAGAATAGTTTGTTTTGCATTGCCGGCTTTCGGCCGGGCGCTAAGGTTTTCTCCTCTGGAGTGTATCAAAAACTGGCTTCGCTCAGAAAAGGATTGTCATAAACATATAATTGTTTACTGTAACCGTATATATGGTTGATTATTGTTACTACAATCATATATAAAGTTACTGTTACCATAATATTGTTAAAAATCTTGAAATGGTTACAGTAAACATGCACAAATTTTGAAATGGTTACAGTAACAATGCAAAACTATATTTTATTTCTGCGTGTATAGGTCTATGCCGTACATAACTTTCCTTTTCCAACACACAGACATACAGACGGATTTACGGACAGGTATAGCTAGATCATCTGAGAATCTTATGAGGACCCAGAATATATATATCAATAGCAAGGAATAAGGAGATAAAATAATTGTAAGAAATACAAACAACAACGCTTCATTTAATTTGCATTATATCTGGGAAGCGCCACTTGCCAGTCATGCATTGGAACAAATCCAATGAACAAGAATATTTGCTGCGTTGATAGTTGTGCTACATCACACATGGGTTGTGATCGAAATTTGTTTACATCGTTGGAATAAGTCGATGAAATTTCAAAACTGGTTGGTGAACTCACTATAAAATTTAAAGTATGGTCAAGTTTCTCTGAATAGGTAGTGAAGATTTTACTATAAAGCTAGAAAATTGTATGTATGTATTTAACCAATATTCAAGTTCAGAGAATGAAACCGCAGTTGGCACTATATAAGATTTATCTGCTAAGAATATAGTTTATTGTCTTAATGTAGAAACAATTCCATCACATATACTTAGTTAGCAATACTAGCAATGTTAAATCGATTGAAGGTTCAAGATATTTTATTACATTCACTGATGATATGCCAAGACAGACGTTTGTGAATTTTTTTGAAGAAAAGGGTGAAATTTAATAGGAGTATGATTATAAATGGCAATCTAGAAGAGTATTTTGGTGCGTTTTACATTCTTAATAGATCATTAACAAAAATGTATCTAGATATAAAGATTCAAGAAATTTAGTATGGTAGAAAACCAGCAGTAGTTTTTGCATAAACAGCAATAGCTTTAGAAAACACCGAAGGAAAAAGTTTCGTCCGAAGGTTTGGAGTACATAATAGTAGAGTATTTTGAAAAATTGAAAGCCAATAGGTTATACGACTTTGAAAATAAAAAAGTAGCAGTAAAAAGCGATGTTATTATTATTGAAATGGAATTTCAGTGAGCAGACAATAACGAACGTGAAAACATTTTGATAGAAATTAATCCAAAAGCGGATTAACAAAAAACTCGCCTATTTCACAAGCAAATAGATGCAAGTACACGCAAAGATGAATGTTAGATATATATTTTCATAAAATTCTTTTCGTGACGCTGATAAAATACTGTACATTTGAAAAAAAATGTGTATAAACTAACAACCTACGTATAGAAAAAATACAAAAAAAGTTACCAATTATAAGAAAAACTTTATATTTGTTTTGTCGTTGTATGTACATGTGTAAATACAGGCAAGTGGTTGATTTTTAACAAGAACATATTATGTGGAAGTGAAATAAATGTACAAGAAAAATACAATTTTAACTGGTGAAAATAAATTGTTGCAATTTCTTAAGAAAAAGTATTAAGATGAATGCCAACATTTTATTACGCCATTGAATAAAAACAATATAACGTATGCGGAATGAAATTGCAACAAAAATTTTACACTGTCCAAAGAAAAAAGTACATGGGCTATTAGTGTTTTAGGACTAATTTTGAATTACGTTATATTTTGCCTTAATACTTTAAAACCCCATTTGAAAATCTGGCTTTTAGTTATTTCAAAATGTTAATAAAATAAGAACTACCTTGAAAAAACATTTGTAATTTTTTCCATATTTTATCTATTTTCATCGAGAACAATTTATTATATTTTACATCAAGTGGCAGAGAAAGGCAGAGAAGTGGACTTTTTTGGAAGTAAATAAACCTATTATTGATAAGATGTGCAAAGTAGAACTTAATCTTTTTTCTAAAAAAATTATATATGGATCTTAATCAATCAGATGCTAATTGAAAATTTTGACTTTTTTGGAATTAGATTTGACCATCAATTCTGATTAATATATTATGAAATGTGTACACAAAATTAATAATTTCCTAAAAAAAACATCAGAGATTATTTTTGTAAAAAGAAAGTTCTTCTTAACTGTTCCATCATCCAACTGTTACGCCCTGATTATTATGGTGTTTTTCAACACCCTTCAAATTCCAGACTTTCTAAAGTGAAAAAATATCCCAATTTTTTTAAATTAAAAATAATTTTAGAATTTTTGGACCTTTTTAAATAGAAGAGCTTTGTAGATTATTTAAAATAAAAATCGAGAAAAATATGACCATGAATCTCAAATAGGAGCTCAGAAAAATGCAAACATGGATATTTTCAACCACTGTATATAAATTTCTTCATAACTGCCACAAAAGTACATGAATATAATAAATTGTTTGCTTACATTAAATCAACACAATGCGCTATTTTATAAAGGTTTTATATGTTATTTCTTTTAACGTTGGAAAAAAAAAATAGCGGTTTCTGTTTTGTTGCAATTTCATTCCGCATACGTTAAAAGAAAATTTTACTTTTCTTCAGTGATATTTTGCTTCTACCCGTCATTTTTATCTGTAATATGGCTGTAACGACTTTTCAAATTTTTGATCAACAAATTCAAATCGCCAAATCTTGTGTTCTTAACTCTCTCACCTGCTATATACTCAACCAAAATTAACAAGCTTTACAAAAATCTGTTTATTATTCTCCAAAGATGTTTGGTTTTGAAAATCAGTAAAATCTGTGCAGCAAATGCACAGTTATGAAACAAAATATAAGAAAACCTCCAAAAAAGTTGGCAGTTTTAAAAAAGTTTTTCCTATTTTCTTTATATATATATATCATAAAAATTTGCACAAATTATTTCTTTGATAAAAGAACAAACTCCGTAGAAAATTTAAAGAATCGGTTCTTGATTTATTCTGGCTACCATAAAAATTTCTTCACATCACCAATTTTTCATTTACACGAGAATGACACCTCAAGTACATGAACTTTTATTGAACTTATCAGGCTATTCTTTCATCAATAAGAGATTCTGTGTAACCGTAATATCGACTGGCGGCAAGTGTTTTTATTTTTGCTGTAAGTTATTTTATTTTAATTCAATTTAATAAATAGTCACATGTTTTTCTCCTGTTTCGTTTTAAAAAAGATATTTAGCACAAAGAACTGCATTCCAATTGCTGACTTAGTATTTTAAGTTAGGTAAAGAAACTGTGTGGAGTAATATTCTGGAGGCAACAGAGGTAATTTGGAGCAAGTTGAGAGGTCTTTATTTATCTAAGCCAAATAAAGAAGAAGACTACAAAAAAATTGCTTAAGATTTTTGGAAGATGTTGGATATGCCTAACTGTGTCGGCTTCATCGATGGTAAATATATCGCTATCCAATGTTCCCCTAATAGCAGTTGTCAATTCTTCTGTTAGAATCGTTTCAATTGTTTTATTAGCAGCATGTGATGCACGATACCGGTTTACGCATATAGATATTGGTGGCTATGGAAGTGAGAGTGATAAAGGTGAGAACCATTTCGTAAAAGTGTTTAACTAATGCAGCATTGAAAGACCTTTCATATGATACCAATTTCATACGTTTAAATCTAAAAAATTATAAAAAACCTAAATAACTACCTTTTGATCCAGTTCATCATATACATACTAAACACAGGACAAATATTTTGAGAAATGATCTCCTAAATTTCTAATTTTTCCTACACACAAATAGGGCCACCCAATGCCAAATTCATATACTTAACACACAATAAATAAATTCAAATTGCAGACTAAATTGAAAACATTTATATTTTGTATTATCTTTACTTGCTATAGATTTTGGAAATCTACAGAAAAGTTAAATAAAACTTCCGCATTTGTTTGTGATGCAAAAAAAGATAAGAATCTCACTTCACTCTCTCATCAACCTGATGCGTTGTTACCAAATGATAAAGTCCTGTTTAACAAAATGTTCGTGATATTAGTGTGTAATTTCCAAAAAATGCAGAGAAAATTGTATTTTCATGTGTCACTCTGCAAAACTGTATATGCTAAATAACTTTGTAGCATCATCGCACATTCCAAACAACTACATTGATTGAGAAGACGGATTATCTCGAAGTGAAGTTGGAAGTATTATTCCATCTATTTCACTATCTCAGAAATCAAAATACTACGGAGGTAGGACTAGTAATGAGATTAGGAGTATATATGTAAATTAAATAATATATTATTTTGTTAATATATATAGTCCAATTATATTCCCCGAAATTTTAAATTGGCAAACTAAGGAAGCAATCTGAAATTAAGTATAAGAAAATTGGACAAGAAGTGTTTTTTTAAAAATTATTTCAAATTTGTGACCAAAAATTTTTCATCGAAATCCGTCAATTTCAAATCGGTCTCCACTAGGGTTTGGGGTTTTCAGGATAATTTTATTTCCCGGGAAAGGGGAACGAAAAATTTAATTTCCCGGTATTATTTTACAACTAGAGAAATAAGTAAAATAGAAAAGTACGTGAAAAAATATTAAAACTTTTCAAAATATCCAATATAGACTTTCAAAAAAATAGAAAAATATCTGAAGGTTCTTCGTCACACTGTTTCCAAAGACATTAATAGTCAAGAAAGATTTGAGCATTGACAGAAAACCTGGATCAGGAAACAAAAAGTCTAACATATATTGCTTAGGCAAAAGATGATGAACTACTCTTTTGAAGAGCACCGAACACTTCTATCAGAAGAGCAGCTCGTAAATTGTGCACAGAGCCAAAGCTAATGCTGGGTTGAAGTCGTCAAAAGAACGAGCGAAAAAATTGAAATCAAATGTTATTAAAAAAATACACCTGTTGTGTGATGGATGATGAAACTTATGTACTGGCAGACTTTTCACAACTTCCGGGTCAAGATTTTTATGTGGCTAATGGACGAGCTAATATTCAAGAACAATACCGGAAGAAAAAAACAAACACGTTTTAAGGTAATCTATCAATGACATAAGTCTACTGTTATAACATTTATTAACTTTACATTTTATAGCATGAACCATTTTTTGAGAAAGCGTAGAATTTATAGATAACAGTGTTAATACGTTTAATGTGGTTCAAAACATCCACTAATATTTCTTAGTTTGAAATAATCCCATCATTAAACAAAAAAGTTAAATTTAAATCTATTAAAGTTTTTTTATGTTCCCGGGAAAAATATTAAAATTTCCCGGGAATTCCCGAAAATAACCTTAGGCTCTACGCTAACCCATAAAAGGAAGAACCGTTAAAATTTGTATTTTTAATACTCATTTAGTAGTAATTTAACAGAATCACAAAAAAATTTATTTCATTTTTGGAAATTTCGATTACATAATTTTTTTAATTTAAAATTTGAATTTTGAGGTATGTAACTATGAAATTGAATTCTTTCTTTGGTATCAAGTTGCAATTGGTTTTCGATGTCAGACAATTTCTGCTATCGGTAAAATACAAAAACAATACAATAGAAAAAAAGCTCTCAATGTAGAATTTACATGATTTCAAAACATAGTACATTTGTTTGCATTAAGGGAAAATACCATTTCCAATTGTATTTCGAAAGTTTCTAATTGTATTTCTGAAACTTCCAATTGAATTTAAGAAATTTCCAATTATATTTCAGAATTTTCTAATTGTATTTCAGAATATTTCAATTTTGTTTCAGAAGTTTCTATTTGTATTTCAGTAACTTCTAAATGTACTTCAGAAATTTCCATTTGTATTTCAGAATTTTTAATTTACTTATACTTAAAAAGTTACTAATTGTATTTCAGAATTTTCTATTTGTATTTTAGAAACGTCCGTTGGTGTTGATATTTGAATTTTCTAAAATACAAATGGAAATTTCTGAAATACGTTTGGAAAATTATGAAATACAAATGGAAGTTTCTGAAATACAATTAGAAGTTTCTGAAATACAAATGGAATATTCTAAAACACAATATTCTGAAATTCAATTAAAAAGTTCTGAATATAATTAGATATTTGTGAAATTCAATTAGAAAGTTCTGCAATATAATTGAACATTTCTGAAATGCAATTGGAATTTTCTAAAATACAATTGGAAATGGTGTAGTGCTTTTTTCGAAATGACTGGTTCGTTTGAACTACCGACATTTTATATGTTGTAAGTACTTATATGTATCTTGGATGGAAAAAAGTCAGAACAACAATTTGTAGAAACTTCGTGTAACATAGCTAAATTTTTAAGTTGCATTCATTTTATATTGTATGTGGTATACCTTTATAGATTTAACTAAAAGGAATGTATTAAATTGGGCATTATATTTTAAATTTATTTATATGTTTTTTTATCTTAAATTAAAAAAATTATTAAAATGTCTCTGTTAACATTTAAATAATTTTTTTTTTTTTCATATTATAAATATATGTTTGATTATTATACATGCAGATTTAACACAATCTATTATTTTGATCCATGTTTTTAACACTTTATTTTAAATTTGAAACTGTTAAACTTATCGACTTGAAGTGTCAGCTTATTTTTTCTTTTTCTGAATCAATATTTTAATAAGAATAATAAAGTTGTAACACGATATGAAAGGCCGGTAAAAATAATAGTCCTAATGTAGTAAATTTTTTAAATTGAGAACAATGATCTTATCTTAAGCAATAGTACTGCTGAGTATGTACTTAAATTATTTAAATTAAGTTATTATGAATATGTTTTCGGTGAGATTTAAATATTAACCACTTATTCATACAAACAATTTAATTTAAACAATGTTTTAAATTTCCCTACAAAATTGATTGTATAATTTAAAAATTGTTTATGAATAATGTCTAAAAAAATGTAAAACTTTTTCTATTCTGTTAAATTGTTTATATTTTCTAACAATTCCCATTGATGGCACAGTGCGTATGAGCAACATGAAATCCTCGTACTATATAAGATATTAAGTATACGCCTAGCGAATATTTTGCCGTCCTCTATTAGATAATAAAATATGTAGCATATTTTAGGGTGTTATTCAATTATTCTATAAATATTTGTTGGGCTTTATTAGTTTTGAATTTTATTTTAACAAATAAATATATGATTTTTTAAGATATTTTTTTTTCCTGTCAAAAAAAAAAAAAAATTAATTAAATATAATTAATTTAATTTTCAATTGTTTGGCTAAAACACACATTTTAAATCTCTTATTCCATCTATTTCAATTGAACAATTTCAATGGAAAGGGATCCATTGCTTTCCCAGACTGGAGGACGTCCTCCTAACAATTCCCAAAAATCGTTAACATCAAGAGGAGAAATTTCAAATAAATTATAAAAAGCTGTAAAAAATATTGAGTTGAATTTCTGTGATACTAGTATTAAGTTTGACTTATAGTATACATATGTTGTGTTGTAATGATTATTTATTTATTAATTCTGTGTAATTTTTAAATAATAAGTTAATTATCAAACTATGTAAACAATAGAATTTCAATTCAACAATAAAAGAAAACCCCTGAAGAAGTTTGAAACAAACAAACGAAACGTTGGGTGAAGAATGAGAATGAAAATATTTTGATATTTTGATTTTTATTTATACATTTGGTAACAAAAGATTGACCATAAATAGCCCGTAAGATTGGAATATTAGAAACTAAAAAAAATATTGTGTTGATAAAAATTCTCAACTTGGAAAACAGTTTTTCGATGCTGTATTTGCAGAACAATCAACAACAACTCAATTGAATAATGATTCTGAAAAGCCATTGGAATCTAGCAACAACAATGTTACAATTTTAGAGAACATACAAATTCAGAATGTTCAATTGCAAGAAGAATTCTATATGGATCAAGAAAAATATTCAGTATCCTCAATAGAATAAGAATCTAAAACTGTTAAAAATAAAAAACGAAAATTTCAAGGTGACGTAAAAAAAAAGATTTGACAAAATGTCAATTTATAAATAAGGTAGTTGATAGTATTAATCGTACAAATAAGTATTCACTTTTAGGAAAATTTGATTCTCAAACACATTTTAACAAAAGTAATTCGTATTGTCCCCCTATATTTCTGGAGAATGTAAATGTTAAATCTCTTATAGACCAGTTAAACTCCAAAAATGTAGAATTTAAAGTCAAAAATCATTCTAAATACAGAAGTAAATAGTATTTTAAAGATTTATCTGCTCATGCGGAAATGATGCAATTATTAAGAGAAAAGGAAATTCCTTCATATATATACATATACTCCTAAGGAATATAAACGTCAGAGCGTAGTTTGTAGAGGGCTTAATTATAAATCTGATATTAACGATATTAAGTCGAAAATTGATAGAATTATTCCGGATACGGTTGATTCTATTTCGACTGAATATTCTAGGAAAAACGGTAACGACACAGGATTGTTTTTGGGGATCCTTAAACCCAATCATAAAGTTAATGAATTGCTCGGTTTGAAGTATATTCTGAATCAGATAGTATCATGGGAACGTCTAAAGACTAGTAGGAAAATACCCCAATGTTGGAGGTGTCAACGTTGGGGACATTATTCAAGAAATTGAAGCCGTCCATTTCCTTGTGTAAAATACCACAATAAGCACAAGCCTGGTGAATGCCTGAAAGTAATGTAACACCATTCTGTGTTAACTGTAATGAGAATGGCCATACTTCAAGTTATAGAGGTTGCCCCACTTACAAGAAATACGTTTCATTTAAAAATTAAAAAATAGAAAAATGTCCGCAGCTGACAATGTTGTGAGAGGATTAAATTCATCCAATTCCGTTTTGCGAGTTTGTTCGATCTTTTGAATGAGGTACCGACACAAAGCAAACCGGAAAAAACTTTATTAATTAAAGAATTTATAAAGCTAGCGAAAATGTTATGTGCTCCTGATCCACTTACTTTAGAGGACAAAGTTAAACATTTTATGCAAAATTATAAGAAAATGTCAAAAGATCAGGCAACGAAAGAGTGCTTGAGTTTAATTAAAGATATTCAAAATGTATATGGTCCGTAATTCTCTAAATTTAATTACATTTAATGTTGGGTCTCTTATCCACATAGGAAGGAAAATTGAGCTGAATAGGCTACTGAATCAATTTGATATTGAGGTTGCCTTTTTGACAAGAAATGTATTTGTCTTCGGACACAAATGTATATCAGGGATGACAGCTCATTGGGTGTTGGTATAGCTCTAATAAAATCTATATAATTTTCAAGGATCAGTATTCCAAATTTTTGGTTTGGAAGTAAATGTTTCTATAAATGGTAGTATTAAGAAAATTATCTGTGGTTCAATTTATTTTCAATGTAGCTATAATCGTCAAATTATTTGTAGGGGTCCTTCGTCAATTTTGAATGTTTCAAACACTTATGATGGGTTGATACTTGGAGGTGATTTCAATGCAAAACACATTTCTTGGGGTGATGTCAACAACAATTTCAATGGTGAAGTGCTATCGACATGGCTTCAAGACGAATCTATTTCGGTTACTAGAATTTGTGATGCACACCCATCATACCCTGACGGATCCTCTCATTTAAACCACTTTAAAACCAAAATTATAAGACATCTACACTACCAACTTTTTCGGATCATATTCCTTTAGGACTTCAGATATGCCTTTCAGATTTTAACTTTATTTTTGAAACTCCAAAATGTTTTGTGTCTTTTAAAGAAACAAACTGGAATGCATTCAAAATGGATATAAGTCGTAGCCAATTTAATCACTTCCCCCCAAACAATAGAAATTTAACTAATGATGAAATAGATTATTTCATAGAGGAATTTAATACTTCTGTTAGTTTTATAATGGAGATAAATTCTAAAAAGATTAAAAACAGGAATCGAATATATATTGTTTCGGAGAAAGTAAAAAAGTTGTTGAAAATTATATATAACTGGCAAAAAGATTTAAAGATGATATTCAATAGAACACTTAACAGGAGACTTCCCGAATATTTACTTATTTCGAAACAAATTGATTTACTTAAAATTATTATAAAGGAACAGATCGAAAAAGAACAAGCAAACCTTTTCAATGAGAGATTAAAGGAAATAAAATCTGGTCCATGGGCTTATAAAAAAATTTTTAGGATTATAGGAATTAATAATCGTTCGTTAAAGAAGTTCCAGTAAATGGTCTCAAAATTACACAACTAAATCAAAAATTAGACGTTTTAAAGGAACATTTTGCATCTGTTTATCAAGGTTCTCCACCAAATAGAAATATTTCGGAAATAAATGAGGTTTTTGAGTATCTTACCATATTGTTTAATAATTGTTTAAATAATTGCTATTTTTCCCTTGTATGGAAAATTGCTAAAATCGTTCCTACTCCGAAACAGAAGGGCAATAGCGATGTTAACAACTTTGGACCAATTTCGTTACTTTCTAATTTAGGGAAGTTATTTAAAAGAAAATGGATATAGCCTTTAATGAGGCGTATATTCCTGAGAATCAATTTGGGTTTAAGAAAGGTAATTCTACGGTACATGCTCTTTGGAAGTTTCACTCTGAAGTAATACAGAATTTGAGAAGAGGTAAATGTACTGTTGCAGTGTCTCTTGACATCGAAAAAGCTTTTGATAAGGCGTACCATGATGGCATATTATTGAAGATTATAAGGATAGGTTTTGATTCATCAATTATAAAACTTTTTGGGAACTTTTTCGATGACAGGAGATTTTGTGTACAGATTGATAGTGTGTTATCATCTCAGGGTGATGTTTCTTGTGGCGTTTCGCAGGGTTCTGTATTGGCACCTCATTTATACAAAATTTCTATATATGATTTTCCCCATGAATACAATGATTCCAAAGGAATAGTTTATGCCGACGATTCATTGCTTTATGCTCATGATGAGTCACCTGAAATTGCACTTCAACGTATTTCATTGCACCTTAAGAATGTTGATGAATTTTATTCTCATTGGGGAATAAAAATTAATGCCTCGAAAAGCAATGCAATCTGTTTAAGAAATGCTTCCGGGAAATGTAAATATACTGTTGTTCCGGAGGGCAAGAAATTAATGTTGAATGGTTCTGAAATCATGTTAAAGGACAGCATAAAATATCTCGTAGTTAACTGTAATAAACTTTTACGGTCTAATTCATAATAACTTAAAACAGCTTTATAAGTCGTTAATAAGAAAAAAATCAAAAAAGTGTATTCATAAACGTTTAATAGTCTTATAAGTCTGTTATAAACCTTTCATAAATTTGAAATATTTATTGTAGCTTCAACACTACTATAAACCAACTTTAAGGTATTCTTTTTACATTTTATCTGGAAAAAAGGGAATTTTAAAGATCATTTTTTATAAATTTGCAATATTAGATGATACTATTGCAATTGACAAACGTTATTTTAAATCCGCTGGGGAATATGTTCCAATATAATAATATATGATTTTGTTTCAAATTCGTCCAGCAGTGAGCTATATGAGGTTCGCAAGTGAGTTTTATTGCCAGTTTTGTCATTTTCTTTTAACCTGTAACGAAATGTAGTAATAAAATGTGAAAACATTGTGGAAGGAGGTCCACACAATCTAATATACCCATTCCGGAATTAAAATTATGTGTTTCCACATAGCAATTCATTAAATTTTGTTAAAAATTAGCAAAATGACAATAAAAATAAATTAATAAAACAAATTATAAAACAGTGATGTTTATTTTATCACAGAATATTCGTCATTTGAATACTTTTCATAATAACTGAAATAAAATATATAAAAATGTTTGTATATTAATACATTTTAGCTTAATATAAATTTACTAGAATCAGATATACATTTTTTTATCTAAAAATTAGTTTTTATCTTCAAAAATGTATTAATACTAAAAAAGAGAATTAACGAATATTTTATCCTAATTGCAAGCATCACTAACAAAGAAAAAGGGGAAATAACTGAGAAGCATTGCCAGATTAGACAAAAAACAGTACATTACTTATTGTGGCTTTAACAAACGTTTATAAATAAAATACCTTTATTAAAGGTTTATAAAGCTAAAGTGTTTGTTAACAAATTTGTGTTTTAAATCTACAATAAGGTTTTATTATGAATTAGACCGTTAAAGTTTAATAAACATGTTGTTTTTAACATGGAGAAGTTTTAAGGGTGCCTTTTCAAAACTATTTAATAACAAATTCTTGCCAATTAATACTAAATTACTTTTATATAAAGTAAGCATAAGACCAATTCTTCTGTATGCATTTCCAATATGGTTCAGCATTTCAAAAACAATGATGGAAAAGATGGAAATTTTTGAACGGCATATTGTACGAAAGTACATAGAGAAGAATTTCAAAGCTTATAATAAAAGGTTTTCAAATAAATTTATTAATGAGGAGGCCAAAATATCTCCACTTTCTTTTTATTGTCTCGATTTGATGGAACGCTTTGTTGACAGACTGTCTTATTTCGAAGGCAATGCAAGATATTCTGTCAAACGAGCAAGGATATAGTTGGTCAAACACTAATTATCTTTCACTGTTGGAATTTTACATGAACCACTAAATCATTTTCCAGGTCTAAACTTCTACTCACGTACAACTCCCGGAATACATAGGGGCTAAACATTATTATTTTTAATATTTTTATTTTTTTATTATTTATTTAATTTTTTTGGGTTTAATTAGTTTTAGGATTTAGTTTTAAAGTTTTTTTACTTTAAAGTTCAAACATTGTTTCACACAATATTAATAATTAATTTTATATATAATTAGATTTCTAGAATTTTGATCAACTAATCGCATAACCAAATGAATACTCATGCAATTAAAATAATACGCTAATAAATAATACGATTTCTAGAATATATTATATTGTATTTATTCATATAATAGTAAAGCTCGGTGTCCATTTCCCAATATTATGTCATAATTAAATTTTTAAATAAAAATCTAAGTAATAAACTTAAAGTATGCCTACTTTTTCATAAAATTTTGTTTTTCAAGTAAAAACTTTAACATAGATTTGCAGTTTTATACATGTGTACTTAAAGAGTAATTATACAGCATTTTGTGTTATGAAATAATTTTAAAAACCTACAATAATTTTCAAAGTGAAAAAATAAAAAAAACTTTGGTAAAGTTTAACATCAAAAAGCCAACCATACAAACGAAACTTTTGTTTAGTTATAAATTTTTGAAATATGTGAAAGTTTGTAATAAAAATTTGGTTAAGAATTAAAATTCATAGCATATATGATGTACAAGAAAAACAAATTTAAATGTTTGTTATGAAAAAATTTTAATGTAGAATTTATACATTGGCATTTTTGTTAAAACATTCATATTAAAACTTGTATCATCTTGCTTATGCAGCCAATTTTTAAATAGAACTTGAAATTACTCAATAGTTTACAACTAAATGATTACTACATACCATCTGCATTACTTTGAGATAGTCGTAAGTGATTTATTTGTATCTGTTATATAACTACTTATATTTTAGTAATTTCCATGAGCACATTTTGGTTTTACTGGTAACGGCTTCTGTGGGACCTAACTACCAAGGAGTTATTTAAGTCATTATTTATAACTAGTTTTAGTGATATTAAGTAATGACATATTTAAAAAGGATATGTTTAGTACTTGCCTCCAAAAGTAATGAGTAAAAATATTATTGTGTCGTTAATACTAATGTCATGAAGTTCCAGAATTTTGCTTTTTAACTCTTACCTGGTAATGAATGTTTCTGATAATTTTCTGATTTTTTTACTTTTATTAAATTTCATTCATGAACATTTACTTCACTCTAAATATATTGAAGGAATGCGGAAAAATTTTACTTTTAGTATAAAACTGCATTGCTTTAAATTCATGCAAATGCCGAAAGTATTAATCTGAGCAGCATTGACTATGAAATTGAAAATGCGAATTTTGCATACATTTTATTATTAAATATTTCTTTTCTCATTTAATTTCACAAAGAAAGTACATTTTTTCTTTTTAATTAATCAGATATTAATTCCTTCAATGTATTTAGAGTGAAGTAAATGCCCATGAATGAATAAACCTATAATGAGGTATTACTATTATTATTAACGATTATTAAACTGGTCTAGTAGCCAAAGCAGTTTCTGATATAACACATTTATTATTTTCCTCTTCCTGCCTTTATATTTATTACATTCTTTTATTTACCACATCATTTTATTTGATTAAATTATTATAATTTTGTTACCCCTATTACTAGCGCATTAAGTAGTGCTAAAATCTCTAAAAATAACTCAACACTCTCAATATTATTTATGTTTTCTACTTGTAGGCACGTAGTAAGTACAATTAAGCTTTGGTAATATTCATAATTTATATTTGTCATTATTACAGAATTTTCAAATGAAACCCAATTAAGCCTTGGTGACATTACCTGAACAATTTTTCAATAAATTCCCATGTATTTAGTGATAAAAATATAAACTTAGACGCGTAATACAAATATTAAGGGATGTGAAGGCGCATAAATTTAATGATAAATAAAATTTTAAAACATATAGAATGACAGAATTTATGTACTAAATTGTTAAAAAGGATCGTTTAGAAAAATTATGATGTTAAATTAGTTTTATTTGTTAAAATTATTTGTGATTAATTTTCTTTAAAAATCTTTGAAAACAGCAGCTTTGTTCTACTGAAGAACTAGGTTTGCTTTTAGTATCACCAAATAGAAACAATGTCAGTTATAGAACTAACGACAACTGAATGTATTGCTTTGTTATTTTTTTTACTAAATACGCAACCAGAGAAAATATATATAAGGATGCAACCACGGAATTCCATCTAACTCTATCCTGAGTGGTGATTTAATTTGTTTTGAGTGCTCTTTTGGGAACGTAGTTCTCTTTGATATTACACTTCCAAGTATTGTTGGACGAACTTATATGGGAGCTATAGTCAAATATGGACCGATATTCACAAAATCCTGTAGTATGACTTCAAAATTTAAATTACGGATCTGTGTAAAATTTTTGTTTGATATTGATATTTTTTACATATTTATGCACCCCATATAAAGACCACTTCCGAAAAACACATTTTTCGGAAGTGGTCCTTATATGAGAGCTATAAACAAATATGAACCGATCTTCATAGAATTCGGCGCAGCGAATATGAGGATAATTTGTGTCGAATTTCAACTCAATAGCGATATTTATAAGATATTTATGCGTGTTTAAGTGTTTTTCGGAAGTGAACTTTATATGGGGCTATGATCAAATATGGGCCGATCCACGAAAAATTTAGTCTTGGGATTTTTTTCTTAATTTTAATATATTAAATAACAAAAATAATAAAAACACTTACATGAAATTTCTCATTATTAAAAGCGTGTAACTTTTTCAACTTATTCGGTGTTAATGTCACGAGAACTTATTATTAGAACCTGGAAAATTCCTGTAGTGCTATTTCATTTAAACAATTACATTTTTCGTTAAGTTAGGAAAAATAAACTAAATTCTATAATCGATACATTTTTTTCTTCATAACGCTTCAACACCAAAGCCGTTTAGAAATACCAGATTTATTTCTAAAAAAATTGATTCTGCCCCACTGTGCCGGGCGAGATGTATTTTTAACATGATGGCGCTACGTGTCATACGGCGACAGCAACTTGACTATCCCTTTTGAATTCGCACTAAATTATAATCGTGTTTCTAGGTCCATCCCTAAAAAATATTCAAAAGTATTATTAGTTTCTTTACTCAGAAGCATATCAGCGAATAATTTAATATAATAAAAAATACCATTAGAAGATAAAACACCAATTTTCTACGCTTGAACCACCGTCAAGTTTGAACTCAAAGTAATTGATTTCTAGAATATTGTAGAAAATTTAAAAAGTACCATTTTGAAGAACGAAAAAGTACTTCTTAGTTTAGTTTAGTTCTCTTTTTTGGTATCATAATACCATTGAACCCCCTATTCTTGATTATTTTTTTACTTAGAAACATATTAGCCAACTTTAATGTATACAAGCTATATTAAAGAAGTAGCATTAAACGAAAAGGTACCAATTTTCCCTTATCCTCTTTCAAGTTTGAATTTTAAATTTGTATAGCATTTCCTATATTATCAACTGATTTTGTTTCTATAACAATAAATGTTTAATAAATTATCACAAAACCGAAAAAAAACCCAAACCGACCGGTTTTCAATTTTTTAAAATCGAAACCGCGCTTTTGAAATTCTTCGGTTTTTTGGAAACTCTACTAAAGGTAACTTTGGCACGACGATATTATATCAACGGAGAATATTTTTCGAAAGTTCTTGCTCTCTGGGCTCTACCATTCCATTCGCAACATACCAACGGACATAGTTAGATCGATTGAATAAGACCTAAACTGGAGGACATAATAAACAAATGTACTAAACGAAGTGAGTCCGTTCTCTATGGATTCCAACAACACATAATTACTACATGAAAACCCCTGTATACTTTATTTGTTCACTTTTGTATTATAGTGTTATTGCGGCATTGCCTTTCAATACAAAATTTATACACCAAGTTAGATTAGAGAATACTCTATTGTGCAATTCATTAAAATGTTGCGTGTATTTTATACATCCTCAGCCCAAATAATCTGACAATTTTTTAAGAAACAATAAGAAAATTATCCTTATCAGTTTCTACCAGAATTTATATAAATATCTACATAACACCAATCTATGACTCTACTGCAAAACACACGTAGTCAATATGTCTTGAATTACACGGTGCTACAAAAAAATTGTTTCCAATAACTTGCCAAATGTCCTAGTGTAGGTTTAGTTGAGCGTATTACAAAACCGGTTTTAAAAGTTTCAATATACCCGATTTTAAATTTTCAAACGATATTAAAATGGTACGAACGAGGTCTTTCTAACTATATACACTATTCTATTATTCTATCTTCTGAGTAAAACAAACTTTCATTTGGTTCAATCGGTTAAAAATTGACATTGGTAGTTTTTCTATAAAATTAAAAATTCATAATGAAATACATACTGTTTTGTAGCTATGAACAAAGACATTTGTTTAGCAATTCTCTGGCTTATGGAAAAATTGACGATGCCAAACCATTGGGAAGAAGAAAGGATGAAGTTGTTTATCATATTTTCCAGACATCCAATGTTTGGGTGCAAAGGAGCACGTTAAACAAATATATTAGGGTTTATACCAATAACTTCCTACGTATGAACGATCAAAGTACAGATTGAAATTTTCAACCATTACTTTGTTTAAAATCAATTATTTTCGATGTTTCTTGTCACATTGTAAAAGTATAATAATATCGGTTTTACAATATGAAAAATACACACTTAACTTTTTAAAGATCAGATGATATTTATTATCACTTAACACAATTTATTCTTTAAGTTTAGCTTTAATTCACAAAAATCTACGCTGATTTTTTTGGAAGCTGCATCAATAATACTAATTAATACACAATGTTTTTGCAAATATAAAAAACGTAATGGTTTTATTACAAACATATTTTAAATATAATTTACAACAATAGAGTTGAACACTACTCAGAGTGTATTTACTATCTTTCTCCTTCGCTTTTATATCTTGTTTGTAGGATACAGGGGACCACCTTTGAACACTTTTTGCTTTCAAGCCTCATAAAAATTTATGTCTTTGAATTATTGACTTTTTACATAAACTTTTGTTTAAGTGTACAAGTATCTTATTTTCAGTTCGATTTAATTTTTTTTTTTTAATGGAGGAATTGTGTTCAGATGTGCACCCCATATGGGGCAGCTTTGGACTAGGCTGGAGCAGCCGTAAGTAGATCTATTTATACCCTACACCACCATAGTGGATCCAAGGACAAAGCCTGTTGAAACTGTCTGAAATCGGTTCATTATTTCACCTACCCCCTATACAAATGTCCTCCCGATAATGGACTTTATCAGTCATAAATGTTTAATTTATATAGGTAAGTATATACACAAATTTTACTCCAAATAAGTTCTACAGAATTCATGTACCCAAATTTTATTGTGATCGGTCCATAATTAGTCATAGCTCCCATATAAGACCCTCTTTCGAAAATCACTTTAACGTGCATTAATCTTCTAAAAATGTTGGTATACACATAAAATTCAACATAAAAAATTTCATATGGTCATAAATCACATAATCTAATTTCATAGTGATCGGTCCATAATTGGTCATAGCTCCCATATAAGGACCACTTCCGAAAATGACTCGCGAATATAAATTATTTAAAATTTAAAAGAAAAATATTTTTGCTCATTTACTTAGTGTAGGGTATTGTATGGTCGGGCTTTCTTACTTGTTTCTTTATATATAATAAATTTGATTTATTTATTAAGAAAAACCGTAAACATTGACATTTACAAATTAAAACCTTCAGTTCATAAATAAGTTTTATGTTATTAAGGCATAAAAATAAACTTAAAAACATAAAAACGAAGAAACTTCAGCTCAAAAATATTTTTTTTTTTTTAAATTGTTTATGCATATGGGCAATTCCATGTCATCGTACATGACATTTGTACGCCTATAGAATGGAATAGATTCTGCAAAAATAAGAGTATCTGAAAAGTAATTTGGTATTTATGTTCCATTCAGAGGGTACTATATTTTAAAAAAATAATAAGTTCTTTCGAAATATTGTTGTCCAAAATATAGAGCGAAATAAGGGTATATCGTACGTGACTTAAAACGGAAGTCATTTTGAGGTACATATCCGATAATTTGCGAATCGTGAGTGGCGTTATGTTTTCTTTTAATTTCTTACACTAAACCAAATAATTTTATTTTACAATCCGTCATATTTAAATAAAAATAATCTTTGGATGATTTTATAATAAATAAAATTTGATATCGTACGTGACATACCGTACGTGACAGATTTTTCTCTTATAGTAAAACAATATATATTCTGTAAATATATGTTTACAAGAACTAAAAAAATAAATAGAAAATATAGATTCGGTTTCAATAAACAATTTGATAAGATCAAAAAAACTATCAGAGTCAAATTCATTTCATACTACATGCTAATTGGGAGCTTAGTTTTCGCCCAATTTTAGCCTAAAACATACCAATTAAATTAAAAAATTAAATATAGTCAGTTTAAACTATTATTTTTGCATTTAAAATGTTGTAATATTTACTAAATGCTTTCACATAACAACATTTTAGTGTTTTCTCCTATTCTAATCATCCTGAAAAAAAGTTTAAAGGTTTTTGTTTTTTTCAGTCGTGGTTGTCATTCTCATGGAACTGCCCAAATGAGTGCTATACTTAAGCAGAAAAATACGGGTGTTATCGATAGGAACAAAATTATTAAATAAATTGTTAATAAAAATACTCTTTTCCAGGACTGCACAGAAAAATATAAATCACATTCATTAATGAAATTAAATTAGTTGTCTTATTAACCCATTTTAAATTTAGAGAAATCCAAGTCAAAATTCATCATCGCAGCTGTCCCCGATGTTGGTTTACTGGTGTTGAATGCTTAGCCTCTTGTTAGAAGCGTAGTCGGTTTTGTAATACACTCAACTAGACCTTAAACCTGCACTAGGTCATTTCCCAAGTAATTTTTGAGTGTAGCACAGTGTTATTTAAATCTATACATTTTTTGTACCATATTAAGCTATAGAGAATTAAAAAAACTGCAAATGTTCCAAGGGGAGCAATGGAAGTTAAGGCTATTATGTATGTATGCCAAATTAAGGCATAATTAGGAAACAAAATTAATGGATGAGTATAAAAGAGTAAGAAACACAAAAAAGCTTAAATCTGCCTTGATTCCAAAAAAATAAATAGAAATTAATGCTGTAAATAAAATTAACAACAACTACATTTAAGAGGGAATACTAAATATAAACGAAAAAATTTTGTTCACTTATTTCATTAATTTAAGGAATGGATGTATCTATTTTTACTATAGGAAAATGACGTTTTAATTTTCAAATTAATTACGGAAGATCTAATACCAATTAATCTTTTAGTTTTATATAAATAATAATACTTACATTATTATTTCTAGAGAGTGGGGAGTGTTCTTTAACGCTTTCTAATAAAAGTAGTAAAATAAGAGAAAGATACAAAAAGTAAACGCATGGAATACAAGCAAATTTAGTTTTATTATTTGGAAAAATGAAATAGCATTGTGGGATGAAACAAAAAAGTTCGACAATGTTATAAGAATGTTAGCTATGTCCACTTAGAAAAACTAAATAAATAATAGAAAATGTTGTAATAGAAAAGTCCCAAAATAAGATTTAACAAATATTTAACAAATATTTTATAGCGTTCCTGAAAAATTTGTGAAGAAGGACTTTGCTTATATTTTCAATATATTTTCCAAAAATGATTTTATTATAAACACAGGCTTAGTACCAAATACACGTCATTTAATGAAGGCTATCACAAAAAACATATCTTCCATTATCAATTTGTTTTTTCCATTTAAATGCAATCGTATGGTTAAAAACGTATACAAAATTCTGAGTGAGACCTTGAAGGAATTTCCAAATAATTACCTTTAAGTAAAAATTTCGTGCAATGAAAATTAATGATGGAAATACTAAACAATATCATAAATTACATGTATTTGTTATATACAATGGTAAATGATTTTAATATATTTTATATAGCTATTAAATAAAAATATAATTCTTAAGTAAAAGTTTATTAGAAAATAAGAAATCATTAAAATTCTTAAAGTTGAAGACATGAATACATCCTTCTTCAAAGTAACTAATCGTACTAATTAACATATTACTGTTAACAATGCTTTTCGAGTAATTCAATAGAATAAAAATCTTTTAAATCTTTAAACTTTTTTTTACTAAATTCCCAATTTCTTGTATTTTATTTCACTGGTTGCTTAGGCCAGATCATCAGGAAACCTTTTCCCAAAGGCTTTTGGAAAGCTAATTATATGAATTAAACTATAGAGCGATTTTTATATTTTACTATTTTTTACTAGGGACATTTTTTAATATAAATAATTGTAAAAGACAAAAATATTTTTTATTGAAATGCCTGCTAGAATAAAGTAACATAGAGATGAGACGTAATTGTCAAAAACCTAAGTCTGTTGTCAAAAGCCTAACTCTTGTAACACCAAAATACATGCTAGTATCAGACATACGATTTGTTGTATTTTTTTTTTACAAATCGGAGTGTCTCGTCTCTATGTATAATTCTCTATGCCTGCTAGGTTTTTCTATTGTTTGTGTACAAAAATGGAAAATTTAAAAAACTAGTAAAATATACACACCTTAAGTAATATTAATTTGCTAGCGTAGTGTAGTTAACTTTTTTAAACAATATTTTTATTAAAAGTACTTCTACTTTTTTACTAGGCCAAGTACTCTACATTGTGAATACCGCTATCATATTTTTATCCAAAAATAGCTTAAAATTTAAAATGATAGGGAAAAATTTACAATAAAAACTTTGTTGCTTGTATCAACCAGAACACTTGCGACTAACGGAGGATTAAATTATAAGTAGCACTTTAAGGCATTGCTATTTTAACAGAACGTTTTTTCGTATCACATCAATTAATCATGATGTAACCACTATATATAACTTCTCATATACTTCCTTTGCAGCTATAGAATATTTCGATTAAATTTTTCCTTTCTGCAATATAATTGTAATACAGTTTTGTTTTTATTTACGTTTAATGCATTTTAAATTTAATATTTATATATGTAGTTATGTAGTTATCAAGTATGATTTTTATGTATATATTTTTGCATTAAACATGTCATCGTAGCACGTACAGGTATAAAATGAAAACTACATTCGTAGTGTGTATTTTTGATGTGTGAATGTTGGTCATTATTTACAATATCTACTATTCGAACAAACAATAGTCTCATGCTATGTTTGCATTCTGGCACAAAGGAAAAAATAATAATGTGTTTACAAATGATAAAATGCACAAAAGAAAAATATTTGCGTGTTTACTGTGTCAAGGATGTCAAGTGAAATTGTTTTACAAAGCTCTCAATGCTTTGAAGTAGCACTTTATCAACCTTTTTTATTGTTCAGAGAAAATTTAAATGAAAATATATGTAGAAGATGCATGTTTATAAAATGTAGGTTTGGACTGTTTCTACAATAAGTAACATTTTATATCTCATGGACACACTCGAATAGTAAGTATTAATGCTTAGTTAGTTATTAATGGCATTTTTTTCATTTTCCATACATTTTAGTTTTTTTCTTCATTCGCATAATTTCGAATTAAGTACAAGTTGACAAATATAGTAAGATACAAGTAATTTTTTGTTTGTTTACTGAAACATATAATAACGCAAGTTTAACATTATAACCTATTTTCAATACTTTTTGCTTAAATTGAGATAACACCAAAAATAGAAAGTGGGTTTCATTTACTATCACTCAGTCAGATTGAAATTTTGATGTAGTTTCTCATTTAAAAGTTATGTTTATGTAAAAACTTGCAACTCCATGCAGAAACAGAAAAATTAGAAGTTTGAAACGACGTTGTTTTGAAAACTAAGAGAGAAAGAGCGAAATAGAAGAAATACGGGACACAAGCTCTTTGGGTCCAAATTTTGAACCTAAAAAAAGAAAAAAAACTCGGCTTAGTTTTGATATGTATACAAGAATAAAAGGAAAACATATTAAAAAAAAAATACAAACTGGGAACTCAATTTTTTTCGTAAAAAACGCATAAATTAACGAGTGAAATAGTCAATGTTTTACCCCAAATGATTATTAAAGTTGCCTTAGTTTCGTAAACATAATAATAAATTGAAAAAAGGTTCTTTTGTAAAATCTATTTAATTCCATTTTATGAAAAAACAAGGTAACTGACAACGATTTTCAGTTTTAATGTCCAAAAATCCAATGGAACCAGAAATCTTTAGCATTATTTATTAATAATTTTTTGTTTATTTCGCATGTATAATAACATAAAATTGTATTAAATAATTAGTGAAATATGTTTAAAACTTTAAATGTGTTTTTCTCATGTTTTCCAAAAATGGAGTTACCTAGTTTTTCCATACGACCACAGAATTGTTCCCTGTCATCTAAAAACAAAATACTGAAAATTGGAGCAAATCGGATAAAGTTTAGAGCATAGAGAATAATACATAGAGACGAGACACTCCGATTTGTCAAACAAAAATACAACAAATCATATGTCTCATACAACAACAAAATACATAGAATATCATGTATTTTGTTGTTTCCAATTAAAAATAATTTTTGTATTAAATTTACTCATTGATGTTTAGCAAGTATGAAAGTATGGTCGGTCAAGCCCGACCATATAATAACCTACACAAAATAAATAAGCAAAATCATTTTGCTTTTAAAATTTCAATAATTTATTTTCGTGAACGATTTTCGTAAGAGTACCTGATATGGGAGCTATGACTGATTATGGGCCTATCATCATAAAATTAAGTGACATGATTTCTGTATATATAACAATTAATTGGAGCGAAATTTGTGTAGATATGCTACCTAGCCCCCATACAAATGGGGGCTAGGTAACATAATGAACCGATTTCAGCCAGTTTCAGTAGGCTTTTTTCTTGAACCAAAGAAATTATATGTACTGAATTATCTTCAAAACTGCGACCTTTACTTTGCGCTCAAGGTTTACATGGATAGCCAGCCAGCCATACAGACATCGTTTAATCGATTCAAAAAGATCCTGAGTCGATCGCTATACTTTAAAGTGTTAGACTAATATTTGTTGGCGTTACAAACATCTGCACAACCTCATAATATTCTCCCCATTATGATGGTGTAGGGTTTAAAAACTCAGAAAAAACTATATTTCAACTCAAATATTTATCACATATTAAAGTGGTACTGAAGTATTCATGTGCTTAAAATCAAAATTTTCTAATATTGTCTACTGAATTTCCAGTTTTAAAATTGATAACTTTGATAACATATCCACAAGAGATCATGAACTTTAAATGAATATGCGAACAAAGGTTGCTCATCTTGTTAAGATATCATCTGCTGTCTGTCCTGCTTTATATATGCACTTTTAAGGCCAACGTGGTTGGTAGCAGTCTTATATGAAGTCGGGCTTCTAGAATTGTCGAGAGACTTTCATGATGAATCTAGTACCAATCAAAAGTTTGAGGAGCTGGTTCTGGTTCTAGATATCATTGTGATATCTAAAAACAGTCAGAAGGCTCATCAGATGGATCACCACCTACCGACGAGGATAAGGGGATCCGAAAGAGTCTATTGTTAGAAGGTCGCCCACATGGCATTGAGGACGCCAAGCTTACAGCGCAGGTCGCCGTGCAGTAGTTGTCAAGTTGAATAACGGCCAAGTGGAAAATTTCGGCAGGACGTCTATAATTTGAAAGAATTTACGGGCCTGTAATTAGCCTAAGCGGTCAAGATTGTTAATTAAGGCAATAATAATACCTCCGAATTCTAAAAGGCCTCAATTGGCATGCATGATGAACTTAATCTAGACTCAAAACTGGAAGTAATACACGCAGGGAGACATTGTATCTACGGGTCTTAGCCACATTTCTAGTTGTATTGAGGAAATAGTTTCAGGGAAAAATTAGTATGGGCGGTAAATACTTTGACCCATATAAATCACCGGTCCGGACGTAGTTTTTCCGGCTGTGGTATGTAATGAGTCCTTTACTTTTATTGGCTGATAATTTCAGGGAATGTCTTAGTAGGGTGTATCTGCCGTGATGGTGGGGAGATGTAAAGGTAATCTTTGTACTTAAAGCTGGTTAGGCTTGCCACTCGAAGCCAAAGAACTTTAGTCGTAGACCCCAAAAAGTATATATATTCTAGGTCCTTATATAAGCTAAAGGCAGTTTACATCAAATTTGTTCGGACTTATCACTATAAATATTTTACTCCCGATAACATTTAACATTTCTAGTAATAGAAAATATATAATTTACCATATGATATTGGTCTTGAGTACATAAGATTCATCACAGCCGAATATAACACTCTTAATTGTTATAGATTCTTCTTACCATATGTAGTTTTTATTAACTATTCATCTTTGTGATCTTTTCCTATTTGCAGCAAAGTTAAAACGTTATTACAAACAAAGCGATAAACATCATACCGACCATATTTATACTTGTGTATGTATATTTGCATAAAAAACCTTGAAATTGCTATTTAACTTTATTTAATAGTGATTGTACTATTGATTTTGATTTCAAATAAATTTTTTTATAAACCCACAACAGTTTTTCTAAACATGTACAATGTAAACTTTGAATAATTTTCTTTACCTCTAAAGGCGTTTTGTAGTAACTATAATTCCTTCCTTTTTAAGATATTTAATTCTAGAAAGAAATGATAAGGGCGTGTAGAAAAATCAATAAAATCTAAAATTAAATGTAGTAATTACTTGTTGTTTCTAAGTAAATGTAAATGAAAAAATAAATAAAAGTACACTGCATTTCTACTACAGTTTAAGTAAATTTAAGTGTAGGCTTTTGTATATCAAAGCTACTCATTTTAGGCAGTTAAGTATTTCAAATTTGTGCAAATGAGCAAATCTGAGGATTCAGGACTCTGATGGCGTGTACGTATAATGTTATTTCCTGATATGCTTTGCTTTAGCATTCATGAATAAACTATATAGGATACTCTATCAGGCAGTTTAGAGTATGTGGAAGAAATGGTCCATCAATAACCATATCAGCATATTTACCTATTAAACGTGGGTGTACTTACCCAAACTAAAAGCTAGATTACCCAAACTAAAAACTAGATTATTAAAAGTAGAATCACCTTTTAATAATCTACATATATATATATATAAAGAAGTGTACACTTTGATGTCACCATTAACTGCGAAAATAGTCTCTAGATAGTTTATGTGAAGTTTGTACGAAATCGGCCCAGTGGTTCCGAAGATATGGCATTTAGAACAGATAAAGGCAAAACAACGATTCCTCTTCAACCACCTTGAAGACAAAACAACGATTGCCGATTCAGCTAGTTCTTAATTAAATCGAATTAAAATAAACCTTTTATTGTTTTTTCTCAGTCAGGTCATCAAATTAGTTTTTTAAATGTAAATCAGTTTAGAAAAGTAACGATTTAATGTTTAATTACAACAGTTTACTGTTAACTAATTAGTTGATCAATAAGACAAACTCGTAACTGAAAAATATTGTTTAGTGTTAACAATTTTAAGTGCCTTTTTAATTAAAAAGTAATTGTATTGACGAATTTCGTAATTAACATGACAATTGAATTAACTCTTTGGATTAAATTATGGTCAACATACTTTAGAAGATCTACCTTGTAGTCTTGCTATTGGAAAATATTTCCGAAACGCAATTTCATTTAAAATCCTATCGTTTGAAAGGCAAGTACTTCAAGGAAGCAACTGCATTAAACAAATCTTTGTATAAATAATATAAATACATAATTGTAGATATATAATTCATTTTTGAATTAGTTCGCGAATCATTCACACAAAATAATGAATTGAATGAAATTTGAGTCAATTCAAATGAATTTGGTAAAAATGAATTGCAATTCATTTCCAATTCATTTGACTTGAAATGATTTTGAATAAATTCAAATCAATTTGTAAAAATGAATTGCAATTCATTTGAATTAAATTGATTTTGAATTAATTCAAATGAATTAGAAAAAAAATTAGCAATTCATTTACAATTCATTTGAATTGAATTGATTTTGAATTAATTCAAATGAATTAGAAAAAAGAATTAGCCATTCATTTCCAACTCATTTGAATTTATTGAAATTTAAATTGGTTTTGTAAGTAAATCTACAGTAAGCATCACTGTTGTTTTGTTATTCAACTAATTTTGTATGTAAAAGACAGCAGGCATTACTCTCGTTTTGTATATCACCTAATATAGTCCAAAGACAAAAAATTTTTAGATTTAAACTTCAGCAATCATTTCTTGTGTAAATAATATAATATTTGTATATTGTAAACAATTTCTTTTTTGAAAAATTTTCAATCGAATGTTAAAGATTATAATGTCTTTGAGTCGTCAAAGATGGCTTTGATTAAAGTTTATTGTTTGTGATTGAGGGTCAATATTTTGTTTAAATTTTCTTGTGATTGATCAAAAAAACAATATTGTTTTGTCGTTCAGCGTATTTCAAAATAAAAGTAAATTGTTGTACTGAATATTTTCATTTTGATAGGAGAAATTTTTCATTCCCCCTAGAGATCTGCTCCTAAATTTGATTGATTGATTTTGATTTCATTCATTTGAATTGCTAATTCTTTTTTCTAATTCATTTGAATTAATTCAATTCAAATGAATTGTTAATGAATTTCAATTCATTTGAATTAATTCAAAATCAATTCAACTCAAATGAATTGTAAATGAATTGCAATTCATTTTTACCAAATTCATTTGAACTAATTCAAAATCAATTCAATTCAAATGAACTGAAAACGAATTGCAACTTAAAAAAAGATGAAGATTCATTCACAGCTCTGGTCGATACCCACAGATTTTATTACATTCCTCTGTTAGATCTATAAAAAGCATGCCTGTGCATGCTAATTTGAATTTCTTCTGCTAGTTAACCAATAAAAAATCAAAGCATTATTTTGCTAGCACAAAATTAATCAATTTTAAAGTTGAGAAAATGTAGAATTTTCCTAAATTTTTGTTCGAAAAACTGCATTGGAATTTGTTTTTTTACTTTTTGGGAAATTTTTTTAATAATGATGAAAACATACAGAAATGTCATACGAACAAAAATAATAAAAGAACAATATGACTGAACTCCTTTACATTGTTTAATTGACTGAATTGTTCAATTGAACTTGTACGTTCATGAACAACCCAACTCTAGAATAGTTATTTCTATTAAAAATATTTATTTTACATTTTGTTCATTAGCATCTAAAAATTATTAAGAAGTTGCCAAAATATTACAAGTCCTAAAAACTACATTTCATTACCTTTCCATTGATATATAAAACATTATATCTAATTCTTTATTATACTTTAAAATAATGCATGCAATTCACACACCTTGTAAAAAATTCTCTACTATTTTGTTCAAATCAAAGACTGCTTACTATGCACTTCTCATTTTTTCATGTACCCTGTATTATATATGTTTCACTTTTGCTTATTGCTGATTGGTCAGTTGCATGTGCGAATATTTAAAGTGAGCTTAAGTAAACTTGTATTAACCTAACATTCAACAAATTTGATAACCTTATGCGCGTTCATAAATTTGCAATTGTTAGGTTCATAAACTCCATGGCAGAGGATTTTCCCTTAAAAAAAATATAATTTTTCACAAAAATTTATTTTGTTACTAAAAAAAATTTTTTTTACTCAAAAAGTAATTTTTTACAATAAAAGTTATTTTTTTACTAAAAAAGGAATTAATTACTAAAAAAGTTATTTTTTCCTAAAAAAGTTATGTTTTACTAAAAAAGTTAGTTTTTACTAAAAAAGTTATTTTTTACTAAAAAAGTAATTTTTACAAAAAAGTTATTTTTTACTAAAAAAGTAATTTTTTACTAAAAAAGTAATTTTTTACTAAAAAAGTAATTTTTACAAAAAAGTAATTTATTACTAAAAAAGTAATTTTTTACTAAAAAAGAAATTTTTTACTAAAAAAGACATCTTTTACTAAAAAAAGTAATTCTCTACTACAAAATAGATTTTTTACTAAAAAAAAGATTTTTTCCAAAAAAAAAATTATTTTTCATAAACAGTTTGAATTTTCGTTTGAAAATTTATTTTTCACTATAAAATTAACATTTGTTATTTACTAGGGTATTCAATTAATCGGGCTTTAGATTAAATCGGTTAATAATAGTCTAAGTTTAAATTATTCGATTAACCGAATAATTTATATTTTAAATTTAAATGAAAATCGATTTCTAATGAAAAATAAAATTTTTAGTAAAAAGTAACTTTTTTAGTAAAAAATAACGTTTTTAGTAAAAAATTACTTCTTTAGTAAAAAATTACTTTTTTAGTAAAAAATTACTTTTTTAGTAAAAAATTGCTTTTTTAGTAAAAAATTACTTTTTTAGTAAAAAATTACTTTTTTAGTAAAAAATTACTTTTTTAGTAAAAAATTACTTTTTTAGTAAAAAATTACTTTTTTAGTAAAAAATTACTTTTTTAGTAAAAAATTACTTTTTTAGTAAAAAAAAATTTTTTTTTAGTAAAAAATTACTTTTTTAGTAAAAAAAATTTTTTTAGTAACAAAATAAATTTTTGTTAAAAAAAAAATTTTTGTGAAAAATTATTTTTTTTAAATGAAAATTCTCTGCCATTAAGTCTATGAACCTAACAATTGCAAATTTATGAACGCACATAAGGTCATCATATAGTTGAATGTTAGGTTAATACAAGTTTACTTAAGCTCACTTTAAATACTCGCACATGCAACTGACCAATCAGCAATAAGCAAAAGTGAAACATATATAATACAGGGTACATGAAAACATGAGAAGTGCATAGTAAGCAGTCTTTGATTTGAACAAAATAGTAGAGAATTTTTTACAAGGTGTGTGAATTGCATGCATTATTTTAAAGTATAATAAAGAAGTAGATATAGTGTTTTATATACCAATGGAAAGGTAATGAAATGTAGTTTTTAAAACTTGTAATATTTTGGCAACTTCTTAATAATTTTTAGATGCTAATGAATAAAATGTAAAATAAATATTTTTGAGAGAAATAATTATTCTAGAGTTGGGTTGTTCATGAACAAACAAGTTCAATTGAACAATTCAGTCAATTGAACAATGTGAAGGAGTTCAGTCTTATTGTTCTTTTATTCTTTTTGTTCGTTTGACATGTCTGTATTGCATTATTAAAAATGTTTTCATCACTATTAAAAGAATTTGTTTACAAAAGCAGTTCTCAACTATCTTTAAATACATTCACTGAGAAATTATTCAATAACTTAGTTCAGCCAAATACCGCAGACTAGAAATTTACAACTGAACAAAAAAAAAAAACTTATTCATTTATTTGTTCTGAACAATCAGCAAATAGAACGATTATGCCCAACTCTAAACTATTCCGATGTCGGAAACATTTTCATTTTATAATTTTTTAGTTTCGACTTTCAATGACTCATCATCGACCTGCAATGACGTTCAAACGTTAAATGAATATTTTATGTTTAATTTAACAATTTTCATTAAAGAGTTACCTTAAATAATAAAAAATTTTGTATATATAACATTTTGCAGAAAATAACTATTTTTCAAACATAAGCCTGACAAAACTCGTTTGTACATCATATCGCAAAGAAATGTCTATACTGTATTCGGTGGGGTCTTCCCTTCTTTGGGATTTTAGAACAAAAAGGCTAAATAAGAAATTTCGACACAAATGTCGTATCGCTATGAAATTTCTTACGTACACCTTTTGGTACCAAATGTAAAGTCGTAAATAAAAATACGATTTAGGAAAAGCAAATCCTGCAATTCCCAAAAAGTAAAAAAAAATTCCAATGCAGTTTTTCGAACAAAAATTTAGGAAAATTCTACATTTTCTCAATTTTAAAATTGATTAATTTTGTACTAGCAAAATAATGCTTTGATTTTTGTTGGTTAACTAGCAGAAAAAAATTCAAATTAGCATGTACAGGCATGCTTTTTATAGATCTAACAGAGGAATGTAATAAAATCTGTGGGTATCAACCAGAGCTGTAAATGAATCATTCATTCTTGAATTAATTCGCGAATCATTCAAACAAAACAAAAATAAATTGAAGGAAATTTGAATCAATTCAAATGAATTTGGTAAAAATGAATTGCAATTCATTTACAATTCAATTTGAATTGAGTTGATTTTGAATTAATTCAAATGAATTAGAAAAAGTTTTAGCCATTCATTTCCAACACATATGAATTGATTGAAATTTGAATTGATTTTGTAAGTAAATCTAGAGTAAGCATCACTGTTGTTTTGTTATTCAACTAATTTTTTATGTAAAAGACAGCAAGCATTACAAAAAATTCTTAGATTTAAACCCTAGCAATCATTTTTTGTTTAAATAATGTCATATTTGTATATTGTGGAAAATTTATTTTTTAAAAATTTTTCAATCGATTTTTAAAGATTCTAATGTCTTTGAGTCGTCAAAGATGGCTTTGATTAAAGTTTATTGTTTGTGATTGAGAGTCAATATTTTGTTTAAAGTTTCTTGTTTTGTATATTGTTTTGTCGTTCAGCGTATTTCAAAATAAAATTCAGTTCTTCTTGAAGAAACAAACTCCAAATATCATGTTTCTTTGCTCAGGCGCGGATCCAGAGAAGGCTTTTCAATTTTTGTACTGAATATTTTAATTTTGGTAGGAGAAATTTTTCATTCCCCCTAGAGATCTGCTCTTGAATTTGATTGATTGCAACTCATTTTTGATTTCATTCATTTGAATTGCTAATTCTTTTTTCTAATTCATTTGAATTGATTTCAAATTGTAAATGGATTGCTAATTCACATTGCTTTAAATTCATTTGGATTGGAAATGAATTGAAATTTATTTCTGCCTAATTCGTTTGCATCGATTGATATTGATGTCCGCATATCTGTTCAAATTAACTTTCCAAAGCTCCAAACTATTTACAAACATAATTGATTATTGAAGTCTCAATTCAGTCACAAATCAGGAAAATCAGCCCAAAAATTACTCAGTTGTAAGCAAAAGCCACAACTACCCCGATTTTGTATGTATGTTTTCCTATATCTCGATTAATGAATCATTTACAAAGATAATATGGTTATCAAATGAAAGGCATTTCAAAGAATATTGATATCCATATTCGAACAATGGGTTCAAATTCGGACCGACGCACAGTGGGGGATCTGAAAAAAAAAGTGGAAATAAATCTGTAACTTCTAAACGAATAGCTCGATTTTAATAAAATTTCCCATGGTTATAGAGGAGGTGTTGATAAGTTTAAGTTTTGAATTTGGGCTTAAACAACCAAGGGGGGGCTGAGCCACAATGCCCCAAAGTGGGGCACCTCGGGTATATCAAAAATTAAAAATGATGCCAAATTTTTGTTTGCGATCCGATTTGAAAGATTTTTATATATATGAAATGTACTAGACGAGATCTACAAAAAACATTGCTTTAGCCATATATTATCTCTTATAGTTTACGAGTTATTCGCATTTGAAAAGTAAAATTTTATTTTTTTTGCCTACCTTGGTCTGCTATTTTGCTAATAACGGATCCAATTCATTCCCGATTTTCTTGAAGTGTCTTTTTTTGAATTAACAACAAATTTGTTAATAATCTTAAGAAAGAAATGTTAAAAAATATTTACTAGGTCAAAAGTTATGTGCATTCAAACTTAAAAAAAATAAAAATGTCGTTTTTTCCGCCATTTTTTTTCGAAAAAAGTAACTACATTAATTTTAAATTATACAGAAAATGAGAAAAAGATAAATAATGTGTTTATATTTTTCTGAAAGGTAACATTTTGGGAAATATTATAAAAGCAAAATAATATCAAAATTTGTATTATTGCGTGGTCCAGAGCCTTCCGAAGTAGACCTATTTTTTATGAAAATGTCAACTTTAGACAACATATTCTAAAATCGCATAGCTGCTTTCAAAAAATTAAGACCTGTTTTGTATGTCCCAATCTGTTCTTCAATATTATGCAAAGGGATTTCATAGCCCCGAGCTTGGTGCCTTCAATAGATCCAAAAATCAAAAAAATCCCAATTTTGGGATTTTTGAAAAGTTTTTTGGGAATTGTGGGATTCTCAAAAACAATTCACTTATTTCTTTTTCATTTTTGTATTTCGATCAAAAGTTTCTATATAAGTCTAAAGTTTCATTAAAAACGATTCATAAACAAAATTTTTATTGCATTTTAAATATTGAAAATTTCCAGAAAAATCAGCTACCATTTTTTATTCCCATATTTTTGAAAAAAGTCTTCTATCTTTTTTTTAATTTTTAAAAATTTTTTATATTTTTGAAAAGAGGACATAATTTCCTACACGCTGATATATAATATGTATATCTTTTCTTTTCCACTAGTCAAATTTATGGATTCAAAATCAACAACACACAGAAAATTTTAAAATCATGCCATTTTGTAGTATATTTTTTGCACTGCCTTGCCGACTTTTGCATAACCAAACACTGGAGAACACTATAAGATGAAGCTAATTACTGTGAGTTATGGGTTTTGAAGCCATTAATGAGACTAGTGGAAAAGAAAAGATATACGTATTATATATCAGCGTGTAGGAAATTATGTCCTCTTTTCAAAAATATAAAAAATTTTTAAAAATTAAAAAAAAGATAGAAGACTTTTTTCAAAAATATGGGAATAAAAAATGGTAGCTGATTTTTCTGGAAATTTTCAATATTTAAAATGCAATAAAAATTTTGTTTATGAATCGTTTTTAATGAAACTTTAGACTTATATAGAAACTTTTGATCGAAATACAAAAATGAAAAAGAAATAAGTGAATTGTTTTTGAGAATCCCACAATTCCCAAAAAACTTTTCAAAAATCCCAAAATTGGGATTTTTTTGATTTTTGGATCTATTGAAGGCACCAAGCTCGGGGCTATGAAATCCCTTTGCATAATATTGAAGAACAGATTGGGACATACAAAACAGGTCTTAATTTTTTGAAAGCAGCTATGCGATTTTAGAATATGTTGTCTAAAGTTGACATTTTCATAAAAAATAGGTCTACTTCGGAAGGCTCTGGACCACGCAATAATACAAATTTTGATATTATTTTGCTTTTATAATATTTCCCGAAATGTTACCTTTCAGAAAAATATAAACACATTATTTATCTTTTTCTCATTTTCTGTATAATTTAAAATTAATGTAGTTACTTTTTTCGAAAAAAAATGGCGGAAAAACGACATTTTTATTTTTTTTAAGTTTGAATGCACATAACTTTTGACCTAGTAAATATTTTTTAACATTTCTTTCTTAAGATTATTAACAAATTTGTTGTTAATTCAAAAAAAGACACTTCAAGAAAATCGGGAATGAATTGGATCCGTTATTAGCAAAATAGCAGACCAAGGTAGGCAAAAAAAATAAAATTTTACTTTTCAAATGCGAATAACTCGTAAACTATAAGAGATAATATATGGCTAAAGCAATGTTTTTTGTAGATCTCGTCTAGTACATTTCATATATATAAAAATCTTTCAAATCGGATCGCAAACAAAAATTTGGCATCATTTTTAATTTTTGATATACCCGAGGTGCCCCACTTTGGGGCATTGTGGCTCAGCCCCCCCTTGGTTGTTTAAGCCCAAATTCAAAACTTAAACTTATCAACACCTCCTCTATAACCATGGGATATTTTATTAAAATCGAGCTATTCGTTTAGAAGTTACAGATTTATTTCCACTTTTTTTTTCAGATCCCCCACTGTGCGACGTCGGGTCAATTACGTGTTTTATATTTATGTTTTTGGTCCCAAAGAAAATTAATTTTATTGCGTACTTTATATAATTTAATAATTATCCTTTTTAAATATTTTGTAAAAATATAGTTCAGGTTTATGTGAAAATTTTGGGAAAAGTGTGATTTAAATATAAATTTTAAGCTTGCAAATGCCTTACTAGATGTATAGTAATGCGTAGCACATAATAGATTTATTCAACTTTCAGTTAACATACACAGTTCATTAAATATTAATATGTACACATAAGTAGCTCTAATATTGTATATTTAAACCTGAAGGGTGCAGTTCAATAAATATTTATGTATGTCAATAAGTAACTCGTAAAACATTATAATTCATGTTCAAACAGCTTTCAAAAAATTAAGAAATTAACAAAGAAATATTATTGTTTTGTAGCAGATATATTCATACATATTATATTATGTTCCATTATTGTTTACTAAATCATATATTTTGTTTAGTTTATGTTAAAAACTATTATTTTGTAATTTATTTTAATTATTATCGGATAAATATTTTCATTAATCATTTAGCTTTTAAAAACCAATTATTTTTTGTTAAATTTAACTCTGTGTGATAAAATTGTTGCTGACTTCATAAACACAGTTTGCAATGTAACACTGCAAAGAAATTTGTTTTCAAGGCAAAGCAATACTGTATGACAATACTGCTTTGTCAAAATATGCAATGACATTTCAGTAGATTTATGAACGCATACATGTTTTTTTTTTTTTTGTAAATTTACGTAAAATTACATATTTTACAAACAAAAATTTAACTTAACGTTTCTACCAATATATAAATTTTTTGCCTCTTAAGTAATTGTTTAAAAACTAAAACAAAGTATTAAAGAATCATAAATAAAAACAATGCTCAAATTTGACAAATGTTGCGCATTGAAAAGCATTGTCATGCAATAATGAACTTGCGACATTGCCAAAACAAAATATATTGAGTTTATGAACACTATGCTTTGCAGTGTTGCATTGTGAACTGCGTTTATGAAGTCAGCCTATATTTACTGTTTGAAAGTCACTTGTAATTTAAATTATAACTCATTCTGTTTTATGTTATAATCGTTTCGTTTTACTGCTTTGTTAGATGTAAGACGAACATTGAAATAAAAATCACTCCGATTCTAATCGGCGTTTCATTAAAATATAAAAAAATAAATTATTCAACACAATTTAACACTTGTGGACTTAAGGCCCTTGTGGATATTGTGCGGTTGAGGACTAAAGATGAATTTTGATTCTCTATAGGAACAACCTACATATAACTAATTTAGCTATAAACAAAGTCATAAATAATAACTTATCTCCTCGCTACAGTTAGTTATTTGACATCAATAATAAATCAATCAATACAGAAATTTTAGTGATATTTAAAAAAGTGTGTTTGTACAAATAAATATACATTTTGCTTGCAATTGACTTTAGTTAAATAACTTAATGTTCTTAGTCCAAGTAAGCCACAAAATTGAATTCAATACATTGACTATAACATTTTAAATACATTATTAGTTATTAGAGTTAATTTAAAAAATTTGGTTTGCGTGTATCACTATTCTTTTAAACGTTTTTGCGTAAATAAAAATAATGGCGTCCTTTTGTTTGAAAATTTTCACTCCTTGTGGTGGTTCAACGTACCTAAAGACGCGAATTTTGAGCTAATTTTTTTGTAGAGCAAAAACGGTTGAATATATTGCAAATCTTATTTCACCAGTCGATTCTGCAGCAAAAATTAATAAAATGGACGTTTTTCGTTGGTAAATAACCAAAAAACAGAAGGATAACATCATTCAATATTTTCTAAGATTGTGAGTGGATAAAGCTACGTATTTCCTTAGGTGGAACAACATTCAGTAGATTAAAATTGGTACTGGCTTCCCTAGTAGTTAGAGGTTAATAATGCGAACTTACCTGTGGTTTTATAAAATAGTGGAAACTGAGAATGAGCAAAATTAATTTATATTTTTTTTTAAATTGTTTTTCAAACATATTTTTTTAATTTTTTTCCAAATTTTTTTTTTAATTTAAAAAAAAAAAAATTAATAATTAGTGGAAAAAAATTATGACAAAAAATTTTTTTTTGGTAAAAAAAAAATTCGGCTTACAAAATATTTTTCCCAATTTTGACCCATTGTAGGTCCAAATTACTATAGCCTCATATACATCGTTGCAATGGACTTTCAAATATCTATCATTAGATATCCATATTGTCTATATTAACGACTTAGTAATCCAGATATAGATCAAAAATAGGCCAAAACTCGAGGTTGTCCCGGTCTTTTCCTTATATCTCAGCCATACATGGGCCGATTTTCTCAATTTTAAATAGCGATGAAAAATGTAGAAATTACCACTGCCACTCATTGTGAATATAAAAAATAAACATACGAAATCCAAGCAAATTTTTTTTATTACCATTATTTGGAAAAATAAAAAAAATTGTGTTAAAAAGAAAATTACAAAAATACAGAACATTTTTTATTTTACTTTTTTTAATAGGAAATTTTTAAAAAATGCCTGGCATTATTTTTCTGTACGAAAACAGAAAAACTAGTAAAAAATATTCAGGGCTATTCCTGTTCTCACTTTCACCATTCACTGTATTTTTGGAACCATAATTACAACAAACTGCATTATTGTTGATTGATATCAATATAAACCACCCGATGATATCGATGCCATTAGTAACAATTGGATGAAAATGTACAATTGTTGCACAACGAACAAAATCTGCCTATCGAAGTTTCTGGACACTTCAGGATAGAACGTACCTAAAGTAACTGGAATGAATAAATGCGGTCGAGTGAAAAAGAGGATGATGATGTACCAGTGACTTCAACCTCTAGTAGTAGTGGCTATACGTCGGAAAGGAGCTCTAGTAAGGGTTTAAAGCGACCTAAACTCAATAAGGGAACTACACCAAAATGGTATCGGTAACAAAAAATGATGATGATGTACCAGTGACCTCAACCTCTAGTAATATTGGCTCTAGTAAGGGTTTAAAGCGACCTAAAATTAATAAGGGAACTACACCAAAATGGTGTCGGCGACAAAACTAACAGTTTAACAAGGTGCCTTTTGATGATACGGCGACATCATATAAGGATTTGTATAAAAATATCGGTAGGATGAGCACCATTGAGCTTTGGGAAAAGTTTATTGATTAGTGAAAGGGTTTTGGGCGTGTTGTATATAACAGGCTACCATGTCTTGCCACAAATACATTCTTGTTGGTCAAATCGAGAATCACTTGGATGTGCGATGATAAAATAATGTATTTCATGAGACAGATTCAAACGAATCAAACAATTTTCACGTGTTTTTTTTAACTCAGCGTTGGATCCTAACAACAAATTTGCTAAAATCGCACCATTGAATAATTTTATAAACAAAAAGATTTGGAGTACTTTCCCACAATCTTTCCATTGATGGCCGACATTAATATTGCTCCTTTCGTATCTGGAAGCCTCGCCCAGCATACCGTAACGTTTGAAGAAGAAAACAAATGCTTTAGCCGCAGCTGTGGTAAATGCATGCAAGCTATATCACAAATATGAGAAAAAGTCCCAAATGTCGCAATTTGATTTCCGAGTAGAGGTGTGTTAGTAAATAATGGTGAAATCAATTCATCAAACGGGAAAATGCTGAATTCCGGGCCACAAATGGAGCTTAGGTATGATCGAATCGATCATTTAATCGAAAAACTATCCACTTGTCATGGTTGGCTACAGTGCGGTGGAAAAACTGAATATGGATATTTGAAGTGCCAGATGAAATTACACCCATCCCCATGCTTCTCACATTACCACAATGGAGCAGTTCAAGATAAATATAAAATTGCCAAGGCTAAATTATTTATAGTTTTAATTAAATGGATAAAAAAAATACAAATTCGGTTCTTGTTTACGATAAAATTAATTTCTTTGATATGGAAAAAGTTGTTATATTTGGAACTCATTAAGGTCTGTTAAGTATTTAAATACCCAATTACATAATTCATCGTGTATCGAGCAAGTGTGTTTATAAACTACTTTAAACTTTTTTACATTATATATGGGATGTCTAAAGCTATCTAAACCCGTAGGATGTTTTTGGGTTTTCAAATTGTCCTATATTTGGCAACGCTTTTTCCGAGCATTTTCTGACATAGAAAAATCATCACTCTACCGATATGGAAGATAAAGTCAAAAAGCAAAAAGTTTTACTTTTCTAATGTTTTCTGTTCTAACCAATCTCTACTTCTAAATAAAAACGTAAGCTGAAGACATAATCTATAACCTGAAACTCGCTATAATTTTTTTACTGTCATCACTTTTTGGGGTATTTAAATACCCATTTGGCAGGAATGGGTTAAAGGTCTGTGAAATGCAAAAAAAATATCGAAATTGGTTAAACCATATTGTAAAACATTACTACATTTATAATAAAGTTTATAGACATTTTGCTCTATGTTTAAAAGTGTACGAAATTTTTAGCTAATTCAATTCATAGCAGTAACGAAATAAATTTTGTTTTAGACTTTAATAAAGGAATTTTGTTATTTTCAAACGAAATACTTGGAACATTTAAAATTTTTACATAAAAAAATAATAAAAATTTTGTGATTTATAAAAACCAAGTTTGTAGACATTCGTTTGTTGAAAATAAAATTGATAAATTTTTGAGCAGGTTTTTTTCTTTTATTGCAAAAAATATAAACAACTATTTTTTTTTTTTTTAGAATCTCAAACTTTTTTGTATACATAAATCGTTAAAATAATATTTCATTGGCTTAGTCGGCAAATATGTTTAATCCGTTTTTTTTTTAATTTTCAGTAGGGAAAAAAACTGTATAACTTTCTTGTGTTAATTTTTTTTAAATCTGTAAACGTACACTTCACAATGAGTGGCAAATTCTACATTTTTCATTTGCGACCCTACAAAGTATATATATTCTGGATCGTTATAGATAGTGAAGTCGATATAGCCATGTCCGCCTGTCTGTCTGTATGTTGAAATAAACTTTCCGTAACCCCCAAATAACTTACATACATGATTCATACATCAATACAATTCTTCTGTCTTAGTTGCTATTTTACCAATTTTTGATGTATGTCTGGATTACTAAGTCATTAATATAGTCAACATGGATATCCAATAGTTGATATTTCAAAGACCTTTGGCATATAAGGCCAAATAATAAAAGTAAATCGGACCTACAATTGGTAAAAATTGGGAAACATATTAAAATACGCAATGTTCTACACAAACATATTTCCATAAAAATACAAACTTTTTTACAGTGTCGTATTTAAAGACCATGAACTAAAAAGGAATTTTAAATTGTTCACCACATTTTTATTACAAACTTTAGATTATTCTGAAAACCTATAGCTAAACACAAGTTATGTTTGTATGGTTGGCTTTGTGATTTTTAACTTTGACAGTCATAAAATTTTACCAGTTTTTTTTAACATAGAAAATTATTGTTGGCTTTTAAAATTATTTCATAACATAAAATGATTCATAATTACACTTTATGTATATACAAAAGTAAAATTCTATGTAAAAGTTTTTACTTGAAATAGTAAATATTATGAGAAAGTAAGCTTTGATGAAGTTGTATGCTTAGATTTTTATGTAAAAATAAAACAGTAATACGAATATATGCGAGTTAAAATGTTGACGACATAATGTTAGGAAATAAACATACATACGAGCTTAACTATTATTTCAATACAGACAAAGTAATATATTCCATAATGTTTTATAAATTACTAGCATTAAACCCGGTGCGCTTCGCCACCCCAATTGGATGAAAGAAATAGTACTATTAAGACTCCCTTTGTGAATTAAAGCTAATTCAGGATAACATGTCTCTAGATTCATGTTTATTGAATCATTGTATTGTGGCTTCTAGCACATTTGAAACGTATTATTATAATAAAAAAGTACCATTTAGACCCACATTTAATATGCCCACACACGATCATTTTTATAGAAAATGCTAAAGAAATGTACCACTAAAGTCACCTTTTGTGAATTCTAACTCATTCCGAATCATGTGTGCCTAATTTTGAATTTTTAGGTTTAATTTTATAAAATAGTCAAAAAATATTATTAGTTCAAAAAAAAGTACCTGTGAGTCTCTTTTTTAGATTCTTATTCGGTCAGGATCATATACCATTCGAAGAACGACAAAATACAAATTATTTTTGTATCCTCAATGACATATATATGGCTTAGTGACTTTCTTTCTTTACTCTGAAGCATATCAGTAAAATAATTTAATATAATAAAAAGTATCATTAGAGGAAAAAGTACCAATTTTCCACACTTGAACTACCGTCAAGTTTTAAATCAAAGTAATTTCCTTATTCTAAGTTCAATATATTAGAAAATTCAAAAAGTACTATTTGGAGAACGAAAAAATGGTTTAGTTATCATAATACAATTGAGCACCCCATTCTTGCATATTTCTTTAGTGAGAAGTATATTAGCCTACCATAATGTATTTAAGCTAACTAATTTAATATATTAAAAAAGTGCCATTAAAAGAAAAAGTACCAATTTTCCTTTATCCTCTTGAGCACCCGTTAAGTCTGAATTTAAAATTTGTATAGCATTTCCTATATTATCAACTGATTTTGTTTCTATAACACTTAACATTTAATAAATTATCACAAAACCGAACCGAAACCCATCGGTTTTAAATTTTTTAAAACCGAAACCACGGTTTTGAAATTCTTCTTGAAATTCTTTTTGGAAACTCTACTATAAATGTATTTAAAAAGTACTATTACAACAAAGAAAATGTACCATAATGTCTCCAATTAAATTTTTACTCACTGAGGAGCATATATTTTATATTTCTAGGTCCATTATTATAGAAAATTCAAAATATACCATTAGAATAATGAAAAACGCCATAATGTTCCCAGTTATAGAATCCTACTCGGTCGAGTCCATATAATATTATGTTCATGTTTCTAGATTTATTATAGAAAATTTAAAAAGTACCATTAGAATAAAGAAAAAGTATTAAGTATTCTCTTTGAATTTTCAGTCACTTAGAACAATATGCAGTTAATTTGGTATTTCTAAATCCATTATTAGAGAAAATTCAAAAAGTACCTTTATAATATAGAAAAAGTAGCATAAAGCCCCCACTTGTGGATTCCCAATCGGTCGGGATCATATAAGCTTTATTTCACAATTCTAAGTTCATTGGTGAAGAAGATACAAAAAGTACTATTCGAATATAAAAAAAAGTACCATAAAGACTCCCCCTTAAATTCTCACTCCCTTATGACCATATATGTTTAATTTTATGTAGGTCCATTATTATAGAAAATTTAAAAAGTACCATTATGTCCCCACTTGTAGATTTTCTTCCGCTTAGGTCTATATAAGCGTTATATCATGTTCATTGGTGAAGAAAATACAAAAAGTACCATTCGAATAAAGTACGAAAAAGTACCAAAAAGTCTACCCCTAGAATTATTCACTTAGGAAATTTAAAAAAGTACCATTATAATAAAGGAAAGGTATCACGAAGTATTCCCTTGATTTTTCACTTATTTAGTACCATATACGCTTAATTTCATATTTATATGTCCATTATTACAGAAAATTCAAAAAGTACCATTAGAAAACAGAAAAAGTACCAAAAGGCAGCCACTTGTGGATTCCCACTCACTCGGGTCCATATAAGCTTTATTTCATGTTTTTAGGTTCATTGGTGAAGAAATTACAAAAAGTACCATTCGAATAAAGAAAAAGTACAAAAAAGTCTCTCCTTAGAATTCTCACTCACCTAGGACCACAAATGCTTAATTCCATGTTTCTAAGTCCATTGCTATAGAAAAGTCAAAAAAGTACCATTAGAATAAAGAAAAAGTACCATGAATTTTCACTTACTTATTACCATATACTCATAATTTCGTACTTCTATGTCCATTATTAAAAAAAAAAAACAAAAAGTACCATTAGAATATAAAAAAAAGTACCAAAAAGCCCCCACTTGTGGTTTCCCACTCACTCGGTTCCATATAAACTTTATTTCATGTTTATAGGTTCATTGTTGAAGAAATTACAAAAAGTACCATTCGAATGAAGAAAAGGTACCAAAAAGTCTCCCCCTAGAATTCTCACTCACTTAGGACCATATATGCTTAATTTCATGTTTCTAAGTCCATCGCTATAGAAAAGTTAAAAAAGGACCATTAGAATATAGAAAAAGTACCAAAAAGCCCCCACTTGTGGTTTTCCACTCATTCGGGTGCATATAACCTTTATTGCATGTTTATAGGTTCATTGTTGAAGAAATTACAAAAAGTACCATTCGATTAAAGAAAAGGTACCAAAAAGTCTCCCCCTAGAATTCTCACTCACTTAGGACCATATATGCTTAATTTCATGTTTCTAAGTGCATTGCTCTAGAAAAGTCAAAAAAGTACCATTAGAATAAAGAAAAAGTACCATGAAGTGTCCGCTTGAATTTCCACTCACTTATTACCATATACGCATAATTTCGTACTTCTATGTCCATTATTACAAAAAAATCAAAAAGTACCATTAGAATATAGAAAAAGTACCAAAAAGCCCCCACTTGTGGTTTCCCACTCATTCGGGTCCATATAAGCTTTATTTCATGTTTCTAGGTTCATTGGTGAAGAAATTACAAAAAGTACCATTCGAATAAAGAAAAAGTACCAAAAAGTCTCCCTCTAGAATTCTCACACACTTAGGACCATATATGCTTAATTTCATGTTTTTAAGTCCATTGTTATAGAAAATTCAAAAAAGTACCTTTAGAATAAAGAAAAAGTACCATGAAAAGTCCGTTTAAATTCTCACTCATTTAGAACCATATATGCTTAATTTCGTACTTCTATGTCCATTATTACAAAAAAATCAAAAAGTTCCATTAGAATATAGAAAAAGTACCAAAAAGGCAGCCACTTGTGGATTACCATTCACTCGGGTCCATATAGGCTTTATTTCATGTTTCTAGGTTCATTATTAAAGAAATTCCAAAAAGTACCATTCGATTAAAGAGAAAGTACCAAAAAGTCTTCCCCTAGAATTCTCACTCACTTAGGACCATATATGCTTAATTTCATGTTTCTAAGTCCATTGCAATAGAAAATTCCAAAAAGTACCTTTAGAATAAAGAAAAAGTACCATGAAAAGTCCGCTTGAATTCTCACTCACTTAGAACCATATACGCTTAATTTCGAGTTTCTATGTCCATTATTACAAAAAAATCAAAAAGTACCATTAGAATATAGAAAAAGTACCAAAAAGGCAGCCACTTGTGGATTACCATTCACTCGGGTCCATATATGCTTTATTTCATGTTTCTAGGTTCATTATTAAAGAAATTCCAAAAAGTACCATTCGATTAAAGAGAAAGTACCAAAAAGTCTTCCCCTAGAATTCTCACTCACATAGGACCATATATGCTTAATTTCACGTTTCTAAGTCCATTGTTATAGAAAATTCAAAAAAGTACTAATAGAATAAAGAAAAAGTACCAAAAGGCAGCCACTTGTGGATTCCCACTCACTCGGGTCCATATAAGCTTTATTTCATGTTTCTAGGTTCATTGGTGAAGAAATTACAAAAAGTACCATTCCAATAAAGAAAAAGTACCAAAAAGTCTCCCCCTAGAATTCTCACTCAGTTAGGTCTATATATGCTTAATTTCATGTTTCTAAGTCCATTGCTACAGAAAATTCAAAAAAGTACCATTGGAATAAAGAAAAAGTACCATGAAGTATCCAATTGAATTTTTGCTCACTTAGGACCACATACGCCTAATTTCGTATTTCTATGTCCATTATTACAAAAAAATCAAAAAGTACCATTACAATATAGAAAAAGTACCGAAAAGTCCCCACTTGTGGTTTCCCACTTATTCGGGTCCATATAACCTTTATTTCATGTTTATAGGTTCATTGGTGAAGAAATTACAAAAAGTACCATTCGAATAAAGAAAAAGTACCAAAAAGTCAACCCTAACTCACTTATTGCCATATATGGTTAATTTCATGTTTCTAGGTCCATTATTATAGAAAATTCAAAAAGTACCATTAGAATAAAGAAAAAGTACCTTAAGTACCACTCTAATAAAGAAAAACTGCGATAATGTCTCCCCCTAAAATTCTCACTCACTTATTACCATATATGCTTAATTTCATGTTTCTAGGTCCATTATTAAAGAAAATTCAAAAAGTACCATTAGAAGAACAAAAAAGTACCTATAGTTCAGTTCTCACATTTTGGTACCTAAATATTATCCCCTACTCCTAACTCTAACTTCACGCAGATACATATCAGCTAACTTTAATGTCGATAAGTGAAATAATTTAAAATATTAAAAAAAAGTACCATTAGCACAAAAAGTACCAAATCCCCTTTTCCTCCTTGAACACCCCTCAAGTATGAAATTTAAAAATATTCCATTTTGCCAAAATTGTTTCTGCTTAAAGACATGCCTCAAACAATTAAAATGTGCTCAAGAAAAATAAGTTTTAAAAAAAAAGTACCAAACTGTTTTCCCGGATTTGGCCCAATATACAGTTTGGCAGTCGTGTTCCAAATAGCACTCTGTTAGTTAATTTTTGCATGAATCCAGGAACCAATGTTATAAATTTATCAAAATTGGCTAAAAATGTTAAATATAATGTATTTTTCCGTTTTTACCCCCTTTTTGGTACTTTTTTTATCCCCATTGCGGTGTTAAAATTGTATTCAAATAAATTTCTGTATCATGGTGGGAGCTTAAAAAAAAATATTTATATGTCTATTTCAATTTGTAGATAAACATAGTTTATGAAAAAAGTACCAAAAATAAACACAATATTTATCCCTTAAGGGTTCGAATTTACAAAAAGTACCAAACTTATATTTGTTATTTTTTTATAAGTAAAGAATATGATTTAAAATTTGTTTGTATGTTTATTGGTTTAAAAGATACGTATGGTGCCAAAAAAGTACCAAAATACAGTTTTTACCCGTTTTCTCCCCTAAAAAGTCCGAATTTTGAAAAAGTACCAGACACCTGTCAGCTTATTTTTTAAATGGAGTAACATGATATTGTAAGTTTTTTTGTATCTTTATTAGTTTTGAAGATATAAGGTTACCGAATTTACCCGTTTTTACCCTTTTTTACCCCCTAAACGTTCGAATTTCCAAAAATCCCTTCTTATCGGATCGTTTTGGGGAGGGAGGAACCCACAGTTAAAATTTCATGATTCTAGCTTCAGTCGTTTGGGCTGTGCGATGATGAATCAGTCAGTCAGTCAGTCAGTCAGTCAGTAACGTTACTCTTTTATATATAAATTATTATTTTCTATCAAAACTTTTCTAATAGTAATTATTTAGCGAAGGTGTTATTATATTCATTAGGCTGCGTCAAATTGAATGGACGATCAAAAAGTAAAAAATCATATATCAGAAACGCAAACTACGGAAAATTCTAAGAAATTTTCCTGAAGAAACCATAGGTCATTTCGTCTTTTATTCAATAAAAAAACACTGATATATCATTGGAAAAAATACGAAATGCGCAAATTGGATTTGATTTTAGACCTATGGTTTCTTGGGGAAAATTTCTGTAGAATGCGTTTCTGCTATACGATTTTTCGTGAAAAAATTCACCTACACCCCCCACACCCCTAATGTACATATTTAGTTTTAAACCGAACAAATATTTATAAAATCATTGAATAACACCCTCAAATATGCTACATATTTTATTATTTAGTAAAGCAAAGCAAAACATTAACTGGGCGTGTACTTATTATATTGCATAGTACGAGTATTTAATGTTGATCATACGCATAGTGTAGTCAAAGGGAATTGTTTGAAAAGCGAAATATTTGATAAAATGAAAAAAATTTTAAATTTAATATTTAATTCTCACCGAAAACATTAAAAATTAATAATTTTAAGCATTTAAGCACAAAATTCTCAGCAGATCTCAATTTAATTTAAAAAAATGTTCTTCATTAGGAAATATTATTTTTCCCGCAATTTTATTTTATGTTACAAATTTATTATTTTTATAACAACATTCAGAAACAAACCACATACGCTGACATTTCAATTCTGTAAGGTACACAGCATCAAATTTAAATAAATAAAGGTTGTCTTAAAATTTTAGCTAACCCATTAGTGGACGAAGTTCCCTGGCCACTTTCCTTAAATAATTTTCACCAACTATCACTAAAGATCTTATTAATTCGTTTTAAAAACATTTTATTAAAAAAAATCTTATAGTTTTGGAGTTATGGACCGTTCCTTATAAGGGACACTGCGCAGTAGGTACACTAGGCGTATGATAACTTTTAAAGCAATCTTTGGGGTTAAGCCACTTTCACATTTGTTGCATATGAAGTTTGTTTTTTTCCGCAATGTCCACATCGTTTATCAGATTTTGAATATTCAATAAAGTGATTTCAGCCATCGTATCGTGGATCTGTCGTCACTTTGTTAGTGTGCGAACCTCTTATAGATTGAATACGTTTCAAGGTAGGATATAGCAGGATTTCGGCGGAAAATAAGAAGATATTCACATGTCGGGTCATTAGGATGTAACTTCTTCATCAGCAGCCATGCATTAACAACTGAGGCATCAAGGAGATATGCAAATATTTTCATGAGAATACCTTCTACAAATACTTCTATCTCGTCAAAATATCTTCGGAGAAAAATAATTCAAAAAATTCTGTCGGAGTTTTGCATAACTGAGCCTCTGCATTGTTCAATGATTCCAGTACATTCCGTATTTATTTTATATAATATTTTATATAATAATATGTCTGAATCGCAGGAGATGCGCATTAATTTCACCACTGTCATCCCATTCACTATCTTCCTGTACTACTTCACATGCTATAAATAATAATTTTGGACCGAGATGATTAAGATTTACCTCGTATTCATCATCGCTTTCATCGGTATCGGCTCCACTTAAACGTCATTGAACTCATTGTCGTCAAGAGCATTTTGTTCATCCAATATTTCAGAAATAGAAATTTACTCAAATATAGCATCACAATTGTACTACGGTCGCTGTTTTCCTCTTAGGGGACGTTGCATTCAAAATCACTATATTCACGTGGCATAACATTTTGTCATAATTTTTTACATCAATTGGATCATTATACTTATTTACAAATGACAACACAAAAAAATAAGAAATATTCACATAATATTTAATATATTTAAATTTTTCTTACCCAGCTCGAAATTTTTGGTTTTTAAAAAATTGGTTTTCAATATGTTGCATAAACACAACACACAAATCACAATAGTAGAAACAAATAAAATAAAACATACTTCATTGGAATGTCAGTAACAGTATGACCAAAAAATTTTAAAATGTCTCTTGAAGTAAACTAAAATAAATAAAATGTAATTAAATTAAAAATAATAATGAACCAACAAATTATATTGCTTTTAGTTAAGTTCAAAAAATTCTACATAAAATAACCGCAACATAAAAGTTTAGCCATGTTAAAAAAAGTTTTTAAAACTTGTTGTTCATACTTTGTTTCATCAAGGGCAGCAATATTTTTGTAGGATACATATACTTGCATTCAATAAATTTTAACACCCTTCACCTTCGTGAGAAGGGTATATATAAATTTGTCATTCCGTTTGTAATTTCCACAATATAATTTTCCCACCCTATAAAGAATATATATTCTGGATCGTAATAGATAGCGGAGTCTATTAAGCCATGTCCGTCTGTCTGTCTGTCTGTTGAAATCAATTTTCTGAAGACCCCAAATGTCTTCGGGATCCAAATCTTCAATAATTCTGTCAGACATGCTTTCGAGAAGTTTCCTATTTAAAATCAACAAAATCCGTCCATAAAAAAACGGAGATATGAGCAAAAATCCGAGACAACCTTTAAAAATTTCATCTAAAAAAGATAATTTATTGCATGCTTTGACAAAAAAGCAACAAAACGTACATATGTTTGGATGTGTGTTGGCTTCATTGCTTTGCGTATTTTGTGTTTGTTTTTTTTGGTGTTTCGTTTCGTTTGGCGTTGTTTTTTTTATACTCTTCACCTTCGTGAGAAGAGTATATATAAGATTGTTATTTCATTTGTAACTTCTACAATATAATATGTTCGTCAGCAATTAAATGTAAAATTTTTAAAAGTTTTCTTGATATATTTAGGATGCTATACGCTGAAAATGGGCAATTTAGGCCCATCACTCTTACTTGTTTTAGTTCAAATGAGCAAGTTCATCATCATATTTTTAGGTTATTTATAAAATTTTTTATTACATCGTTTTTCCAACGGATCGCAGTAGTACATTTGCAAAATCTAATTTCGGTAATACATAAAATTACAGCATTTTAAAAATCGCAGTATTAAAGCTGTGTAAGTATAAATAATACTAGTAAGATGCTCCTAATAAAAATATGACAATAATTCAAAGAAATCAATAAATGTACTTATTACTTACTTACATTTTGTTTTACATTCTCAGGAAAATAATAATAATGTTGATATTTATATTATTTAGTTCTTGACTTGGATCATTTTAAAAATAACTAACTCATATGTGTGATAGAGAAATTTCTTGTGAAGAGCAGAAGCTACATTGAATCTGATTTTCACTATGAACAAACTTGTTTGTGGTCGTAAAATTAATTAAGTTAAAAAGTTGATAATCAAGAAAATAGTTTTTGCACTTATTATTTTCATAGATTATTTATGAGAGTTATAACATACATATGTTATTGATTTTTTATGAAAGATGTAAAGATGTTACGTTTGCTGTTTTGTTAAATAGTATTATTTTAAATTAAATACTTTGCTATAGAGTTTCCAAAAAACCGAAGATTTTCGAAACCGCGGTTTTGGTTTTATTTCGGTTTTGAGATAATTTGTTAAATGCTAAGTGCTATAGAAACAAATAATATAGAAAAAGCTATACAAATTTTAAATTCAAACTTGACGGGTGTTCAAGAGGATAAAGGAAAATTTATTTTAATGGTACTCTTTTAATATATTTAACTAGTTAGCTTACTTATATAGTGTGTACATTAAAGTTGACTAATATGCTTTTCAGTAAAGAAATAATCAAGAATAGGGGGCTCAGTGGTAATATGATACCAAAAAAGTAGAACTTAATCAAACTAATGAGTACTTTTTCGTTCTTCAAAATGGTGCTTTTTGAATTCTGTATAATATTGAACCTAGAATCAGGAAATTACTTTGATTTCAAACTTAACGGTGGTTCAAGTGTGGAAAATTGGTATTTATTCTTCTAGTGGTACTTTTTATTATATTAAATTATTTTACTTATATGTTGGCTGATATGCTTTTGAGTAAAGAAAGAAATTCATTAAGCCATCTACTTATATGACATTGAGGTTACAAAAGCTATTAGTAATTTTTCGTTCTTCGAAGTGTAGTTTTTGAAATTTTTATAAGCTGAAAATAAAACACATACGAGCGTGATCGAGTTAGAATCTAAAAAAGGGACTCACAAGTACTTTTTTTCCAACCAATAATACTATTTGACTATTTTATAATAAAAACGTTAAAAATTAAAAATTAGGCAAGGTGAATTTAGTGGTAACTTTCTTTAACATTTTCTATAATAATGAAACCAGAATCAAAATGCTGAGTGGGAATACAAAATGTGGATCTTTATGGTATTTTTTTGTTCTAATAATACGTTTCGAATGGCCTAGAATCCACATTACAATGAATAAATAAACATGAAACTAGAGTCATGATATCCTGGAATTAGCATTAATTCACAAAAGGAAGATTAGAAGTATAAGTAGAAAATTAGAAAATAACTAAGTCTTCGTTACAAAAATTTTGCATTTTTAAATAAATAAACAGTCACTTGAAGTTTAATTGTACTCTTATGATCAATATTTTTAAATGAGTTTGTCCTTGCGAAAGATAGCCTGCTACATCATCTGAATACATTGTAATACAATTAAAAAATTTAAAGAAATCTATTTTTAGAAGTATTGGATCAAAAAGTTTGTTTATCATTTCTAAATTTTGAATTTTTCTACTGAAAATAGATTAAAAGTAAAAACTGAAGAATAATTGTCGGTTTCGGTTTTAAGTCTTGAAAAACCGCGGTTTCGGTTTCGGTTAAAGCTGAACTGGAAACTTTACTTTTCTAGTTATTAGTACATATGTTTATCATAATTTACAATTTTAAACGGCTCAATTCTAATTTACTCCAGGAAGACCAGAGATCAACCAGCGTTTTTATCTCGTCCAGATTCTGAACAGAAGACAGAAATCCAATCATAGTTGCTTTTGAAACTTCTTCTATCAATCGTAAAGATCACAAAGCCAGTGACACTGACAAAATATCTCAAGATTTTTTTTTAAATCCAACAAAAATATTATAGTCAAAAATAAATATTTTCAAAACTTCGATAATCTTTCCAGCTTAATTAAGGATAATCTAATTACTAAATTTACTAAAGAAGGCAATTTTGCAGAGTACTTTAATTAAAGGGAAATTACTTTTCTAAATATAATTAATAAAATCATAATTAACAATTCATTCACCATCGAGAAATAGTTAGACCTTGTGAGCTCGTCCTACATCGTGGAAACAATTTCATAAATGAGGTCGCCATTAGATTTCATATTTATTGATTTTGAGAATGCATTTGATTGCGTAGACCAAAAAGCAACAAGCTAAATCCATAGATGGTCTTCTAGACAAAATCTTCCACTTTATAAAAGTACGATGATGCCCAATACTAGATCGGGGTAAAAAATTCCATATGCTAAATAATTCAGAACACATTGCAGACAGGATCTCATTTTAGTATACTATGCGAGTAGAGTAAGTTTGGCATAAAGTTGAAATTTATGTACAAAATTGGTCTATCTCGGAAGGCTCCGGTCCTCGCAGTAATAAAATATTTCTATCTTAGGGATGTAAGGATGTTCATCAGTCTGTCTGGCCAACTGGCCAAATGGCTGCCGAAAATCACTTAAATGACCATAACTCTATTTATACCCTACACCACCATAGTGAGGTGGGTATATTAGATTTGTGCAGATGTTTGTAACGCCCAAAAATATTAGTCTAACACCCACCTTGAAGTATACCGATGTCCGTCCGTCCGTCTGGCTGGCTGGCTGTCCATGTAAACCTTGTGCGCAGAGTACAAGTCGCAATTTTGAAGATATTTCGATAAATTTTTCGGCCCATAATTAGTCTTAGCTCCCATATAAGGCCCACTTCCGAAAGTCACTCACGAATATAAATTATTGAAATTTTGAAAAAAAAATGTTTTTGCTCATTTTCTTAGTGTAGGGTATTATATGGTCGGGCTGGACCGACCATACTTTATTACTTGTTTTTATTTGAATACAAATACTTTTTAGAAATCTGCACCTGTTAATATTAATCTCAGAAAGGCTTGTACAAGTTTTTGTCTAATTATAATTATCTTTTAAACTCCGATCTGTAGTTTGATTGCAATGTTTATATGGAAGGACAGAAGGACAGACATCGCTTAATCGGCTCTGAAAGTGATCCTGTCCAGACTGATATACTTTATTTTTGCACGTTACAAACAACAGCACTAAAACAATAAACCCTACCCTGGTGTAAGATACAAAAGTATATATTGTTTTAAAATTTTCAAATGCGAATATCTCGTAAAACGTAAGAGATCTCGTCTGAAGATTCCATTTTTCTAATCCGATCGAAAACAGTATTTTGGTATCGATTTTATTTGTTCATATACCTGAGGTACCCAACTTTGGTGCCTTGAAACTCCAGTCTGCCTTGTCTTTTAAGTCCAAATACTTCCAGAATACAAACGACAACTGATCTGACGAGAGAACTCTAGATTTTAGCCCACATGCTGGTATAACATGAGGTCGCCTTAACAATACATGCAAGCGTAATGTCAAAAAGAATTCACGCCGAAAATACTGGTTGAGAACAAATGAAAGCCACCACTCAGGTGAGAGTTAGATGGAATTCCTTTGCTGGAGCCTTATGTTCCTGCTATGAATCAAAGGATTACATAACACATATATTTTTTTCTATTTGCATATTTAGTAAAAGATATAACAAAGCAATTTATTTAGTTGCCGTTAGTTCTATAAATGACATTATTTCAAAGATCGTGATATGAAAAGTAACCCTCAATCTTACACATAAAATAAATGTAAAATCAATACAGCAATGCTGCTGCTGTCAACGCGTTTTAAAGAATTTTGCTACTCAAGTTTCTATCAATAAATAAATCAAATTTAACAGCATTATTTTTCTAAACGATACTTTGAATAATTGTATACATACTTATTTTCTGCCATTATTTATGTTTTAAAATTTCATTTATCATTAAATTTGTATTACGCTTCTAATATTGTATTTTTAGCAGTAAATACATGGGAATTTATTGAAAAATAGTTCACGTAAAGTCAAGAAGGCTTAGTTGGGTTTCATTGAAAATGCTGTAATAATGACAAATATAAATTATGAATATTAGCAGAGCTTACTTGTACTTACTACGTGTCTACAAGTAGTAAAACAGAAATACAAGTGAGAGTGTTGTGTTATTTCTTAAAATTTTAGCACTACTGAACTTATTACAGAGCACAAGTAATACGAAGACAAAAATTATAATGACTTAAACAAATAAAATTATGTTTTAAATAAAATAATGTAAGATACGTATATAAAAGCACAAAGAAGTAAATAACAAATGTGTAGATATATTTTGGAATGTTAAAATAGTTGAGTAATTGCAAGGTTTTACCAAATTTTGATGAGTAGTAATATTTTCTTACTTTTAATATATATTCATACCTAGTAAAATATTTATCTGTTTCATCACAATATTCTAATAAATATTTTTTAACCTCTTTATGAAAAACCCCAAATATTTAAAAAAAACTACTTTTGATTACGATGGTCAAAAAGTTTCCTAGTTTCAGTACAATCTACAGTATACATTTTCAATAGAATATACCAAATTCGTTTTATTAAAACTGGTAAAATTTATACAATAGTGGCAAATAATTCAGGTTTATCACAAAAACTGAAAGGTTTCCTGATGATCAGACCCCCAACAATAAATTTCAGTGAATTTATTAATAATTAAATTGGGAATTTAGCAAATGAAAACTAACTAACTACTAAAATATTAATTTTGTATTCACGAAATAACTTTTTAATGAAATAATTTTTAATACAAATTTTAAAACAATGCTTATATATATTTTACATAGATATATTTAATCATTGTATCTAAAAATCATTAAATAATAAAATCTATTATTGTTTTTTAGATTTCCAAAAATATTATATGTTTAACTTGAGTCTAGACATCATAATTAGAAAATCAATTAAGGAAGCAATAAGTTTATTGGCACATAAACTAATCTGATGAGTAAATAAAACAGTTAATAGTAGCTGTGAATAATAAAAAATTACTTTTTCGCTTAAACTCCCAACAAATAATATTGGATTATTAACATAATTTCTCCGACTCCTTTATTAAAAACCTTTTAGTACTCAGAATTACTTAGTAAACGTCAATTTTGTAATACTTTGCAATATCAGCACTTAAAAAAAAACTCTGTTAAAGTAAGATAATACCATTATTCCTTAGTTCAAATAATCTTTTTTTTTCAACAAATTCAAAATATTTACAAAGTGTTTTTTATTTTTATTTCTTTACTCGCATTTATAAACATCAGTTTATCGCAGTAACAGAACTGCTTTACAATTTTACATACTTTCGCTATATAAATAAAAACAAATACTTTCCGCATGACTTGCTTATCAATATGAAGTGTTTTCAAATTAAGTAAAAATATAAAGGCATTTGATATCTACTCAATACACTCAGTGTTTTCAATTTGCTTACTTATTATAAATATCAGAAGTATGTATGTATTAGTGTAACATTTTAATGATAAATGTATGCTCGTGGATACACCAAATTTCTTCCTGAGGTAGGAAACACTTATAATGTGTTATGTGTGTTTGAACTTATTAGTATATAAAATTTTATTTGTACATGGCGTTAGTTAAAATAATATATAAAATAAAATATGTAAAACAATAAAGTTATGTTTGTGTTAGAAAAATTATAAGAAACTCTTTAATTTTATTTTATGTTTTGTTCATTTATGACATCGTTTATTTGAATGATTGATGAAATATAATGACACTTGTATACCAAAACAAAACAATATATTTTCAAAGACATTTTGTTGTTTTTCTTAAACGTAAGGAGAAAGGTTTCCTTCTCATTACGTTTCGCAACTAGCGAAATGCGAAAAGAAACTAGTTGTATTATAAATAAATCTTGAATTTATTTCAAATAAGTATTTTAAAATAATAGCTCAAAAGATCAACTAAATATAAAATTTTCATATTCTCATTTTTTTAACCAATAAATGTCTCCTGGTAATAATGAGTTGAAAGCATTGTTGTTGTCCTTTTCATATCCTCCACCACCGTAAGTGGTGAATGAGTATCAGTGTTGCCAGGAGCTGGCAAAAAAAGAAGCTATATTGACTTCAAAAAAAGGCCAGAAAAAGTCAAACTGCTTTAAAAAAATTACAAAAAAAAACTAAAATATTATAAATTAAGAATTTAGTTTTATATTTATTTTTAAATAAAAAATTAGAAAATATGTTCATAAAAATAAATAAAATTATAAAGGTACACTTCAGCAGCAAACGATAAATAACATTAATCATTAATAATAAATAATAAATATACACATATACATAAGCGACCAAAAACCTCTTAAAGCAATGGAAATAAGCTTTCTTTTGAGCAAAACAAAATTTAAAAAAGGAGTCCATTTTGAAAAAAAATTTAGATTTTGCAAAAAAAAATTTAAAAAATTGTATGTCTTGAGTTACAAAATATTTATTTTGATAGATATTCCACTCGAATCGCACTAAGCGATCTAAAACCTCTTAAAGGAATGTACCTAAGCTTTCTCTTGAGCAAAACAATTAAAAAAGGGCCAATTTTGAAAAAAAAAAATGTCAACAGTTTTAGATTTTGCAAAAAAAGTAAAAAAAAAATGTTTTCTTCCGAAAGATTGAAGAAATAGCTATGTAAACTATTTGGGACACATTTTGCTAAGAACAATAGGTAATAAGTTACATGGATGAGAAAAAACATCTGCTTGGCCAAAATGTCAAATTCTGATCCCCTCCAACTCAGAAAGTTTTCGAACTATCTTGTTGAAAAATTGTGTCTGAATAGATAGTAATAGATAGAAATAGAACTAACTATCGGAAGACATCGATTTCAAAAGATGGTTCACTTGACATTAAATGCCCCATATATATTTTTATACAGACAAAACTTAATTTTTTTTTTTAATTTAAGTACTAAGCATTTACTATTTTTCATATACATAATATATTTTTTCGGTTTTACGAGTACTATTTTAAGTGTATTATTAACGGATAAAAAATCGGTTTAGCGAAGAGTTTTCATATGAAAATCTTTGTCGCAATTGCTCAATTAGTTTAATTTGCCGTATTATTTTGTTCAGAATCGTCACTAATTAAACCGTTCGTTATTTTATCTCTCATTCTTCAAACTTGCATGAAAAATGTGGCGAAAACATTAAACAATTTTCAATTGGGGACGATAATGTATCAAATTCTTTGCATTGTATTACAATTTGAAAACACAAACTATGAAGAAGAAATTTTAAATCAGAAAACAACTTTGTTGCACCAAATTATAATCACTATATTAATCACTTAAATGCTTGGCTATGAAGCATTGCTGGTTTTAACTCGAAGCACAGATTCACAATACGTTTAACGGCTATTTCAAATGACAGGCATCTAGTGGGGCTCTTGTCCATTATATAACGATGAATATAATGTGTAATAACAATTTTGTCTTGAAAGCGAATTTGCCAGACATTTATAGCTTTCAGATATAAAATACTATATTTCATTTTGAAACACTTGGTATTGGCAATTGTTATTTGTTCTTTTAATACTGCACAATTCTTGAGTATGTTGAGAAGCTTAATGAAAAACAGTAATGAATTAAAATGAAAATGTCTCTCAAATATAAATTTAGCCTTTTTATTTTCTCCTTATCCTCGAAATTTTGGTTTTAGCTTCGTGGTTTTTTCTAGCCTTTTTTTATTTAAAAAAGGCTGTTTTCAAATTAAAAAAAGGCTAGAAAAAAGCCACGAAGCTAAAACCAAAATTTCGAGGCTAAAGAGTAAATAAAAAGGCTAAATTTAGCCTCAAAAAGGCTAAACTGGCAACACTGATGAGTATATATAATTTTGTCTTTCCGTGTGTAGCATTCAGAGTTATTCATCAGAGAACCAACAAGTTATATATATGACCGTACGTCCGACTGTTATGGAATAAAATATCAGAAAACCAAACAAAATTTATAATTTTTATATATTTCTTGTTATTTGTAAAATATATTGCAGATAATACCATAAAATTTTAAACTCGTTATTTCTATGAAAAAAGGACTAACTCTATTGAAAATGGTAAGAATCTGTTCAAGATTTCTCATAGCCCTCATACAAATTTCTTCCCGAAATATAGTGTTATGGTCTACAAATGCGTTCAGAATAGCAGTATCCATTCAAAATTCTGTAAAAATAAGGTTCGTGCTAAAGGAAATCACAAGACTAATTTTTTCGTGGTTCGACTCATATCCCCATATAAAATCACTTCCAAAAATCACTTAAATAAGCAAATAAATACTGTAATCTAGTTGAAATTCAATACAGCTGTACCAAATTCTACGAACATCATAACCTGCATAAATATCTAAACCATATCAATATCAAAGCAAAATTATTCACAATTACCGATTTTGTTAATATCGGTAATTTTTTGACCGTAGCTCCTATAAATCACTCCCGAAAATCATTGAAATACTCATAAATTTCTCACAAATAAAGCTATCACACAAATAATGCCTATATACACAAATATCTCTATGGCGAATGAAGATCGACCCATAATTGTTTATAGCTGCTTTATATTGACCGTTTCCGAAAAACACATTAACCTGCATATATTTGAAAAAAATTGTCAATATCAAACCAAAATTAATGACAGATCAGGATTCTGTAAATATTGGTTCATATTTTGGTTATAGCTCCCATATAAGGTACCAGACGCGGATGCAGGTCAACCATTTGGGGCTGGGGAAAAATCAAAATTTGTTCCACATTTTTCTTTTTTCCTTCTTTTTTATATGAAAACTCTTCGGTTTTTGTGGGGGAAAATTCGTATTTCATATGGATCCGCGCCTGTAAGGTACACTCCCAAAAATCACTTAAGTTCTCATTAATTACAAATACAGTTATCGAGCTGAATTTCGATAAAAAATCCCAAATATATAGAAAAATCGCTGCACCAAATTTTTTGAATATCGGCCCATAATTGCTCATAGTTTCCATAAAAGAACCACATACGAAAAACACACTAACCTATACAAAAAAAAAAAAAAAATAATATCTCTATTAAACCAAAATTTTACATCGAATAATCATACTAAAAGATTTTTTAAATAACGGTATATAATTCGCCATAGTTCCCATATAGAATCCTAGAATCACTATAATACCCATAAAACTCTAGTTAAGTTTTTTTTTTTTTTTGCTTCGAAAATGTAGAATTTTGTATCAACGAATCGTCGTATGCGGGAAGTTTTGCTTTACTTCTTAGTTCGAAAAAAAGTGTAGCTGAAGCACACCGATTGCTTATCAAAGCTTATGGTGATTGTGTTCCATCGGTTTATGTGGTTCAGAAGTGGATATTTTGATACGGGAGACAAAGATCTCCCAAGCCAGCCAAAAAAGTTTGAAGACTAAGAATTGGTGGCATTTCTACATGAAAATTGTTGTAAAACACAACAAAAGCTTGCAAAATCATTGGAAGCCTGCCAAGCAACATTTTAAAAAAGTTTGCCGGCAGCAAGATTCATCCGAAAGCTAAAAAACTTGGTACGATATGCATTAAAACCGAGAGACTTTTGCATGTCCGAAATGAAGCTTGAACGCTATAAAAGAAAATCATTTTTGCACCGAATCATTACTTGCGATGAAAAATGGATCCATTACAATAACCCGAAGCGTAGGAGATCGTATGTGAAGCCCGGCGCTAAGGTAATGCTCGTGCAAGTGTTCGTATGGAATGTTTACAGTAAATGGAGGTTCATATAATATTCTATCATCTAAAAATATCCCTTTCCGAAATAAAAGAATGGTTTTAAAGTAAGAGACTTATTAAATTAAAAATATTTATTTTTCAGTTAATTAAACTATTTAAAAATGTATTTTCATTGTATTAACAATGCTTCAAAAATTGCTAATAGAGTATCTGCTAACAACTATTAAAATAAAAAATAATTTAAAACCTTAAAAAGTATAAAAATTCATAAATTTAAATATCTAATTGGATTACATATAAAATATATCTTGAAAAATTTTAAAATTAAAAATGCTATTATAAATTACGAGCTAACTTTTTAAAATCCTATGGGGATTTGGGTCTACTGATTGTTTAAATTCATTACCTGTTGGTCTCATTCAGGAAAGATTCAGTGATCCAAAATGTGATGCATAGTGATCAATACTATTTAACAAGAATGTCCCCCATTAATTATTTTTAATTTTTATTTACAATAAATAAAAGAACTAAATGTGTTAAGTATGAATGAATATGGTATGAAAAACCCATGAACATGAAACAGAACAGAAACTTTTTATAATGGTTTGGTATGCCATGCATGTATTTATGTCCATTTAAATTAAATCAACAAAATTTATGCATAAACTGCATTCTCATTATATGTTTATATTGATGGATAAAATATATAATTGCACAATAAGTTGTATTTCAAAATGTTTGCAAATAAATGTTTAAACAGATGTTGCCATATTAACAATTTTAAGTGTATTTTTAGTGCAATAATTGTATTAATCCTATAACAATTGATTTTTTATATATAATTGATATGACATTCCATGACATTAGTCTAAATAATAATTTCTTAAATATTTTCCACTGAAATTATTCAGGCCGCTCATTATATGGAATGGGACAACGAATTTCAGACAGTTTGTTATTCCATATTAGTAGTCAGGATGATAAGTTTACGCAGAATGTAATTTAATTCAAAGGTTTAAAAATTGTATCTAATTTTAACAACTTATTATTTATGTATTTACAGATTCATGGCATGTTTTGCAGAGTTTGTCCTTAACTTTTAACTGTCGAGGTGAAATTTTTGGACATAGTTAATGACGTGGTGGTAAATTTTACCCCTCTTAATTTTACTAAAAAAAATTAGTAAAAAATAGTTCTTTTACAATTATTTTCTTTTAAAAATGAGCTACTATATTTTTAATTGCAAAAAATAAAGAAAACAAAAAATATTTTTATTTGTTTATATAAAACAAACCTTTTTTTTAGTAAAACAAAAACGATATATCAAAAACTTTAAACAAAAATATGAATTTAAAAAAATCAAAAACTTAAAGGACATTTTTCCACAGCCATTGGTCAAAAGTGTGTAGCCTTTAGCCTAGTCGTGCATATGTAGCGTAACTTACGAGCAACAGAGATCGACTCTATCGGAGACGGAGGTACTGAAACCGGAAACAAAATGTTACCAATTATCTCGTAATAATCAAGAGAGCTATTGATTTTGATGACGTTTTTCAAATGTGGCGAAATCATTTGTCTTACTAGCTTTTTTAAAAAGTCTAAAAAATAATGTAAGAGTTGACACCACAAATACCCAAAATAATAATTCTATGAAAATATTACGTTAATTTGAGTTTAAAATGAATAAAAAATGGATTAATCTAAGACGTTTGGCATAGGTCATGACGTAGCTCATGCAAATGAAGAGCAGTCCGAAGATAATGACTACTTTTCCCATCAGACTTTAAAACAAGTTAGAGTGCTATATTCGGCTATGCCGAATCTTAAATACCCTCCACCTAAATTAGATGAAAATTATAGACATTACATTGGTATAAACACTCTAATATCCATATTCAGTGTTTGTTATTGGGACTTAGCTCCGATTATGAAGAATGGTAATGTAATACAGTAGTTTTCGCTTATAGTCTACAAATACAGCTGCACAATTTTTGTGGACTATGAGCGAATTAGGACTATAACCGAATTTCTTTTTAAGCCACTTTATGGATTATATATGAATCATGATATAATAAACATTATGTACTTTCTTCAATAAAAACACTTTTTTTTAAACAAAATAAAAGTTTATTTAAAACATAGTTGTATAGTAGTATTTTATATATTGTTAAAAAAACTAGTTTACGCAGAAGATATTTTATTTCAAATGTATAAAAATTTTATCTAATTCAGCAATTTATAATTGAAATAACTACATATTCCTACCATTTCCAACAGAGGCTATAATTTTATAATAGGAATAAAATGTACTATTTAACAATTTATATACTAATAATTGGTTAACATTACCGATTGGCTCAGCATTTTCCTTATTCACCACAAGTGAAGTAAAATAGTATAGAAAAGGTTAAACAAATATATTTAGTCAAACTTCACAAGTATATTTTTGTTCTGTTCTAATGAATTTTCCGGACGTGAGCCTTATCTATATAATTATGAACCCATAGTCACCAAATCAACTTGAAACTTATATCTGTTACATTTTTTACCGATATGAGTGTATATATGCGTTAATATATTTTTCGGATGTGCGACTTATTTGGAAGATATAATTTAATATTTTAAAGCGATTTCTATGTATTTGAGGCCTATTTTGCTTGATAGTTTTGTCCATAACATTATTTATAAGAATTTTATGGGTATTATTGTGATTATCAGACATCGAGCTAATATGGGTGCTATGGTCAAATATGGACCGATATTCACAAAACCCAGTAGTATAATTTTTGGATACAATATATTGATCGGTATACAATTTTAGTTCGATATCCATATATTTAAAATATTTACAGAGGTTGATGTGTTTTTCGGAAGTGGTCCTTATATGGGAGCTATGACCAATTATCGGCCGATCTTCACAAAATTCAACACATCGATTTTCGTATATAATGGAAATATTTTTTTGAAATTTAAACTAGATAGAAGCTTTTATAAAAGAGTTATTAGTATTTAAGTAATTTCCGGAAATGGACCTTATATGGGAGCTATGGTCAAATATGAACCGATATTCACACAATCTAGTAGTATCATTTGTGAATTAATACTACTGATCTGTGTAAAATTTTAATTCGATAGCGATATTTTTCAGATATTTATGAAAATTAATGTGGTTTTTAGATGTGGTCCTTATATGGGAGCTATAACCAATTATGGGCCGATCTTCATGAAATTCCCTACAACGATTTTTATGTGCATGGGAATTATTCAAGCTGAATTTCAACTTGATACCGATATATATAAGATATTTAAGTGTATTTAAATGATTTTCAAAAGTAAACTTTATATGGGGGCTATGGTCAAATAGTGCCCGATCCAAAAAAAAATTGGTGTCGCAATTTCTGTTTTCACGAAACTTAGTTGTGCTGAATTTTGTATGGATACTGCAATTCTATGGGCATTTATATACCATAGCACCATATTTCGGGAAGAAATTTGTATGGGGGCTACGAGAAACTATGGACCGATTCTTTCCATTTTCAACAGAATTTGTCCTTTTATCATATAAATAATGTGTGCAAAACTTCATGGTATTCTCTGCAATGGATTTACCAAAAATCAGAAAAAAACATGTGAAAATGATCTAAATTTTTGGAGGTTGTCTTACATTTTAATCCATAACCCTGGTTCTACCAACTCGATTTTGCTGATTTTCAATACCAAACTGCTTAGAAAAATTATAAACATTTTGGAATATATTTCATTAATTTTGCTTATGTATTTTGGGCGTGAGAGTGTTTTACACAGACAGACAGACAGACGGACAGACGGACAGACAGACGGACATTGCTCAATCGACTTAGAATTTCATAAGGATCAATAATATATATACTTTGTTGGGCCTCAGATGAATATTTCTCAATGTTACACACGGAATGACAAACGTATATATACCCTCTTTCACCACTTGTGGTGGTGGAGGGTATAAAAATGGATGGTTTTAAATTTATCCGACGAATACTCATTGTCCCAATTGTTGCATCAAAAGGATTTTGTGATCGACTTACTTTTATAAAAATAGCCTGTGCTACAAACTTGTCACTGCTCAATACCCACGATGCTGACCAATTGTATTGGAATTTTAGTATGTTTGACTAATCTATTTAAGGTTCTTAAGCCTTATTTGAAACGCAATTGTTGTCTTAATTTAAATACTAAACTTGCTGGACGAGAAACGCTATGAAGTACATGTTAGCAATTTTGCCGTTGAATGTTTTTCATTTATTGCTCGGGATATGCGTGACTATGGCAAATTCCTGAAGTTTATATTGGAAAGAGCGTGAACAAGTTGATATTTTGCAAGGCTGTGGGTATTGTTCGAGATAATGCGCGGCGTAAAAGGACAATTCCAGTGCCGGAGACTTTTTGCACTTTATTTTCGAATCGTTGATAGAGGATAAGAAGATAAAACCACAACAGAGCCAGCTGTTAAATAATAATGTATCATTCATCATACCAAGTCTCTGACAATTGCCCCAATGAAGTTGTGTCTCATGTTGCAACCACTATCTCAAATCCTATTAAGAGATTAGACAAACCTGAGTTGTACATTCTTAAAATTGTTCTTTTATTCGTGCATGTGCAAGAGGTTTGTGTCCGAAAATAGCTGTGTGATTCACTTGCCGATATAACCAGAATCAAGCATAAATAAAATCCTTCTGCTAACGATACTCAGTAATTGAAAATCTTGGCTGGAATTGTGTTGCTGCTCATTACCTTGGATAAACGCACAATAATATTTTGAATAAAATATGTTTTTATTTTATTTATGTTTTCAATACAGGCAAAAATGGGATTAATTTTAATGAATATGGTAGCTTAATTTTACACATAAACTTCAAATCGCTTTTATTGATAAAGGCTTAATAAGTTTGACATAAAGAGAAAATGAAACTACCTTGTAATTTTTTATATCGTGATTTGACTTGTGATACTGGTAATAAAACTTTTAAATATTTTAACTACTAACGCATATTAGCTTTTAAAATATTTGTAAACTTTTCTTTTCACAAATAAACTGTGATATTAGTTATTAAAATTAAATTTTAAATATAAAAAAAATTGCGTTTAGTATTTCAAAATTTTTCATTGGTCTCACTGAACCAACTAATACCGCCTATAAAGTGCAAATTTGTTGTAGCTTTATATTGTATTCAAATTTATTTTTTCATTAGTTAACAGTTTAAATTATAAAAAACATATTATTGGTGCAAGAATCTGAATTAAAATGTTTGCGATTTATGTCCAGAATTTTATGCTTTAGAATTTTAAATTGCTTGCGCTTGCTGATCTCATTGAACTCAAAAGCAAATTTTCATTAACTATTCTTGTATTCGAAGAATTGCGATATTTCATTGGTACATGTGTTAAGTGAGTTCTTTTTTATAAAAAAACCCTACCCCAAAGCATTTAAATATTGAGATTGAAAATTCTTAGAATAACTAGGAAAATCAAAACCTCTTGATCTCCCTGTAAAATAGTTAGTGGATTTGCATTTAAGTCAACAGTATTTTTGTGAAATGTATTTTAAATTCCATTAAAATCTTTTTTGAGTTTTGTTTCTCAAAATATACTTAATAAATACATGTGTGCAAACACATTTTCGTATTTATTTTAAACATGTAATTATGCACATACTACTTACATGTATTTTTGATAATAATATTTACACATTTGTTTTGCAAATGCTTGGAATTTATATTTCTTTTAATAATATCATATTAAATTTGAATGTGGATTGTGTATGTAATTAAAAATGTGTATATGGAAGAATTCAAGTTAAAACTGCTAAGTATTGTTTATTTACAGATAAAAGTCATATTAAGAATGAACTTTTACATAAAATGTATGAATTAAACAAGTATATTATTTTTTAATTGATCGTATGAATTTGTACATACATATTAGCAAATTGAACATGAAATAGTTTTTGTTTTATTATTGATTTTTTTATTTTTGGTTTAATAAATTTGTTTTGATTTAAAATTTACCAAAATGAGAAATCTATAAAAGCTTTTAAATTCGAATGTTTTCAATACTGAAAAGCATAAACATGTACATTAGGGTGGGTCGATTTTTTCATGAAAAATTGTATAGCAGAAATGCATTCTACGGAAAATTCTAAGAAATTTTCCCCGAGAAACCATACGTCTAAAATCAGATCGTATCTTGCGCATTTCGTATTTCTTCCAATGATATTTCAGTATTATTCAGTTTTTTTTTGTTGAATAAAATACGAAATGCTCAAGATAGGATTTGATTTTAGACCTATGGTTTCTTGAGGAAACTTTCTTAGAATTTTCCGTAGATTGCGTTTCTGCTATACGATTTTTTACATTTTGATCGTACATACAAATCGACCCAATTCTAATGTACATACATTTCTTCAGTTTATCTAAAAAATGTAAACAAATTTAAATATCTTTTTTCAAAATGATTAGAAATTAAAAAAAAGATATATATTTTCTTTCTTTCACTAATATTTTTTTTTTTAAAATTCATGTAATTTAATTTTAAATTAAAAATCCAACATTCTAAATACTATTTAATCAAAACATATGGAACTAGCAGGCAAAAGATGGCTACATTTTAGAATGACACGTCTAACGAGTTTAGTTTATTGTGCAAATTTGTATTATGAGGAGCATGTTCTTTAACCATTATTAAGAAATCCTCTAACTATAGACATGGTATATTTTTTCCATAACAGAAAGCAACTATTCAAACTACATTCGAAAATCTTTATTTTATTACCCAATTTTCTTTACAGCTATATTCTCGAAATTGGTATTCAGAACGCTGTTGACCAATAGTTGTTGCATTTGTTTTCATTGTTCTTTTTTCTATGCAACTTTTTTCTTGTAAATATTGTTAAATTGGGTTGTGTTTCATATTCTCCAAAATTAATTTGAATTGATGGGCAACTTGGTTACATGAACTAAGTTTTTTATTATATGAAACTTTATTTCGTTTAAAATTATAGTCGTTATTATAAATAATACACATATTAGAAGTATTGATTTTAGTATTTCAATTTTAGATTGGTTTTATTTATTAAAATTCTATAACTGTAACCATTTTCCTACTAATTTATTTTCTGTATATTTGTTCTTTAAATTTCGATTTTTTTAAAAACATTCTCGAAGGATTTAGGATGTGCCCCAGCAAAATGTGTTGGGATAAAATTATTTCGTTTTCAGCTTACAACAATTTATTCAAATAACTTTTAAATACTGTCAGTTTACTAAGTACACACAGAAAAAAGTTCGGTTGGAAATCAGTTCCAACTATAAATATTTATTAACACGAATCATTATTTTATTTCTACACAGAGCAAACCGATTCGTAGTGGCAACCGAATTTGTTGCCAATCAAATGATTCGGTTGTACTCATAGAATTTTTCGGTTCTAGCAAGAGAAAATCATTTAATAAGGAAGAATTTCGGTTGAAGCAACCAAACTTTTGTTACCCCTTCTAAAATTTTGTAGCCACAACTGTAAAATTCGGTCACCAAGGCAGAATCATTCGATTGACAACAAATTCGGTTTCCACTACGAATCTGTTTTCTTTGTGTATTATTGAAAAACTATGATTTTAAATGATTTTCTATGTTAAAAATTATTATAGCCTAATTTCAACCAAATAAAAATTATAAAAATTGTAAAATCTGTTACCTTAACCGATTTATGTCAGTGCTTAAATGTATGCTACCAATTCGTTTACAATAACCAAATTTAATTCAACAACTTATAATTAAATACAAAATATTAGTGTTTGTAATCGAAAAATTCTCATAGACGACAGACAATTTCAATTCAGTAGATTTTTATGACATTAATGTATATATGTATACACAAATTGTTTAAATACTTAAAATGAAATTTACAAAATCAAAAACAAATAAATAAATTTACATTACGGGGTAAGTTCAATAAATATATCTATATTTTCTTCAAATATTGTATACGCATTTATATTTCATAACAAAAAGAGCATCTGGTACTGCCCCCTTTTCTTGCGAATACCGAATATTTTTGCAAAATCATCCACACAGTATACACGTAAGTATGGGTTATTAGAATGGCCCTTAATAAACAAAAGTTGGATTTTTGCTAGTCTCAACTCCCAGTTTGGTGAACATTGTTAAAAAACCATCCTGAAAAAAAATTAGTTAAATCAGTTGGGGTTAAGACGTGCCGCAAGCTTTCTGAAGTTTTCAGTTATTTAAACCGTATAATATGATAGTACGTGGAACCGATGAAATTCGATTGGCGCCAAATTCGATTTTGAAAACGAATCTGTTTTCTCTGTGTAGCCACAACTATTCCACAGTGTTTTATTAATAAAATATGGTGGAATAAAAATATAACTATTATTCATTCGGTTGGAAAATAACCTGCAAATATTCCATATTTAGTTCTAAATTATTTCTGTTCTTAGCACCTCGTTTGCTTCTTCATTTAAGTCCCGATGTTCTACTTCCCATAGACTTTGAATGCTAGTGATGAGCGGATTTGACGTTTCCAGTCATGTTTTTCTGGTATTGTGCTCTCTATAAAATCTGTAATCCTTATTCCTTTTTTCCTGGGCTTCCTCTGATTGATCTCAAAGTGGTACTAAATGATGCTTAATGACATCTTATCCATGATAAAGGATTTTGTGAACAGTTGCAGACATATTTCTCCAAGGATATTTGGATTTTGGACCTACAGGATCAATAAGAAACAACGACACAAATAAGGAGTTAAGAAGTTTAAAAAAGAAACATGCTCAGGCCGAATTTCTCAAATATGGGTTGATAATATATCAACCAAAACAAGGATCAGGTAATACGAATGATGGGAACATGTATATTGATTTGGAAAATAAAATTAAAAATGATTTTATATCATGTTTGAAAACTGGTTAAGTTTGATTTTTTTGAACGTAACTTAGAACATCTTCCCGCTTTTGGTTTTTAAAATACTCTTCGGATAATTCTTTATATCTGAAGCTCTCCATGTTTTATAAAGATTTTAAAATTTGATTGTTATTGCTTAGATATATTATAACAACTGAGATTATATTCGAATACCGCTGGCTTTTATTCTATTCCTACATTACGTTGTCCTAGATAGCATAAATAAAAAGTGATAAAAACTAAAAAGGCCCAAAAATAGGTAAAATACGCAGAAAAAATTAATAATAATAAAAAAAAGTAATAAAATAATAAATATATGTAGATTTACATTTCTTTTAGAACACGAAATAAAACTTCAATTTAATTCACTATTACGACTATTTACATTTATTTACATAAAGACTAATAACTAACAAAATAATTCAAAATACTTATGGAACATTTACTTCACTTGAACCTTACTGGTTACTGTCACTCTGTCACTGATCATCTCCGTCAAAAATGTACGTCTTATATACCCCTGTTCCCATTCCGTCCTGTCCCTATTCGTCTTGGCCCAACCCTCAAATGTAAACTACCGTCCCTGTCTCGCGAACCTAGGTGATCGTCTCATCTCCCTTTCTGCAGTTCCTACATTCGGCCCCCCTGACGGTACATTCGACCCGAATGTATAACTCCACGGCTTCATGAACTCCGAGACAGTGGTACATTTACCAGAGCCTTCAAATTCACCCACTTTCCCTACCTCGTAGCGACCATGATTGAGCCTCCTAACGATCCTATATGGACCCAAGAATTTTGACTTGAGCTTCAAACCAGAACCGAACTAGATACGCTTGATTGCGACTAGATCGTTAACTGCATACTGCCTCTCAACAATCCGAGTCCTATCGAAATTTCGCCTATTCTCCTGCTGTATCCTTTGAATATTCTCACGTGCTTCCTTCCGCAAACCATCACGCTCTTCATCCAACTCAGTAATAGCCAAATCCTCTAAGGCAGCACGGATGTCAAGGTTCCCTTAGTTCTCATATGCAATCCGGTTAATATCCTAAATGGGGTGTTTCCAGTACTTCTGGATGTCGTGTCGTTCATAACTTGTTGTACTCGATCAATATAACGATACCAGTTCTGAGGGCGCTCGATGCATAACTTTGAGGAATAATATTGAATTAGAATAATCTTAAACTCTTGAATACTCAGCACTCTCTATCTCTCACTGGGCGGGGCTTCTCAAATGCTTCATTTGATATCACGTCGCACCGTGTTTCAATTTCACCTCTTCCTATCCTGCAGCACACAACTTATAAATCCATCGATTGTCTCGCTCACGCTGCAAACACACACGTCTCCTCGGTCTCTCTTGCTCGTACACGATCACAGAATCCTCTAGTTTACAAACACTCTTTGTATATCTGTGTCACTCCCTCTCTTGTGCTTGGCATATGAATTCACGAAATATAACATTCACTCAAGCGCCATCAATGAATGAATTAAACTTCTCAACTACTTGTGTGCGTAACCAGCTCTTTACACACACGACATCTATATTGTATTAAATAATACACGCTCACTCTTTTCAATCATCATTCATAGGCATTTCTCACTCATGACATTTATGAATCATTATATTTGTAGCTCATTCGTTCATAATCTCTTTAATGTACTTAAGATGTTGTCGTTGCTCCTTTGTTGTTACAGCTCATGTTCCACTCTTTACTCTGTAGCATTCTCGTACACAAAATCTATTGCTACGTCACTCCAACATACATAATTCAATTAATATTTTAGTGAATATTATTGTTAAATGTCAAGTGTTTTAATGAACACTTTATTTGCTCTATTGTAAATTCAACTGGACGAGCCCCCAATTTGTAGATTTCCATTTCTTTTAGAACACGAAATAAAACTTCAATTTAATTCACTATTACGACTATTTACATTTATTTACATAAAGACTAATAACTAACAAAATAATTCAAAATACTTATGGAACATTTACTTCACTTGAACCTTACTGGTTACTGTCACTCTGTCACTGATCATCTCCGTCAAAAATGTACGTCTTATATACCCCTGTTCCCATTCCGTCCTGTCCCTATTCGTCTTGGCCCAACCCTCAAATGTAAACTACCGTCCCTGTCTCGCGAACCTAGGTGATCGTCTCATCTCCCTTTCTCCAGTTCCTACATATATAATATACTAAAGACACCTATCACAACTTATATTGCTTGGTGTATTTATATTTGGGTCATATGAACAGGTAAAATAAAAAATTTTTGGGAGTAATTTCATTCAAATGAAAAAAGTGTTCAACAAACAGGTCTTTCTCCTGGTAGTAAAATTTGTTTAACTCCTTTTGACCTTAAGCACTTTTATTCCACTGAAATTAAAATTTGACTAAAATATATTACCTGAAAAGAAATTTTATAACACAGCAGGCATAAACGGTACAGTAACAAGTCATACCAGTTCTTAAAGACAATTATTCTACCAAAATAACAACAAAAAAAATCATCTAATTATCGACAATAGTTTGTAATGATAATTTACTTTCGATCAAATTTATAAAAATCACATTTTTATAAAATGACATAAAATAATTGACTTTAACAGCATACCACGCGCACAATTGACAATATTTTTATCTAATTTTTTGGCTCCTTAGTTTCAATGTGTTTACTATTGAATGGCATTGAAAATCGGAGTTAACAAAAAGTTAGACTTTTGGCCGATGAAATTGAGGTCTGAGCCACCGTGCGTCGTTGAAAAGTATTCTATATTAATGACTTATTAACCCAGACATAGATAAAAAATTGGTAAAACACTGAAGTAGTCGTTGTTTTTTCCATTTGTAGGTCGATTTCCCTGAATTTAAATAGCAACCAAACTGGGACTATAGTAAATATCTTGATGAATCAATAATTTATGTAAGTTATCTTGGGGCTTCGGAAAGTTGATTTCAACATTTCGACTTCACGGTCTCTAACGATCCAGATTATATATACTTTGTGGGTTTCGCAAATGCAAAATGTAGAAGAGCAGCATGGTTAATATATGCACATAATTATGGCATAGTAAGGTATGAAGATTTTTAAGAATTAAATTAAAAATATGGGTATATCCATTATGGAGTCACGTAACTTTTGTACGACGAAATGTTAATGATAAAGTCAAATTTGTAAAAAGTTTTTTTTATATTTGCGAAGTACTTAATTAAGTATCACTTTATTCCAAAAAAAATATTGCAACAATTGCCCCTAAGGAGTTGAAGATATTAGCAAAAATATGCAATGGCGTGACGTTACAAAAAACAGAAGTACTATTTGACTTGCATTACAAAATTGCATAACTCTGCGAATTGGGCAAGACTTTTTGTATAAAACCTTTTGTAGTAGGATTTGTAATAATATAAATTTATTTAATTTAAAATTTAAAAGTCTTTCCTCTTGTTTCAATTGTTAGCCTTAGTATCTGACATGGCGTTACATGACGCAACATTACTTAAATTTACAGTTTATATATTTTTTTGGTTAAGCAATAAGAAAAAGAAAACAAGTAAAAATGTATGATTCATATATTACCCTACACCGAGTAACATTTATTTTTAATTTCAATAATTTATTTTCGTAAATGATTTTCGGAAGTTGGCGTTATATGGGAGCTATGACCAATTATGGACCGATCGCCATGAAATTAGTTCCCGTAATTTATGTCTATATGCAACTTATTTCTGTTGAATTTTATGTGGATACCAACATTTTTAAGATATTTATGCCCGTTAAACTGATTTTCGGAAGCGGGACTTATTATATAGGAGCAATGACTAATTATGGACCAATCATCATAAAATTACGTGACATGACTTCCCTATATAAAACTTATTCAGAGCGAAATTTGTGTAGATACCTATATAAATTAAACAGTTATGACTGATGAAGTCCAATTTTCTAAGGACTTTTGTATGGGGCCTAGGTGAAATAATGGACTGATTTCAGCCATTTTCAATAGGCTTTGTCCTTGAAAAAAACGTATGTACCAAATTTGATCGAAATATCTTCAAAATTGCGGCCTGTAATTGACGGACATCGTTTAATCCAGTCAAGGAAATTACTATAATATGGCGTGACATTACACATTTTTGAAAATTAATATAAAATTAACTATTTTTTCAATAACCGAGATTTTTTATAAAAGGTGGTGCAAAAGTAATCCTCCTATCAGAAAATGCTATAAATTTTGCGATTGGCCCCTAATGTCAGTTCTGTTTTGACATTTGTGTAGTAAACACATGCGAAATACACGTTAATAAACAATGTTACGCTACACTGCTCCAGAACGCGGAATATTGCTGACTATTTGACCAATAATCGGCAAAATTTATAGCATTTTCTGATAGAAGGATTACTTTTGCGCCACCTTGTAACTAGTAAATTTTATTAACCTTCATCATTACGTGAGCGTAATGATAATGAGGATACATAATATAAATTTTACCGTTAATTGTTTATTTTTTTTTTTTTTTTTGCTCTTTTGCATTTATTTATTGCACAGCTACTCCTAGAAATATAAATTGCAACGAGAAGATGCCCTTAGACATAAAACACAACTGACCAAAACGAGAACGTGAACTGTGTAGCCAGTTATTTCGCTATCGCAACTAAGGAAAGACTTGAACTCTTTAATATAATTAATATTGAACATTTATCTTAAATAATACAAAAAAGAAAAAACTGTTGATTATCTTTTTATTTTTCGGTCTGGGTGGACTTTTCGGCGGAAATGCCCATATGTATTCCGTTTATTTGATTATTCGCCATAAAATTATAAAACAAATTTTTGAACGAATGGATGCCCTAATCCATACGAACACTAAAAAAATTGTTGTATCAGGATTCGGTCACTGTTAAGTAGAATTTTATTAACCCTAGCTCTGGCACTATTTACATATGTAAATATCTGAATTTTAAAATAGCTATAAGTTTTTTATTTTTAGTCCGATTTAGAAATGGTTTGAAGTCAGTGACTAATTTTTGACGTTCTTCGTGAGTATATAAAAAAATCCCCAAAAAAGAAAATTCACCGTTATTTCTAGCCATTTTGTTACTTTTTCTTCATTATCTGCCACTATTTACATATGTAAATATTTTTGTTTTATGTGCTTTATTTTTCATAAAATTCATTTGATTTTATTTGATTTAATTGTTTCTATTACTGGGCCATGAGGTCCAGTCCTACTTATGGTCTAAGAGCCATCCTGAACATTCCTAGGCCACATAATTTGATAAAAGAGGCTTGATTGTATATGACGTTTCAGGCTTAGATATATGCAAACTCATTTGGGCTGTTTAGTGTTTGGGAGGATGATTGAGGAATTTGAGGATCATTGTGATGTCGGATAGCCAGAGGGCACCAGGGGACTTATCTTCTCCTGATATGATGTCTCGAGTGTCGTAATTTCCTCTATAGTATCTCTAAGAGGCACTTTGACATTATGATGGTTACTTAGTCATAAGTGCCATGTCATGAGCATTTATAGGACCGGAACCATACTCTGTCACCGTTCCAAAAAATTATATAGGGAGGATCCAGACATTCGACATACAGGACTATTCCTCTGAGGATGGTAGGCAAGCACGCAAGTCGCCTTGGATTCCCTTTTAACGACCATTGTCGTAGCTGCGTGGATAGGGAAAAAGGGGAAAAGATTTTTCATATTCTCTACGAATTCACAGCCCTGAGTGTCACAATGCACAGATTCCTGGGCAACTACGTATTAACCAACCTTAGTAGGTAGGTATCTGGGTTATAATGACCTACTGGGTCTATTAACTTCAGCATTTTAGCATACATTACGATGTAAACGGCACTACATCTGACGAGTGGTGTGATCTTTTCAAAATGGGGTCCTTTCGACTCTACTTGATTATTCGCGCGCTGCGAACTACCACATAAACCAACCAACCATATATCTGGGGATGTACATTGGGATTGCCTTATCTTAGGGTAGTGCTGAGTGAAGTACATCGGAGAAGCTTTGATGTCTGATCTCTCAATAAACAGAATAATTGGCTTCATAAGAAGCCTAGGCCTATTGTGGTGATTTTATGGACGGCTCCACCAGAATCCTCAACGGTCTATAGTGTACCCCTAACAATAATCTACATATCAATATATAAGAAATTACACGTATTTACAAATGTAAATAGTGGCAGAATTCGTAGACAATTATTGGTGCCAGAGCTAGGGTTAAACAAAATTTTTTTTATACATTTAATATGACTTTCACCATGATCTACCACATAGTAAAACAATTAAAAAAAGCAAGTTGATGCCATTAGCGAAAGCTTTGAGCAATAGTGCACATGATATTTTATTAAAATAATTTTAACTTTTAACTAAATGTTAATCATCATTAAAGCAATTTCTTAAAGCACATACTATTTTGTTTTAATGCCTGTTATTTCATCATATACTTATGTGTATTTCATTTACAATATTATTATTCGATAACATATTTGCGGAATAAACATGCATTATAGATTTATATATTTTTAATATCTTTCGATTAAATAAATGGATTAATGTTTTTATGATGGCTTATTTTATAGAATACAATACATAAAGCCATAGGGGATTTAAATTTGCTCATATGTACCATATAAGTTTTCTTATTTAAATATGTTACCAATTTTAAAGTGTTAAGTGAAAAAAAGACTTGGAGCATTGGGAAAATTTTGTTAAGCAAGGTATAAAATGTGATTTTATTTTATTTATGAGTGGATATATTCAGGATATATTTTGATTTTAAAATAAAACCTTATTTACACACCTGTGTGTTTAATATTGAATTAAGCAAAAAATTCAATATTAAACACACAGGTGTGTAAATATTGAATTAAGCAAAAAAGTGTAGAAAGCGATAATTACCTTAAAACCTTTTATACACATTTGACTAAAAATATTTTACTTTTTCATTACTTAATGAAGAGAGTAAAGTAAAAATATAAAACAATTTTACAGCCACTTTATTCTACAAGAAATTTCGGTGAGTGCCCTTTTCAACACGATTTATGTTATTTAATAATGGCATAAAAACTCTGTGCTGTTTAAGGTATACTCTTACTTTGTGAAAAGAAAACAATTTTTTCTGCATTAAATATATATAGTTTCTACAATCACTTATAAGGTAATTCCAAAACATTTCGACTCAAAAAAGGAGTTTTAAATTCTTGCCTCGTTTGATTTTGTTAAAACTCAAGTTTTATATTAAATTTTTGTTTTGTTTGATTTTGTTAAAATCCAAGTCTTATATTCAACTTTTAAAGGCGCAATTTATGGCATATAAACTAGGCACATTGTACATAGTTCACAACAAAATTGAAAAAATTTTAAAGGTTTTTTAAACCACTATACAATTTTCATATATTTTGGTTCTAGTAGTAGAATATGGTCCAAATTTTAAATTCTACACGCGGAGAAAAAATATAGTTGTGCATGTTTACAGTAACCATTTCAACATTTCTAAAAGTTTTTTAACAATATTATAGTAACAGTAACTATTTACATGATTGTGGTAACCACAATATGGTTAACTTACGATTCATATGATTGCATCAATCATATATATGGTTAAAGTAAACAAGTATATGTTTGTGACAGCCATTTTTAACCTGAGTCCAAATAAAATTGAATTATCTTATAAAATTAGTTGCAGTTAATAAACTGTTTATTTACTAAATAGCATTTCTTCAACTAGGAGTGAATCATAAGCATAGCTTTAGGAGCTATTTCTTAAGTAACACGAGCTATTTATTAAGTTAAGCAACAAATTACAGGTCTTGGCCTTGCAATGATGAATATACAAAATATACAGTAAATTAATGTAAATTATTTAATAAGTTAAACTTAAACTGCGATGGGCAGTCTTCTTGACGTGCTGCAGAGACTTAAGTGCGACGATCTATGTTGGCCATGCTGAAGGCGACAGTTTAACTTGAGTTGGCTGTCCCTGGTAGAGTCTCCCATTCCAGAAGTGCACACTGTGAGCACTTATAAAATTAGTTGCAGTTAATAAACTGTTAAACTGTACTAATATCTATCCTCCAACTTTGTCTAGTAGCGTCTGTTCTCCTTTAGGGCGGCTCTATTTATCCATGTTCTCCTCATTTGAATTTTGAAATACGCATTCTTTTTGCATTTTTCTACAAATGGTCTTGAGTTCTTTAAACAAAAAAAAAAAAAAAAAAAAAAAACGTTGCTGACAGTATTTTGGTATAGCTAAGGAGCTTCCTGATTTTAAACTATAGTATCTCAGCCATTTACAAATCCGGTTCGGCTTAAAACGTAAATCTTTCAAAGAAAAGAAACCCAAATAAAATTAGTTTCATTATAAAATATTTACTAAAGGCCCTAATTTGGTAAATCACGTCACCAAAGTGATATTTAGTGGAAGACAAAAACAAAATTTTAAAATGTTTAAAAGTTTGTTTTTGTTTTATATACAAAATTTTCAAATTATGAAAGGCAAATCAATCCCTGAATTTTGGTGCGTTTGTTTTGTTCAGAATTTGTATATAAAACAAAAACAAATTTTTAAAAATTTTGAAATTTTGTTTTTGCTTTCCACATAAATATCACTTTGGTGACGTGATTTACAAAATTAGGGCCTAAATTTTGAATTTGAAAACTTGAAATTTGCTAAAACTATGTGATTGAAAAATGCTAAAAGTATTTTCATACTGTATGCACTCCAAAAAAACAGAATTGCTACATGAAATCCTCTGCATGTTGTTTTCGTTCACTTTTGTATCACTATATAATAAAGTCATCTTTAAAAAAATAAACTAAAAAATTCGATGGTAAAAAATGTGTATTTGATCGCGATCTTCTTTGTTACAAAATTTAATTTTTTAATTTAATTAACATATTTTTTCGAGTAGAATCTGAGAATTTTCAAAATTGTTAGTATTTACTATGAAACTTGTTTTTTATATTATGAACTATATATCTTTATAAATCTTCAATTTAATTGCCAATACCAACAAAATGAATTCTGTCTGCAACATTTAGAAGTTTTTTGTATATTTAAGATCATCTCTTCTCATTATTTTTAAATCTTTGACATGTAGTATTATTATCAATCATGTGGGTGTTCTGCATTTGCTTCATAATCCCATATAGATAAAAAGAAAATAAAAATAATTGCAATGTATTTTCCTTTAAAGACAAGATAATCTAATGTTGGCAAAGGGAAATTCTTATATATAAAATGCTTACGGTGGATATGTATTTTTACTCAATTGCGTATAAGCAATATTTAAGTATTGGTTCAAATAATATAACACTTATACGCCACGAGGGAAAATTTAATGTGTATGCTATGCATATGGGACATTTCATGCCAAGTGAACCAACCAACTTTTGAAATCGATGTCTTCCGATTAGGATACAAGTTTTACCATAGTTAGTTATATTGGATAGTAATTCAGACACAATTTTTCAACAAGATCGGTTGAGAACTTTCTGAGTTAGTGGGGGTCAAACTTTGACATTTCGGCCAAGCAGGTGTTTTTTCTCATCCATGTAACTCATTTGTTAAACGGACACGGACAAGTAGGAAGAGAAATAAAAAACACGACCTGATGGTTTGTGGTCTAAATAGGAACTGATTTATTTTCACAAATATTTTTCTTAAGTACTAATTATAAAATTCTTACAACTAAACTATACTAAACACATGTTGGAAATGTGTTTGTCTAAAACTATTTATATATTGTATTTACCCACACTTAACCTCAGTGTGAGGGAAAATACTTATGATCTTATATTTTACATACACACCTTGCTACCTGCTTGTGTGTGTATGTCAAAGATCGACCATTCTATGAGAATTAAAAGACCAGAGAAAAAAGTACAGTTTCACTAAACTGAACATTCTGCCGGCCTTGAAAGATCATACTCTTTCAAAAATAAATACAAACATATTTAAATAACTACCCTACAAAAGAAGGTAAACAACATATGCAGCTAGCGGTTGGTTGACACGTTCTGCACAGGACAGTGTTTGATATTGTGATGAATGGTGACAAGTAATGACATCTTTTGGCACCTTTATACAATAATACAATTGAGTAGATTGGCTTGTTCTACTTTGTATGTTGATATATTTCTAAAGGTTACCCTCTCGTATTAATCCATATGAGAAGATTGGTTTGTTCTTCTATGTATGTGATTATCAGCAAATTGCAAAGGTTGCCTTTCATCTCAATCCATCTGAGAAGATTGGTTTGTTCTTCCGTGTATGCGATTAAAATTCAGCAACTCCTTCTTGCCTTTAAATAGAATGACTTGCAGATATTTCCATGGTTAGGTCATTGTATGCGTTTACCTTTGCATTTTACAATATTTCCTAGGTTTATTGGCTTAAGCTTCTTCACCAACGATCAATGCATACTCGTTCCTGGATTTCGGCAACACTTCTTCAACTGGTCACATGTTTCCACCTTCGATGAAGGTCCCTGACTACTTTTATAACTATTTATTTTTCGAATACTTTAACATATTTATGGTTTCTAAATACTTTTATATAATGTAATATTTTTATATGATAATCAAGGATTTTAAATATACTTGTACATATTAATTCGTTTTTTATTTATTATTATTGCATTTTTGTAATGTTATGACAATTTTCATATAATTACTATAATTTTTTTATTTGTTATTTAAATTTCATTTCGTTTCATTTTTTTTTTCATTTTCATTTATTTTTTTTATTATTTTTATGTTTATAAAAACATATTTTTTTTAATTTATTTTTTGTTAGTTATAGATGGATTGTCCATCCTATTATCTTTTGCAGAATTGGATAATTTTCGTTATAATTAGTGGGAAAAGGACGAACATTGTGGATTGACTTTTCAGTTTCCCCATTGCTTGTCCTTACGTCCACCATTCTGCGTAATCCATCCGAACCCAATATAGTTCGGATGACCCTCCCCACCTCTAGCAAATGAGAGGAGTGTTTTCATCTTTTAGCAAAAAAGATTCTTCTATAAGAAGGTGTTCTGGCGTTAGAACATCAAAATCATTCGAATTATCGGACAGAATTTTATTTATTTTTCTTTTCGTTAGCGTTATTTAATTGTTCTTTATTTAGGACACATATTATGCTCTTAACCTTTATCCCACATTTTAGGGAGGCCTTTATTAGAACATCTTGGTTATATGTGACCTTATATTTTTGAGGGTTTTCTTCTTGAAGGATTTACCACGTTTTGGCTTGCCTTCAAAGACTTTTTCCCTTTTTTTTCTCGAAGGATTTACCACGTTTTGGTTTGCCTTCAAAGATATATTTTTGAGGGTTTTCTTCTTGAAGGATTTACCACGTTTTGGCTTGCCTTCAAAGACTTTTTCCCTTTTTTTCTCGAAGGATTTACCACGTTTTGGTTTGCCTTCAAAGACTTTTGACATGAACCTAGAGGATTTACCAGTCTATTATCACCCTTTGTGATATATTGGTGTGCCTCCAAAGTCTTCGTCTTACTTCTAGAGGATTTATTATTCCTTAATACGCCCTTGCGATATCATGGATTGCCTCTAGAAATACTGAATTTTGTAAAAAAATAAATTTGACAATCTACTTATGACGGTCTTTTCATTAATTTTACTTTAAAAATATATAATAACGCTAAGTTGCTCATCCCTTGATGGTAACTTTGAAAATTGTCTATTGCCCTCTCCAATCAATTTTGCTTTTTTGAAAATATTAAAAAAACTTATATATTATTAATTTCAACATGCTGCTCTTTTTTGCAGTATATCAAAATATAATTTATATGTTTTCTTCAAAATGGGAGTATAAAAGAGTTTCCTATATTTTTTATTCTGTAACTTCCTATTTTTCCAATATCTCGCTACATCGTAATAATTACTATAATTTTTATAATAAACAAAATAATCCACCAGTTACTGTTTTAAAAATCCTTACCTCTGGTGGGGGGAAATTTTGATTTCACTTTTGTGTTACCCACTGGTGATCAGCGATCGACCGAAGGTGTATGTTAGATCAACCAGTGAGTGTTTCAAATTCCTTACCACTGGTGGGGGGAATTTGAAATTTCACTGGTATCACGTCGGGGTCACCAAAATGTTAAACGGACACGGACAAGTAGGAAGAGAAAAAACAAACAGAAATAAAAAACACGACCTGATGGTTTGTGGTCTAAATAGGAACTGATTTATTTTCACAAATATTTTTCTTAAGTACTAATTATAAAATTCTTACAACTAAACTATACTAAACACATGTTGGAAATGTGTTTGTCTAAAACTATTTATATATTGTATTTACCCACACTTAACCTCAGTGTGAGGGAAAATACTTATGATCTTATATTTTACATACACACCTTGCTACCTGCTTGTGTGTGTATGTCAAAGATCGACCATTCTATGAGAATTAAAAGACCAGAGAAAAAAGTACAGTTTCACTAAACTGAACATCATTACCTATTATTCTTAGCAAAATGTGTTCCAAATAGTTTAGATAGCTATTTCTTCAATCTTTCGGAAAAAAATAAAAATAAAAAAAGTTTAGATATTTCATTTAATTGTGAATAAATTCGAAAAGAATCTCTCGATTTTTATGATCGCTATCGCATTTTGTTGCTTTTATATGTGGCTTTGCGATAAAGCAATAAGCCTGAACAATTTCCGCAGTTTTCGATTTTTCATGAGTTTTTCAAAAAATTGCTATTTTCACGTAAAAAATATATTTTTTTCTTCAATTTGTTATTAGAACTCCGAAATTACTAAGGCGATTGAAACACTATATATAAACTGATTAAAGGTTTTGTAAATATTAACTTTTCTAAGTTTATTTTAATAACATCGGAAAGACCCTGTTTGAAAAAACCCTCCATAGAATTTAAAATTTGGACCATATTTGAACTACTGGAACCACATTTTACATTATTGGCAAATTTACTAAAGATAGAGGATTTAATTTTGTATAAATAAAACTAATGTAGAGGGTTATGCATTGTTAGAATTCCATTTTAATTTAGACTAGCATAACCCGGTGCGCTTCGCTACGCCTATCCTAAAAAAATACAAAAAAAAAATATGAATGGATTTCTGATGCAACCTAAGTACGTACAATGGTATGAAAATAACACATGCAAAATATTGAGAATCTCTTATTTACAGTTCACTTGATGTTCGAAAATAACAAACTAACCCTGTATGGGAGATACCATTCCACTTCTGATCCCTCCCATTTTTATATCTTTTATGTAAAAAAAAAACTCATATCAATCATTACTTTAACTACGATAATTCTGCAATTACAACTATTTCCTTTATATAGGAGGGGTCGTTCCTATTAAGTCGATCCCGCCCATTTTCAGCCAAATATTGTACAAATTTAAGTGATACAGACAAAACTGTCACGTTCCGGTCACGCTATTTATTACTTAAACTTTTTAGCTAGCCTGCGTATAATGATAATAAATTGATTGATACAAAGTTTAAATACTTCTCGAATTATAGTCTCCAGATCTTCGAAACTAATTGTTTACTTTGTATTGGAGGTGCCACTACCTCTAATACAATCCCTATCATTTTCAGCCAATCTCTGTAAAATGATAAGACAGCTAATTATTAGAGCAATTATTACTTTATATGGGTGAAACCTCCCATTTTGGTTCCCCATATATTCGAAATTAATATTTACTTCATATGGGAGGTAGGCATAGCACCTCCTCTAACCTAATTCCGCCTACATTCAGCTAAACTGCGCACAGTAATAATAAATTAATTCGTAAAAAGTTTAAACACTTTTACAATCCCGAACATTTTTAGCGAAACTATGCAGAATGATACAAGAGCCAGTTAGGCAAAGTGTAAAGAATCTTGCGATTATAGTTCGCAAAATAATTATAAATAACTATTTACTTTGCTTGGGAGGTGACTCACCACCTGTTCCAATCCATCCCATTTTTGGTTAAACATCATGCAGTAATAAGAAATTGATTCGTATAAAGTTCAAAGAAATACATAACTATTTACTTAGAATTGCATATATTGTTAATAAAATCAAAAACAAAATAAAACAAGTTAGAGTGCTATATTCGGCTATGCCGAATCTTAAATACCCTCCACCTAAATTAGATGAATATTATAGAAATGACATTAGCACAAACACTCTAATATCCACATTCAGTGTTTGTTACTGGGACTTAGCTCCGATTATGAAGATTGGAAGAATGGTAATGTAATACAGTAGTTTTCGCTTATAATCTACAAATACAGTTGCACACTTTTTGTGGACTATGAGCGAATTAGTACTATAACCGAATTTCTTTTTAAGCCACTTTATGGATTATATATGAATACTGATATAATACAAATTTTGGACTATATATAAATTATGTATTTTCTTCAATAAAACACTTTTTTTAAACAAAATAAAAGTTTATTTAAAATATAGTAGTATACTAGTATTTTATATATTGTTAGAAAAACTAGTTTACGCAGAATATATTTTATTTCAAATGTATAAAAATGTTATCTAATTCAGCAATTCATAATTGAAATAACTACATATTCCTACCACTTCCAACAGAGTCTATAATTTTATAATAGGAATAAAATGTACTATTTAACAATTTATATACTTAGTAATAATTGGCTAACATTACCGATTTGCTCAACATTTTCCTTATTCACCACAAGTGAAGTAAAAGAGTATAAACAAGTTAGAGTGCTATATTCGGCTATGCCGAATCTTAAATACCCTCCACCTAAATTAGATGAAAATTATAGAAATTACATTGGTATAAACACTCTAATATCCATATTCAGTGTTTGTTATTGGGACTTAGCTACGATTATGAAGATTGGTAGAATGGTAATGTAATACCGTAGTTTTCGCTTATAGTCTACAAATACAGTTGCACAATTTTTGTGGACTATGAGCGAATTAGGACTATAACCGAATTTCTTTTTAAGCCACTTTATGGATTATATATGAATCATGATATAATACACATTTTGTACTATATACAAATTATGTACTTTCTTCAATGAAAACACCTTTTTTAAACAAAATAAAAGTTTTTTTAATATATTTTTTATATATTGTTAGAAAAACTAGTTTACGTAGAAGATATTTTATTTCAAATGTATAAAAATGTTATCTAATTCAGCAATTCATAATTGAAATAACTACATATTCCTACCACTTCCAACAGAGTCTATAATTTTATAATAGGAATAAAATGTACTATTTAACAATTTATATACTTAGTAATAATTGGCTAACATTACCGATTTGCTCAACATTTTCCTTATTCACCACAAGTGAAGTAAAAGAGTATAAACAAGTTAGAGTGCTATATTCGGCTATGCCGAATCTTAAATACCCTCCACCTAAATTAGATGAAAATTATAGAAATTACATTGGTATAAACACTCTAATATCCATATTCAGTGTTTGTTATTGGGACTTAGCTACGATTATGAAGATTGGTAGAATGGTAATGTAATACCGTAGTTTTCGCTTATAGTCTACAAATACAGTTGCACAATTTTTGTGGACTATGAGCGAATTAGGACTATAACCGAATTTCTTTTTAAGCCACTTTATGGATTATATATGAATCATGATATAATACACATTTTGTACTATATACAAATTATGTACTTTCTTCAATGAAAACACCTTTTTTAAACAAAATAAAAGTTTTTTTAATATATTTTTTATATATTGTTAGAAAAACTAGTTTACGTAGAAGATATTTTATTTCAAATGTATAAAAATGTTATCTAATTCAGCAATTCATAATTGAAATAACTACATATTCCTACCACTTCCAACAGAGTCTATAATTTTATAATAGGAATAAAATGTACTATTTAACAATTTATATACTTAATAATTGGTTAACATTACCGATTGGCTCAACATTTTCCTTATTCACCACAAGTGAAGTAAATGAGTATAAAAAAGGATAAACAAATATATTTAGTCAAACTTCAAAAGTATATTTTTGTTCTGTTCTAATGAATTTTCCGGATGTGAGCCTTATATATATAATTATGAACCCATAGTCACCAAGTCTAGTTGAAACTTTCACATTTTTTACCGATATGATTGTATATATGCGTTAATGTATTTTTCGGATGTGCGACTTATTTGGAAGATATAATTAAATATTTTAAAGTGATTTCTATGTATTTGAGGCATATTTTGCTTGATATTTTTCTCCATAACATTATTTACAAGAGTTTTATGGGTATTATTGTGATTATCGGAAATGGAGCTAATATGGATGCTATGGTCAAATATGGACCGATATTCACAAAACCAAGTAGTATAATCTTTGAATAAAATCTATTGATCTGTATACAATTTTAGTTCGATATCCATATATTTAAAATATTTATAGAGGTTAATGTGTTTTACAATTATCGGCCGATCTTCATAAAATTCAACACAGCGATTTTCGTATATAATGTGTATACCATAGCACCATATTTCGGGAAGAAATTTGTATGGGAGCTACGAGAAATTATGGACCGATTCTTTCCATTTTCAACAGAATTTGTCCTTTTATCATATCAATAATGAGTGCAAAATTTCATGGTATTCTCTGCAATGAATTTACCCAAAGTCACAAAAAATCATGTGAAAATTATCAAAATTTTTGGAGGTTGTCTTACATTTTGTTCCATAACCCTGGTTCTACCAATTCGATTTTGCTGATTTTTAATACCAAACATTTTGGTATGCATTTCATTAATTTTGCTTATGTATTTTGGACGTGAGAGTGTTTTATATAGACAGATAGACAGACGGACAGACAGACGGACATTGCTCAATCGACTTAGAATTTTATAAGGATCAATAATATATATACTTTGTTGGGTCTCAGATGAATATTTCTCAATGTTACACACGGAATGACAAACGTATATATACCCTCTTTCACCACTTGTGGTGGTGGAGGGTATAAAAACACCTTCAAAATATTTTTTTCAAGTGACTTCAAATTATTAAACTTTTTGCCTTCTTATTTGTTTTCTTTAACAACTCCCACTTAAAGCAGAGCAAAATCAATGCTGTTAAATTGCTTCTCTTATTTATTTACCATAAATTGGACAAACATACGTTGCTTTGTTTACTTTTTAGCTTGATGGTCAAATGTACACGTTTTTTCATGTAACATCTTTTAACGCTTATAACTCCTAAAAAACTAAACCGATTTCAATAAAATATACGTTGATGTGCACCTGTGAATAATTACCTTATTTTTTGCCCAAATTGAATATATAATGTTTACTCTCATTAAAGAAATCGACTTGCCTCTTAATATTATGATTTAGTAATTTAATTTGTGATTTCGGTTAATTCAATCATGTTTTATTCATATTATTTAATGGTTTTAACAAACAGTACACAGAGAAAACAGATTCGTATTCACAACCGAATTTGGCGCCAATCGAATTTTGTCGGTTGCATGTACTATCACATAATTCGATTCAGACTACTGTTTATATGGTAATCACAACTGTTAATTAAAAAATAATTCGGTTGGAATAACCAGCAATTTATATATACTTACATTAGACTGGCCCAATGAAAAAAAAAAATTTTTTTTATTATTACTAAATATGTGTTATAATTTATTTATTCCAATTTATGTAACATACATTAATAAAGATAAATATTTATAATAATTTACTATACGTGAGAGATGAAAAAACGTACAAATTTTTATGTTTTTTTTAGTCATAATTCATTTAACATTTGATTGACTTGAATACTGCAGTTCATTCTTTATACATGCTCCTGGTAACAAAATACATATTTCCAAAAGCAATAGAACACCGGTACACATGTTTCCAAATAATTCAGTTTATACCACGTATCAATACTGAGGTTTGACGACGAATGGCGACAAACCATTATAATATTGAGCTTTACGAAAGAAATACTTGATGATAACGCTAAAGAGAATTTACAAAAATGAATGATTGTAACAAAATGGTTGACTATATTGTAAATTCATAATTTCCTTACCGTTATTCGTCCTTTCATTTCTGGGAACCAGTCACACATTTAACTACCAGACATTAGAACATGAAGAAGCACTTGGAAGTATATATAATGAACTGCTTTAGTAAAGAATTCACCAACTGGATGATTTTGATTGTCCAAACACCAGAAATCATTCGTAAACATCGGAAAGGAGAGAGATTTTGTTGGATTAAGTAAATTTTGTTTTTGGGAGTATAATCAAGTCTACCTTACCCCATGTCTACCGATAAATCACCAAAAATTATCCAATTTTGTGTTAGTCTATAAAATTTACTGTAAAAAAAATGCAGTGAAAAAAGTGGAATTCATATTTCACAAATTGCCCACGAATGGTTTACTTACCATCCTATGACCGAGTATTACTGCGCTCTGTTGTGATACATTTTATTTCTTTATTAACATTTTACTTTTAAGTGTGTGTACATAATTTTTCTTTAATTTTTGTTTAATTTATTATTTATTTTTCGAAAAATGTCAAACAAATTTTATAATCAAAAATTTTTGATTTTATGACCGAATTTATTGGTTATTGTAACTGAAAGCGTCAGTCCTCTCTGCCGAATTCCTTAAAATAATGTTTACCAGACGCAAATTGATTATGATAACTAATAATACAATTATAGGAACCTAAATTTTATTACAATTATAATTTTTCAGTTATAAATAAAGATAATCTGTTGAATTTATCCATTTTCAATGACTATAACTGAATATTGATTTATTCTACTATATTTTCATAGTTGCAACCGTTTTCCAACCAATCCTTTTTCTGTGTGTAGTTATATTACATATATACACAGAGAAAACAGATTCGTTGTCACAACCGAATTTGTCGCCAATCGAATTCTGGCGTTTGCATGTACTATCGCATAGTTCGGTTGTAGTTGCTGAATATATTGATAGTCACAACTGCTAAAAAAAAAAATATTCGGTTGGAATACATACAAATTTAATATATTTTTATTAGGCTAGTTCACTGAAAAAAAAGTGACGTTTAGTGGCTGAAACAATTGTTAATAATTGTATATTTCTACAAATATGAACACGTAAAGATCATTTAGATAATCACTAAAGTTGACTCGATACATTTTGCAGAACGACTGATGTCATCATAAGTCATAAGTTAGTTTACCTTCCTTTTTTACATTGATGACCAGGAACTAATACAAACTATTTCCAATAAGAAACTTTCCAGAATCGGTAGTCAGCAACAATCGACTTATAACCTTGTAAAGTAATGTCTCGCCAACAGGTCGCAATAGACAAACAGCCATTTTTTCGTTACATGGTCCATAGTTATAGAATTTCTGAGGAGAATTTGCAAAACAGACTAAGAAATGATTCTTAAGGAATATCTCACAATTTACCTTTATTACGTACATTCGTCATCAGGGAGTTAGTCACATCATTGACTATGCTTTGTTTGTCACCAATCTACCACAAATACCTTATAAGATTACAATATTTCCACTTCAATGCAAAGACAAGATGCGTCGATCACCAGACCACCAATACATCGAAAAATATCAGAAAACCCAGCAGGAGGTTGTGAAGAATTTTAAGAATGCATTTAATAAAAATTTAGACTGGCCTATGTTTCTTGCTATAAGCGGTATATTTTTTAACCATCTTCCATTCAGTTTACAAGATGCATAATTTGAAATGCATACTGAAACAATGAACATATGCAAAACTTATCCTTGAGATTTCTAAACAAGACACACCGCTTTCTAGAGTTATTTCACAATAATTTGTTGATTAATTCATTTACATTTTTTATGTAAACAATTTCCGATTTTAATAACTTTTATTTTAATAAATATTTATTTTTGAAAAAAGTCAAACAAAATTAAAATTTTTGTGTTTACGTATTCTATTGTCGGTTGGGAACACAGAATTTGTGAATTTATTAATAACTACAACTGAAAATATAGCTAAAGTTAAACTTATTTGAATACAAACTCGTTTACAATTGCAACAACCAATACTTAGTAATAAAAGCTGAATTTAATTAGGTTGTGTCTGCCGATTTCCTTGAATTTAATTTAAACAAATACAAATTGATTACAATTAACTGCTGTTGCTATTGTAGTAACCATATTTCCATTATAACTATGTTTTCACAGCTATAAATATTTATGAATTCTTAGTTATGATAATAATATTTTCGTTACTTTTATAAAATTATCGTAATAGCAACCGTTTTCCAACCAATTTGTTTTCTGTGTGTATTGTATTTTAAATTACAAATAATTAGCAGTGTAAAATACAAAGTATGGTATTCTAGTGGTATTACGCTCTTCAAATCTTGTGAATTAATCTATTTATTTGAAGGTATTGATAATGATCCAGAATAATTTAATTCCAATATGAAGGCCAACATTATTTTATACTTTCTGCTGCAATTTGGAACATATAAAAGTGGCCTGGGTTCTTATACCTCAGGATAGAACTTAATATGCTAATTCAACCTTTTCAAAGGTTGAATTATTTCTTGGTCTATCGTAAACTGGAATTCTTTATTTGCCATTTCTATTCGTTTAGGATCTAGTCGTCGTTATTTTGCCGTCACAGGTATGCCAGCAGTTTCAATAAATTTTAATGCTTTAGTATTTTTGATCACGCGAAAGGATGAATTAATTCCAAAAGCATCAGGAAATTGCTGAAGTAGTTTCTGATATATGGAATCATCCATTATTCCATCTATCAAAGTGCGAATATGAAGATCTAGTAAAATATGGTGATACTTCAAAAACTCTGAAATGAAAACCCAACAAAATGATTGAACGTATGTTGATCTAGAAATAATATTTTAAAGATTTCATTAATTGTAGAAAATGTGACTGTTCTTGATTACCTATTACCAAACCACCACACAGTTTTCTGTATTTTGTTGTACTTCTGTCTTTCACAGTTTCACCGTTGTTAGGGTTTATGTAACCTTAAATTTCTATCTTCAAATGTAATTGTTAAGCATTATAAAATGGTTTTACAAAAATCGTTAAAAAAAAATATTTTGATAAGATTAAATCATTTTAACATTTGAATTTTTATTTGTTTTAATTTTATAATTTTGGCATAATCATTATAAATTAGACTTTACTTGGTTAACGAATTAAATGATGGTTCCCAAAATTTTGAAATAAAATATAATTAGCTAAAACGAAGTCATTATTTAGTTTGAATAATCACACTATTTTCATCTTACAATTTAACAGTACCTGTAAGATTAAATTTAGTAACGTATCTATATATAAAATACTACAGAAGAAATCCTAAATATGTCTATACAGTGTAGTTTCTGTAATTCTCATTAACCCAATTCACAATCTTGTGCAAATGATCTTGCATCATTGTTATGTATTGCATATTGATTTTACACTAACAAAATACACAGAAATACACCATTTCATGAATTTGGAATACAAATGCGTAAAGTAGAGGTCGCAATTTTGAAGATATTTCAATCAAATCTGGTACATAAATATTTTTCGGACAAAACCGGAAATGGCTGAAATTGGCCCATTATTTACCACAAATGTCCTCCCGAAATAGGACTTTGTTGTCATGAATGTCTGATTTATATAGGTATCGTCACAAGTTCCTCCACAAATAAGTTCTATATAAAAGGAAACATTTTTGTTCAATCCATAATTGACCATAGCTCCCATATAAGGCCCTCTTCTTAAAATCAGTTTTGGTACCCACATAAAATTCAGCAAAAATAAGTTTCATATAGAAGAAAATCATGCGACCAAATGTCATGCCGATCCTTGCATAATTTGGTCATAGCTCCCACTTCCGAAAATCAATTTAACCTGCACAAATTTCATAAAAATGATGGAATCCTAATAAAATTTAACAAAAATGAGTTTTCTATGGGAAGAATTCACGTGACCTAATTTCAGGACGATTGTTCTATAATTGGTGATAGGTTGGTTTTTTAATGAATCTTTGAATCATTCATGCAATGAATTATAATTTTTGGAATGCATTTTGCTCAAAATATGAATGGAATTAAAATTTTAATGAATTCATCATGAATTAAAATAAAGTTTCATATAGAAATAACTCACTCGATGTAGCTTCAGGACGATCGTTCCATAATTGCTCATAGCTCCCATATAATGCCAACTTCCGAAAATCACTTTAACTAGCATGAATCTTGTAAAAATGTTGGAATCCAATTAAAATTTAACAAAACTACGTTTCATATAGAATGAAATCACGTATCCTAATTTCAGGACGTTCGGTACATTATTGGTCATAGCTTAAACATCCTAAAATCAATCACGAAAACAAAACTATTGAAATTGTAATGGAATAAAGATTTGCTCAAATACTGAGAGTAGGGTATTATATGGTCTAACTTGGCAACTATAGTTTCTTACTTGTTTTTATTTGTGGTTGACACACCAATTCCACTCAGCAGTATTTATTTTCTGTTATAAAAACTCAACTTAAATCTGTATAACGTTTTTTTCAAACTTTAAACTATCCATTACAAATGATGCGGTTACGTGAAGTTTATCATTTTTAAACGTTTGCTGAGTTTTATTTTGAAACTACCACGCTCATAATTAACCATATGTCATCAATGGTATTAACACTATATGGATGTAGTGAACGCAAATACGTGTATGTGGCTTTAGATGTTTCTTTTTTGCCACTACTGCGCATTTGTTAAAGTTATTTGTTGCCATTTTTTGTTGCGAACAAAGACTATGTACATATATTCACAGTGGTTTAGAAAAACTTTTTTTTTTTGTAAATAATTCGGTATCACCGGAACTATTTGATATATTATTAAGAAATTTTACATGGTTAGAGCTGAAGTATTTTCGACTTGATTTACAGTTTTTCAGTTTCCTAGGGGTAATCGGGGCCAATACGTGGATTCTCCAATATAATCACCTCGGGTCTCAAATTTAAAAAAAAAAATCTCCAAAAATTCATTTATGATCCGAATGAGCTGAAATTTATGATCCGAATTGGCGGGCCTACGGATGGTCTAAATTTCCTTTTAAAAAATCAGTTATATTGGCGATAAAATCCCAATATTTTTTCTTTTGTAGAAAAATAACGTCACAGTGAACACTTTTCTAAAAAAAAACTCAGTTTTTGGAACACATTTTCCACGTTTTAGGAATTTTGGTATTAGAAAATAAAAATGTTAAAAATTATAATGCCATTCCTTTAAGGACACTTGGATCTACATCGGCTCCAAATTTTGTTATGATATCTTTAAACGTTTTTCTTATTGGAAAATCACCATATTATAATTTTTTTAGTTTTTAAGGCAAATGACGTCCAAAAAATGTATAAACATATTAAATTTTACTAAAATATCAATCTTCAAGTCCTAAGGTTTTCACCAATACCAAATACTTAAATACAAAGCTTATACACGCAGAGAAAAATCATGGTTGTGGTAAACATAATCTAAGAGCAACTTATTATGATAAGACTTATTATGATTGTAGTTCAAACATATTAAGATCGTAATCAATCATATTATGACCCAAAGTAATCATGTTTATGAACCAATTAAATCATATTATGATCCAATGAAATCATATTATGATCCAAACTAATCATATTATTAAAATTTATTTTTGTAAATACAAAATTTTATTTTAATAGTGTTTAGTACTAAATTCCCAATTAAAATAATATTGATAAATTCACTGAAATTTATTGTTATTCGTTCTAAGAAAGTTAAAGATATTATACATATAAAACTATAGAGCAAATGAGAATTACAGACACTTAAAATGTACTTGTAAAAATAGCATAGCTTAGATAAACACTAACACTCAAAAATGGTGAGAACAAAAGACTATTAAAAGTAAACATATTTTCTTTGCATCTTTAACACATTATGACTACGCGTATAGAAACTTCACATTTAACCCTTTGACGACCACAGGAACACCGGTGTCCCAACACAAACATTTTGAATAACTAAATAACGAAAAATTGAATGGGTGCCATTTTAATTTGAATTAGTTCGTAAACGTGTATCTTATTAATATGTTTAGATAAAAACAAGTTCGGTTATAGCCTTTATTTTTTATTGTCTTTGAAAATTGACAGTTTTATTTTGGTACTGTGTTCAAGAATTGTGCCCATGTCTTTTTAAGTGTAAAATTAATTTTTTATGTTTTATATTGGGAAAGTTATAAAATCATTATTCATGTTCCGTTCATTGATATGTAGTCCATAAACATGAGTATGTAGAACGAACATTTGCACTTTACGATAACATTTTTTTTTTTTTTTTTTTGTTTTAATTTTAAAATATGTATTCTTGGCGCTAACTGATTCACATTAAATAGAAAAAATTATTACTTTTATGGTCGTGAAAGGGTTAATGGATGTACATAATATAATATGATTACCAATTTATCATTATTTAGTTGTTCGAAAATTAATTATGATTCGATGTTGAAATTAAACTAAAACAAAAATTATATGTTTACTACAACAATATATTTCTACAAAGAACATAGTATAGTTTTCATAACAATGTCGAACCATGGTTTTTCTCTGCGTGTACGTACTCCTGTGTAGAGTAAAATTTTTTTCTTTAAATAAAAAAATATAAGGACTTTTTTGGAGAAAAAACGTAAAAAGTACGGCCCATTTTACATGTTCCAACTTTGGATGTGTGTTTTTGTTTTATTTAGAATTATATAGCTGATTTTTAAAAAAGAAACTTTGACCCTAGGTCCGTCATATCTAAAGAACCAAAAATAGATCGAGCAAAATTCAAAAAAATAAATAAACCTAAACATCTCGTCAACTAAAAGACATATCCTACACAGAGAAAACAGATTCGTACTCACAACCGAATTTGGCGCCAATCGAATTTAGTCGGTTGCATGTACTATCACATAATTCGATTCAGACTACTGTTTATATGGTAATCACAACTGTTAATTAAAAAATAATTCGGTTGGAATAACCAGCAATTTATATATACTTACATTAGACTGGCCCAATGAAAAAAATATATTTTTTTATTATACTAAATAATATATTTATTGCAATTTATGTAATATAGATAAATATTTATAATAATTTACTATACGTGAGAGATGAAAAGACGTACAAATTTGTATGATTTCTTTATGTCATAATTCATTTAACACTTGAATGCTGCAGTTCATTCTTTATACATACATGCTCCTGGTAACAAAATATAAATTTCCAAAAGCTACATGGACACTGGTACACATGTTTCCAAATAATTCAGTTTATACCACGTATCAACACTGGGGCTTGACGACGAATGGCGACGAACTATAATGATATTGAGCTTTACGAAAGAAATACTTGATGATAACGCTAAAGAGAATTTTCAAAATAATTAAATCATTAAATCAGTGAATGATTTCCTTACCGTTATTCGTCCTTTCATCTCTTGGGAACCAGTAACACATTTAACTACCAGACATTAGAACATGAAGAACCACTTGGAAGTATGTATAATGTATAATGCTTTAGTAAAGAATTCACCAACTGGATGATTTTGATTATCCAAACACCAGAAATCATTCGTAAACATTGGAAAGGAGAGCAGTTTTGTTGGATTAAGTAAATTTTGTTTTTTATTTACAAGAGGGAGTACGATCAAGTCTACCTTACCCCATGTCTACCGATAAATCACCAAAAATTAGCCAATTTTGTGTTAGTCTATAAAATTTACTGTAAAAAAATGCAGTGAAAAAGTGGAATTCATATTTCACAAATTGCCCACGAATGGCTTACTTACCATTCTATGACCGAGTGTTACTGCGCTCTGTTGTGATAAATTTTATTTTTTTATTAACATTTTACTTATAAGTGTGTGTAGATAATTTTTCTATAATTTTTGTTTAATTTTTTATTTATTTTTCGAAAAATGTCAAACAAATTTTATAATTTTTATAATCAACAATTTTAGATTTTATGACCGAATTTATTGGTTATTGTAACTGAAAGCATCAGTCCTCTCTGCCGAATTCCTTAAAATAATATTTACCAGAAGCAAATTGATTATGATAACTAATAATACAATTATAGGAACCTAAATTTTATTACTATTATAATTTTTCAGTTATAAATAAAGATAATCTGTTGAATTTATCCATTTTCAATGACTATAACTGAATATTGATTTATTCTACTATATTTCCATAGTTGCAACCGTTTTCCAACCAATCTTTTTTCTGTGTGTACATATGTGAAGGAATTTTTGTAGATCTTCTCAAGGACTATTTTTATTTTAAATTTATGCTCATTCGGATCATAAGTGGATTTTTGGCAATTTTTTTATAAAATTTTAGACCCAAGGTGACCGACCAACTTTCTGGGGTCGCGAACTGTCCCTATTACCCCTAGGAAGCTAAACAACTATAAATCAATTCATATACACTTCAGCTCCAACCAGCTTCTGAGATAACGAATTATTTCCAAACAAAAAAAAAAAAAAAAAACGTTTCTAAACCACTGTGATATGGTAAATAAGGATTTGGGTGGTGAAGTGCATAAAACGTGCTTGGGTTTAATTTATTTTTTACGTCATTATTTTAACCAGTCGTTCAAAAAAGGCTTCTATGGATAAGTACATGTATGCATAGTATGCATATATACATTGTATACAGATATACTGGTTACTGTATGTCCTTGTAATATATGTATCATATAAATTAAAATGTTAAATTTGAAGTTTATGTTGTTAAGTTATTACGATGGAAACCAACGTTTTATGTTCTTATTTATATGACAATTTCAGTTGTCGTCATAGTTTTTTTCGTAGTTGCTGTTGATCAGCTGAAGAATATTTACATATTTAAAATAAAATAAATAGAAAAATATATAATTCAGTAAATAAGAGTTTAAGCGTGGAATGAAAACCAGTCAAATGAAATAGTCAAAAACCTTCACGGGTCATCGCTATACGATTGGCTTCAAATTTCATAATTTAGTTTGAAATACTGAAGAACAATTATTTAATCTACTCTAATCACTGAATCTACTCTAATCGATTATTTTGAAAATACCTGGTCCACGAAAATTATACATTTTGGATGATCAGGCGATAATAGTTACTTCCATAAGTAATGGAAACTATGTTAGGAATATTATAAGATTGGTGTCAGGGATGTGTACTGAGTAAATCCGAATAAAACTGAACTGCTATTGAACTCAAAATACCTAAATTTCATAATCCTAGTATTAGGATGAAACAAAAATGTTCGAGCATAAAAAAATAATTTTTCAACCTTTAATCTTCCGAATTCAATGATTTTTGGTATATACGTTTTCCATAACCAGAAATTCGCTTTAGTGTGATTTTTATAAAATTTCAAAGTCCATATTTTTTAATAAATGCGTGCAAAATACCTAAAGCAAAACTGTTAGTAACTTTCGAACTGTGAACTCTTAGTCATTCAACATCAAAACATCATAAGCATAGAAAATCGGCCTTAAGAAAAGGGTATCTTAACAAACGTATTAATAATTTTTTTAATGTAGGTGTTTTACAATAAACCTTTTTTTACCATATCATAAAAAATATTTTTGTAAAACAATTTTCCATTTGACATTTTTTAGAAGGACTACAATTATATTTAAATTGGGATATGAGATACCAAAAATTCCTAAAACTCGTTTTTCTATCGTTTTGTCCGCTTAAAATTACAAAATTTAAAAAGTACCACACACCCCTCCGCTTATTTTTGCTTAAATTTAGATTAAGTTGGGTTTACTCTTACTCGTTTTTAACAATTTTTGCCACCTTACGATGTGTAGATTCACTAAAAATTCCTTTTTAGTGGATCTACACAAATTCGAAAATCAGCTTCACGAATAGATCTAATGCAGTATTTTAAGTATCTAAAACCATCTTCAGAAAATTGTTTTTCTAATAAAACTGTCTTTAAGCTCATCGGTTGGATGGTTTCAGAGTCTATAATGGACATAGGTAGACAAATTTTTTGGGTTTTATATATATAGATTGTAATATTTTTGAAAAACATGACAAAAATTTGAAATGGGATTCTCAGGATGTGATAACGTTACATTTACAAGCGCTATATTTTCTAATAAATTTTTTTACTTAAGAAGGAAATTTTTTTAGATGTCAAAGAGTGCCGGAATATTGTGACACTAGGTCTAAAAGTTAAGTGCTGAAAATTTGAGGTCAAAGGTCAGATATATGCTAAATTTGACTAGTTATATGAAATAAATTTGTAAAACTCCTTAACTTTCTGCTTATGTTGAGATTAAACTTATATCTCCTTTGGGACAAATTGACCCAAAAACTGTATTATCCCTAAAATTCGGAAAAAATGCAAATTTTTCAGTTTTTGTAAAAGTTTTGCTACTAAATAATTATTTTTGCAATCCAATGCAACAGAATCGAAATGTGTACGTAATTGTCGTACTAATCTATATAAATATATAAATGTCTTTGTAAGTTTGTTTGTTTGTTTATTTGTTTGTTTGTTTGTTTGTTTGTTTGTTTGTTTGTTTGTTTGTTTGTTTGTTTGTTTGTTTGTTTGTTTGTTTGTTTGTTTGTTTGTTTGTTTGTTTGTTTGTTTGTTTGTTTGTTTGTTTGTTTGTTTGTTTGTTTGTTTGTTTGTTTGTTTGTTTGTTTGTTTGTTTGTTTGTTTGTTTGTTTGTTTGTTTGTTTGAGCATCACGCCTAAACGGCTGAACCGATTTTATTGAAATTTGGAACGTAGATAGATCCTTACTTGGAAGCGTCAATAGGCTATAAATTTTTTCAATACTTGGACCAGAAAGGGATAAAAAGGGGGAAAAACGGGTAAAATTGGTACCGTTAGTTTTTAAACAATAATTACTAAACGGCTGAACCGATTTTTACATCGACAGGGGTAGCGAAGCGCACCGGGTCAAGCTAGTAAGATATAAAAGATAAAAATTGTTTAAAAAATGTTAAAGTTATTAGAAATTACCCAAATCGGAAAACGTTTATTTTAATAAATCTTGTTCAAGTGGCCTGAGACATGTTAATGGTCTGGGGAATTTTTAATAACTTTAAGATTTTTTAACGGTTAAGCCGAGCCGCCGAGTCATGAAATGTTTCAACATTATGACATGAATCGACTAAATATGTTTCCATTATTTCATTAGCGGCACACAGTGGGGGAAATGGAAAAAAGTCGAAATATTTAAATAAACTTCTAAACGGATAGTCCAATGTTACAAAACAATAAATGTAAGTAAATACGCGTCGCTTGAGATAGCCCACGATAATGTGCCTGAAATGCAAACGAAGTTAAATACCCTTAAAAATTTGTAGAAACAACGTGTGACTTTTTTTAATTAACCACCATATTTTTGACATACTTCCGTGAATTTTTTTTCACGCGAAACAATTAGATGTGGCTATAAATGGACAACTATGTGCCATTCAAAACAATTTAATAAATTTTCAAGATTTACAGCATTTATTAGTGAAATAAATTTGCTCATTGTGATGCAAGAGAGACAAATACTGTGGCAAGCTCAGTAAGTGAATTAATGAAGCAGAAATAAAAATATCTGAAACATAAATAATACACAACTATATAAATATTTAATTTTTCGTGATAAATAAAGGCCCTAGATATTCCCAACAGAAATTAAACATTATATCATTTCTCAATAGTGTTGTCATAGTGCAGGTCATTGTTAAGCTGTTTTATATTGCTTCCATTTTTATACCTTCCACCAACATAAGTGGTGAATGAGGGTATATATAAGTTTGTCATTCCGTGTGTAACATTGAGAAATATTCATCTGAAACCCAGCAAAGTATATATATTGATCCTTATGAAACTCGAAGTCGATTGAGCTATGTCCGTCTGTCCGTCTCAGTAAAACACTCTCACGTCCAAAATATACAAACAAACTTAGCAAACTTTCAAGAAAAACGCTTATTATAGTCGTAAGCAGTTTTCTTTCAAAAATCAGTTAAATCGGTTTAGTAGACCCAAAGTTGTGAATCAAAATGTGAGACTACCTACAAAAAAAATTGATAATTTTAACATTTTTGTTTGGTGTTTGTGTAAATATATTGCAGATAATTCCATAAAACTTTGCAGTATTCATACAAAATTCAGCAAAAATAAGTTTCGTGCCAAAAGAAATCACAACACCAAATTGTTTGTGGATCGGCCCATATTTGACCGTAGCCCCCATATAAAGTTCACTTCCGAAAATTACTTAAACACGCATAAATATCTTATAAACATCGCTATTGAGTTTAAAATTAGCACAAATAACTTCAATGTATGCAAAAGTCGCTGCGGCGAATTCTATGAAAATCGGTATAGTATACGATCGGCCTATATTTGGTCATAGATTCCATATAAGAACCACTTCCGAAAATCACATTAACCTACACAGATATTCAAAAAAATGTCTGTACTAAACCAAAATTGTACAGCGATCAGTTAATAACGTTGCTTAAATTAAATTCTGCAAAATTAGCCCTCAAATACTTTGAAATCGCGTTACAACGTTATGTGGCGATAGGCCAATAATAGGTCAGATCCCATATTTTGAACCAAAATAATAAACAGGACAGAAATTTGAATCCAAAAATCATACTACTGAATTTTGCGATAATAAATATAATACCCATAAAACTCTTGTAAAGATGAAATTCAATTTAAAAAACATAGAAATCACGTTGAAATATTTTATGACAATCGAATCATAATCATAACGCATATAAACATTGATATCGATAAAAAATTCAACAAAAATTAATTTCAAATGCACAGAAATCATACTGTTTGTTATTGTGGCTATGGGTTCATAATTATATATAAGGCTTATTTCCGTAAATTTCATAAGTCGCGAATATATATTAAAATTTTTTGATATTTCCATATGCAAAATTTTTAATTTTGTCTAAATATATTTGTATATCCTTTTTTAAACTCTTTTTCTTCACTTGTGGCGAATAAGGATAATGTTGATCCAATCGGGTAATGTTAACCAATTATTAAGTACATAAATTGTTAAATGTCATACGTTATAATATGAATAAATTACAAACTCTGCTGAAAATGTAAAGCATCTGTAGTTATAGTATCTTCTGCGTACGCTAGTCTTGATATTAAAGTGTTTATGCCAATGTAACTTCTACAATTATCACCATATTTAGGTGGAGGGTATTTAAGATTCGGCACTGCCGAATATAGTACTCTTACTTGTTTAATACAGATTTTTTTTGATGCTTCAAACAATGCTTTGACTTGCTCATTACGCTTTTATATGATACCAAAGTTGTATATTGTCCCTTTGCAACTAACATCTAAAGAATAACTTGATCAATGGTTAGACAAAAATGTTCAGTAAAGATATTCTAATAACATTTTAACCACTAATATTCACTAATATTACATTACTCTTTTATTATATTAATACTAACATTAATGTAAAATTTTTATATTTACATTTGTATGTATTTAGGTGGAATAACAGTAAAGATATATACATATATGTATATAAAAATAAAAAATATAAATTTTCAGGATCAATAAATTGTGCTGCTCTTATTCATTAAATAATTTTGCAACATAGCTCATTGTGATGCAAGGTAGACAAATATTGTGATAGTAGTAGTGACATAAATACATATAAATGAAGCAAAAATAAAAATATCTAAAACAAAAATAACACTCAACTATATAAATAAAATATTAAATTTGTATGCATGTACATTAAGTAGAAATATTTTAGACGAACCATGTTTTATGTATTTCGAATTTTAATTAATATTGTTTATGCTAGTAGCAAAAGTAGTTAAAAAACGTGTCAAAAAACATATGCCATACGTAGCGAATGTGTTGCATGTGAAATGGTTCTTTAAAATTTTTTGAAAAGTTGGTCTATAAATATGTCTGTATATAAACTATGTTATTGTTTCACATTTGTTCAACCATTACTACTGAAACCATTACTATGAAACCGACTTTAATTTGTCATTATTTCGTACGCGTTTTCCATTTAAACAAAATAGCATAAAAAATGTATACCACCGACGTTTCTATTAGCAAGAATGCAAAATTTCAAAATCCAAGGTCAATATCTTTATTTGTTGTAGCTTCCTAAAAATTAAAAATATCTAAAAAATTATTTAAACAAAAGAGAGTTCCTTCTTTTTTTTTACCACAAATTTCAATATTTGACTTATCAGTGGATATGGAGGAGCAGTATTGTTATATGCATTATTAATTATTTAAGGAGGTTATAAGGTCCTAAATTTTGAAGCCAACATTTTTGTGATTTTAAATTTTGTTTATCTTTTTGACGCCAAATCAACTGTAACAAACTGATTTAGTTATGCTTCGATTAATACATTTATAACTGATGTGCCCTAATTCTTTGAATGGGTTTTTTTTCTATCAAGTAGTATATACAGAGGGGCCCATGGACATTTTGAAAACAAAAATTGTAAGGACGACTTGAAAATTTCAATAAATTTTCTAATTTGGTTCCACCAAAAAAAAAAAACCAAATAGCTGTATAGGTGAGACATTCTTCAATTCATTTCAATTCCATAGCTAAACAAAATATTGTATTCAAATTTATTATTTTTAGAAAATCTGCCTTTCCTACCTAAAAATTATGAATATGGATCACATTTTATTTGCCAATACCAAATTTTAACATTTAATTAATATTTAATTTTAATTAATATTGTTTATGCTAGTAGCAAAAGTAGTTAAAAAACGTGTCAAAAAACATATGCCATACGTAGCGAATGTGTTGCATGTGAAATGGTTCTTTAAAATTTTTTGAAAAGTTGGTCTATAAATATGTCTGTATATAAACTATGTTATTGTTTCACATTTGTTCAACCATTACTACTGAAACCATTACTACTGAAACCATTACTATGAAACCGACTTTAATTTGTCATTATTTCGTACGCGTTTTCCATTTAAACAAAATAGCATAAAAAATGTATACCACCGACGTTTCTATTAGCAAGAATGCAAAATTTCAAAATCCAAGGTCAATATCTTTATTTGTTGTAGCTTCCTAAAAATTAAAAATATCTAAAAAATTATTTAAACAAAAGAGAGTTCCTTCTTTTTTTTTACCACAAATTTCAATATTTGACTTATCAGTGGATATGGAGGAGCAGTATTGTTATATGCATTATTAATTATTTAAGGAGGTTATAAGGTCCTAAATTTTGAAGCCAACATTTTTGTGATTTTAAATTTTGTTTAGCTTTTTGACGCCAAATCAACTGTAACAAACTGATTTAGTTATGCTTCGATTAATACATTTATAACTGATGTGCCCTAATTCTTTGAATGGGTTTTTTTTCTATCAAGTAGTATATACAGAGGGGCCCATGGACATTTTGAAAACAAAAATTGTAAGGACGACTTGAAAATTTCAATAAATTTTCTAATTTGGTTCCACCAAAAAAAAAACCAAATAGCTGTATAGGTGAGACATTCTTCAATTCATTTCAATTCCATAGCTAAACAAAATATTGTATTCAAATTTATTATTTTTAGAAAATCTGCCTTTCCTACCTAAAAATTATGAATATGGATCACATTTTATTTGCCAATACCAAATTTTAACATTGTTAGGTTTCTTATTTGTAAATAATTTTGCGTTGCCTTCATGGCTACCAATGTCGGACCATCAATGAGAAACTTGGTTCCTAAGGCCAGCCTCCATTGAATGTGTTGAACTTAAAAGTCCAAAAAAAATTGGTTTTAAATCAATTCCAGGATTTAATTAAAGTTAAGACCTTCATATATAGCTGGCGTCTTCAGCTGAACTACTACCATTTGGATTCCAGCTCAAGGGGAAGTTTTATAGCCTCTTAAAGGCCTCTTCGTTTTAAAAATATATATTTTTTTATTTGTTTTTACATTTTTCGTTGGTTTTTACTAGTATTATTATAAAATAAATACAAAAAAGGATAATTTTTAAAAAAAACTATGGTAGCATGCTTTTTATTATTCCACCATAGTGGTGGAATAATAACCATATGGTAACATAGAGACGAGACGTAGTTGTCAAAAACCTAACTCTTGCAACAACAAAATACATGCTAGTCGTTGTATTTTGTTGTTGTATAACACATATGATTTGTTGTATTTTTGTTTGACAAATCGGAGTGTCTCGTCTATGGTCAGAACCAAAGAATAATAACAAGATGTGAAACGCTGTCAAAAAAAAAACCTAACTGTAAGAATGTATTAGTAATATTTTGTTTATATGTATTGGTGATCAAACCACTTTCACCACACTCCTCAAACACACTTAGTTGTAAAAAAGCGATCTTAAAAAATATAACAAAATTTTATTGCAATTACAAATGTGTTTTTTTCAGTTTTAATTTCAACCCCCAAAAATTAAAAAAAAATATTTTTCGTTTGTGTAAAATATACATGTTTCGGTTATTTTAATGGTTAATGTGTGTGGAAAAAAATAGAAGAATATTATGTGTCTGTGAAAGAGTGTGTTAGAATTGCAATTTTGAAGAAAAAGTTTTGAAGTCAAATCTCTTTCTCATGTGTTGAATTCACATACTGCTGGTATGTGAGAAGAGAGATAAGTTGTTGTAGAAAAATCGAGAGGCTTCCCTTGCTATTCTTTGGTCAGAACGTTAATATGGCGGCAAAAAGAGAAAGTGATACTACCATAGAATAATATATCCAGACACTACCTTGTATATTTCTGTCATCATACATATTGTATTTAATATTATTTTCTGTCAATTTTTCAAAAGCATTTTTAATTTTGTCTAGAAATCTACATATCGCTCATTTGCTGCAACAACGTCATAACTCAAAATCCGTTTTTTTTTTGAACTGAGTAATACAAAGTATGCGCCGTTCTATAGTCTTTTATATAGTTTTATCAGTTTTCAAAAAAGTCAATTATTTGTTTTACGTGAGAGTGTTTTTTGTTGTAAACATCAAAATCAAAATTCATGTTTTCTTGTATATTTGACAAGAAAAAAATTGGGTTAAATACAGATTAGAAGGCTATTAACGTCTACTACTTAAATCAGGTTTTATTTCTGAAATCTCATGATTTGTTGAAAATTTATTTAAGAAAGAGTAAAATGTCATAAAACATTCAAAATCGTTTTTCTCGAAACGACTTTTTTTTGAATTATGACGTTGTTGCAGCAAATGAGCGATATGTATATATGAAATATTTCTTGCTTCAGCTTAAATATTATACACATAATATTGTGCAAATTTATATTTATTTAATATTCTACACTAATCTAGACTGATTAATATCTAAAAATTAAAATTTAATTTTAATTTTCCATTAAAACTATATTTTTCCTTATATGCAGTAATTTGTTAAAAGCAAAACAAATTTTTCGAATTTATATTTTAAATATGTATGTTTGTTATATTTATTGTGTGTAACTAATATTCGAATTCCTTTGTTTTGCAAATTATGGTTTTGATATCAACCAATTGTGGAATAAACGAATACAAACCAAATGTTTTGCATTAATTAATTTAATATGTTTTAATTTGTTACAATTAAAATTAAAATGCATGTATTTATATATTTATATCGTTTTAAACAACTACACACAGAGAAAAAAAAAACAGTTGTAAATTTTTACTGTAACCATTTCAGCATTTTTACATAACTGTCACAATCATATGTGTGATAGTAGAAAATAATTATATGTTTATGGCAATCATGTTCATGATGAATCATTATATAATAATATGTATGTTGTTCTCAGATTATGATTTTCATAACCAGAGGACAACATAATATGGTAAATCATTCATCATAAACATATACATACTTATTTACTGCACTCATATATATGACTACCACAAACATGTGAATTATAACTTTACCATATTATGGTTACCACAATTATATAAATAATTACAGTGTTAAAAAACTTGTATAAATGTTGATATGTTATGGTAAACATGTCGTTGAAAAAAGTCACATTCAAATTTACTTATATTTTACCGAGAGGAATAAGAACGACCAAAAACCCATTGTTTTGGAACAGACTAGAGTAACTGTCGGTAATGGAATCCATAACTGAATACACTTCATTTACTGGGAACATGGAAAGACCAATATAGAAAATGCTTTCATGCTTGAAATTATTTAACTAGATATTCAATATTACTCCCACATTCATTCGCCCAGGTTTGTATAGATTTTTAAAGTACAATATAATAATAATACTATACTCGTGATAAATATAAAATAAAATTATCAAAAGCAATTATTTTTGATATATCGAGCCATAACCGCCAAAAATTTGTTCTGCATATAATATTATGGGGTTTTTTGCAGGATTCGGAGAAATGTTCTTGTGCTCAGTAAACACAGTTGGATTCTTTAGGTATTTTGTCATGGCGTTAATTTTATATCTCCTCTTTCTCCAATTCGATATAAGAGAGATTTTAACATTGTTTTTCCAAGTGCAGTATATGTTGATGAAATTTGTTGCTATATCATCAGCTGTTAACATATTTACTTCACGGCGACATAAAGCTTCTACTCATAAGGCTAATTTGAAACGTTTAAAAGGTTCTGAAAATCATGAATATTAGATTCAATCCAGAGCTCACTCAATTCTAAATCCAATATACTTTTTTTGATTGCATTCTTTAATAGTGTAACCTACCCAGCCATTGTAACTATAGAATTCCATTTCATTACAATATCAATTCAGTCATTACATATGTATACAAGACGCATTTTTTTGCTGGATTTTTTTTTTTAAATAATTTATATATACGACAAGTCTCTTCTAATACCACTTTGCAATTGGTATCTATATATATAAAAATGGATGTTTGCATGTATGTTCCAAATGAACTCATAAACGGTTGGACCGATTTTGATGAAATATTCAGAGAATCTGCAGAATAGCCTAGCGGGTAACACTGTAAAGTCAGATTTTTGATTTTCGGTCTGTGGGCGGAAAATTTTTACATTATACCGCTAATGCCATATATATTTCTATATAAAAACAGATGTGTGTATGTATGCTCCGTATGAAATCAAAAACGGCTAAACCAATTTTGATAAAATTTTCACGGAATCTTCAGAAAGGTCTAGCGGGTAACTCTGTAAAGTCAGATTAATGTTTTTTTTCAAAATTGTTTTCCAAAATTTAAAAAAAAAATTATTTTTTCAAAATTTAAAATATAATAATTTTTTTTCAAAATTTGTTTTTCGAAATAGTTTTTTTTAATTTTTTTCAAAACTTTTTTTAATTTAAATTTTTAATTTACTAGTGAAAAAAATGTTTGCCCAAACAATTTTTTAGTTAAAAAAGAAAAATCGGGTTAAAAATATACTTTTCCTGATTTTGACCCATTGTAGGTCAAAATTACTATAGCCTCATATATATCGTTGCAATGGCCTTTGAAATATCTATCATTAGATGTCCATATTGTCTATATAAATGACTTAGTAATCCAGATATAGATCAAAAATAGGCCAAAAACCGAGGTTGGCCCGGTTTTTTCCTTATACAAGGTGGCGCAAAAGTAATCCTCCAAATAAATAGTCAGCAATATTCCGCGTTCTGGAGCAGTGTAGCGTAACATTGTTTATTAACGTGTATTTCGCATGTGTTTACTACACAAATGTAAAAACAGAACTCGATTTTATCGAACCGGAAGAATTCCCGATATATTGATGTATGAATCAAGTCTGTAAGTTATTTGGGGTCTTCAGAAAATTGATTTCAACAGCCAGACAGACATAGCTAAATCGACTCCGCTATCTATAAGAATCCAGAATATATATACTTTATAGGGTCGGAAAATAATATTGTGGAAATTACAAACAGAATGACAAACTTATATATACCCTTCTCACGAAGGTAAAGGGTATAAAAATTTGTACACATTTTCTTAATACTATTTTATTTAGTAATAATTCAATGGTTCTGACGTAATCACATTTTATACTAAAATATGAAAATGTGAAATATTTTTGAAGAACAGAGTTTTAAAATGGGAACAAAAAATGGCACGTGTTTAAATATTTTACATGTTGAAGGTAATTTGAGCCTCCATAGTGCCGCCCCTGGAGCATTTGTAGGGTCCATTTTAATAACTTGAACTCAAATATCAAATTTTATCCCGATCGAACCAGCCGTTTAGAAATGCCAGATTTATTTCCAAAAAATGTTGATTCTGCCCCACCGTGCAGTGGTGTACTCTGAAGTGAATTTTTTGGTGTAAGCGAAAAGAGGAACGCATTCCAACACATATCCGGTACTATTAAAGTTTTTTATATTATCAATCGATGATAAACAATTTTGTTTACTCTTGCATATTAGATGCATGAATAAGAAATTATCATACGAAATCTATTAAACAGATAATATTTTGAATAACTCTCCGCATTCCACTTTTAATAAAAAATAACGGTTTTATTCAAATAAAATTTGCTTTAGAAATGGCATCTACTCTAGAGCCGCAGAAACGGGAAAAGAACGACAATCACGGCTTCAGCAAATGCGTCGCATTGCATCTTCATCGAGTGCTGCAGAGACACCTCAACAGCATATCGAAGGACTAGAAGCCAATCGCTCCTGAATGGCTCGATCAAGAGAAAGAATCGATTTAAAGTTGCCGGCATTTTATTACAATAAGTATGATGACTACAGGAATCACAAGGACGTACTAATTGCCGCAATGGACAAAAATTGCTTTCATTGCCGCGTTCCCTAAGAAATCCCCGGGAATGTGCTGTTCGAACGGTAAAGTTATTCTGCCACCAGTTATTGAGCCGCGTGAACTGCTTCTAAATTACATTTCCGGCGCCAATCCTATTTCCAAGCACTTCCTTCAAAATATCCAAAAGTGCAACTCATGATTTCAAATGACGTCGGTTTCATGCCCACCTTTAAAGTTCAAGACCAAATGTACCACAGAATTGGATCATTGCTCCTGCTTCTCAATGATGATGCGAAGTTCCTTCAAATTTATTTCACTGGAAATTAAGCTACAGAAGCCGAACGCTATCAACGAACATGCATTTGCTGCAATACCCTTCTGCCGAAACATTCTTAAAACAATTGTTGTACACCAGAAATGGAAAAATATCAAGGTATTGACAAGGTATTCCCAGTCTTACAACCAACTACAAAAATTCGGATTGGCTGTGAGAACATGCAATTTTGGCACCAACAAATTGTGATGTTAACAAGCTCAATAAACAAATACAATTGAAACTGCCTGGCGAAACAATAAAATGAACGAAGAACAAGCCGTCGATTATCCTACTGAATTTTTGAATTCATTGGAACCAACCGGACTGCCACCGGTTGGATCACCGACTTTGTCCGACACTGTATTTTAAAATCGAGATCGAGATGAAATATAAAACAGATGTTTTCTAAGGGCCTGCAACGCGGACCGGGTTCAGCTAGTTTTCTATAAAAATCAGTTAAGGTTTTTTATTCCCATATTTTTAAAAAAGTATTCTATCCATTTTTTAATTTTTAAAAATCTTATACATTTCTGGAAAGAAGACACAATTTTCTACACGTTTATATATAATATATATATCTTATCTTTTCCACTAGTCAAATTTATGGATTCAGTAGAGGTTTCTAATTAATTCGTTCTAAATAATATTTATAAATTTGATATTAATCCAAAAAATACATTTCAGGAAAGTGGGAAAGATTTGGATCCGTTATTAGCGAAAAAGCAGACTACGGTTGGTAAAAAACTAAAATTTTAATTTAAAATCCGAATAACTTTAATTTGTAAGAGATAACATATCCCTGTGGCAATGTCTTTTGTAGATCTCTTCTAGTAGATTATATATATATATATATATATATATATATATATATAAATCCTTGTAATCGAATCGAAAACAAAAATTTTACATTTTTTTTATATATATTCTAGGTGACCAGTTTGGGGCATTGTGGCTTGGTACCCCCATGTTATTTTAAGCTTAAATTCAAAACTTAAATTTATCGACACCACCTCTATAACCATTGGAAATCTTATTAAAATCTGCCTATCCGTTTAGAATTTACAGTTTTATTTCCACTTTTTTTCAGTTTCATTGTGTGTCGTGTGTAACCGATGTACTTTGTGGCGTATGATTATTAAGCTACTCAAAAAATTCGGTACAATGCACATACGTAATGTAGGTTTCCTACAAACATTCTACATGGTTTCAAAACGGAAATGGGAGAAATTTGTAGAATGCACAGTGGTATAGAAATAAAAAAGAGGGAAATAAATCTGTAACTTCTAAGCGCTTCGTCTGATTTGAATGAATTTTGACATGCGCAAAGAAGAAGTCTTGAAAAGTTTAAGTTTTGTATGGGGTCCCCAAAGTAGGACACCTTGGGTATGTTCAATTTTTAAAACGATCTTATTTCTTCGTCTAAGTACCGATTTCAAAAAAGTTACATATATATAATCGCCTCGACGAGCACTACAAAAAACGAATTATCTCTTATAACTTAGGTGATATTTGAATTTGAAAATTAAATTTTCAACATTTTTATCCGCCCTACTCCAGTTTTTTGATAAAAGCTGGTCCAAATATTTCCCGATTTTCTCCATTTTTGTTGGACTAACAACAAATGTATATGTGAAACAAAAAAATAATTTAAAAAAACGTGACTGGCTCCAAAGTAATATGCATTTGAATTTAAAAATTTAAAAAAATACGATTTTTCGCTAGTTTTTGGGAAAAAAGTACTTATTTTCTTTTCAAGTTATCTAAAAAATTTCTAAGAAGATGTATTAGAAATTTATACTTTTTAAAAAGCTAACTTTATATTAAGTATTTTAAATAAAAACAAAATTGGAAATTGTTGGTACCGAGGGGAAAAGATCCAGCCTATTTTTTATGTAAAAATCAATTTTAAGGCATAAATTCTCATATCACATGATCGCTATCAAAATACAGTAACCCACTTTAGATGGCCAATTATGTTCTTAATTACTTTGTAGAGGGTGCCGATAATCGCGCCCCTGGTATGAATATAGTAGCCAAAAAACTAAATACTCCCATTTTTTGGATTTTCAACACTTTTTTGGGAATTGTGGGATTCCTGATTACAAGTTTTAAAATTTGTTTTTATTTTTCTACTAGCTGAACCTGGTCCGAGTCGCTGGCCCTTAGAAAACATCTGTCGGCTGGTTCCATTAAAATATGAGAAGACGTAGGAAATACCAAGTGTTAACGCCACTGCAAAAATCCCCATGATTTTTATGCCATCTGGCATCTCTTAATTTTAACTTATTAAATTTAATATTTTTCTGATTGTCAATAATTACAACTATTTTGATTGTCAAGCATTACAAACTTAAAGCAACAAATGAATTACAGTTGAAGCCATGTTCTTAGCCCTGCCATTTTAATTAACCACAAGTTACATTAATTGCAAGTCGGCAGAGCTCAGGACAGAATTAATTAAGAATTTAAATTTAAAAAAAAGTTCCTAGTGGTTTCCATACCAAAAAGTATGTAAAATTAATTATAATTAATTTTTATTTCCTAATTCCTAATTATTTGAATTTATTTAGGAATTTTAATATTTAAGTACACTTGTTGAATAAATTAAGTTTTTTATAAAACTTGTGTATTTTTATTCAAAATCCCCGTGGAAGTCACTAGAAGTTATTTGGACTGGCGTGTCTCTAACAATTTTAAAATTCTTTTTGCTCAACAACTCTTCCTGGGTCACTTTTGCCATCACATCTTGCCAATCGCAGTAAGTACAAAATGTCTTTACCAAACGCGGAGGGTCAACAACAACAAGAACAACTCGATAATGTTTGTTCGCTTTGCCAAAATCCCCCTGACAAAAATATGACATCTTGCTCCGATTGCCACAACATATTTCATAAAATTTGCGTTAATGTCACCGACGATGACATAACCTTCAAATGCCTGCAGTGTTCTGCCATAAGGCCAAATTCACCCGCACCAAGTGCCACAAGCTCTCGTCTTTCACAGTCTCGAAAAATTGACCTACAACTTCAACGACTTGAAGAAGAACGTAAACTCAATAAAGAGTATTTAGATAAAAAATATCAACTTCTTGAAGAAGCTGAAGCTCTTACTGATGTTTTGTCCAATAATTCACAGTCCGTTCATGAATGGTTAGCCACATCTGAGCCTAATCCTGAAAATAATAAACAGCCTACTGCTGAAAGTACAAGTAATACCAAAAATTTGCAAACTACAAGTCTGCCTAATCAAACGCATTATTTGAATGATCCGTATCATGTACCATCTACTGTTGCTGCGTATCAGAATCAGCCAACAATGCCACATAATTATGTACAATATGTACCACCAATGGTCACCTCTGCTGCCATGAATTCGTTTACAACGTCAACAGTACCAAATTGTACTACGACCATTCCCACCTATAGTGGTTTTCAACAACGAATGCAGCTACCAAGACCTCCAGTCATAGCTTACCCCCCTGGTACGATACTTACCTCATTTCCTACAAATAATAATCCACAAAATTTATTTAATTCGGCTCCGCAAACTTTTATTCAACGGCAACCAATTTCATCTACAACAAATTTCAACACAAACGCCCCAACAAATGCAGCCACAGGCCCGCTACCAAATTTAGCACCACAACAAAAGCTGCAACAAAACCAAATTAATTCACGGCATTCACTTCCAAAAGAATTGCCGATGTTTTCTGGCCAACCAGAAGAATGGCCTATTTTTATTTCCACTTACGAGTGGTCCACCGCCGCCTGTGCATTCACCGATGCCGAAAATCTTATCCGCCTCCAAAAGGCTTTACAAGGAGAAGCCCTACATAGTGTCCAGCAAATGTTGATACATCCCGCCAATGTACCTGAAGTACTCCAAGTGCTTCGTATGCTGTATGGTCAACCTGAAAAAATAATTAATTCAATCAAAAATAGAATAAAATTATCACCAAAAGTTGATGAAAATAATTTAAAAACACTTACCTGTTTGGCCGTTGAAGTCCGCAGCTTATTATCAACAATTACTGCAAGTAATTTACATGATGAAATAAATAATTCATCACTTCTCCTTGATTTGATACAAAAACTTCCACCTTCGTACCAAATGCAATGGGCAATTCAAAAAACACAGCTGATAAACCAAAACAAAAAACCAAATTTGTTCGAATTTGACAAATGGTTTTTTAATATAGGTATAACAGCTAGTAGTATAACAGTTGATCAGTGTATAAACAAAACAAACAAAGAAAAAACAACAACACACTCAAATGCAACAACAAACAAGAGAGCTTTTATTCACTCCCACAGTGAGCGCAAATGCATTGTGTGTAACAACAATAACTGTAGAACAGTAGCTAACTGCCCAACTTATTTATCGATGGATCGTGGTGAAAAATGGAACATAGTTAGAAAAAACAAACTATGTAAATTTTGTTTATTTAAACACAATGGAGACTGCAACAGAAAGAAAAAGTGCGGTAAAGAGGGATGCGAATATTTTCACCACTCTTCATTACATCGATATTCTGTACCGGTTACTCAACAACAAAGTGAAGTGTCAAATAAAACTACACATGTTATTACCAAAGAAGTTGTAAACAACACACACAGTGAGAAAATAAATAATATTTTATTTAAAATAATTCCTGTGGAAATTTTTGGAAAAAATAAAATAATAAAAACATTTGCCTTTATAGACGAAGGGTCGTCCATCAGTTTAATGGACGAATCGTTGGCAAATCAATTAGAATTGGATGGTGTTTTAACTCCACTGTGTTTGCGGTGGACGGGAGGTATGGAACGAAGTGAAGAAAGTTCAAAGAAACTTAAAATTTTTATTTCAGGTGGAAATAAAAAGCGTGCGGCCTTAGAGGTTTCTACAGTGAAATCATTAAATTTACCGATGCAGTCTTTGGACTATAAAATATTGTCGCAGCGATATCGCCACTTGCGAAAACTTCCCATAGAAAGCTACAGTGATGCAGTCCCACAAATATTAATTGGATTAAATCATTTCGATTTAGGAGTTTCAAGCAGGATTCGTGAGGGGTCTCCACATGAGCCCGTAGCTGTTTGTACAAAACTTGGGTGGCTTATTTATGGCACTATAACCAGCAACAATACTGCAAGTATGCATTTTAATTATCATATATGCGATTGTTCAGCCACTGCTGATAAATTAGATGAGCTGGTTAGGAATTTTTACTCCCTTGATAGTGTGGGAATTTGTGTAAAAAATCCTCTTGTAGCTGAAAGCGATAAAAGGGCATTAGATTTGTTAGAAAAATTTACAAAACAAAAGCCAAGTGGACATTATGAGGTTCCATTGTTATGGAAGTTTGATTTAATAGATTTGCCGGACAGTTACGAAATGTGTTTGAAGCGGCTAATTTGCCTAGAAAGAAAATTACTACAAAATTTCGAACTTTTTAAAATTTTTAAAGATACCATTTTCAAATATCTATCTAAGGGCTATATACGAAAATTAAATAATAACGAAATTGATCGCGCCGATAGGAAAGTTTGGTATCTTCCAATTTTTGCGGTTTTTAACAAAAACAAACCCGGTAAATCTCGCGTCGTGTGGGATGCAGCTGCCAAAACCAATTGTATGTCTCTTAATTCATATTTACTTAAGGGACCTGATTACCTGGCCTCATTGCCAGCGATTCTTTTTAAATTTCGCCAAAAATCTGTGGCTATTTGTGGTGACATCGAGGAGATGTTTCACCAAATACACATACGACCTGAAGATCGTGATGTTCAAAGATTTCTTTGGCGTGATTGTTTGCAAGATAAACCCCCAGATGTTTACGTGATGGACGTTATGATATTTGGTGCTACATGTGCTCCAAGCATTTCTCAGTACATAAAAAACTTAAATGCGACTAAATTTGATAAAGAATTCCCAATAGCAGCCAGTGCTATAAAAGAAAATCACTATGTGGATGATTTTCTTGATTCCGTCGACAAGTCTGATGAGGCAATTAAACTTATTATGGAGGTTTCATACATTCATCAGAAAGCTGGTTTTAATATTCGTAATTGGATCTCAAACAGCAAACTGGTATTAAAATCCATTCCACAGACTGACGGCATAGGAGTTAAATGCCTTAATTTAAAAGAAGAAAAACAGATTGAAAAGGTTTTAGGCATTTTTTGGGAACATCAAGAGGATGTCATAACTTTTAAAATTTCTCCATGGCTACTTGAAAGCGATATATTTTCTGGTGGAAAAGCCCCCACGAAGAGGGCGATGTTAAGGCTGGTTATGTCAATTTACGACCCCCTTGGTCTAATTGGACATATTATAATGTATGTAAAAGTCATTATGCAAGAAGTATGGCGTTCAAAGATTGATTGGGATGAACAGATTCCCCCTGAACTGTATGCCAAATGGATTAAATGGGTTAATATTTTGCCCTCCATTGAAAAAATAAAAATTTCCCGATGTTATTTAAAATGCTTTGAAAATTATACTAATGTAGAAGTTCAACTGCACACTCTAGTGGACGCAAGCAAAGACGGTTATGCAGCGGTGTGCTACTTCAGGTTGAAGAAAAATAACGAAATAATTTGTTCTATAATCGGGGCCAAAACAAGGGTGGCTCCAATGAAAATAACATCAGTACCACGCTTAGAACTAATGGCCGCCCTTATAGGGGCTCGTTTTGCCAAATACGTAACAGAAAATCATAATTTGAAAATAAATAAAAAATTTTATTGGACCGACTCGAAAACGGTCCTTAGTTGGATTAATTCTGATCACCGCAAATATAACCAGTTTGTAGCTTTTCGAATCACAGAGATTTTAGAACTGTCTTCCATCAAAGAATGGAAATGGGTTCCAAGCAAAGAAAATGTGGCTGACGACGCTACAAAATGGTCCAAAATCCCCAAGATTGCTGATGATTGCAGATGGTTCAAAGGACCCGAATTTTTACTTCGTCCTGAAAATGAATGGCCCCAAGCAGTTCTTTTCCCGGACTTAACAGAAGAGGAGCGTTTGCACCACTCGTTCAAAATTACAAAATTTGAGCCGATTTTTAATGTGTTAAAATTTTCAAAATGGGCACGACTTGTTCGAGCTGCTGCTTATGTGTTACGATTTATAAATAACTGTCGTATGATTAAAAAACAAAAAAATGAATTTACTCAAGAGGAGTTACAAAAGGCTGAAAATGTTTTATATATGCAGGCTCAAAATGAAAAATATTCTTATGAAATTTCATTGTTAAATTCTAACCAGGTCGTACCTAAATCTAGCGATATTTACAACAAAAATCCGTATTTAGAAAATGGTATTTTGCGTGTTCATGGTAGAATCGATAACGCGGATATACCAACGGATCAAAAGCGTCCAATAATATTACCACGAAAAGGTTATATTACCAAACTTATTTTAATGCATTATCATATGAAAGTATTCCACATGAATCATGAAACTGCCATCAATGAAATTAGACAAAAATATTCTATATCAAGGCTACGTACAACATACAAAACTATACTACGCTGCTGTCAAATGTGCAAAATTAAAAAAGCTATGCCTCAAAATCCACAAATGGCGAAATTGCCACATGCTCGTGTCGCCTCATATGTTGCACCATTCACATTCACTGGAATCGATTTCTTCGGACCCCTTATGGTCACCGTAAATCGTCATAAAGAGAAACGCTACGGATGTCTATTTACTTGTTTAACTGTCAGGGCAGTCCACATTGAGATTGCACATTCTCTGACGACCAGCTCCTGTATTTTAGCCATCCGCAATTTTATGGCACGCAGAGGAATTCCCCAAGAATTTTACAGTGACAACGGTACAAATTTTGTCGGAGCTGAGAGAGAGCTTCGTGAGACTTTAGCAGATGTAGATAAAGATGAGTTAGTAAAAACATTTACTACAACCACAACAAAGTGGAATTTTAATCCTCCGGCCTCACCCCACATGGGTGGTGCCTGGGAGCGACTTGTACGCTCCATAAAAACAATTTTGTACAAAATTATGCCCTCAAGGTCACCAAGCGATGAGCTTCTACATAGTATGCTGATAGAGGTGGAAAACGTTGTAAATTCGAGGCCACTTGCCTACGTTCCTGTGGATGCAGAATCAAATGAAGCTTTGACTCCAAACCACTTCCTTGTAGGAAGTTCTTCAGGAATGAAGCCTATGTCTGTTTGTAGCGATAGTGCTGTATTACTAAAACAGAGCTGGCTTATGTCCCAACAATACGCCAATATTTTTTGGAATAAGTGGCTTAGTGAATATTTGCCGTCGTTAGCTTGTAGGTCGAAATGGCATGATCGACCAAAACCTTTAAGTCAGGGGGACCTCGTTATCATAGTTGACCCTTCCCTTCCGCGTAATGTCTGGCTGCGTGGTAAAGTCTTGGAGACTAGATTGGCAAGTGACGGTCAAGTGACGGTCAAGTACGAAGCGCAAAAGTACTTACCCAACATGGTGTTTTGGATAGACCTGCGGCGAAGCTGGCGATTTTAGAAGTTGCTCACCAAAAAGAGTCTGACAGCGAAGAAGCTTCTTGCCATACTGCGGGGGGAATGTTAACGCCACTGCAAAAATCCCCATGATTTTTATGCCATCTGGCATCTCTTAATTTTAACTTATTAAATTTAATATTTTTCTGATTGTCAATAATTACAACTATTTTGATTGTCAAGCATTACAAACTTAAAGCAACAAATGAATTACAGTTGAAGCCATGTTCTTAGCCCTGCCATTTTAATTAACCACAAGTTACATTAATTGCAAGTCGGCAGAGCTCAGGACAGAATTAATTAAGAATTTAAATTTAAAAAAAAGTTCCTAGTGGTTTCCATACCAAAAAGTATGTAAAATTAATTATAATTAATTTTTATTTCCTAATTCCTAATTATTTGAATTTATTTAGGAATTTTAATATTTAAGTACACTTGTTGAATAAATTAAGTTTTTTATAAAACTTGTGTATTTTTATTCAAAATCCCCGTGGAAGTCACTAGAAGTTATTTGGACTGGCGTGTCTCTAACACCAAGTTATGGCTGGTTTTCAGCTATATGGCACACGATCATGGGGAGCATCCGCAAATGATGTTATGCGTAATGCTGTGAAAATGCGAATGAGTCCAGGCTACCTTTGGTTATCTGTGCTGACGCTAATTCGCACCACATTATATGGGGTGGCAGCGACGCCAATACAAGAAGAGAGAGTCTTTTCAGTTTCATACTTACTAGTAGTTTAGATGTAGTAAATAGAGATTCGGAATCTACCTTCATTGTTGCACATAGAAGTGAGGTTCTAGACATAACACTTGTGAGTGCTGAACACCACAATATGATTAGTATTTGGGCTGTCTCTAGCGACTGCTCCTTTTCAGATCACCAATATATTGATTGCAATATTGGTGTAATTTATAGGAGTGTTAATACCATTCTAAATAGGAGGAAGACCAATTGGGAGTTGCAATACGATGCACTCTCTCGGTATTTACCAAACCACCTACTATTGAGAGTAGGGAAGATATTGAGGTAGCGGTTGAAACACTTACGGAAACGTTCCAATCGGATACTAATTTAACCTGCAGGTCCACGCTCCGCAGAGGTAGAAATAAGCCTCCCTGGTGGAATCCTGAGATAGCAAACGCCAGAAGGATGTGTTGTAAACTGTTCAATGAGGCAAAGAGGCTAGGCAACTGGCCGGTATACAAGTCCTCAGCGAATCACTTTAAGAACCTTACGAGGAACGCGAAAAGAAAAGCTTGGAGGGACTTCTGTAGCGACGTGGAAGGATCCTTCGAGACTAACCGATTACTTAAAATTCTGTCTACCTCTCTGGTTGTACCAAGCTATATGTTACGATTACATGAGTACGATGGAAGAGAGGGTAATTGTGTAGCAGGTGAACTGGCCAAAATGGGTGCAATGATGGATGATGAGGAGATCGACCTCTTTTCTGGTATTTCCCTTGCTAAATGCAAGATCGCTGTACAGCAGATACTACTTATATGAGTCTGTACAAAACAGGTGGACCAACGAGTCTTCCTATGTTATATCGAGGTCTACTTGTTTCCTTCCTTACAGGACACTGTATAATCTACTCCTTCATCAGGGAATCTGGTTAGTTTAGCGTAGAAACAAAGTGCGTATTATAAACGCAACTGTTTACACCTTGGGTATCACAATGGGATCAGTTTTTGAATGGACCCAAGTGAGCTGCTTGAAGAATGGCTGCTCATGAAACCTAACCTAACTTACTTGCAGCAAAACAAAACCACATTTTTCTTATATTCTTTGTTAGAAATTCTTATTTAGAATTTGTTTTTTTTTTTAGAAAATCTGTGTATAATATAGAAAAGGAAATAAAAAAAAAGTGGAAATAAAACTGTAACTTCTAAACGAATAGCCCGATTTTAATAAAATTTTCCATGGCTATAGAGGAGGTATTGGTATATTTATGCTTTGAATTTGGGCTTATAACACTAAGAGGGGACCAACCACAATGCCCAAAGTGGGGCACCTCGGGTATAACAAAAATTAAAAATGATGCCAAATTTTAGTTTGAGATCCGAAAGCTTTTTATATGTATGGAATCTACTAAAACACTGATTTAGCTATGTATTATATCTTATAGTTTACGAGTTATTCGCATTTGAAAAGTTACATTTTATTTTTTTTTACCTACTTTTGTCTGCTTTTTTGCTAATAACGGATCCATCTCTTTCCCGATGTTCTTCAGATATCTTTTTTTGAGTTAACAAAAAATTTATTAACAACAATAAGAAAAAATTGTTTAAAAACCTTTACTGAGTCAAAAGTAATATGCATTCGATTGGCAGCAAATTCGGTTGCTATCACGAATCTGTTTTCTCTGTGTAGAGAACCAGTATTTATGGAACCTCTTTAGAAAATTGAGGGTATGGTTTTGAGATATCACTTGTTCAAAGCATTGAAAACTATATCTTTTTTTGACGAGAATCGAATTTCTAGCTTTTAAGCTTTAATATGACCAAATCAGACTAACGGTATATTTTAAGTAGTTTGCACGTAATTTAAAAAATATAAACTTAAGTAGTACATACAAAAACCAAACTAATTGTATTTCGAATATGTTTTATGGACATTAGAGCTATAACTTTTTTAAATTTTTTGCAAATATCAAAATGGCCCTAGCGTAGTCGAATAGATCATTGAAAGTTATTTAAAAAAATTGTATTACTTTTTCGCGGTTGTCAAAAATGTTCACCCACAAAAGGTTTGAAGAAAATTTGTTTAAATGGTTTTTTCATCCAAAAAAGGTAAAGTGAAAGAATCAATTTGAGAAAATTTTTACTTTAAAAAATAGTTTTTGTGGGTGAGATTTTTATTCCAAAATGACCCGAAAAAAATATTATCGTAAATAACACAACATTTGCCAACTTGGTTATAGCCCTAATGTTGATAAATATAGACTTTGAAATCATATTTCCGGAAAAAAATAACCAATTAATAGAGAAGTGGTTTCAATTTTGTGAATAATTTTTATATTTTGTTATTTATATTTATAATTTTTATATTAATAAATAAATTGAACATAATAGAATGGCTCTTTTATTTAATTTACTGAACGCGTCTGATAAAAAACCAAACTCGCGTTAAGTAATAAGTATATTGAACGCGCATAGTTTATTTTTGAACAAACGTTAAGTTTTCAAAAAATTGAATGCGAATTGTTATTTATTGAACACAAATTTAGTAAAACTATAATTGAACGCCCATTGTATATTTCTGAACACACGTTTACTTTTGGTCAAGCTGAACTTTTGATAATTGAAAACTGAATGCACGTTTACGGTGCAGAAAACGTAAGAAATTTTCAGAAAAACTACACATTTGTTTGGTTTTCTACTACGTATTTTTTTCTCTGTAGGTTTTAAAAATGTACTATATCTATTGACTCTAATTTATGTTAAAAATAACAAATTAATGAAAAAAATTTTGTATGTTTAAATTTCGACTTTGAAATGCCCATGACTTTAAGAGGTGAAATAGTATAGTAACCTAAGATTTCCGATTTACAGTTTTTTATTGTACGTGTCACTAATTTAATTCATTTCAAAACCCAAATGAAATACAAGCCATATGAATGCCGTTACAATGATTCTCCAACATTTTTGTTTGTCCTCATATAATCAAACATAAAACTACATTTAAATTAGTTTTGTTTATATAAGCAACAGCAAAAAATGTAACTCCAAATTTTCTCTATATTGAGAAGAACTTTCAACATTAAATAAAATAAATAAGATTAAATAAATTTGAGTGCAACAAAAACAGAACAAGTTAAAACTTTAGCAAAATAGAAAGTTTAACTTTTTTAGGAAACTTTTTTGTGAAATCAATTCAAACAAATTCTAAATCAGATCAAACTATGTTGATGGGCGAATAAAAACAGAAGAAAAAACAAGTAAAAGTGCTACATTCGGCGGTGCCGAATCTTAAATACCCTTCACGTAAATATAATGAGAATTGTAGAAGTTATATTGGCATAAACTTTTGAATAACCATATTCAATATTTGTTATTAGAAGTTCGCTCCTATTATGAGGATTAAGACAATGTTATTGAAATACTATTAAATAAATATATGAAATAATGTAACAGAAGATACTTTAACTACAGATTCTTACCATTTTCAACAGAGTTTAATATTGGTTAACATTACCCGATTGGATCAACATTATCTTTATTCACCACAAGTAAAGAAAAATAGTATAAAAAATGTTTTACAAATTAAAAATTTTGCATATGGAAATGAGGTATATCACTAAAATTTAATATATATTCGCGATTAATGAATTTTCCGGATATAAGCCTTATTTAGGAGCTATATATACTTATGATCCCATAGTCAAAAAATCCAGCAGTATGATTTCTCTGTACTTGTAGCTAATTTCTGTTGAATTTTTGATCGATATCAATGTTTATATGCGTTAATGTATTCTTGGATTGTGGAACTAATATGGGAGCTATGACTTATTATGAGTCTATCGTCATAAAATATTAAATTGTCGCAAGTGGAACTTTAATGGGAGCTGTAGCCAATTACGGACCGATATTCACAAAATCCTGACTTCCAAATCTAAAGTACAATTGTTCTGATGAAGCTTTATATCATAATATGTTGTAATATATAATATATGTTGTAATATATATAATATATAATCATAAAAATGGTTGTCATAAACATATACTTATTTACTGTAACCATGTGTATGATTAATACAAGCATGTGAATCATAAGTTAACCATATTATGATTACCACAATCATGTAAATAGTTACTTGACTATAAAACTTTTAAAAGTGTTGAAGTGTTTACTGTAAACATGCACAACTATATTTTTTTTCTGCGTGTGTTTGAAAACGGCATAAAATTTTAAATTTTTTGTGCATTCTTTTCACCATATTTCAAATAGTTTTTTTATACAGATGTTACCTAAAAATAAGAGGCATTACTCCTAAAACGCAAAAATCGCAGTTTAATCTAATTTTAAAATTTGAAAGAGGTCAAATTGGGTTAACATTGTTTAAGGATTACGAAAATTCAAAGTTTTGGATAGATTGTACCATTTTGAGGTTATGTAGGCAAATGAGTTATTTTGGGATATAGCGTCATAAATACAAAGCTGCTTTAAATTAACAAATTTATACTTACTTGTCTCTTTATTTTACATTTTATACCCATGAATTGTTACGAACACAATTCGAGAAACACGGACCTCAAATTTACCAAGCACAACTGAACTGGCAAGCACATTTGAAAAAAAAATTAATCGATTAACATTGATGCACAAATGCGTAACGGTGATTTATGTTTAGCACAAACAAAAAACACGTCTTTTTTGAAGCTTTTCCAATTAAAAAACAGCAACAACAAATGTAAATGCACCTTGATTTTATCACTTTTGCACAGAAAAAGGTAGAGTTTCCAATTCAGTTTTAACCGAAACCGCGGTTTTTCAAGGCTTAAAACTGAAACCGACAATTATTCTTCGGTTTTTACTTTTAATCTATTTTCAGTAGAAAAATTCAAAATTTAGAAATGAGAAACAAACTATTTCATCCAATTATTCATCCAATATCTCTAAAAGTAAATCGGTAAAGATATCTTAAGATTTGCTTAAATTTTTTAAATTGTATTACAATAATGGCTTGATGTATCAGGCTACCTTTCGCAGGCTATGCAAGGAAACCTGCAAATAAAGAATGACACAACATACACAGAAAAAAATTACGACAAATCAATTGTCATATTAATTACCATATTCGTCAATACAATTAATTTTTTAATTAAAAAGGCACCAACAACCGATTTTGTAGATACAAACAATTTATTTGTTACTTAAAATTGTTAACTCTCAACAATAAGTTTTAACAACGAGTTTGTGAAATTGAACAACAAATTTGTTAACACTCAATAGTAAAATTGTAACAATAGGTTTTGTAATATTGAATAATTGTATTGTTACTAGTTAATTACATATATTATATCTGCAATAGCTTTAATAAAAAAATGGAATTTGATGGTTTTAATTGTTTTTTTATTATAATAAACAAATTTACAAATTATTATACTAATAACTTATACATATAAGTTTCAAATACAAAGTAAAAGCATGTATATATCCATTTTCTCACCTTTTGAACCAGTACTATGATCAATATCCTCCCCCTCTACGAACGGTTATACAGATTGTTCCTCCAGTATTCTTCTTGAATGAGGTCCTTTTACACTCGACGCATTTTATGACCAAAAGAGTCCACTTGAAATCCTGTTGAAAAAAAGTTTTGTGTATAAAATTGATGTCCAATTGCTTGGCCTATACCCATAGATTAGAGTTTTATATTAAACTTACCATGTAGAATACTCCAATTTCTTTATAATTTATTAAAGAATATATATTTTTTATGAAACAAAAAAATGTGTATATTTTTCTTTAATTTTTATTTTTTTGACACATTAATTTTTGTTACTTTCAATATAGTATTCCCATTGAATTTTAACAACTGAAATTGTTAATAAATATCTAAAATAAATTGTTGATATGCGTATTACGAAAATCATATTAAATAAAAAAATAATTGAAAATTTAAATCACATTTCAAACAAACTTTTATAATTACTTAGTACCTGTTACCATTTTTTTCTGTGTATAGATCTACGAGTATTTCCTGACAATTAAACTTGAAGTGGCAGTTTATTTATTTAATTTCAAAAAAAAAAATAATGCAAAATTTTTGTAACAAAGTCTTAGTTATTTCAAATATCCGATAAAACTATGGACTACTAGCTGACCCGGTGCGCTTCGCCACCCCAATTGGAAGAAAGAAATAGTACTATTAAGTCTCTCTTTGTGAATTAATAATAATTCGGGAAAACATGTCTCTAGTTTCATGATTATTGATTCATTATAATGTGGATTCTAGCTCATTCTAAAGGTATTATTAGAATAAAAACAGTACCATAAAGACCCACATTTTGTATTCCTACTCAGCATCATGAATGTTTAATTACAAAAAAAGGTACCACTATAATCACCTTTTGTGAATTCAAACTCATTCAGAATCATTTGTGTCTACTTTCAATTTTAAGGCTTATTATTATAAAATATTCAAAAAGTACCTTTATAATAAAGAAATAAGTAGTAACATTAATTATCCCTTTTGAATTCGTATTCACTAAAGCATGATTCATCGTTATAAAATATTCAAATATTCAAGTCCCTTTTTTATATTATAACTCAGTCAGGATCATGTGTGTTTAATTTCCTGCTTATAGGTTCATTATTATAGAAAATTCAATAATTGTTTTTGTTACCTCAATATCATTATGCCCTCTATCATTGATTCTTTCTTTACTCAGAAGCATATCAGCCAACTATTATGTATACATATAAGTAAAATAATTTAATATACTAAAAAGTACCATTGCTTGGATGTTATTTTTTAAACATAGCTGAAAGTATTTTTCTTTATTTAGGAAGCATTCTGACTCTAAGCTATCATAACTCATCTATTTTCCGGCCGATTTTTATATCCTAGACCGCCATAGTGGGGAGGGTATTATGCGTATGTGCTGATGTTTGTAACGTCCAAAAATATTTGTCTAGCAGCCACCTTAAAGTATACCGATCGACTCAGAATCACTTTCTGAGTCGACTACATTATGAACGACGGTCTGGCTGACTGGCTGGCTGGCCATGTAAACCTTGTGCGCTAAGTACATGTCACAATCTTTAAGATACTTCGATAAAATTTGGCACATACAAGTTTTTCAGCCAAAAGACGAAGCCTATTGAAACTGAAACTGATACGAAATTGGACTTTATCGCTTCAGATTTTGGTTACTCTGATGATAAATGAAATATGAAATCGTGAAATAATGAATTATTTCAAATACGCCTTTTTATTATAAACATACCAAAATTTTTTATGAAAATATATTTTAATTTTTTTGTTTATTTCAAAAACCTTTTTTACTTAGGACAAAGTCAAACTAATTTGTACTAGAAAAGTGGTTACACTCTTTTGAGTAAATATTTGCCTGTGACCTTTAGGCAGTTTTCCAAACAACAATATTTTACTAATCATTTTATAAAATAAATAACTCATGTTTTATTTCATTGTATTCGAAATGTAACAATATATTTACAACATTTTTAATTATTTATTAACATAACTATAACTACATTAAATTAATTAATTAAATAAATAAATTATGTATTAAATTTACCACAGTGTGTGTCAATAAGTTATTTTAATTAGCATTTTTCAATAAATGCCAAAACATGTAACTTATAAAGCAACTGCTAAAATTTATATTTAAATTAAGTATATAAATAACACGGTGGACAAAAGTCGAAAATACATTTTTCTTCCAAATTTCAATAAAAGATATACAATTTGAAAGCTAAGAAAACATCTAATATATATATCAAAAAATTATATTGATTTCACTAATTTGTTACTGAGATTGTTACTAAAATCAAAAAATTTTTCAGGGAATCGAAAGTGCTTTTGAGGATAGATTTACAAAAAATATTATAATAATTTAGGTTTTTAGAAAAAAGTTTTTTGGTTTAATATTTTAATTTAATTTTTGTGAAATTTCACTCTTAGAATGTTTTTATATAGCTTTAAAAAGTGCATATTAAAAATTAAAAAATATAACACTTTGGTGGAAAATATAAAAAAAGTGTGTAAAATATAGTATTTTTTCGTTATTGTTTTTCATAGCTAATACATTTATTTATTTAAAATAAAAATAATATTAACGGAATTTTTGCCGCAATTTTGAAAAAAAATATTTTTAAAAAATTAATATTATTCTTCATTTTAGTATAAAATGTTAATAATTTCCCACATTGATATATACGTAATTTACGTCACTAAATTTTATTATGATCGGTCCATAATTAGTCATAGCTCCCATATAAGACCCGCTTCCGAAAATCACTTTAACGTGCCTAAATCTCCAAAAATGTTGGTATACACATAAAATTCAACATAAATAAATTTCATATAGACATTAATCACACGACCTAATTTCATGCTGATCGGTCCATAATTAGTCACAGCCCACTTCCGAAAATCACTCACGAATATAAATTATTGAAATTTTGAAAGAAAAATGTTTTTGCTCATTTACTTAGTGTTGGGTATTATATGGTCGTGCTTGACCGACCATACTTTCTTACTTGTTTTAAAGCATTTAATTATAAATTAAGAAATAAAAATCACTGAATATGAATTTTTAATTTACCATTTTTAGAATTATATTACGTAATTTAAATTTTAGCAAGTTTGAGACTAAAACGGTTACTCATGCACATTGTTAAATTTAATGTAATGTAATTATTTAAAAAATATATATTTCCAATAAATAAGAAGTTTTATAATTACTAACATTTATTCTCCAATAGAAAAAATTGGACAAATGAAGTGAATTTTCGAAAGAATATTAAAATGGTATTTATATTTGTATAAAATCGTCAAACGAATTTTACAAAAATTAGGCTATATGGAATCAAAAGGAGGCCTTGTTCTTGAAATTAAATTTGGCACACAATTAAAGACCTTAATTTTAGAGATAACTGAAAATGTTCTAAGCATTTTAATCAATATTTTAGCTAAAATGTAATTTTTAATATTCAGGATGTATGGCAGGTAGGCAAGTCCTTCATCCGATTATGATAAAAATTTGTATTATCTTTAACAATGCAAAAGGGTACTTGCACGCAGAAAAAAAATATAGTTGTACATTGTTACTGTAACCATTTCAAATTTGTGCATGGTTACTGTAAAAATTTAAAAATTTAACTATATATATGATTGTGGTAACAATAATATGGTTAATTTACGATTCACGTGATTGTATCAACCATATACATATATGGTTACACTAAACATGTATATGTTTGTGACAACCATTTATATGATGAAGGACTTACCATATTATGATGCTCTCATATCATAATCTGAGAACAACATATTATGATGAAATTATTCATCATATAAATGGTTGTCACAAACATAAACATGTTTACTGTAACCATATATATGGTTAAAATATTCATGTGAATTGTAAATTATAAAATATGTTCATAAAATTCATAAAAGTAAATAAAATTATAAAGGTACACTTCAGCAGCAAACAAAAAATAACATTAATCATTAACAATAAATATATACATATGCATATATATTTTTATACAGACAAAACTCAAATTTTTTTTTTTATTAAAATTACTAAGTACTTTAGTGTTTCGAAATAACCACATAAAAAATATACATTAATATATTTTCAGCCTTTTAAAGATACATGTATAATTATAAAACAGGTATAATAGTTTTATCATAATCGGAAGAATCAGAACTAGAATTTGCGTAAATATAAATAAAATATAATAAATAATATTTATATAATTTTTTAATGATAATTTAATATTCAATAACGCATTAAACATTTTTAGCTTTACAATTTTCATTGTATTAAAAAGTCGTTCAACCTCTGCATTAAGTACTTAAAGGAAGTACTAAAAAGTTAAACACTGGATTAACCATATCAGAAAATGGGCATTGTTGGTTCTATATTTGTCCATTTGTAGTTTAAAATATTCTGCCATGAGCCAAAATCTTCGTAAATTCATTAGCAGTTTAATTTTTCACATACATAATATCTTTTTTCTGGTTTTACGAGTACTATTTTAAGTGTATTATCAACGGATAGAAAATCGATTTAGCGAAGAGTTTTCATATGATAATATTTGTCGCAATTGCTCAATTAGTTTAATTTTCCGTATTATTTTATCAGAATCTTCACTAATTAAACCGTTCGTTATTTTATCACTCATTCTTCTAACTTGTATGAAAAATGTGGCGAAAACATTAAACAATTTTCAATTGGGGACGATAATGGATCAACTTCTTTGCATTGTATTACAATTTGAAAACACAAACTATAAAGAAGAAATTTTAAATCAGAAAACGGATCCGCTGAATTGCTTGCAAATGATTTATTTACTTTTTGTACTTTGTGCAATACTGGTTTCAAAAAAAAGATAATACACCAAATTATAATCAGTATATTAATCACCTAAATGTTTGGATTTGTAGCATTGTTGGCTTTAACTCGAAGCATACATCCACAATACGTTTAACGGCTATTTCAAATGACAGTCATCGAGTATCACAAACCTTCGAGAGTTTGTGGGACTCTTGTCCATTATATAACGATGAAAATAATGTGTAATAACAATTTTGTCTTGAAAGTGAATTTGCTAGACATTTATAGCCTTCAGATATAAAATACTAAATAAATAATAAAGCAAACTTTTTACAAAAACTTACACATTTTATGAAAGCTTAATTCTTTGCCTATTTATAATTGTTTAAAATTTTGAAATCGGTTTAAAAATGTGTGAGTTAGAGATACTAAAGTGTATCGACCTACCCTAAGACAGTTTTTTCAAAATAACTCAAAATTTTGAGGGTGTTTCAAAATCTTTCAAAACTGTTTTAGTATGTCCCCACCTAGGCCTACAACCGCCATTAGTTCGCTTTTCAAGTTCTGACAAAAAGCGTTATTTTGTAGCAGATTCTAATTATTACATGCGGTGTCTTTAAAGTACTTAAAAATATGTAATTATTTTTGCTCTTACATTATTAATTTGTTATTTTTGTTTTGTATTTTTTATTAAAAAATTCTAGTAAAACTTTATTGGCTTTACTTTCTTTCGAATTAATGTATCTAGAAATGAGTTGTGTAAAACCAACTTGTCACCATTTTTCCTCGTATTTCATATATTATTTTTGGATCGGGATCAAATTTATATTCTACATCAAATGTTAGAATTGTTTTTGCCATCCAAGTTCTTCTCCGTTTTTAGCTTGTTATTTGTCTTTAATTTATAATAATTAAAATGTAAATAATTTAATTCATTTGAGCAAAATACTCTTTATATATTTAGATTGGTCTATAGTTTGACATCATGACATTTTCAAAATAATGCGATGTCTTTTATTTGAATTCAGTTGTTTCCTGCAGTGTATAAAAAACCAACAATAAGCTTTATGGTTTTCATTCACAAAGATTAATATTATGCCATTATATTCTGACTAGTATAAATTGTAGTAGTTGTGAAGCTTGTTACTATAGATACTAATATGTATATATGTACATTTGATTATTATAAACGCTGTGAAAGATATTATGGTGTTAATAAAACTAAAAATAGTATATTTAATATAGTGTATATAGTGTACTAGCTGAACCCGGTCCGCGTTGCTGGCCCTTAGAAAACGTATGTTTTATATTGCATCTCGACCTCGATTTTAATATACAGTGTCGGACAAAGTCGGTGATCCAATCGGTGGCAGTCCGGCTGGTTCCAATGAATTCAAAAATTCAGTAAGATAATCGACGGCTTGTTCTTCGTTCATTACTGTGTCAATCGATTTGCATTTTATTGTTTTGCCAGGCAGTTTCAATTGTATTTGTTTATTGAGCTTGTTAACATCATAATTTGTTGGTGCCAAAATTGCATGTTTCCATAGCCAATCCTGTGGTACATTTGGCTTTGAACTTTAAAAGTGGGCATGAAGCCGACGTCATTTGAAATCATGAGTTGCACTTTTGGATATTTTGAAGGAAGTGCTTGGATTAGGATTGGCGCCGGAAATGTGACTTAGAAGCAGCTTAGGCGGCTCAATAACTGGTGGCAGAATAACTTTACCGTTCGAACAGCACATTCCCGGGGATTCCTTGGGGAACTTCAAAAAGCGGCAATGTAAGCAATGTTTTTTCATTGCGCCAATCAGTACGTCCTTGTGATTCTTGTAGTCATCATACTTATTGTAATAAAATGCCGGCAACTTTAAATCGATTATTTCTCTTGATCGAGCCTTTCGGAAGCGATTGGCTTCTAGTCTTTCGATATGCTGTTGAGGTGCCTCTGCAGCACTCGATGAAGATGCAATGCGACGCATTTGCTGAAGCCGTGATTCTCGTTCTAAAACAAATTTTATTTGAATAAAACCGTTATTTTTTATTAAAAGTGGAATGCGGAGAGTTATTCAAAATATTATTTTTTTTTCATAGATTTCATATGGAAATTTCTTACTCATGCACCTAATATGCAAGAGTAAACAAAATTGTTTATCATCGATTGATAATATAAAAGTACTTTTATAGTACCGGATATGTGTTGCAATGTATTCATTTCTTCGCTTACACCAAATAATTCGCTTCAGAGTACAGCACTTTGAATTAAAATTTTTAGAATGATGTTAAGCACCGAAATGAAAATTGTCATTGTTTGAACGTTGGGAATAAAAAAAAGTATTTATGTATTTCTCCAATTGAAAAAAAAATTTTTTGGTCGACAAAATTATTTTTTTTTTTTAAAAATTTTTTTTGCCAAATTTTTTTTTTACAACAATCACTGACCTTGTAAGCCTGTATATAGGAAACTAAATAAACTATCTGTAAGAATTGAAGAAAAGGTCGATCAACAATTATACAATAATCTTTTTTTTATATCATTAGCTGAATAGTCCATAGACCGAAAATCAAAAATCTGACTTTACAGTGTTACTCGCTAGTGTTTCTGAAGATTCCGTAAACATTTTATCAAAATCGGTCTAGCCGTTTTTGAGTCCATGTGGAACATACATACAAACATCCATTTTTATATATATAGATGGTATTAACGGTATAATGTAAAAATTCGATTTTTACACACCCCTCCGCCCACAGACCGAATATAAAAAATCTGACTTTACAGTGTTACCCGCTAGGCTATTCTGAAAATTTCCTGAAAATTTCATCAAAATCGGTGCAGCCGTTTTTTATATATATAGATGGCATTAGCGGTAAGATGTAAAAATTTAATTTTGCCACGCCTCTCCGCCCACAGACCGAATATAAAAAATCTGACTTTACGGTGTTACCCGCTAGGCTATTCTGAAGATTCCCTGAAAATTCTATCAAAATCGGTCCAGCCGTTTTTGAGTTCATTCGGAACATACATACCCACATACATACAAACATCCATTTTTATATATATAGATATGTACTCTGCAAATTTCTTTCATAATGGTTATCAAAGACCAAAAAAAATAAAAATCTTTTATAATGGTTACAGAAGACCGATCGAATCATATATATTAACACTTAATAAATGATATGAACACATAAAAATTCAAATTTGTTTGTATAATATTAAGATACTGAGGTAGTGTAGAATTTGGTAATAATTTTTGTATGAATGACCAACGAAATACATTTTGTTTATATATAAAATATAATACACATATCTAGCCTAATATTATAATAACAAATATCTTGTTTGATTAATTTCAAAATTTTTTTGTTGGTGGAATGTTTCTGGGATGTGCCCATATACAAAAATCAAACTGCTTGATTTTGCGAATATCGGTCCATATTTGATCACAGCCCCTATATTAGGTCCACATCCAAAAATCACTTAAGTACCCGTAGACCTCTTATATATTTCGTAAACAGTTTGAAATTCGACGACTATTATCCCTTTGTACACAAAAATTGAAGTAACTAATCTTATGAACATCATCCCATAATTGGTCATAGCTCCCACTTTCGAATAACACATAACATACATGATAGGCTATGATTCATACCCAGCGAAAACTTCGCTTACAAAGCTACATGTAATGATTTTTTTAATAACTTCTAAGTAGTGAAGTCTAAAAAATCAAAATAACAAACAAAACAACTAAACAGTTACTTTTTCTCAATTTGTCCATTTTATTTTCGATTGCATGTTTTTTTTAGAAAAACAGAAAAGAAAATAGTATTACTGTGTGAAAACCATTATATGTCTGTCTGTTGAAATCAATTTTCTGAAGACCCAGATATCTTCGTCCATAAATAACGGAGATATAAGGCTATAGTAAGTGGGACCTACAATGGTTCAAAGTCGATTTAACCCTATGTTTTTTTTTACAAAAAACATTTTTTTGTCATAAATTTTTTTCACTAATAAATTAAAAAAATAAATTTTTAAATTAAAAAAAAATTTAAAAAAAAAACTTTTTCGAAAAAAAGAAATTAATAAAAAAATGTTATTTTAAAGTATAATTTGGTGAAGGGTATATAAGATTCGGCACAGCCAAATATAGCTCTCTCACTTGTTTTTATTTATTTTTTATAAATACATAATTCTATAAATAACTCTACTAACAAAACAACTTATTTCCGGCCAAAATATAATGAATAAGTACTTTTTCCAGTAGAATAATAAGTAGTTTAATCTTCAAATTCCCCTTATTTTTCAGCATATTTGTAAGTAGAGTTTTTGCTGGGTAACTAATATAAAACCAAATAAACAGTTAATTGAAAATCATAAAGCATTTGGTTTTTCTGTGTATACTAGCATTCATGTAGATCTTTAAAAATACTTAGTTTAACAACATGTGAGTTTAACAGAGTCAAACTATATTAAACGTTAATTTTTATTTACCCAAAATAATAACATATACAAACACTATATTTTTGATGTTGCCAAAATAGTAAACTACATACTTACATTTTTATAAAATTCTCCTGTTTTATATCAGTATTTGTTGTTATACATGAATTGAACTGTGTTTATACATAAATATTTGTAATTGTTATGCTCTAGTTGTTCAAACATGTTTATAATAGTTTTTTTCTTTATATGTTTGCATTTGCTTACATGTTTTACAGAGTATTGCAAGAAAGTAAGTAAAATATTTTTCGTTCACTTGTTTTGAAAACAAACCAAAAATTGTATTTAGTAATTGTGTTAAAGTATGTTGCACAATGCGGGATAAAAAATCAAAAAATTAAATTTGTCCAATTGTCATGATTATTGGACATGTCTAATCATGTCCAAAATTTCACTTCGATTAGAAATATTAATTATAATAAGAAATTATTCTTAGTTTAAAAATATTAGCTGTTGAAGTTTTGCATTTTAAACCATGTGAAGACGTAGTTGATAACACTTCATAAAACATGAAGTTTAACATAACGTAACTTTTTTATTATTTAAATTATTTATTACTAGCTTGACCCGGTGCGCTTCGCTACCCCTGTCGATGTAAAAATCGGTTCAGCAGTTTAGTAATTATTGTTTAAAAACTAAAGGCACCAATTTTACCCGTTTTTCCCCCTTTTTATCCCTTTCTGGTCCAAGTATTGCCTATTGGTGCTTCCAAGTAAGGATCTATCTACGTTCCAAATTTCAATAAAATAGGTTAAGCCGCTTAGGCGTGATGCTCAAACAAACAAACAAATAATCAAACAAACTTACAAAAACATTTATATATTTATATAGATTTTAGTAATAAGTAAATTTATTTATATGTTTTTAGTTTTTCTCAATGTATACAAATTTTTCAGAAAAACTAATGTACAGGCTATAACTTTGGAATCCTGTAGTATCTTGCGAACATTTAGCACTCTCGAATAATTTCTTTAGTATACAATATTAAAAAATAATATCTTGCTAAAAATTACCCCCATGACCAGTATTTTAAAAAAGGAAAAATAACTCTCTAAACTGAATTTCAAACAGAATTTTATGAATTTTTAATTCTTTACCTTTAAAATTAGATTTTTGTCTCTCTAGATTGTCTAAATGTGACACTGTGCGTTGTATGTAAATTCTATTGCTTCCCAAATGCTATTTAATTTATGAACCATACTATATGTATACTAAGTTTACTCTTCATAACCACAATAGTGTTTGCAAACGACAGATAATTTAAATTTCTTCTTCGTATAGTACATCTGTATATAGTTATTTCTTCATAGTAAATATTTAGAAGCAAATACAATTGTTTTTATAAAAACACAAATTTTATATTTTGTAAAGTTATTTGATTGACTTCGTAGGTAAACTGTTCAAACGGTGGTACCACAGACATGTGTAAACAAGAATAAGAATAAACAATATTGTGTTAGTTGTTTTCAAACCAATTAACATTTTAAACTTTTATTATCATTATCCAGCAGTTAAGCAAGTAGTCAACTTATATATTTTTTCCGTCATTTGACACGTATGTGTTCTTTGTAGTGCACAGAGAAGACCATTGGTTACTTTATACATCCAAGGTAATCTAGAATGAAGACAATTGTCACTTAAGTGTCTCTAAGTAATCTGGAGTGTAGTAACTTTAAACCAGGCTCCGATCCAGAGGGGGTGAAATAGGATTCCCCCACCAAAACCGACAAGTTTTCCTATAAAAAAGAAGAGAAAAAGAAAAATGTAGAACAAATTTGGATTTCCCACCCTCAAAGTGTTGACCTGGATCCGCTACTGCTTTAAAAGTTGTGTGAGTAATTCGTTTAAACTGGTTTTATATAAATTGTGTTGATATAATTCTCATACAGTTAATTTTTATTTTTGCTTACGTATACTGATATCCCATGTAACGTAGCATGAAGTCAATAGTCACTTTAGTGTCTCTTAGTAACCTATAGTGAAGTCACTTTAAACGCTGCACTTTAGAAAGTAGTTGTTTTACCCACCAGAAGCAATCCATTGGAAAGTTGTCGAAGAAAGGTTTGTTTACAAGATATCGTTTATTGGATATGTATTTTGAGGTCAACTATGATGGGTAAACAACGCTTAGCTAATTTTCAATAGATTTTCGGAGCATTATAGAAATTTAAAACTGTTTGGTTAATACATATATTTACTCTCCTTATCTAAGTATATGGATATTTTTACATTAAGGACTTAACCTTACTTTTGCACGTAATTGTGTACCAATCTGACATTTTGGAGAAAGTTGTGAATCCACAGCATATAATTTAAAAATTTACCATGGAGATTTTAGAACGATCCTGTCCCAGCATATGAAGCAAAAACCACACAAACCTGGTTAAAAAAAAACGGTTTGCCAAATTATATGTCTTCCATTGATTGGAATTCCAAATCTTTATATTATAAATTGTGGTCTGCTTTACAGAGCATGGCCTTCACTACTCGTAACCCAAATTTGGTATTCCTAAAGCTTGCCTTTATTGGGGGAGTTGACACCAATATAAATTTCCAAAAATATGTGCCAATTATCCTTTCAGAAAATACACTGCACCAAACAATACACTTAAGGACTGAGATTTGCGGCCTGACTGTCAGTATATATACGAATATCCCTGCCACCCTTTTTATGGGTGGTATTTCAGCTTGAATAATGCTACATTCATTTGGAATTCTAAGAGATAACCTAGTTTCGAATTCCTGAATGTAGACACCTACGCCAAGTCGATCTCCCTTCCTAGAACCCTCCGTGTAGACTGAGAAACCCGTTGTGTCATGAAAAGGTCCATCCATTGCTTCCGTGTTATGCGGAATTGAGAAACCAAAATTCCTCACCATGAAGTGCCTAGAAATGCAGTAATCGATATTTTCCGGAAGATTCCGAGTGGTACCTATTATACTGTCGTAACCGTATGGAACATGTTTCCATGCCCCAATCGCGTTTATCCTAAAGGCCGAGGTGAATGCCATTTTTCTGGCCATTAGATCTACAGGGATCCAGTTGAGAGTTTGCATCAGCTCCGATTATCATCGGAGTTCTGGCCTGGTTTGCAGCAAGCATTATATTTGATACCAGATTGTTTGGTGGAGGTTCAACCTGGTCGTGCGCCATATAACTTGAGAGCAGCCACACCTTACCTGCGCCTATTTCCCAAGCAGCAGCTTGGGAAGAATGGAGATATTAAGATGAGGATAAATGAAGATATTAAGATGATCTTAGCCAAAATACAAGATCACGGCTCCTGGAGCAATGTGGAGGAGCAGGCCAGCAGAAGCTGCTTTAGAGTGGTGAAAGTTCACTTGGATCACCTTCACCATGGGCATTATGTATATATAGATAGATCTATATTTGATCGTGGCAAATATATGGTTCACTTCAGGTAGTCACACATAAATCTCTAATCTAGACACTTCGCACCGAAAAATTCATTTCATAGTTTATTAATTTTTCTTCCTCATGCGTATGAAGTGTCAAAAATTTTATGGAAATTTGTTTGTACAACTCTCATAAGTATAGATTTGCAAACTTTAATTTAATTTAGATTTGACGAATCAGCTGCTTTTGCTTACTTTAATTTACAAGAAATAAAAATCAAATAAATTATATATATTTCGTACCAGTGCAAATTGTGTGATTCTGGAACAGAATGATTGGATTAAGTGGCATTGTGTATGAAAATATTAGCCAACAGCTAAAACATAAGCAAAATTTTCCAAACTGTATCTACCTTTGTTCCAAAGTTTTAACTTTCATTAAAAATGTTTAGAATTTAAATGCTTAGGATTTGAAAAACTTTATTTTAAAGCATTTAAATGAGTACCCTTATCATGTTATTTAGTTTAGTCTTACTTAGATTTCACAACACAAACAAACTCTATGACATTCTTTTCAGGTATATAATTACAACACAAACATACTCTATGACATTCTTTTCAGCTATATAATTAAAACATTTTTAATTAATTATTATTGAACAACGTTAAATAAAAGCAAATGATTTCATCTATCTTTCAGTAGTGCTCGTAGTATTTTGTGTCTAAACAAATTGTGTATAATGGTTACAAAAATGTTAATTAAGAGCTTGTTCTAACAACGAATTATACTAAACTACTTGCACAATGCGCTTTTACATTTTAAGGGATATTTTATTTTTCGTAAATAAATTTTAATTTCCATGAATGATTGTATTAGAATTTGAAAAGTGATTTTGATAAACAAAATAAACTTTAAGGGAATGGTCATCAACGAAGAGCGAATAAATTCAATCCTTTAAAACTACATCCAAGTGGAATTTTCAGCAAGGAAGTAAATAATCAAAATGGTTTGTTATTTCAAATAAAAGTATCTGAAAATTTTTTGATAAATACTCCTATTATAATCCTTATATTGTATTGCTCTCAATAATAATAGTAACAGAAGAGTTAGAGTATATTATTTTTTAATGTTATGCCAACTAATGAAACACTAAACAAGATAAATAATATTTTATATTTAATATTCCATATAAAACAATATAATAACAATAAAAATACTTAGTATAAAAATAAAACCGTATAATGTTTGCAAAACCTGCAACAAAATAAAACCAATTTGTTTAAAATAAGAACTTTTTCTTACGTTCATTGTTATTCTTAAGTAAGTACCTTAAGCATAAAAAGTGTTTTCTCATATTGAAAGCGTGTGGCAAAGTACAATACCTCAAATTAGTCTTTAGGGAAACATTAGGAGATTCAAGCAAAAATTACAAAACCAAAAATATAGTTCTTGTAATGTATGAGGATTGTGTAATAATATTTAGAATTTTTTAGGTAATGTTGATCAAAGAAGTCTTTTAAAATTATATATTTATTTTACTTGGAATAAAAATCATTCGAATTGATTTGATATTCGTAGCACCCACACAGGGCCACTTCCGAAAGTCGCTTTAACCTGATAAGTCTTTCAGAAATATTGGTGTCTAAATAAAATACAAAACAAATAAGTTTCATATGCTCAGAAATCGTGGCCCTTCCAAAATGTTTCACGAGCTTTATGCTCATCTATTCGATGTAGGGTATTTTATGGTAGGGCTTGACCGACTATACTTTCTTACTTATTTTGTTAGTATTTTATTTTAAGAGGAATTATCCTGATTTCTGAAATAAAAAAATAGATAAAATGTAACCCGAGCATCCATTTTTGCATTTTGTGTGTGCGCATTAGCGACAAAAGCATTTACAGGGCAGTGAAATTGGCAACAGCTTAAGGCATATCTTTTTGCTGGACGCATATCAGTAATATAGCACAACATATTCAAACTTTTAATGAATTGTCGTAAATTTTCAATAACGTTAACACATTTCTTTATAAATAACATCTCCGAGTCTGACAAAATTTCAAAGTGCAAATGCTTAAAAAAATTTTTAAAAATGTTGCCAATTTTTTAAATTTTTTCCTCACTTCTTCAATAAAATTCTTGATATAGAACATCGTAAAATATTTGTAAAATATCGTATTGATATATAAAATTTATTTTATAAAAACTGTTTGTTATAGTCGGTACCGAATAAATCACTTCAACTTTTCAGTTATATCAGCGACAAGTTTTTTAAATTTCTTGTTTTGGAAATAAGTTTTTTCTGAATATTCACAAATGTAAAGAAAATATTACTTTTGAGTTTTTATACCCACCACCACACATCAAATAGCCCCACAACTTATATTTAATTTGGATCGATATGAAACTTAAAGACGATCTAGCAATTTCTGTCTGCCTGTTATAATTAAAATAAATTATATATTGAACATTTTATTTTAACCTAGTTGAACGGAAGAATTATACAATATTAAAAGAGGGGAAAGATAAAATTGTAACTACACATACTTACTTATCATTATAAATTGGAATTTTTGTGGTTAAATATTGAAATAATTTAAGCTCTGATAATTTTTCAAATTTAATTGCCGAATCAAAATTTTTATTCCGAAGCAATCAAAAATAACTGCTACCAAAATAATGAGTCTAGTTCGTTAAAGAAACTTGAGGCAATGCTTGAAAAACAAATAGAGAATACAAACACTCTCATTAGCATGATGTCTACTTTAATCACAAGGCTATGGAATTTACGAATAGCAATATGGAATGCAAATTGCCTTTCCAATCACATCCGAGAAATCGCCATTTTTCTTATTGATGTGTTATTGATATCAGAAACACATTTCACAAATAGATCATATTTTTTTGTAATTAATACAAACCATCCAGATAACCGTGCACATAAATCTGGAAATAAATCTTCTAAACGAATTGCCCGATATTAATAAGATAGGGCGATTTTAATACAATGGCTATAGAGGATGTGTTGATATATTTAAGTTTTGAATTTGGGCTTATAACACCAAGGGGTGCTGAGCCACACTGCCCCAAAAAAGGGCACCTCGGGTATATTAAAAATTAAAAATAATGCCAAATTCCTGTTTGCCAGCCGATTTGAAAGATTTTAATATATATGGAATCTACTCGACAACTGCAAACTATATTTATTATAAAATCATCCAAAGATTATTTTTATTTAAATATGACGCATTGTAAAGGAAAAATATTTGGTTTAGTGTAAGAAATTAAAAGAAAACATAACGCCTCTCACGATTCGCAAATTAATCCATATTTCTACATGTACCTCAACATTACTTCCGTTTTATGTCACGTACGATATACCCTTATTTCGCTCGCTATTTTGGACAACAATGTTTCGAAAGGACTTACTATTTTTTCTGAATGGAACATAAAGACCAAATTATTTTTCAGATACTCTTATTTGTGCAAAATCTGGTCCACTCTATAGGCGTACAAATGTCACGTACGATGATATGGAATTGCTCATATGGTATCCAGTTATGGGGTACCTGTAGTAACTATAATCTCGAGATATTAGAAAGATATCAGTCCAAAACCTTAAGACAAATTACTTCTGCACCATGGATTGTAATAAACAAAGACGAAATACAAAGATATAGTCTAAACTCTCATCCAAATCCCCTGGCTACTGCTCTTGTAGATGGTGGCAGTGATACTAGAACACTGAAACGTTTTCACATCCTAGACCTACCCAGCAAAAACTTTACTTACTTAGTAAGCCAGCAAGTAATATTGGAGCAAACTGGTAACTACTTATTATTTGGCTGAAACACTACTTACCGTTGTTCGAGATTTTCTAAAAATTCAGGGGTCCTACTTATAAATATACTTACATTCAGCTCAATTATATGTATTACATTCACAATAAGAATATGTAGCTAAAAAAAAAAAAACAGAAAAATGTTGCCTCGTGTGGGTATCGAACCGTGAAATTATTTGCTTGTGTTTGCTAGTCAAGCTGCTAACTCACTGTCCCATGTACGAGTTATTTTATTGTAAGTTAACAATGGTTTTAACATTAACATATAAATTAATATAATCTGAACAAAAAAATGAATGGCGCTGACTGGTGTTGAACCGCTAACGTCTCGTTTTCCAGTCAAACACACTAGATAACTGTGCTAAATGCAAAAGTTCATTACCAACCAGGACAAAAATAAGTACATATTCTAGTAAATAAAATAACCACCACTCATTACAAAAGAAGGCATGTGGTAATTAGTTGCCATTACAAAAATTCACAAAATTTTTGCTGGGTACCTTCAAGAAGCTAATTTTATTAATCAAAATGTTACTTATAATAAAAAAAGTGATTTAATGTAACCACACTCCTGTTATTTATTTTTCATCTTATTTAACTAATTTACTTATTATTTAAAGACAGATTGTAAATAAAGAATGAATTTATAAAAAAACAAAATTATTGAAACTAAAAATATGAAGGTGCATTTGTACCGTTTCCACCTTTTAAGGGTGTCAACACAAATTTAGCTTATAAAGTAGGTAAGACATCGACATATTTTTCGAGATATCACTGAACTTCAGATATCTATTACCATTGGAAAAAAAGTTATTGCAATTTAAAATGAAAAGGTGCTTTTATATCTATTCCATTCCATTAGAGTTAAACAATAATGGTCATTTAATTTATTAAACCTGAAAAAATCATTATTTCATTTTGTAACCAAACTTTTTATAACAATATTTTTTATTTTCTCACCTATAACTTTTCTGTTAATTGGTGTCAATTTGTTTAAATGGTAAAATATTAGCTATTTAAAGTTGCACGATTACTACTTACTTGTTCTGGTTAAAAAAAAAAACAAAAAACAAAAAACAAACTGTGTACACGACCAAAACTGATATGCTTTGTAGCACTAGGACATGACGAATTTAATAAATTATACTTCAACAAAAACAATAACATTTTTGCAGAAATACTTTTCAATCGAAAACGAATTTCACACAAATAGGTGTTATACATAAATTAATGGGTTATCAAAAACAATTTAATTTAATTCAAAAAAGGTGTGGTGTTTCAGCATAATTGTAAAAAACTTTTATTAAAACTGGAAAAGCATATTTAGGGCATTATTAGGGCTATGATTTTCATGAATTTATAAAAATTTAAAAATATTAATAAAATTAATAAAAACAAGTAAGAAAGTATGGTCGGTCAAGCCCGACCATATAATACCCTACACTAAGTAAATGTGCAAAAACTTTTTTCAAAATTTCTGGTTTTCAAAACGGCATTTATATTTCTAAAATGACTGCGAAGATTAAAAACAAGTTAGACCTTTCTTAAAGGTAATTTTATTGCAGGTTTTTTTAGTCTATACAATAAACTGAATCGTTTTTGAGTTACGCGAATATATGTTTTGCAACCTCCTCCATTTTCGAAATAACGATATATCTCGAAAATACGAGCTAACCTAAAAAAACGACTAGTACCACTGAATTTAACGTACCCGAATTAGTTTAACCCACTGGGTGCTCCCCTTGACAGATTTTTTAAATTAGCACAGTGTTATTATGGAATTCAGAAGAGTAAAGTTTTAAAAATTAATTTTTTATCATTTTAATACAAATCAGGTAAAACATACATATAAAGTCACGCATTAAATGGACCAATTTCCACAAAATTTTTAATAAATTTTAAACTATACTTTAATCACAAGTTTTACGTGGACAGATAGTACCCCTGCTAAACCGAAATCGCTACATCGTATATATAGTTAAATTAGTTTTTTCCGTTGGTATGATAAAGTTTCAAAGTAGCTCATTTAAAGAACCCCTTACGATATTAATTTCTAAAACTATAGAATTTTCTCAAATATTTTGGAAAATATTTCGTAGATAATTTAAATTTTAAACAAGTTAGAGTGCTATATTCGGCTATGGCGAATCTTAAATACCCTCCACCTAAATTAGATGAAAATTATAGAAATTACATTAGCATAAACATTCTAATATCCATATTCAGTGTTATAACCGAATTAGGACTATAACCGAATTTCGTTTTAAGCCACTTTATTGATTATATATGAATCCTGATATATGAATCCTGACATTTTGGACTATATAGAAATTATGTACTTTCTTCAATAAAAACACTTTTTTAAACAAAATAAAAGTTTATTTAAAATATAGTAGTGTAGTAGTATTTTAAATATTGTGAGAAAAACTAGTATTCGTATTTCAAACGTATAAAAATTTTATCTAATTCAGCAATTTATAATTGAAATAACTACATATTCCAACCATTTCCAACAGAGTCTATAATTTTATAATAGGAATAAAATGTACTGTTTAACAATTTATTTGCTCAACATTTTCCTTATTCTCCACAAGTGAAGTAAAAGAGTATAAAAAAGGGTTAACAAATATATTTATATTTACGTCAAAAGTATATTTTTGTTCTGTTCTAATGAATATTCTGGATGTGAGCATTATATATATAATTATGAAATAATTAAATATTTTAACGTGATTTATATGTATTTGAGGCCTATTTTGCTTGATATTTTTCTCCATAACATTATTTACAAGAGTTTTATGGGTATTATTTTGATTATCGGAAATGGGTGCTATGGTCAAATATGATCCGATATTCACAAAACCCAGTAGTATGATGTTTGAATACAATATGTTGATCTATATACAATTTTAGTTCGATATCCATATATTTAAAATATTTATAGAGGTTAATGTGTTTTTCGGAAATGGTCCTTATATGGGAGCTATGACCAATTATCGGCCGATCTTCATAAAATTCAACACATCGACTTTCATATATAATGGAAATATTTATTTGAAATTTTAACCAGATATAAGCTTTTATAAGAGATTTATTAGTATTTAAGTAATTTTCGGAAATGGACCTTATATGGGAGCTATGGTCAAATATGAACCGATATTCACACAATCTAGTAGTATCATTTGTGAATTAATACTACCGATCTCTGTAAAATTTTAATTCAATACCGATATTTTTCAGATATTTATGAAAATTAATGTGTTTTTTGGAATTGGTCCTTATATGGGAGCTATAATCAATTATAGGCTGATCTTCATGAAATTATGCAAATTGAATTTCAACCTGATACCGATATATATAAGATATTTAAGTGTATTTAAATGATTTTCGGAAGTAATCTTTATACGGGGCTAGAGTCAAATAGTGCCCGATCCAAAAAAAAAATTGGTCTCGCGATTTCTGTTTGCACGAAACTTAGTTGTGCTGAATTTTGTATGGATACTGCAATTATATGGGCATTTATATACCTTAGCACCATATTTCGGGAAGAAATTTGTATGGGGGCTACGAGAAATTATGGACCGATTTTTTCCATTTTCAAAAAAATTTGTCCTTTTATCATATAAATAATGAGTGGAAAATTTCATGGTATTCTCTGGAATGAATTTACCCAAAGTCACAAAAAATCGTGTGAAAATTATCAAAATTTTTGGAGGTTGTCTTACATTTTGATTCATAACACTGGTTCTACCAATTCGATTTTGCTGATTTTCAATACCAAACTGCTTAGAAAAATTATAAACATTTTGGTATACATTTTATTAATTTTGCTTAAGTATTGTGGACGTGAGAGTGTTTTACACAGACAGACAGACGGACAGACAGACGGACATTGCTCAATCGACTTAGAATTTCATAAGGGTCTCAGATGAATATTTCTCAATGTTATACACGGAATGACAAACTTATATATACCCTCTTTCACCACTTGTGGTGGTGGAGGGTATAAAAATGTGTATATCGAATAGTTCTAAAATGTTTCCATTAAATACCAACAACTTTTTTTAAAAAAATAGTAAATTTTAGAAGTCTTTTAAACTTTAATATATAAAGTCTTTTCTTTCCTTATTATAACCAAAATATTTCTAGCTATTTAACAAATTAACTAAATTCTTGATATTACGTACTTGAATATTTATTAGTGAACTTTCGACATTTAGGCATTTATTTTGTCATTTAATAAAATAACACGGCTATTTTAAATAATTCTCTACTGCGCTAGAGTTTATGTGGCAATGACCATCATATTGTTAGTTACTTAAAGGTGAGCTAAAACATGCCACACAAATTAAGGCAAAATAGTATTATAAATATAATTAATTAAAAATAATTAGTTTTTGTAATAGAATTAAGGAAAAAGAAAATAACATTTTAAAGTGTGATTTATTTTTAAAGTCTCAACTTTGAACCAATATAATTTATAACTACCCTCCTTTACTTTGAAGAATGTTATTATTAATATTTCATATAAAACCAAAGAAGTTTTTATAGTGCTTATATTTCCTAAAATATGTATAAAGTAGTAAAAAATATTAAACAATTAATATTCCATAAAATAGCTTATTAAAAAAACTAATTTTTAATAAAAACTTATTTGGTTTTATGTGAAATATTTTTAGAAAGATGTCTTATTTCAAAGAAAAGATGATAGTTATAAATTTTGGAGAATTTTATTTAAAAAATATTTCCTAAATATTTCTTCTATCTATATAATATTGTCAGTAAATGTTATTTTATCATATTTGTTTTAAAAATAAAACCACTTGAATTTGGACAACCCTACGTGTTACTTTATATAATAACACCCAAAAAGTAAAATAAATTACAAATGAAAAAAAAAAAGTATAATCAACCAATTTCAATGAAATAACTCCCAATTAAAAAAAGTTTTTACTTCATAATAAAATAATTTAAAAAAATGGAAATAAAGCCCATTGAAATAAGTCCCAGAAAAAATTAAAAATATTTTAAATTTAATGAAATGTGTTTATTAATATATGAATATATCAAAATATTTGTACTTCCATGTTATTTGTCGACGTAATGATTGCCATTAATGGAACCAGCAACCAAATATTCTGGAATCTAAAAATATGGTTATTATTGCCTTTCGGAGACCTGGCTCATAGTCTGTTGGGTATGTGGCGGGTAAAACTGGTCGCATATTCTGGTCATTTTTCAGCCAATGCTCGCTTCACACGAATCAGTTGCGTTCGGTACAGGTTTCATTTGGTACTAACTGGGGTATTATGCCGAAAGGTATCTATTGGATCTTCAAAGCAGTCGTTAAACCCATCTTGTTCTATGGAGTATTGGCAGGCTCTGGATAATGCTACTCACCGGAAGGCCGTTGAACGAGTTCTAAGAACTATCGCGATACTGATTACAGGCGCTATAAGGTCTACCTTCTCTAAGGCACTTTTTACTATTCTTAACTGGTTATCAGTTGATTTGATAGTGATACAAATGGCTCTCAACTCTGCCGTGAGACTAAATGCTGGTTGTTCGTGGTCTGGTAAGGACCTTGGACACTCTAGGATACTGAATTACTATGGGTACATATATGGTAATGTCGATTACTGCATCGCAAAACCTTTTTTCGATAGGCATTTCCATATTATGATCCCGAATAGGGATTTATGACAACGCGGACTCTTACCCCCTGCTGACGTCATCGGGAATCTGGTTGGTTTAATTTGGAGTCAACGGAAGTACTGCAAATACCCTGATGACTACCCCTTGGGTATCACAATGTGATCAGATTTGAATGGACCCAAGTGAGCTGCTTGAGGAGCGGCTGCCCATGGAACCTAACCTAACCTACAGGTTTCATGTGATGGTCTGACCAGATTTCTGCAGCTTTTAATAGCTAGGAAACTTTTGGTCCCAGCAAATACTGAGCATTACGTTAGCGCCATGGATATTAAATTCGTATGGTACCAAATTTCCATGCTTTTGCATAAGTCCTGCTGCTTGCAAACGTTTTGAAATTACTGATTGACTTGCTCCCAATGATTTCACAAGCTCTTGTTGAGTTTGACAACAATCTTCATGGAGTAATACCTCCAATTATTGGTCTTCAAACTTTTTTGGCTGGCCTAAGCGATCTGTGTCTTCCGTGTAAAAATCACCATTTCTGAAACTCACAAAACACCTCTCGCACGTTAAAACACAATCACCATAAGTTTTCTTGAGCAATCGGTGTGCTTCAGCTGCACTTTTTTTCAAGTTAATGATGTAAAGGAAAACTTCTCGCATATGACCCTTTGTTGGCACAAAATTCGAAATTTTCGATGCAAAAAAAAAAAATTTGTTATTTACACGGTAATGTTCAAAAAGCTAAGTGAGAATAAATGACAGATATGTACCCTTGAAAATTATATATAACTTATTTAAAACAAAAAACGCGTTCAATAGATACGCCATATATTATAAGTCTTATAGCCCATATAATGTACAATTATTTGCTATAAAAAAAAATTGACAACCCGAAAATGTTTGTAATATATTTACCAATATATATTTGTACTACACAGTAAGCTAACTAACTACAATATTACAAATGACAGCATAATTTGATGAATAGTTTATCATTTATTTAAATACATATCATAAATGTTCAACATTTATTGTATTTTATTTCTTTCATCTTATGAAAAAAAATTCTAAACAAGAAAACATTTTTTTACATAATAAAGGCTTTTTCATGACATGGCTGTAAATAAATATAATACATTCGAACAAAACTGTATCACTATTTATGATAATATTCTTGTAGGAATATAAATAAGGTCTGTAGTATTTAACCTTGAATAATAATAATACATTTATATAAAAATAAAGATTACAAGTATTATATAAGATACAACTATTTGTATATTCAATACACATTGCTCCAAAAATATAAATATACGAATGTCATCATCAGACAACATACATAATTTGTAATTATATTGTTACATAAAATATTAAAACAAATTACAGAAATTGCGTATCCTTAACACCAAACATATAGAAAGTTACAAATTATAATTACAATAGTTTGTGTAAAAGCACATTATTAAAATTATTTGTCAAATTATAACCATTGAACATTATTCATTCACGCTGGATGGACATGAACAAGATTTTTGTAAAAGTTTCGTTTGTCTACGAAAACTATTCCACTTTTTTGTTTAAAAGAATAAAGTTTCTGTACATAATTTTTCAACAATATTTGAATACCCACCAACAAAATGATAGGCGGTATATTGAGTTTGTCTTTCTGTTTGTAACACATTGAAATATTGGTACTTATAAAATTCGAAGTCAATCTAGCTATGTCCATCCATCTTTCCGTATGTTTGTCAAAGGCACTATAGTGCCTAGTTGCAAACAAAATTGTGAACAAAATGTCTGTCCGGCCGACGTTTAGCAAGTCAGATTAATATATTCAGCTGTCCCGAATTATAAATATAATGAAAATTACAAAAAATATGCTGGTATAAACACTATACATACTTATATTCAGTGTTTGTAGTTGGGACTTGGTGCTGATTATATGGATTGGGACAACGCGTTTTTTAAATTATGTATTAGTAATATGGAGCATTTCATGTCAAGTGAACCAACTTCTGAAATCGATGTATTCCGATTGGTATGAAATTTATACCATTGTTTGTTCTATTGGATAGTAATTCAGACACAATTTTACAATATGATCGGTGGAGAACTTTCTGAGTTAGAGGGGGTAAAAATGTATCTCATTCATGTAACTTATTATCTATTGTTCTTAGCAAAATGTGTTCCAAATAGTTTAGATAGCTATTTATTCAATCTTTCGGGGAAAAAAATTAAAAATGAAATTTTTTCCCGAAATCAAAAACTTTTTTTTTTAAAATAGGATTTTTTTTCTTAAAAGAAAGCTTTCCTTGAAGACCTATTTGGTCGCTTAGTGGGATGCGAGGAACCAAAAAGAGTGTTAACTTTGTTTTTCGAAATGGGCCCTTTTTATACCCTCCAAAATCGCTACAGTAGGCCCAAAGTTATGAATCAAAATGTGAGACAGCCAAAAAACAAAATTTATAATTTTCATATATTTTGTGTTATTTGTGAAAATATATTGCAGATAATACCATAAAATTTTACACTCGTTATATTTATGATAAAAGGACTAACTCTCTTGAAAATTAAAATAATCGGTCCATGAATTCTCCTAGCCCCCATATAAATTTCTTCCCGAAATATGGTGCTATAGTATATAAATTCCAGCAGAAATTCAGCAAAAAAAAAGAAATCTCAGGACTAAATTTTTAGTCGATTGGCTCATATTACACTCACTTAAACACTTATAAATATCTTACAGTTATCAGTATTGAAATGAAATTCGACACAAATAATTCTCATGTATACAAATTCCCTCCGCCGAATTCTATGCAGATCGGTTCAAATTTGTTTATAACTCTCAAATAAGGACTACTTCCGAAAAACACATATCTAAAAAATATGAATATAAAACCAAAATTTTACACAGATCCGTAATTTATATTTACAAATCATACTACAGGATTTTGTGAATATCGGTCCATATTTGACCATAGCTCCCACATAAGGTCCATAGCTCCCATATAAGGTCCACTTCTGAAAATCAATTAAGTACTCATAAATCTCTTATAAATATCTTTATAACACAAAAATTCGACGAAAATAACAATCATATACATAGAAATGGTCATAGCTCCCATATAAGGACCACTTCCGAAAAACACATTTCCCTTAATAAATATCTAAAACATATCGATATCAAATTATATTTTTATCCAGTAATCATACTACTGAATTTTGTGAATATCGGTCCATATTTAACCATATCTCCTATATAAGGTTCACTCCCGAAAATTACTAAAAATATAGTTATCAATTTGAAATTCGAAACAAAAAGTGTCAATATATATTAAAGTCGCAGTAACAAATTTTGTGATGATCGGCGCATAATTGGTCCATATAAGAAATACTTCCGAAAAACACATTAACCTACACAAATATCCAAAAAATATTTGTTCTGAACCAAAATTGTACATCGATCAGTAATTTGTATCCAAAAATCATACTACAACATTTTTTAAATATCGCTCCATAATTCTCTATAGTTCTCATACAAGGTCCACTCTTGTTAATAGCGTTGTTTAAATTAAATTCTATAAAAACAGCCCTTAAATACTTTGATATCACGTTACATCACGATAGTCTCATAATAGGTCAGTTCCTATATATTGAACCAAAATAATACACAGATCAGTAATTTGAATCCAAAAATGCATACTACTGAATTTTGAGCATATCGGTATATTGAAATTTTGTGATATACCTCATTTCCATATGCATAATTTTGAATTTTGTCTAAATATATTTGTATACCCTTTTTTATACTATTTTTTTCACTTGTGATTAAGGATAATGTTGATCCAATGATGACCAATTATTATGTACATATATAAATTGTTAAATGTAATACGTTACAATAGAAATAAATGTCAAACTCTGTTGAAAATGGTAAGAATCTATAGTTAAAGTATCTTCTGTTATGTTATTTCATATATTTATTTAATAGTATTTCAATAACATTGTCTTAATCCTCATAATAACGTATGGTGAATAAAATACGAACAAGTAAAACACTCTATTTAAAAAAAATTACACATGACATTAACAAAAAAATTACATACGGTAAATTCAAGAGTACTGTCTTTTTATTTATCAAACATAAAATTGTTCGGATCAATTTAATATTTGTTTCGAAAATGGCACTAAACGAACTGAACCGTCGAAAATTAATTGTTAAATTTTGTGAAGAAAACCCAAATAAAACCAAAAATGAAATTTTTTTGCATTTTAAGGACATGGGATTCAAAAAAACCTTTATCTACAAGACAGTAAACTTATATGAGAACAATATGCCAATTGAAAGAAAAAGTGCATCTGGTCGAAAATGCAGTTTACAAGACTCCAAACTTCGTTCCAAATTAAAAAATGAAGTATTAGGTGCCAGTGCAAAATCGTATCGTCAATTGGGTAGGAAATATAATTGTGACAAAAACACAATTAATAAATATTTAAAATCCATGGGAGTACAGAAGAGGAAGAAAAGAACAGCACCATTTACCACCGAAGCTCAACAAAAGGTAATTAAACATAGACTACGGAAGCTTTCCAGAAATTACTTTTCTTCCTCATCAGAGTACAACCAAAACATTATTTTGAGTCTTCTAGTCACGCCGCCACTGAAAAAGTTAAATTTATTCGTAAGACAAAGTTCCCAGGAAAAGTTTTGTTATGGTTAGCCATAAGTGAAAGTGGTGTCAGTGAACCTGTTTTTTTTAAAGGTGGATTAGCTGTGAATGCCCAAGTTTACAATGAAAAATGTGCGCCAGTACTTACAAATTTTATCGAAAAATATCATCAAAAACAAAAAAATATTTTTTAGCCAGATTTGGCGTCCTCTCACTATGCGAAATCCACAATAGAAAACTTGAAAAATAAAAAAATAGAATTTGTACCAAAGGAAATGAACTCTCCAAATGTTCCACAATTGCGACCTATTGAAACTTTTTGGGCTAATTTGAAACGAAAAGTTTATGAAAGAGGATACAGAGCCAAAAATGTTGATTCCCTAATTCTGAAAATAAAAAAGGAGCTGAAAAGTATAAATATAGAAGGAATTCAGGCTTCAATAAGTAATCTTCCCAAAAAAATAAGAAAAGCTAATCGCGAAGGAGCTAATTTTTTTTTGTAAATATACTTTAGTATGTGAGCTTAAATATTAATTACAATTTGAATTTTAATAAATTTTTTTTCAACTGTTTTCGTTAATTTTATACCTGTTCGTATTTCTTTCACGTTAGGAGCGAACTTCTAATAACAAATATTGAATATAGATATTAAAGTGTTTATGCCAATGTAACTTCTACAATTCTTATTATATTTAGGTGGATGGTATTAAAGATTCGGCATGGCCGAATATAGTACTTTTACGAGTTTTACATATATGTAAGTATTTCGTCCACATGCATAAGCGTTCAACACTTTTCTACATGGTCACATTAAACAGTAGATCTCGCAACATAGTAAATTGTGTATACAAGGTTTATTGAGTATGTATTGGTCAAATGCCAAACAACGAATTACATGCAAACAATAGACTTTTAGACAAAATTTAAATAAATACGTAATATTAATTTGAAAATAAATCACTTTATTATGAAAACATTACTAATTTTTGTTGGGAAGGTTTTATCATTTATCCATGAAATCTACTACAATAAAACGAACAAGTGAGAAAGTATGGTCGGTCAAGCCTGACTATATAATATCCTACTCTGAGTAAATGAGCAAAAACAATTTTTTTTTAATTTCAATAATTTATTATCGGAGCTATGACTAATTATAGACCGATTTCTATGAAATTATGTCGTGTATTTCATGGCTATATTGAACTTATTTCTGTTGAATTTTATGTGGATACCAACATTTTTAAGAGATTTATGCTCGATAAAGTTATTTTCGGAAGCGGGCCTTATATGTGAGCTATGACTAATTACACAGTCCAACAAATTGATTCTTTTTAATTGGAGCCCCATAATTCTGAAAGGGCATATTGAGTAGTTAATTTTTGTAGAATAAACTTATAGTTCACCTGGTCCGATTTTTTTTTACAGTGGGTCAAACTTTTAATTTTTTGATCGAAGGCAAAATTATACTAACTGAAAAAAATGTTCTAAGTCTGAGAGAATTCTTACTGTCAGAATTATATTGTCGAAATTGATGGGGATAATTTTTGTGGAAGATCTTAACCCTCTATCTCTTCTCCTCTTTACCCTTTTTTCAAAAAGGAACATCTAAGGATTAAAATATTGTACGAAATAATTTCAGTGGGGGTCACCAAAGATACAAAAGTTGTAAAGCTCTTTGCGCTCAATTAGCAAAATTACACGCCACCTGGTTTTTAAAATTTTTAAAAAAAATCGGCCAAAATCCAAGTATAACCCGAATGAGCTGAAATTTAAAAAATAGATTGTCCTTAAGGAGATCTACAAAAAACATGCATACATATCGATGGAGAAGGAAAAAAATGAATAAAATCTGAAAGTGAACGTGAAAAATAAACAACTAAAAATTTGTAATATATCGAAATACTTATACTTTTAGAAAAGTTGTTTGTTTTTATATAAACCAAAATATATGCATTCAACATTAAATGAGTTAGCGCTTTTTCTTTCAAACTATTATTGAAATGAGTTAGGATTTTTTTTAATTACTGTAAATCTGTTATTCGTCAACATAGGAAACTGAATTTTTTAAGAGAGGTGTATTTGAGTTTTGTCTACCAGAATATGTGAAAAACCCGATTTTTGCTATAAAATTCTGAATAAAATCAAAACAACTTGCTAATAGTTATCTCGTACATATAAAAAGTTACATGCATCAAAAATTGGAACATGTAAATAATGACCGTATTTTTTACGTTTTTTCCCAAAAAGTCCCAATATTTTTTCTTTTGTAGAACAACATTTTCTTCGGGACTATATACAATTTGTATATGATCCGAAATGAGAACTTAATGTAAAAGCGTGTAAAGTAAAACTTGGCTCACTTAAGCGTACGCAGTCGTCCCCACACCTATCCAAACTTTTCCAATTTAAGAATATAATTTTAGGTTTGAGTAAATAATTCCAAAAAGGAAAAGCACTGATCCTCGAAAAAGCACCACGCTTGTATAGCACTATATGCTATTTAAATACATATAAAGTTATTTTACTATCGCACGGTAAATAACGTCACAGTAGGCAATTTTCTAAACAACTCAGTTTTTGGAAGGGCCATTTTCGCATGTTCAATTTTTTAGTGCATGTAACTTTTTATAGGTAAGAGATGGCTGTTAGCATTAAGGTGGCGCAAAAGTAATCCTCCTATCAGAAAATGCTATAAATTTTGCGATTGGCACCTAAAGTCAGTTCTGTTTTAATATTTGTGTAGTAAACACATGCGAAATAAACAATGTTACGCTACACTGCTCCAGAACGCGGAATATTGCTGACTATCAAAGTTTTTCATTTTTTTTTTAATTACAGCCAAAAGACATCGGAAGTTTACTTTTGCGCCACCTTGTATTTGCAAGCTCGGTATTCGCAACTACCCATAATCGGTTCTATAATAGCGAAAGTTTACGAAAAACGGGCTCTATTTTCTGTTTCTTTAAATTTGATTACAATAAATCTATAAATAAAAAGGGGAAATCTCCGTCTTTTAGTATATTAACCTTTTGGATGACTTTGATATTCAACTTTGTTGGTTTACTGCATTATAAAGCAAGAAAATTCATTAAAAAAGTTCGCCCTGGCAAACGTTGCACCAATAATATAAAAAATGCGTGGTTTGAAAAGCAAAGGGAAAATAATGTTCCAATATTTCACTATCAAAAGCCAGTAATTTGTGTTCCAAAATTTACCAAACCAATTCAGGTTTCAAAGACATGGTTAAAGAAATTTAAGCGTCGACATGGAATTAGATTTTTAAAAATTGTCTTCGAAACCTCATCTTATTGACACATTTGTGAAAGAGTTTAAGTATTACGTTGACGAACATAGGTTGACTCTTCACCAAATCTTCAATGCCGACGAATCCGGTTTATATTATAGGATGATTCAAAATTACACTTTTGTCACAGGTAATGAGAAAAATATGTAAATAGTTTTTGCCCCTATTCAAATGCAAATGACATAGTAAAATTGAAATTGTTGGTTGTTGGAAAATCTAAAAACCCACGCGCCTTTTAATGCTTTTTAATAAACATGTAATGTACAACTCCAGTAATAACGCCATTTATGTTCAAGGACTGGTTTCATCACGAATTTGTTCCCCACATAAGGTAATTTTCACCAATTAGTAAAAGTAAGTTGTTCATAAGTAAAAATATTTTAGGTCGAAGAATTTTTTGCTTCAAACGGTCTGCCGCAAAAGCAGTTTTGCTTTTTAATAACGCTACGGTCACCTAGTCGAGGAACTAAAAAGTCATGACGGTTTAATTATAGCAATGAATCCCACAAGAAAAAGTCTAACGGGTTCAAATCGCACGATCACGGTGGCCAGTTCACATCACCTCCAAGTGAGATCATCAAATTGCTGGAGCAGGATGTCCAATGTGCCAGGAACTGTTGAAACCCCAACATCCAATTCAGGCCGAAAAAATTGGAAATCATCGACCTAACGTATGCGCAATGAAATTGCAACAAAACAGAAAACACTATATTTGTTTCCAACGTTAAAACAAATAATATTGTTACGTTTTAATGTTTTTAAAACGTTGGTTTATTTCCTTTAAATAAGCCGGATACTTTTGATTGCAAATAAAAGCCGTTTAGTAGTTTAAAATTTGTAACAACTCTTTCTTTATTTAAAATGTACAACAACAACAGTTCAAATAGTCACTCAGTGTCTTTATACACGTTTATGAATTCGCAGAAATGCACACTCACTTTATAATGTACAAACCTAAATGTACAAGACAGTTGATGTTAACTCTAACAGCGCCTCACTCGCTTCTGCAACCACAGTTACTCTTTATACACATTGCCATCTTCATTCGAGTAGTCTAGATTGTTCTTAACGGTCAAAACTTGTATGTTCGAATTCAAGAGCTTTCGATGTTAAACATTTAGTGTTGCCATACTTACAAACAATGCTAATAACCGCATGATATCAACATTTTTGATAAGTGGAAGCTTCTACTGGTGGACGTGTTTAAAAACATGATGAATGCTGCAGGCAGTCGTTACAGACCGTTAAATTCAAATCGCTAATGCAAATTCATAACACTGTTCGCCACTTAAGCCTGTTCGTCCCTTTTAGGCACAGATTCATTGGGCAGTTAGTCGTTTTAGATGTTCAGTCTTAATTCCCGATATGGGTCTTCCACATTTCCGTATTCTATAGACCATGTCATGTGGTCCCTTCCAGTGACTCTGTAATTGGAAGACAAACCTTTATGCTGAAGCATATTCTTCCAACCTGGAACTCGGCCTGATGACCTTTTCACCTCGGGAAAGAACAAACACTCCAACATGAACCATTCATCGATGCACTGATCAACGAAAGCCTCTATCTTTACATGGCCACTTTTCACATCCGCTGGTTCCAACACCAATAAACCATTGTCTATACAATCCTCCTCACGGGCCCATACCAAATCCTCTGACTACGTTGACAACTTTTGGTGCTCAACTAATACTAGCCGTTTTACTTCACACTTGCTCTCATATCCGACGTCAATGGGTATTTTACCATTTCGCCAATTCATGACTTTTTGTCCCATATCCAAAGTAATGCTGTGACTAATCATGAAGTCTGCACTTAAGACATGATTTACGCTAATGCCACCAATAGTTATCTTCACATTAACCTTAGCATGGACAGTACCATGCTCTCCAGTAGCGGTGCAATTTCGTTCAATAGCTTTCTTTACTAAATCTGATGATAGACTGCGACGCTCCCATGTCCATAGTAAGGATGTGCTTCTGACCGTTGATGTACCCACTAGCAGTAAGATTGTTATTTTCCTGCTGCATTAACGATATGGAGATGGTAGGCCCGTCAGGTGTCAGATCCTCTTCCTCAGTGATAGGTCTTTTTAAAGGTGGTTCTTGTAATGCTTGTTGAGTCGACTGCTGGTTGTTTCTTGGCGGTGAAACATATCTGGTTCGCTTTCTTGGTGCTCTACAGTTTCGCTGAATATGACCAATTTTACCACAGTTATAACATTTAACTTTGGCTTTACTTTGTTTCTTACTTAAAGCCTTTAAAACTGCCTTTTTTAATTACTTTAAGTCGTTGGCTATATTTCTCTCATTTTCAGCGACAACCTCGATTTTCCGCACATTACATATTTGGGACTTTGAAATAATCTTTGCTGTTTCTGGTATTAACGTGAATGAAACGGTTTCAGCAAATGATGGTTTAGGTGTGGCACAAACTGCATGTTTTATTTCAGGATTGCTAATGCCATTAACAAATGCCTCTATCTTGATATGATCCACAAATGGGTTGTTTTCCACTGGATAAGTAAGCTGTAGCAAACGCTCGATTTCCAACTCAAAATCTTGCAGTGTCTCATTGGCCTTCTGCATTCTACCACGCAACTCCATTCAGTATAATTCCTTTTTATGTTCGCCACCGTACTTACGTTGTAGAGCCTCCATTATGTCATCATTACAATTTCTGTTGCTCGTTGGTACGCTTTCCAGAACTACAGCTTCATTTCCAGATCAAGTTATTTATTATCAACATCTTGGGATTGTTTTTCTAGACCACTCTCCAAGTCGGACACTTTTTTATCAATGGAATCCACTCGACTGTTTATAACTTCTAAAATTTGCTGAAGTTTCTCGTCTGTTGCTTTAGAAATTTCTTGAAATTTCGCTTCAATATCGGCTAACATCTTCTCGTTGTTGGCAATAGAAGTTTCTTGCAATCTCATTTCCATTATTTTATTTTCTTCTTTAACTTCAGCAAGAAGTTTCTCGTTGTTTACTTTGGTAGTTTCTAAGATGGTTATTGAATTTCCGTTCGCTTCTTGGAATTTTATTTCCATTTTTTCCATTATAGCCGCAAACATTGGGCTGAAACTTCCATTTCTTCTTTATACTCGAATTGGTAAGCTCCGATATCAATATCACGCCGCTTGAGTTCATATATCAGCCTCTTTTGTAATTCTGCTTTATTGCCTGCTGTTGGCAACTTCAACTTACAAAATTCTCTCTTAAGTTGTTCTACTTTAAGCTCTTCAAACTTCATGCTTATTATTTTGCAATCCCACTTCTGACACCAATTGTTACGTTTTCACCTTTTTGAAAACGTTGGTTTATTTCCTTTAAATAAACCGGATACTTTTGATTGCAAATAAAAGCCGTTTAGTAGTTTAAAATTGTAACAACTCTTTATTTACATAGTAACTATGTGTTTTTAATACACACACACACGCTTATAATGCACAAACTTAAATGTACAAGACAGTTGATGTTAAGTCTAACAGCGCCTATGATAAAACTCACTCACTACTGCAAACGCAGTCACTATTTATACAGACTGCCATCTTAATTCAAGTAGTCTAGATTGTTCTTAACGGTCAAAACTCGTATATTCGAATTCTAGAACTTTCGATGTTAATGTTAGCAGCTTAAACATTTAGTGTTGCCATACCTACAAATAATGCTAATAAGATCATGCTGTCAATATTTTTGATAAGTAGAAGTTTCTACTGATGGACGTGTTTATAAACACGAATGCTGCAGGCAGTCGTTACAGACCGTTAAATTCAAATCGCTATTGCAAATTCGTAACAATATATAAAACCTTTATAAAATAGTCCATTGTAATGATTTAATGTAAGCAAACAATTTATTATATTCATGTACTTTTGTGGCAGTTATGAAGAAATTTATATTCAGGTAATGACAATGCCGATGTTTGCACTTTTCTGAGCTCCTATTTGTGTTTCATTGTCTGATTTTTCTCGATCTTTATTTTAAATAATCTACAAAAGCTCTTCTATTTAAAAAGATCCAAAAACTCTCAAATTATTTTGAATTTAAAAAAATTGGGACATTTTTTCTCTTTAGAAAGTCTGGAATTTGAAGGGTGTTGGAAAACACCATAATCATCAGGGCGTGACAGTTGTATGATGGAACAGTTAAAAATAACTTTCTTTATAAAAATAATCTCTGATGTTTCTTTTTATGAAATGATTAATTTTGTGTACACATTTCATAATAGAATTGATAGTCAAATCAAATTCCAAAAAAGTCAAAATTTGCAATTTACATCTGATTGATTAAGATCCATATATATATAAAAAAAAATAAAAATATTATGTTCTACTTTGCACATCTTATCAATAATAGGTTTATTTACTTCCAAAAAAGTCCACTTCTCTGCCTTTCTTTGCCACTTGATGTAAAATATAATAAATTGTTACCGATGAAAATAGGTAAAATATGGAAAAAATTTCAAATGTTTTTTCAAGGTAATTCTTTTTTTTTGTTAACATTTTGAAATAACTAAAAACCAGATTTTCAAATGGGGTTTTAAAGTAAAATAAAACGTAGTTCAAAATAAGTCCTAAAACACTAATAGCTCATGTACTTTTTCTTTGGCCAGTTTCAAATTTTTGTTGCAATTTCGTTCCGCATACGTTATAGCGCTCGCCAGCCCAAAATCGGAATAGAACACGAATTTGTGTAAAACAATCTTATCATTTGCATGTGTTCCTGAATGCATATCCGTCGATGGTGATTCGACAAAACAAACTAAATAAATGACAGTCAATTCGACAGATATAGCTACAACATTTTGGCCGTTAGCAACTGTTATAGTTCGGATAGAACCCTTTAGCAAGGTGAAATTTACCTCTGATATTTACTACTTAGTACTTAGTAGAAAATATGAGTTTAACCAAACCAGGTGAACCATAAAAATATATATAAACAAAATGCACAATGTGGCCGCTTGTATATGCGGTGAGTATATAAAAATCTGCACAGCCGAATATAACACTCAGTCTTACATGTTTCCATATGAAAAAACATAGTTTTTTGAGAACACTCCATGCATGTAATAAAGTTTATTTTTATCATATTGGTGTTAACTTTATATTTGTTTCTCCATGTTTTTTTATTGAAAAAAATGTTTCGAAATTGTTTTTAATTAAAGTCTATGTAGTTTTCTCTCTAAATATACTACCAGTATACGTTTACAGGATTTTTAGTGCACACTCAATGATCACTTGGTTGTTGCATGCATAAATATTAGGGTACTCAATTAAGGTTATATATATTAAACTTAAGTATAAAGTGTCTTTATTAACTTTTTGTGTGGATTAAAAGGATTTGCTAAAAAATTGCATATAAGATGAAATTATGAAATTGTTGTGCTCTTCATTAATTTGAATCCCCTAACATTGAAATAATACAAATTGTACACGTATCCAGACAAATATTAAACAAAAATAAAAATTGTAGTCATTTAACAAACATTTTTAAAAATATATACATCGGCATCAAGCATTGAATTTTAATATAACGTTGAAAATATTCTATTTTAAATTAAACTCTTTCTCAAAATATTAGCAATCTCAAGGAAGAGGGGAGTTTATTTGTATTAGAGTAATAAATTTAATCTAAAATTATATTTTTTTTAGAAATTAATGAGAAATACAGAAAATACTTATAAACATTTTATTTCTGTTTGAAACGTTTGAAAGATTTTGTTTCTTTTATATCAAGATAGTCTGTTTAAAAAAAATAAAATTTTGTGTCCTTCAAAGCGGTGTTATTAGTAAATAAATACATATATTTTATTATCTTTGCTAATTTGTCTTATGACCGTTGGCATTATGAACTCACAAACATATATTCAATAACATCTTCTTTACTCCAGGGTATGATATAAGGAGATTATTCATACTGCTTTACATGCCCAACACACATAATGAATTTCATATGCCAGTAATTCCTTTTACAAGTATGTATTAATTTAGATAATTTTGTGATATGAAATATAATAAAAAGGAGAGGAAAGTACAAAGTTTCTAATAAATTATTAAACATAATATCACACTTACATACAGGGTGAAAAACTTTCTTTTAATTAATACAAAATACATGCTTGTGTTGGCACAGAAAATATTCCGAGTATATTTATATTAAGGAAATATGTATTTTCATTTAAACGTAGACACTAGGGTTTCTAGTTTTCTGTAACTTTTTCATTTACGGAAATAAATAATTTAGTTATTTCTGGAAATTCTTGTTTTTTTTCTAAAATCCATAGTTCACTCACCTGACAATATGTTAAAAAAATAATGAAACCGACTTTAATTATTCGTTATTTTTTAAAGGCTTATGATTTTGACAAAATAACAAAAACAATTATATCACCGCCGCACAGTGGGGCCCGTAGAACAAGTGAGGTTACGAAAATCAACAATTTCATGTGCCCCTACAAAATAATGAATAAACCTATTTTACAGGTAATTCTCTAGCGATTTCAAATATGCTACCCTTATTACAATCAGATGTTTGGTCCAGAAGAATCCTTCAAAGTTGACTGATTTTCAGTGTTCAAAAAAACCGACCATTTTTAGGTAATTTGGTTCGCTTTCAGATACAGTATCTCGAAAACTAGGTAACGGATTGTCATTCTTTTTGGTTTCTATGATAGATAAAAAAAAAACAATAAAAAAATTGTACTGTTTGCTTTGTGTTTGTCCAGTTAAATCGATATTTACCAACTATCCATTTTTTCAATATTTCTCAACTAAAAATTTTATATTTGTCACATTTTCTCAATAAATTCTTTGATTATTCCCCATATTTCCCCATTTTTTGCTATAGGTAAAATTTTTAAAAAAGACATGGCTCAAAAATGTGTTTCATTAATAAAAAAAAAAATGTAATCTTTTCTGCAATAATTTTAAATCATAAAAGCCTTTAACCCTCCGACGGGTGAGAAGGTCCCTGGGGACCTTTTAAATTTTCAAACTGAAATTACTCCTTGATGGTCCATGGGAAGTATACACGTCCCCCACATGTATTACAAGGAAATTTTATCTAGAATCGTTAAAAAAAAATCAAAGCGATACGACCAATAGTTTAGTTTCTATTAAGATTTAAATGTGTTCAGTACGGGAACGTGTGAAAAGGTCCGCTGGGACCTAGTACTGAAATTTCAAGAAATCGTTAATAAATGCACTGTCTTTTGGTTTGTTTTATTGTTTGAACACATCACAAACGTATTCCTTGAATTTTAGTTACTTTTTGGATTATTTTATTGTGTCTTTCCTTGAAACATAATAAACTTTCCGACGATGAAGGTGCTATTCCTGCATTTGGTCTTGAAGGTGCGGATTATGACGATTTTACATATCAACCAAATTTTCATGTTGATGATTCGGATGCGGAAACTGAACCACATATAGACATCAATGAAGATAAAAGACCGACTTCCCGTACTCGTGCTCATAATGTGGTCGACTACACAAGGAGGAATCCGGGACCAGTAGGAACCACATATGATCACTTTACCATATTCCGCTCGCTCATCACCGAAGACATGGCGTACATCATAATACGCGAATCAAATCGGAAAGGCAGGGAAGTAAATGCTGCATGGAATTTGGCAAATCCAACTAACACAAACGAATGGAAACCAATCACTTTGAAAGAGTTCGATGCTTTTTTGGCTATTATTTTGTATGCTGGACTCACTAAATCGAATACTGAACCTCTTGAAGAGTTATAAAGCTGCATTATCATTAGATCGTATGAAGTGCATAAAACAATGCCTTAGATTCGACAATGGAAATACGCGACAGCAGCGACTAATCAACAGCTAAACTGCGGCTATTGATGATATTTGGCAAATGTTGCAGTCTAATTTGCAGCAGCTTACACTCCGCATGATGAGCAGTTATTTCCATACAGAGGCCGCACCTGCTTCACACAATACATTCCATCGAAGCCTGCCAAGTACAGTATAAAGATATGGTGGTTGTGCGACTCAAAATCATTTTATCCTGTCAAAGGAATTATTTACTCTGGGAAATTGCCTGACCAGGCACGAGAGGTGAATCAAGGGCAGAATGTTGTACTTCAACTTTCGGAGAGATATTTGAATACAGGCCGCACAATTTATGCCGACAATTTTTTCACAACTTTGGATTTGGCGCGTACTTTGATCAGGAAGAAAACCGCATATGTTGGAACAGTGCGCTCAAATAAGACATGTGTGCCTCGGGAATTCCAAAAAAATCATACGCATCCTGTCAACAGCACATTGTTCGGCTTCAACGAATGCGATATAGCACTATGTTCCTATGTGCCCTAGAAGAACAAAGCGGTAATTTTGCTGTCGACACAACATTATACTTGCGGTGTGGACATGCAAACTGTAAAGAAGAAGCCGTTTGCTATTTTGGATTACAACGCCAACAAATCGGGCGTTGATACAATGGACCAGATGCTTGGCACACATACATGCAAGCGCTCAACAAACCGTTGGCCATGTTTTTTAATATGGTGGACATTGCAGCATTAGCTGCATTTATTTCATACAATGAGATGAAGCCAATAAAAAGAAGTGAGAGACGACGCACAGTGGTCCAAATGCTCAATCTAGCAGGAGAAAAGTTATTTTTTTTTAATGCTTCAAAAGCAAATTTTTTGTATGGTAGTATGTTGACAAGTGTCTATAGTACATAACGGCATATTTTTAAATAGCTTCACTAGCATTGATACATTGCTTCAAAAACAAGTAATTGCTTCTTTGTTAAAAAATTAATATTTCAAATGACATTTAACAGTGCAAGTGAAATTGTCGTCAAAAAATAATAAGAAAAATTTAAAAAAAAAATTTTGGTGCAATAAATATAACAACGGTAAGAGTGAAAATTATTGTTTAAATTTTTCATAAAATATGTTTGCTTTAGAAAAAATTGCAATTGTGTACATGTGTGTTTTAAATGTGAAATTTTTTTTCAATGTCCAACTTCTATTAAAATTTCAAATGGCAATTTAACAGAGTTAAGCTTTAGTTTTTATGATGTCGTCGTATATGTTGCTTTCTAATGTTTAAAAAATTAGCTGCCACTTTTGGCCTAAACGATTTTTATTTCACTTAGAGTTTAACATGTCCATTACAAGGAGGGAGCTGTATTTTTACTTTTAAGGTTGGCGTGGTATTTCGCCTACTTCAAATTTTTTAATAAAAGGTAGCCTTTAATTCCATCCACATATACAGAAAGACGGTGTGATAATTTCCGGATAATCGGTCCAGCAGTTTCGCAGTCTATAGGGTTCAAACAAACCCACAAGGAAAGAATGTACATAAGTATTGTTTATATTGAAGAAATCTAGAAACGTAACAGGTTTCATGTCGATACGGCTTTTCAAAAGCTAGTTATGACTTTTTTCCGGTCAATAATCAGTCATGGCATTCAAATGAAATTCAACAAAATAAGTGATATATATACAAAAGTCATGACACCAAAGTTTATAACGATCTGTTCATAATAGTCATAGCTCCCATATTCATCTTAAAAGTATTTATAATTATGTACTTGGTGTAGGTTATCATATGGTGGGGCTAGACCGACTATGCCTTCTTACTTGCTTTAGTAAAGATTATTTTTCGTAAGTCAATTAGAGAACCAAAAGGTCAGGTCGATTTCATAATGCTTCGACTTGCTGGAAAACCTTTTATATGATACCCAAATTGTATATTATCTTTCGCAACATAAGAAAAATCTAAAAAAATCCTGACCTTTTTGTCCTCTATTCCAACAAAATTTTAACCAACGTTTCTTACATTCTCTAACATTACATTACTTTTTTATTATCTATATTAATACTAACATTCATGTAAGAATTTAATATTTACATTTTTACGTATTTACATCGAATAACATGTAAAGAAATATATGTATTTTTGAATATAAACAAGTTAGAGTGCTATATTCGGCTATGCCGAATCTTAAATACCCTCCACCTAAATTAGATTAGTATAAACACTCTAATATCCATATTCAGTGTTTGTTATTGGGACTTAGCTCCAATTATGAAGACTGGTAGAATGATAATGTAATACAATAGTTTTGTGGACTATAAGCGAATTAGGACTATAACCGAATTTATTTTTTAGCCACTTTATGGATTATAGATGAATCCTGATATAATACACATTTTGGACTATATACAAATCATGTAGTTTCTTCAATAAAAACACTTTTTTTAAACAAAATAAAAGTTAATTTAAAATATAGTAGTATAGTAAGTAGTATTTTACATATTGTTAGAAAAACTAGTTTACGCAGAAGATATTTTATTTCAAATGTATAAAAATGTTATCTAGTTCAGCAATTAATAATTGAAATAACTACATATTCCTACCATATCCAACAGAGTCTATAATTTTATTATAGGAATAAAATGTACTATTTAACAATTTATATACTTAATAATTAGTTAACATTACCGATTGGCTCAATAATTCCTTATTCACCACAAGTGAAGTAAATGAATATAAAAGAGGGTAAACAAATATATTTAGTCAAACTTCAAAAGTATATTTTTGTTCTAATGATTTTTCTGGATGTGAGCCTTATATATATAATTATAAACCCATAGTCACCAAATCTACTTGAAACTTATTTCTGTTACAGTTTTTACCGATATGAGTGTATATATGCGTTAATGTATTTTTTAAATATTTTAACGTGATTTCTATGTACTTGAGGCATATTTTGCTTGATATTTTTCTCCATTACATTATTTACAAGAATTTTATGGGTATTATCATCGGAAATGGAGCTAATATGGGTGCTATGGACAAATATGGACCGATATTCACAAAACCCAGTAGTATAATGTTTGGATACAATATATTGATCTGTATACAATTTTAGTTCGATATCCATATATTTAAAATATTTATAGAGGTTAATGTGGTTTTCGGAAGTGGTCCTTATATGGGAGCTATGACCAATTATTGGCCGATCTTCATAAAATTCAACACATCGATTTTCGTATATATGAGAAATATTTATTTGAAGTTTTAACCAGATAGAGGCTTTTATAAGATATTAATTAGTATTTAAGTAATTTTCGGAAATGGACCTTATATGGGAGCAATATTCAAATATGAACCGATATTCACAGAATCTAGTAGTATCATTTGTGAATTAATACTACCGATCTGTGTAAAATTTTAATTCGATAACGATATTTTTCAGATATTTATGAAAATTAATGTGGTTTTTAGAAGTGGGTCCTTATATGGGAGCTATAACCAATTATGGGCCGATCTTCATGAAATTTCCTACAGCGATTTTCATGTGTATTGGGATTATGCAAGTCGAATTTCAACTTAATACCAATATATATAAGATATTTAAGTGTATTTAAATGATTTTTGGAAGTAAACTTTAAAGGTTGTCTTACATTTTGATCCATAACCCTGGTTCTACCAATTTGATTTTTCTGATTTTCAATACCAAACTGCTTAGAAAAATTATAAACATTTTGGTATGCATTTCATTAATTTTGCTTATGTATTTTGGACGTGAGAGTGTTTTACACAGACAGACAGACAGACGGACAGACAGACGGACATTGCTCAATCGACTTAGAATTTCATAAGGATCAATAATATATATACTTTGTTGGGTCTCAGATAAATATTTCTCAATGTTACACACGGAATGACAAACGTATATATACCCTCTTTCACCACTTGTGGTGGTGGAGGGTATAAAAATAAAAAACATAAATTTTTAGTATTAATAAATTTTCCGGATGTGCTGCCTTTATTCGTCAAATAAATTTGCAAACTTGCAACATAGCTCATTGTGATGCAAGGTAGACAAATATTGTGGCAGGTGTAGGAACATAAATACAGATAAATGAAGCAAAAATAAAAATATCCAAAACAAATATAACACTCAACTATATAAATAAAATATTAAATTTGTATGCATACGCATTAATTAAAAATATTTTAGACGAACCGTTTTTTAAGTATTTAAAATTTTAATTAATATTGTTTATGCAAATTGCAAAAGTAGTTCAAAAAAGTGTCAAAATACAGATGCCACCCGTTACGAAAGTGTTGCATGTGCGCTTGCGACAAATGTGATTTTTTAATGTTTTTTGAAAATTTAGTCTGTATAAATATGTCTGTATATAAAATGTGTTATTGTTAAACGTTTTTTCAACCATCTCGAAAGAGATGGAGGTAGGTATATTGGGTTTGTCATTAATTCATAGACTCAAAAAAGTATACGAGCAAACACTCTTTTCTTTTTAAATCTATGAAACCGACTTTAACCCTAAAAGTGGTGCAGAATCAAAATATTTTAGTTGAATTGACTATTTTGTTTTTGTTGATTTATTTAGTGCACATAGTTAATTCTACATTTTTTATAAGCCAAAACGTATACCAAATAATTTTCGTTGCTTTTTCTTTAATTCTAAAATTTGCATTTATTTTTTTAATAAATTTATTTTATACAAACCTTTTTCTCCAAATATATTTTCAAAATGACAATAAGTTGAAAAGACATACATACAAAAATATTCGAAGAAGGTATCTAACTACAATAGTAAAATTAACATTGTTTTTAGATAAAATACATTGTATAAATTAACTATTGGCATAGGTAATACAACTTATTTATTTAGTTTCATATAAAAATAACTTAACTTTGCTAGCTTAGGTAATATTACCTCGAATATTTTTTTGTGTGTAGGTATTCCAAAATTGAAATTTCAAAATTTTGCCATACCTTGGTCCGCTTTTTTAAAAATATGGGGCGTTCTTTTAAACCAAATGGACTCAATTTTTTTCATTAGATACACAACTAAATTACCAATAATATACAAAAGATTTGAGAGCAATACCAAGTATAAATCCAAAAATAAACGATTTCCAATTAAAAAATTCAAAAAAATAATAGATTTTTGCTGTTTTTTTTTTTGGCGAAAGGGTGACTTAACTCTTTTTTATAAAAAAAAAACTTTCTTTAAGAATATATAACAATTTTATTTTTACGGAGAACATTTTTGTATAAAAAACATCTTCTATTTTTCGAACATGTCGCCCCTACGCATGTTCTAAAATCCTCCCATACAAAGTAAATAGTTATTTTTGAATATTTGGAGAACTATAACAGTAAAAGTTTTCACTTTTTACACGATTCAATTTCTTATCACTGCATGATCGAAAGATTGATGGGATCGGAACAGGTGGTGAGTCATACAAAGAAAATAATTATTTCTATATATCTTGAGAACTATAACTGCAAGATTATTCAAACATTGTCCGAATAGTTCGCTTATAATTTTATATAGATTAGCTGAAACTGGTAGGAATTGGATTAGTGGGCGTGGAACTTCCCACGCTGGAGGACTAAATTGTAAAGTATTTAAACCTTGTGCGAATCAATTTCTTATTAATGTACAGATTTTAGCAAAAATTGTCTGGATCAGAACAATGGGTGTGGCATGCCCCATACAAAGAACATAGTAATTTTTGTATACATCTTTATAACTAAAATTGAGAGATTCTTTAAACTTTGTCTGAAACAATTTTTTATATTTTTACGTAATTTGTCTAAAAATGGTCGGCTTATTATTATTGGGCATGTAACCTCATATACAAAATAAACAAATATTATCAAATATTTTTACCATTTGTCTGAATCACTTTTTAATATGTTTGCGATGTTTGGCTGAAAGTAAATATTATATCTAAAGAACTGGTATATCTAGAGTGTTCCAACTTTTTATAAATTAATTTTCTATCAATGTAAGTAATTTGACTAAAAATAGGTTTGATCGAAACTTGCCCGCTGTAAAACTATACGAAATTATAGCAGAGTGAACGTCTTAAGTTAAGTATCATGATTGTTTTAAATCGCAGTATATTTTGTATACTTTCAATGGCAAAAACATGGTGTACAATTAAAAACTAACAAAAAAAACCGGTATTAATTTTTTATAAAATATTTTCAATTTTTTTTTTTTTACTACTATAGTAGTAGTGATCGTAATGTGTGTTATGGCAACTTACTGAAGTGATAGAGTTCAAAAATTATTTAACTATGTTTTTACCAACACATTTCCGGAATATTTTCATAACTGAATACAATATTAAGCTTCTAACAAACTGTATTCAACAATCAAGGTTACCTTAAAAAAATTATAATAAATACAAATTTCATAATAAAAACTTCATTGAAGCAGTTTTTTTATCTATTAAATATAATTGACAGGTGGTAGTGGTAGTGGTTCACTACCAATACCTTTTAGCTTATATTTAAACAACTAAATACAAAAATACTTTTAAAAAACGGTCATATTTAAAAGTTTTTAGAGTGTATGTACAGACGACTAAATATTATGATTTTAATTCTTTAAAGTAAGGTAAGACAGTTACCAATTTTTTTTTTTTACACTGATATTTCTAATTGTTCTCTTAAACTTACTTAACAAAGTAATTCACGCCAATGTATTTTAACGCTGTATTACTTATTTTTGCATGTACAAAATTTACTCAAATTTTATACAAAATTGAGTTTTTGCCCATATGAAAACACATATTTGAAAAGAGTGATCAAAGATTGTGACCGTTTTTAAATTTAGAACAATATTAAATGAGCTAAATCCTATTTTATAATCCCACATAAAAAAAACAAAAACTTGGTCGCTATTAAAAATAAATAAAAGACAATATCGATTTTTATTGATAAATAAAAGAAAAAACATCAGTCCTTTCTACGCAATTGAAGGAGCTACACGTAGGTCTTTCATAAGGACCCAGAAAGTTTATACTTTTTGCAAGCAATGTCTTGAATATCGACGTACTACCTAAGGTAGCACAGACAATCAATAGCGGAGTTCACAATCTAGTACAAATGGTCTTGCATCATTATATATGCATTACATTTTTACATTACACTAACAAACTATACAGAAATACACTATTGAATAAATGTACAATACAAATGCACAAGAATGTGAATACCGCTAATATATGTATCTCCCAATATATGGATGTGGTGTTGCAACATGTTTAAATTTACATTTATAACGAAGTGAGAATTTAAAGCTAAAACGTTTTTCCACAAATAAAACAATTTCCACTAATACAATTTGGTGGGTTTTATTGGAATAAATTTTATTTTTAGTTTTTACTTCACAACACATAATAAGTACCTACCAATATTTTATGCTTTAAACATCACACATTAAACCTTCACATTTATTTTTGTGGCATTTTACTTCTTTAACAATTTAAAATTTTAATGTACTTAAATATTGAACAAAATGTTTTCTGAATAATAAATGAGAAGTGTAAATGGACTAAAATATAAATTGATTGATATGATTTATTTTTGAGCTATGCACAATGTGTCCAAAAGCCAAAATTGCGGCAAAATTATTTCCAAGGGAGCTAGCATCATAAAATTTTGTGTAGAGACCTCTGTTGCTAAAATAAGCATTTTAAAAAAATTGGCAATAACCAAATACCATTTAAAAGCAAGTTTCCATTAACTGTCATAATGTCCATGGACACTATGTCACTCTGCTTATGGATATTATGACACTGGTTATAGATCAAAATGGAAATAAAGTCATATCAGTGTAAAATTTCGCAAGACAGGCAATGCCGCCACAGAAAAATATATTACTATAATTTGCAAGAAAGGCTTTTTAAGAGCGGCTGCAGGCCGCCAAGAAGAAAAACCAGAACCGAATAGTTGCTCGCCATGCTACTGGGTACAAAATAAGTTAACTTCGCAAATAAAGTTTTTTTGCGTGGCGGCCTGCGGACGCTCTTACGCGGCAGGCGGCTTCACAAAATAAAACCTTTCTTTCAAATTATAATGCAATATTTTTTATGAGTATGAAAATTATAGATGTAAATATGCCGTTACATCTATAATTTTCATACTCATATTTTCCATTTTTCATTTTAATTTCTTTAACACTTTCACATCTTTAAATTTCTAACTTCTGTACTCCACAAAATTCAGATAATAACTAAAAATTGTAGCTATCGTTTTATTTTTACCTTAAATTTTCAACGGTAAATTCGATAGAAATTAAATTAAAATATAAATACTTAAATTATTTTTTAAATATCATGGACATTATGTCACTCCAAAAAGTGTCATTATGTCCATGGATTTTACGACACATTATACATGGACATTATGACACTACGCAAAATGACTTAATGTCCATGGACATTATGTCACCTATTGGAGTGTCATGATGTCTATGGACATTATGTCAATGGACACTGTGACATGCCACCTAACTAATTTAAAAAAAAATCAGTTTTTCCTTAATGCAATTTTTTTACTTTTTTCAGCTTGAAAACTTTATTTAAAAAATGTGAACTTTCACAGCTGTTTAAACTTATATAAACTGAGTGGCCAATTGGCATAGGTTTTTGGCATTTATGTCGTCGAAGTGTTAGGAATTGAACCGTAAATCTTTTTTTTTTCAAAAAGCGAAAGTTGAAGTTTTGAATTTATGCCGCAAAAATTGGAAATTGGCACATAGTGCTATGTTTGGAAAATTATTTTGAAATTAATGAATTAATATTTAAAGACTAGGTTTTACATAAAATATTTTATTAAATTTTAGTACATTTAATGTAAACGGCGATTCTCACGTATATGTAATAAATATTTAGTTTTAATGTACATTCGTAATGCAGAACGTAGAATAGGTTTGTGATAAGTGATTAAATTTTAGGTTTCTGATAAGTTATTAAAATCAGAAACATACTCTACATACTGCATTACGTTTGAACATTAAAACTTAATAGATATTACGTATTCGCCATCAATAAATTAATATTAAAGTGATAATTCATATTTAAACGAACAGTTATTATGTATTGCAAGCAGTGTTGCCAGGAGCTGGCAAAAAAAGAAGCTATATTGACTTCGAAAAAAGGCCAGAAAAAGCCAAACTGCTTTAAAAAAAAGCCAAAAAAAAAGCTAAAATATTATAAATTAAGAATTTAGGTTTATATTTATTTTTAAGGGGCCCATAGACACATACTGCTGACATATACTGCCGATGAACCCTTCGTATACGTGTGTGATTGATATTTTACTACACACCTATCAATCATCATTTAAAAAAAAATTTTAATTACAATAAACATGCGTTTGAGAACAAAAAAAAATTATTATTTTCTATTTTTCAGTAACTAAAACATCAAGTTTAAAAATAATATTTCAGAAAAATTATAAAATTCATATTATTGTTCATTTGAATAACTGTCAGCAGTATGAGTTCATTTCAAAATCAAAACTATTTTGATTTTTCATACTGCATTGTCTGTGTGTCGCATACATAAACAAAAATTTCAAATTTACCAACACATGCTTATTGCATGAGCATGAGCAGTATGTGTCTATGGGCCCCTTTAAATAAAAAATTAGAAAATATGTTCCTAAAAATTCATAAAAGTAAATAAAATTATAAAGGTTCACTTCAGCAGCAAACAAAAAATAACATTAATCATTAATAATAAATATACACATATACATAAGCGACCAAAAATCTCTTAAAGCAATTCAAATAAGCTTCCTTTTGAGCAAAAAAAAAAAAAATTAAAAAAGGGTTCTTATTTGGAAAAAAATTTAGATTTTGCAAAAAAATTTCAAAAATTGTATGTCTTAAGTTACAAAATATTTATTTTAATAGATATCCCACTCGAATCCCACTAAGCGACCAAAAACCTTTTAAAAGAATGGACCTAATCTTTCTCTTGAGCAAAAAAAATAAAAAAGGGCCCATTTTGAAAAAAAGTTCAAGTTTTAGATTTGGCAAAAAAATTAAAAAAAAATGTTTTTTTCCGAAAGATTGAAGAAATAGCTATGTAAACTATTTGGGACACATTTAGCTAAGAACAATAGGTAATAAGTTACATGGAAGAGAAAAAACACCTCTTGGCCAAAATGTCAAATTCTCAGAAAGTTTTCGATCGATCTTGTTGGAAAATTGTGTCTGAATTACTATCTAATAGAACTACTATCTGAAGACATCGATCGATTTCAAAAGATGGTTCACTTGACATTAAATGCCCCATATATATTTTCATACAGACAAAACTTAAATTTTGTTTTTTTTTAATTTAAGTACTACGCATTTACTATTTTTCACATACATAATATATTTTTTGTGTAATAACAATTTTGTCTTGAAAGCAAATTTGCTAGACATTTATAGCTTTCAGATATAAAATACTATATTTCATTTTGAAACACTTGGTATTGGCAATTGTTATTTGTTCTCTTAATACTGCACAATTCTTGAGTATGTTGAAAAGCTAAATGAAAAACAGTAATGAATTAAAATGAAAATGTCTCACAAATTTAAATTTAGCCTTTTAATTTTCTCCTTATCCTCGAAATTTTGGTTTTAGCTTCGTTGTTTTTTCTAGCCTTTTTTTATTAAAAAAGGCTATTTTCAAATTAAAAAAAGGCTAGAAAAAAGCCACGAAGCTAAAACCAAAATTTCGAGGCTAAAGAGGAAATAAAAAGGCTAAATTTAGCCTCAAAAAGGCTAAACTGGCAACACTGATTGCAAGTATACATATACGGTGCATCATATAACAAAAATGCAGGGTATTTTCATCATTAACAATGTATATTGATACTGCAAAGTTTCTTAATTCGCACATAAAGTGAATTTGAATATCAAGAAACTCAGCATCAAAGAGAAATACGATTAAAAAGTAATGGTAAGTTTTATAAACTACCGTGTGCAAAAGTGTTCGAATAGACATATGTTTCATTCAACCATGATTAATCAAATTTGTTATTGGTTTTCTTATTTCTTCTTGCACTGTCATGTAAATATTTGTTTTTGCTCGCCACTTTATGTGCAAAATACGTACACAGAAACATTTTAAAATGCAATGTATGTATGTATGTTCACTTAAGTCCTTATTCATAAACAATTTTTAAATTTAAACAACGTTTTACAATCAAATTTTGTATGGAAATTTAGCTTTTAAACATTATTTAAATATAAATTTTTTATGAATATGCGGGGTTAGTATATTATGTATAAGACTGAAAGTTAAACAAAACTGCTTCAAACCGACACATATAATTTTCCTAATAAGGAATATGCCCAAAAAAGTCAGCAAAAAAGAGAATTAAGCAAAAACACGTTTTGAATTTACCATCTTAAAGTATGAATCGAAGCGTAAAATTGAGATATCATGGGAATTTGTTCTTTAAAACGGGATGATATTTCAGATATGAAATAAATGCCATTATCATAATACAAAATTATGTAATTTGTGTCATTTGCTTTTTTTTTCAACATAAAATTATATATATATTTTTTAATATTGCTACTTTGCCTCAACACACTGAACTGTTAATAAAATCGTTAACAAATAGGAAATGTGTAAAAGATAATTTCAAATGTAATAATTCATTTTTGGATACACAAGCATTATTTATAAATTTGATTGCTTTACTCTTTTTATCTATTTAGATTGTGGAACTTTCAAGCTCATTTCCCGAAGAGACCAATGTCAACAAAATAATAAACATGAAGATTAATTTTAATAAAAAGAAATAAATTCTAAATTTGTACAATATAAATTTATTCAAAGTATTGGCCATTGCATGGGCGGACAAACCATCTCTCGCACATTGAAACCGATGGAACACATTCACTACAAACTTTGGCGAGCAATCAGTGTGCTTAAGCGGAACTTTTTACAAATTGAAGGAGTAAAGCAAAACTTACCGGATGTAAAGATTCGTTGGTACCAAATTTTCGTAGCAAAAATAACCTTGTTGTTTACACTATAATATTCAATAGCTAAGTGTGACATATACAAAATAACATAGAAGTTATGAAAAACAGAACCCGCGTTCAAAAGTTACGCTATCTATTTTAACCATAATCTGTGTGACATGGTACACGGGTAACATATTTTTTGCATTTCATAATATTGAGCATTTGTATATATTGGGCAATAATATGTAACTTCATAGGTTCTTTATGTGGTACCCGAGTACCCTGTCACCCCGTTAAAGGTTTGTTTTTTGTCACTCACATAAGAGTTAAATACCGCATTAAATCTAAATGTTTTATGCTAATATGTTTTAATGTAAAAGTCATGTTCGATTAAGAATATATATTAATAAATTCATTCCAATTATGAATTTTTTTCCGTTTACATATCACTTACTTTTCAAAAGGCAGTAATTTCTTTAAAGAATCATTTAAAAAATGTATAAAGTTTATACATTTTTATACCCTCCACCACCACAAGTGGTGAAAGAGGGTATATATAAGTTTGTCATTCCGTGTGTAACATTGAGAAATATTCATCTGAGACCCAACAAAGTATATATATTATTGATCCTTATGAAATTCTAAGTCGATTGAGCAATGTCTGTCCGTCTGTCCGTCTGTCCGTCTGTCCGTCTGTCCGTCTGTCCGTCTGTCCGTCTGTCCGTCTGTCCGTCTGTCCGTCTGTCCGTCTGTCCGTCTGTCCGTCTGTCCGTCTGTCCGTCTGTCCGTCTGTCCGTCTGTCCGTCTGTCCGTCTGTCCGTCTGTCTGTCTGTCTGTCTCTGTAAAACACTCTCACGTCCAAAATACACAAGTGAAATTAATGAAATGTATACCACAATGTTTATAATTTTTCTAAGCAATTTGGTATTGAAAATCAGCAAAATTGAATTGGTAGAACCAGGGTTACGGATTAAAATGTAAGACAACCTCCAAAAATGTTGATCATTTTCACATGTTTTTTTCTGATTTTTGGTAAATCCATTGCAGAGAATATCATGAAATTTTGCACACATTATTTATATGATAAAAGGAAAAATTCTATTGAAAACGGAAAGAATCGATCCATAATTTCTCGTAGCCCCCATACAAATTTCTTCCCGAAATATGGTGCTATAGTTCATAAATGCCTACAGAATTGCAGTATACATACAAAATTCAGCAAAAATAAGTTTCGTGCTAAGAGAAATCACAAGACTGATTTTTTCGTGGATCGGCCCATATTTGATCAAAGCTATTGAGTTGAAATTCGACACAAATAATCTCCATATACACAAAAGTCGCTGCACCGAATTCTATGAAGATCGGTTCATATTTGTTTATAGCTCCCATATAAGGACCTCATCCGAACAACACATCAACCTGCATAAATATCTAAAAAATATCAATATCAAACCAAAATTTTACACAGATCCGTAATTTATATATGCAAGTCATACTGCAGGATTTTGTGAATATCGGTCCATATTTGACCGTAGCTCAAATTTAAGGTCCATTTCCGAAAATCAGTTAAGTACTCACAAATCTCTTATAAATATCTTAATAATGCTAAAATTTGACATACATAAAACTCATATACATAGTAACAACTGCACCAAATTTTATGAAGTTTGGCCCATAATTGGTCATAGCTCCCATATAAGGACCATTTCCGAAAAACACATTAACCTGTATAAATATCTAAAACAAATCGATATCAAAATAAAATTATACATACATGAGTAATTTGTATCTAGTAATCATACTACTGTAGTTTGTAAATATCGGTCCATATTTGACCATAGCTCCATATAAGGTCCACTCCCGAAAATCACTAAAACCCTCATAAATTTCTTACAAATATAGTCATCAAGTTGAAATTCGAATCCAAAAATTGCAATATATGTAAAAATCATTGTACGAAATTTTATGATGATCGGCCAATAATTGGTCATAGCCTCCATATAAGTACCACTTCTGGAAAACACATTAACCTACACAAATATCCCAAAAAAATGTTTGTACTGAACCAAAATTGTACACCGATCAGTAATTTGTATTCAAGAATCATATTACAAGATTTTTTAAATATCGGTCCATAATTCGATATAGTTGTCATATAAGGTCCACACTTGTTAATAGCGTTGTTCAAATTAAGTTTTATTAATTTTTTTATTTATAAATTTTACAAAAATAGCCCTCAAATACTTTGAAATCACGTTACAGTATTATATGGCGATAGTCCCATAATTGGTCAGCTCCAATATGTTGAACCAAAATTTGAATCCAAAAGTCATACTACTGAATATTATGAATATCGGTCCATAATTGACAACAGCCCTCATATAAGTTCCACTTTCGGTAATAACTATAATACCCATAAAACTCTTGTGAAGATGAAATTCAATTACAATATATAGAAATCACGTTAAACTATTTTATGATGATTGACTGATAATAGGTCATAGCTTCCAATTAGTTCCACAACCCAAAAATACATTAACGCATATAAACATTGATATCGATCAAAAATTCAACAGAAATTAGTTACAAGTAGACAGAAATCATACTGCTGGAATTTTTGACTATGGGTTCATAATTATATAATTATATGACACATATAATAATTATATGACACATATCCGGAAAAATTAATTAATCGCGAATATATATTAAAATTTTGTGATATGACTCATTTCCATATGTAAAATTTTGAATTTTGTCTAAATATATTTGTATACCCTTTTTTATATTCTTTTTCTTCACTTGTGTTGAACAAGGATATGATAATGATAACCAATTATTAGGTACATATATAAATTGTTAAATGTCATACGTTATAATATGAATAAATGACAAACTCTATTCAAAATGGCAAGAATCTGCAGTTAAAGTATCTTCTGCTTAAACTAGTCTTTCTTACAATTGTTATATTATTTCATATATTTATTTAATAGTATTTCGATAAAATTGTCTTAATCCTCATAATAACAAATATTGAATATGGATATTAAAGTGTTTATGCCAATGTAACTTCTACATCTCTCATCATATTTAGGTGGAGGGTATTTAAGATTCGGTACTGCCGAATATAGTACTCTTGTTTAAATTAAATTTATACTATAAACTTGTTGGAATGTATATTCGAAATGAATTTTGAGGACATAATGTCCAGTAAAAGATTTATACTCTCGGATAAATTCCTAATTATTTTTTCAGAATTTTACATTGACACCATTACATTTACGAAATACTTTCAAAATAATCTTATGTGGTGCGTGTGCTTAATTTCATAATTTTAAAGCATATAGTTGTGTCATTAAATATACCACAAAATATTTAAATTTTTTTTATAAAACCATTTAATGTTAATAGTTTTCTGACAAACACGTTTATTCATTTGTGGCATTATTGATTTAATGGTTGGAATTTGGTCAATTTAAATGCATAAGTACGAAGGTGGGTCAAAATTGCAATGCTTTTTTAATGAAAATTTGTGGGACGATTTCATCGTTTGAGTCAAATATCTTGTCGCCGACACATTTCTTCAGGTATGGAAACAAGAAATAGTCACTCGGGGCTAAATCCGGCGATGAGGGCGGAAGAGGGAGCATTTCGTAACCTAATTCATGAAGTTTTGCCATGCAAACTGCGCATCTGTGTATCCTTTAGTGTACTCAATTGTGAGCAGCCACTTTGCCATGGAAACTGCACATATTTATATGTATTCTTTTGTGTACCCGATTGTGAGCAGCCATCTTGCGGGAAACTTTCTCATACCTAAGTGATCATTCTAAGTTGAAACCAATGAGCCATGTGACATAACTATGGCTTCCACAATCTCTCGCACTTTCAATCTCCGCTCGTGAAGTTTTTCAATTGTTTCGGGTGTAGAGACCTCAACTGGGCGTGCAAAACATTCGACATATTCCGTTCTTGTACGGCCACAACGAAATTCAGTAAACTACTTGTTTACCATTGATAGTGATGGTGCAGAGATCCCATAGTATTTATCAAGCTTAGCCAATATTTTATTGATGGTTTTTGCCACAAAAAATAATTCCTAATGTGCAGACGAAATTCCCTTTTCCTCAAATCACAAGGTAGTCTGCTATCAGTGGCTGTCAAACACAAACTAAATGACGTAGCTTATTCAAATTTTGACAGGACAGATGGCTGCTGACAGGAGCAGTGTTGCCTTTCAGTTAAGAACTTAGGAATTGAAAAAAATTTAGGAATTATTGATCCACCCTCCTATAAACAGCATTTCAATCAACAAATTGTGGTTTTATGAGATATAAACAATTCGAATTTGTTTAAACAAAATTTATGACGCATAACAAGAATTTAAAAATTTATGTTGTGTAACATTGCAAAACAATGACAATACAAACAGATAAATATGTATGTAGGTAAGTAAGTATTAAAAACAAAATACTAAAGGCCTTATTCATAATAAATTTTTAAATTTATTACAGATTTATATTACAAATTTTGTATGGATAATTCTTAACTGAATTATGATAACTAAGTGTATGAAATTTTAGATATCGCTTGAAAAATTCATCAGTTTTTTTGCTGAAATTCTAGAATTAGTTGGTTATATTTGTATGTATTGCAATATATATTACTTTGTAAGTTAAGTTATTGCTGGATTATTATTTAAAGTATAGCGAAATACAGATATGTTTTCAAAAAATTATTTTAAAATATTTATTTAAATTAAAAACATTCTGTCTATAAGCAAATTTAACAAGTTAGAGTACCATATTCGGCTATGCCGAATCTTAAATACCCTTCAACTAAATATGATGAGAATTATAAAAATTACATTGGCATAAACATTTTAATATCCATATTCAATTTCTGTTGTTGGGACTTCGCTCCTATTATTAGCATTCGTAAAACGTTATGTAATAGTATTTTACATAACTATTGCTAGAAAAACTAGTTTACGCAGAATATATTTTATTTCAAATGTATAAAAATATTATCTAAAGTATGCTTTTGTTGTGACTCAATTTTGCATATGGATATGAGTTATATCACAAAATTTTGATACATATTCGTGTTTTATTAATTTTCCGGATGTGAGCATTACATACGAGCTATTTATGAACCCATAGTCACCAAAACAAGCAGTATGAATTATGTCTACTTGAAACTAATTTATATTATATTTTTTATCGATATCAATGTTTATAGTATGCGTTAATGAATTTTTCGGAAGTAGGACTTATATTATTAAATATTTTAAGATGATTTATATGTATTTGAGGCCTATTTTTCATTAGTTGTATCTCAATATGGTTATTTACAAGAGTTTTATGGGTATTATAGTGAGTATTGGAAATGGGCCTTATATAGGAGTTGTGGCCAGTTATGGATCGATATTTACAAAATCCAGTAGTATGATTTTTTGATTAAAATTACTGATATGTACACTCTAATAAATATTCCTGTAAATTTACTCCATTTATAGTAGGTAACTTTTCTCCTACTATAATTAGGGTAAAAATACATGTTGTGTGTAAATTCAAATATTTACACATATTGTATGTAGTAAAATATATAAACAAAGCTGATAATTTACCTATTTATGTGTTTAAAAAATGTTTAGCAACATACCAATTTCATATAAATGTAAATATTTTGTGTGTATAAAAACATTGAAAATGTGTAAAATTACACGTAAAATATGTACATATACATTCAAAATGTATTACATTAAGCACGCTATACGGTTCCACTTTCTATTCCAAAGATAAAATAAAACGAAATTTGAATTTAATATATTATATGGATATTTTATTAAAATTTAGTTTGTTCGATTTGGTGCGTTGTCATTATGGTAAGTGTGTATTAATAACGTGGACATGGTGGACATCTCAACAACAATGACGATAGAATTATAATAAAAACTTGCATTCTGTCATCCTGATGAAAAGGCTAGATATTGTCCTTGATATTGTCAATATTGTTTTAACCTCTTACACATCTTGAACAATTGAATTCTAGAAAAAACCGAGTCACACTCCCCCAAAAATTGCCAACTCATCGACAGCTGTATCAACCGGAAGTTTTTACTCCAAGAAAGAGCTTACTATGACATCAGACCTGTTTACTTTTTTATTTGTTTTGAACGAAGCTTCCATAGTTCTCAGCCAACACATCACAGTATCCATTATACCAATTGAGCTGTACAAAAGATTATGCTTTGAAACTAAATAATGGCAAAGAACTGATTGTTGTCAGGTTACTTACATTCACTTATATGATTTTTGCTACAATTTAACTTCAATATTTCACTATTTGTGTTAGTTTCTTCCACATTTTTTTTCCACAAATGTTTTACGAATGCTTTTTATTATTTTAAATATAAAATGTTGACAATTTGTATATTACACGTTTAAAGTGAAATTACACACTTTGTGCGTAAAAATTCTATTTATGTACAATGTATGTAATTTTAAACATAAAATGCCTATTATATTATAAACATGTTAAAAAATATTGAAAATACTACATTTTGTATGTATTTTTGTATATAAAAGTATGTAATTAATTTCGTTAAACATATATTTGCTTAAATTTACGCATATTCTGCAATTTTACATGAAAACTTACTTACTTTATAGTAGTAAACTTACATGCATTTTTTAGAGTGTATATAATTTTGGTTTAATATAGATTTTTTTGTACTCTAATGTGTTTTTCGGAAGTGGGTGCTATGACCAATTATGAGCCGATCTTCAATTTGGGCTCGTGTTTTCTTTTTGCACGAAACTTATTTAAGCTGAACTTTATATGTATACTACAAGAGCATTTATATACCATAACACCATATTTCGGGAAGAAATTTGAATGGAGACTACTAAGTTTGTTTGAGTATTTTGGACGTAGGAGTGTTTTACATAGACGGGCAGGCAGACAGACATTGCTCAAACGACTTAGAATTTCATTAGGATGAAGAAAATATATACTTTGTTTGGTCTCAGATTAATATTTCTCAATGTTACACACGGAATGACTAACTTATGTATATGTACCTACCCTCATAAAAAGGTTAAATACTACATTTAAGTTAAATTTAAAATTTCTTATTGGAAGATTAATAATCTGTAAATTTTGAAACATTTACTTTATAAAATAGCTTAGAATTATTTGTTTTTGTATATGTAGACAAAAACACACAAGTCATTAATAAAATAAATTTTAATAGTTTTGTTAAACTTGTGTTATTTAGAAACAATAAACCCTTTAAAATAAGCATTCTGACATATTTGGTTTTGTGGCGGAATTTAAAATATGTATTTTGAGTAAAGAAAGATGTTAAATTTAAATATAAGTATTTATAAAGTTATATCAAATTTCCTGTTTTAAAGTTCAGTAATAATGTTTCCAAAACAAAAGTAACCCACTTTACCTCCCAAAGCTAATAAATTAGCTGTTTAATTAATTAACACAACAATTTCCGATGTTTCTATAATGCCATATTTAAATAACTTATTAGTGATAAGGCTCTATTGCTGGAGGTTTTACTCAAATCTAATCAGCTTCGATATATGTGACCTTGTGGCGAAATTTTGACAAATTATTTTTAAAATTTTGTCCTGTAGTTTGATTAGAACTTTTACATAATATAACAAAGATTCTTAAAAATCTATTCAAACTTTTGTTATACTTTTGCGTTTTGAAATGAAAAAAAAATCAGTGACAAATATCTGAAGATCCTAGAAAAACAACTTGTGAGTCCGAAATCTTAAGTTACTAATCTTTGACTTCTTAAAGTTATGATAATTTAAAAGTTTTAAATTTAAAAATATGCTTTGAAACTTTTATTAATTTGATTTATGTTTTTCTCACAGTTTTTAACATTTTTTGAAAATTTCGTGCGAAATGCTTTCAAACTACATGTAAAATATTTGGAATGAAATATATGCGAAATAATTTCGCAAAAGCAGTACTCTGTTCTTATTATGGAAAACATGTGGAATCCATCTGGCAACCTTATTTTTCCACACGAGATAACAAAAGTAGCACTTCTTTCACACGAAATTAAAACCAACAACTGATCATTTGCTGCATATAACATTTTGCGCATGAAAAACCCATAATTTTTCACAAATATGATCAGAGAACTAGGCTATACAAATTGAATTCAAAATAAACTAGAGCCGCTAGACTTCTTTTTATTTGCTTATTTGCTTTACTCATTTAATATCTGCCCGTATTTGTTCACGTTACGTGCTCTACAAAGCATTGCAAACTAAAGATGGTAAACTTTGGCACCCAGTATCTCATATTCTAATAGGGAGGTCACAAATTTCATTTCTTGAAAGTACACTCCCGTACGATTTGTTTGTAAATCATTTTGCAATCGTACCAGAAGTTTAAAGACTGATTTATTCTATATTTTCTTCCAAATGACACCACTGTGCCACATTTGAACGATATTGTCAAGGTTTTAGGGTCATGTTAGGAGACTATAGTTGGAGTGACGTAAGGGAGATACATTTTTTATAACCAGAAAGAGAGTTATATTCCTCTGTTCCGAATCTTATATATCCACCACCAATAGAATTTGGCTACCGATTGTTGTAAATTTTTCCATAAAACATTTATCTAGTTTAACAGATATAGTAAGTTTTATATTTGCTCTTGCTAGAAAATATTAATGGTAAAATTCGCGTTGTAAAAGCGATGCATTTAAATGTTATTGGGATCAAAATCGTATAGTGGTCCGCACAAAGTTTTTCATGCATTTTGATCTAATATATTTATGATTTAACCTATTTTTGGATATATAGGTTAGCTATTAGCAATTACTATTTGTGACAAATTTCGGTTTTTTTAGGTATACACATGTTTAAATGTGAGAGGTATAGTTTGTCTGAAATTTTTTATTGGTCCGATTTTGCCTATTTTTAACACCAAACAGTTCTGATCAACAAAGAATATTTTTGGGAAAATTTCGGGTTTCTAGGCCTTCTTTTATAAAGTAATTCTTTCTTTTGAGCAAAAAAAATAAACAATTATAAAAAGGTCCCATTTTGAAAAAAACAGTCAGCAAAGTTTTTGATTTTGCACAAAAAACGTAAAAAATTGTATGTTTTGAATTACAAAACATTTATTTTGACATTTATAACTCGCATCCCACTAAGCGACCAAATAGGTCTTCAAGGAAAATATCTAAGCTTTCTTTTGAGTTTTTGATTTCGGAAAAAAAATATTAATTTTTTCCAAAGGATTAAAGAAATAGCTATCTAAACTATTTGAGACACATTTTGCTAAGAACAATAGGTAATAAGTTACACGGATGAGAAAAACTCCTGCTTGGCCAAAATGTAAAATTTTGACCCCCTCTAACTCAGAAAGTTTTCGACCGATCTTGTTGAAAAATTGTGTCTGAATTAGAACTAACCATGGTGTAAATTTCATTCCAATCGGGAGACATCGATTTCAAAAGTTGGTTCACATGACATGAAATCCCTCATATATATAACTTATTTGTGGTAAATTTTATTGGAATATATTTAATTTTTTTTATTTTTGAGATTAATGCTAGTCAAAGTGATGTTTGGCAGTGGGCCTTATATGGGAGCTATGACTTATTATGGACCGATCGTCACAAACCTTGGATGCAAGTTAAGTTTATGCAAAACTTGTTTGTGCTGAATTAAGTTTTGATATTTATATAACTAAGATATTTATGGATATTTATGTCATAAAGACAGACAGAAAGACATCATGTTATATTCATGGAATTCGTCAGAACAGCGACATCCATTTTCAGGATCGGGCATCGCAAATCGAATATATGGACATTGCTTGGCTGTCTTAAATGTTTAAAGGAACCCTGAATATATATTTTTGTGGGTCTAGGACCACTATATCGATGTGTTACAAACAGAATGACAAAGTCAATATACCCCCAAATATGTAGATTTAAGTACACTTAATATTTTCAGTATAATATTTCGTCAAAACTGGATAACGGAATCAGTGCTCAGACATTAATGGGTTAATATTCTGTTTTCAAGCAATTAATGACTTCATAAGAGTAAAGGTTTTATACTATGTAATTTATTTTACAACTCATTTAACACACACATATATTTCCAAACAAATAATAAATTAAGTAACTACTTACATGCATAATACAACATAATAAGCAAATTAATTTTACTTAAAATGTGTATAACTTGTTATTAATTGCTTGTTTGTGACTGATTTCCCTAATAAACAAAATTTTCATTTATACTGTGGACAATACAATTTTCACTTGACAATATGTGGTTAATATTTAGAATATTACCAACATAAATAAATAAATTTAGAATGAAGTACTGGTAAAACCAAGTCATAAATCCATACAAATGTAAATAAAACTCATTTGCAGACAAACTGGATGACATATTACTATTGTACATACTTGGTTTCTTGTAAAAAAAAATGAATGGACTATAAGAAAATAAATAACAAATTAAGACATTCATGTACATATTTATATAGGACTAGCTTGACCCGGTGCGCTTCGCTACCCCTGTCGTAGTCTATGTTGGAAATTTCAATAAAATCGTTTCGGCCGATTAGTATTTATTGTTTAAGAACTAAAGGTACCAATTTTACCGGTTTTCCCCCTGTTTACCCCTTTCTGGTCCAAGTATTGAAAAAAGTTATAGCCTATTGACGCTTCCAAGTAAGGATCTATCTACGTTCCAAATTTCAATAAAATCGATTCAGCCGTTTTGGCGTAATGCTCAAACAAACAAACAAACAAATAAACAAACAAACTTACAAAGACATTTATCTATATAAATATATAAATGTCTTTGTAAGTTTGTTTGTTTATTTGTTATTTGATAATTTTAAGAAATGCAAAATTATTTTCCTATTTAAAAACCAAATTTACTTGGGTTTATTACTTGTTTTCATAACTCCAATAATAACGACCATCATTCGATAAACGCGTGGAAGTGAAGTATCTGCCTTCATTTCTATGGAATTATTTAAATAATTCAGTCTTCGGCTAATACTTGTTATAAGCAGACGCATTATCAAAACACTCGGATTGTTTATTTTTTTCCTTTTTCCTCGTTATCGCTTTACAAAGTGTTTCTATTTTTTTTTTCTCTACGTTTTGTAATACACATATTCTATAGCGCGCTAAAAACAACTACAACATGCCCACAGGGCCCCCCAACCTTGGGGACAATCGTTTCTCTTTACTAGCTGATTCGATAAGTCCTAAACGTAAAAAAACAAAATATAAAGACACAACACCATTCCCTCAATTACCTAAAGTTCAACCTCCCAATCCCAGATATATAATCATGCAAACAATAGACCCTAAAAAACCTCTATCTACTTTTTCCTGCTTTGCTGTGAACAGAGCAATTGAATTAATTAGCAAAGACATTACATCTATAACCCAGCTACGTGATGGAAACCTCCTCTTATTGGTGAACAACAAGCAAACTGCTGACAAATTTCTTCAGTCCAAGGAACTGGTTGGCCTATGCACAATTCAATGTAAGCTACATGAAAACCTAAATAGTACAAAAGGAACAATCTATGCCCCGTATCTTAATGACATCCCAGAAGACGAAATCATCAGGGAACTTTCTAGCCAAGGCGTAATCGGCATTTACAAATTCCAAAAAAAAATAGACGATAAATTGATAAAAACTGGAGTACTACTTCTTACATTCGACTTATATCACTTGCCAGCAAAAATCAAAGTTTCTTGGAACACGGTAAATATTCGAGAATATATACCCAATCCGATGCGTTGCAAAACGTGCCAAAAACTTGGACACACAATAAAACATTGCAAAAACGATCCTATTTGTGTTCAGTGCAACTTACCACCTCATAAACCATCAGATTGTTCTCGCACCCAATGTGCAAACTGCCTCGAAGAACATGCAGCCTCATCAAACAAATGTACTAAGTTCATTCAACAGAAAGAAATTCTTAAAATTAAAATTAAAAACAAATGTACCATAAGTGAAGCTAAACGTATCCATAAGTCTTCCATAAGTATAGTCCCTCCAAATACCACATTCTCCTCAATTGTATCAAATCATACATCATCACCAAATATTATAAAAAACAAAAATGTTTTGACACATAATAATACCAATTATAATAAAAACATCAGAGAAAATAAAGAAATTGAAAAAACGAAAATAAAGAAGTAAGTAATAACACTGCACAAAAAATCACCAACAATAGCACAGCTCCCTCCACCTCATCTACAAACAATAAAAAAGAAATTCCAAATAATCTCACAACAATCTCTGAACAACAACAAACAACTACTGAACAAACTAAACAAAACATGATTTTAAATAACCAACAACTCTTAAATAGAGTACAAGAAATAATAAATAAACCTGGAAAGCAACTAAATAAAACACATGACGATGCAATGGATTATCAATTAATCCAGTCTAGCGAAGAAGAGTAAATAATTTAACTTAATTCTCCCACCTAATAAACTCTCACTTCCCATCAATATGATCAAAATAATTCAGTGGAATATTAACGGTTACAACAACAATTTTAATGAACTATCTCTTCTCATAAATGAGTATAGCCCTGACATTATAGCTATACAAGAAACTCATATACCTCAGAGCACTTCAATAATTATAATTACTCATATACTATACGAGGGGTACTTTTATAATTTACCCAATGTAACAACATCAAAACAAGGTATTGGCATACTTGTAAAGAAAAATATACCTCATTAAATTATATTTCACAACACTAAAATCGCTTCATTGGAACTGGTTATTAATCTTAATCCTATGCTTTCTATTATTAATTGTTATATTCCACCACACCAACAATTTACTAATCAAGATTTAAATGATATATTACATCCCACCAAGCAAAATTGTTTACTACTAGGGGACTTCAATGCTTGGAGCACTATCTGGGGTTCACAAACAACCAACCCAAGGGGAAAAATCGTGGAGAATCTAATTTTCTCCAAAAATCTAATATTATTAAATGATGGCTCAGTTACACATTTATCTACTCATAATTCATTTACAACCGTTGATTTGTCTTTTTGCAATTCACAAATTGCACCGAGCATATCATGGAAAACTCTTAATTCATTATATGGCAGCGATCACCTACCTATCCTTCTCAGTTTAGGGTGCGACTCCAACTCAACTAAATATAAACCAATCAACAAATTTAAAATTGATAAAGCCGACTGGATTAGCTTTCAAAAGTACTGTGAAACACAAAACACAATTTCAAATGTATCACTTAATGTCAATGCTGAAGCAGCAAAGATTCATAAAATCATCAATTTTGCAGCAAATTCATCCATCCCTCGAACGTCATCTACTTTATATAAAAGACAAGTTCCCTGGTGGAACTCTACCTTAAAAAAACTAAGAACAGAAAAACAAGAAAAGTGGCACACTTTTGTTCGTTTTAGATCCCAAACAAATTTAATTGCTTATAAAAAAGCGAATTCGTTGTTTAAAAGAAACATAAAAAAGCCAAAGAAGAAGCCTTTTCTAAATTCACTGCTGCGATAAACCCCAACTCCAACTCCACAAAGATATGGAATCATATAAAAACACTTACAGGCAATAAACAATTTAACTCTTTTCGATTTATAAAAATGGACCAACACTTCTTTACAACATCAATCGACATATCAAATAATTTTGGGAAATACTGGTCAGACTTATCCAACGACATCCAATTCCACTCAGATTTTGTATCTAAAAAATCGGAAATACTAAACCTCACATATGACAACATACATTTATCTAAATCGGCAAAACAATTGGAAAACAAAATAAACAATTTAGAATTCGAACATGTGCTATCAAATGCTAAAGGCAAAACTCCTGGGTATGACAAAATCTCATATCCAATGATAAAAAACTTGCCAACCTGTTTAAAAGATAGAATAATCAACTTATATAACAATATATTTAATTCAGGAATTTATCCTCAAAACTGGCGTAATGCTATTATATTACCGATACAAAAACCCAATAAAGCTGTAGAATACATCAGCAGCTATAGGCCAATATCTCTATTACCTTGTCTAGGCAAAGTATTAGAAAAAATCATAGCTGAAAGGCTCTCATGGTATTCATTCACAAATAATCTTATAACCTCTACCCAACACATTAGATGCTCTTCTTCACCTTAACCATTTTATTTCACAAGGTCTCTCACATAAGAACCATATTTCTATATTATCCACAGATTTTGAGAGAGCATTTGATCGCATCGGTGTTCATATTGTTCTACTAGAACTAATAAATTGGAAAGTAGGAATCAAAATATATAATATAGTAAAATCATTTCTAACAAATCGAAAGTTTAAAGTTCGAATCAACTCTACATTCTCAAAAAATTACTGTCTATTTAACGGCATCCCTCAAGGGTCACCTCTATCTGTTGTGCTTTTCTTAATTGCCTTCAACGCCATTAATAAAATAGCCTCAAAATACAATATAATTGGACATTCATTATACGCCGACGATGCCGTATTTTTTTCAAAAAATAACAACAATGACAGAGTCAAATTAGCCTTCACAAACCTGCTGAATGATATCAAGCATTGGTCAAAAACCTCTGGAGCCTCACTCTCTCTCAACAAATGTAAAATTCTTCATATCTGCAGAAAACATCATTGTAGCCCTCCAACTAGAGTTGTGTAGCTCATGAAAGACATAGTTCAATTGAACTATTCACTTGACTGAGCGAAGTGAATCATTCATCATACTGAGCGTTTTCAGCTCAGCACTGAGCGTTTTCAACTGAGTGCTGAGCGTTTCCAACTGAGCGATGAGCGCTGAGCTCAGAGCGTTTTCAACTGAGCTGTTTTGTAGTATGCACATATTTCTTTCTGTACTCATGAAAGAGCTGCACAAGCATATTCATTTTGTTTCAATGTTTCATTCGCTCATTTTGTTTCAATGTTTCATTCGCTCACTGACATTGAAATGTGAGCATTGTCTACAACAAAAATAAAACGTTCGTTTTATTTTTGTGAGTTCTGCCATGCTCTGCCGCGTATATATTTTTGCTTTGATATGATACAACGTTTGTATGCAATGTTTCAAGAATTATTAGAGTTTTCAAATTGTTTTTGTTTTATTGAATGTGTGTGAATTAATTTATGGTGTTGTGAGGCAGTAAGAAATAAAGTTTGTAATACAGTTTGTAGGTATATTTCATAAAACAATAATGAAAAAGGGAAATACATAAATGTTATTTTTAAAATAATAATTGAATTGAAAGTTTGTAATTAGTAAAAAAAAATACTATTTCAAAAACAGATTGGTGGGATTATATCTACCGAAAAACGAAATTAAAAAACTACAAACTACTAATATTCTTAATTAAATTAGCAATATTATTTCAATCACTTATTTTTAGAAAATAGATTTCTTATGCACTTTTTTACTATATTGATACATTAACAGAACATAACATTTGACAGGTACCATGAGCGACATATCGTGGGGTTTTCGCTGTTTTTTGAAAGTGATACACTTTTTACGATATTTTTAAGATGTAAAACAATAAAATCTTATAGGCTAAAATTTAGAAATTCCTTTTATAGGTATGTATATAGTAGTTATAACATAAAATAATGAATGTTCTCTTTAATAAATATGTATTGTCTAAACATTTGGTTAGCATCGCAAATTAGAAATAATACAAAAATTAACTCTTATTTCCGAAAAATATTATTAAAAAAAATTAAATTTTATTTTTTGAAATTAAAATTTTAATTGTTATCAGTTATTTCACGCATAAATCTCTAATTGTCAAAATACTTTGTGTTTTTACAATTAACAACAGAAATGTTTGGTTCAATTCACTATAAGCAATTCACAAGATGAAATGGTCATTATACATCATACTGAACTAATGAGCTAAAAGAGCGACCTAGTTCACTTGAGTGAGCTGAGTTGAAAAGAGCGGTCACTTCACTGAGCTAATAAACCCAACTCTACCTCCAACCCTCTTATATAACAACATTAATATCGAACATGTCTCTCAATTGAAAATACTGGGTATTATTTTCGATAATAAATTCAATTTCAGCCAACATTGCATCAACCTGAAGAAAAAAATTATATTAGGACTAAATATAATCAAATACCTTTCATCAAAAAAAAAGTTCCGTTCACACAAATACACTCCTCATGATAACTAAATCCCTAATTCTTTCCAAAATTGATTACGGAATACAAATTTATAGCAACTGCCCAAAAAAGTATTTAAATATGCTAAATTCACCTTATCATGCCGCCATTAGATGTTCAATAGGAGCTTTCCCAACAACAAACATTAAAAACTTACTTATCGAATCAGGATTCCCATCTATTACCGAAAGAATATATGAAAAAAAACATAAAACTAATCCCTAAATTATACATTTGTAATAACAAAATCTACACCGACTCGTCAAAAATACCACAAATCTCAGACGTACCTGTAAAAAACCATCACCGATACACAGGATTGTTGACAATGTTAGAAATTTTCTCCCAACAATACAACCATTACTAATCTCCTCGAAAAATGAACCGTGGTGGCATTTAAAACGCAGTTCATTTATACTTGACCTGCAAAACTTTAACAAACAATCAACTTCTCCAGTTGTATATCAGCAAGAGTTCAATTCTATTCGCAATTCACCCACATACAATACCTGGAAATTCATATTCACAGATGGTTCTAAAACACATTTATATACCTCTTTCGGCATAGTGAATGATAATCACACTCCTATACTCTATGGACTTCTGGAACCACATTGCTGTATATTTACAGCTGAAGCTCAAGCAATTAAACTTGCTGCGGAACATTGCTCAAAACAAAAAGGACGGTACGTTATATGTACAGACAGCAAATCCACAATTTCAGCTATCTTAAATACCAAATATTCCGAACCATATGTAACATACATACGTAATTTTTTAATTAAATTCCCAAATAAAATACGCATAATGTGGGTCCCAGGTCACGCTGGCATTGCAGGTAATGAAGCCGCCGACAAAACTGCATGCATTGCTGCAAAATCTCCAACATACACCTTTTCCACCCATGTGGTAAAAGATCTAAACAGACTTTTATCTAAACACCTTGAAGACAACAAATTACATCTATGGGAAAACTACAACCATCGATACAAACGAATTAATCCCAATGGACTCAAACCTATCTACCCCAACTCTAACTCCCGACAAGAACTACGTGTTTTCACAAGATTAAGGTTGGGTCATACTAAAATTACCCATCAACACCTGCTGAAAAAAGAAGATAGCCCCATCTGCCGTATATGTAACGTACAACAAACTATAAACCACATTCTTGATCAATGTCTAGTATATTCCACAGTAAGATTACAAATTTTTAACACGACGATCCCCAGCTCATGTCTAACTACTCCAAGCCAAAATAACATCACCAAAATCGCCAATTTCATCAAAAAATGTAATTTACTGAACCTTATGTAATATGTTAACTAAAACACCTGTATACCTATGTATATATATTTTATAATATAATTACCTCTGTATATATGTATTAAGAATATATTTATATTATAATCAGTGGAGTCGAAGGTCATAGTCACTAGCACTCTCTTAAAACTTTTATTATATAGTGTCATTTGTTGTATTATATAATATTAATAAAATAAAAAAATAAATAAAATATTTAAATAATTATTGAGATCAGGCATCTATATATATAAAAGTGAATGTGTGTCTGTATGTATGTATGTTTATTATTATTAGTTTGGGCTCTATAGACGGCTAAACGGCTGAACCGATTTGCTTGAAATTTTTACAGTATATTTATGTATGTCTGGAAGGAGCTATAGGTTACTTTTTGTTTTGAAATTTTAAGTGGGCGTGGTACCTCCCATACAAAGTTACTTTTAAAAATCAAATATTTAGGAAACTATAATAGCTATAGTCCTCACATTTTGTATGAGCAATTCCACTGTTTGTTTAAATATTTGCAGAAAAAATGGGAGTAGTAGCCACAGAGGGCGTGGCACCTCCCATATGATGATAATTAAAAAAAATGTATATATGGGAAACAATAAGATATATGGTACGGTTATTCTACCATCAATATTAATATTTAGGACAAGAATGGGCGGACTATCAATAGTGGGCGTGGCACCTCCCATACATATGATGACAAATTATAAATAGGGAAAGCTATATCATCCATCAATATTAATATTTAGGACAGAAATGCGCTGACTACCAACAATATTAAGTAAATGTTAAAATTTGTATACATTTGAAACCCTTATCTATATATAAAAGTGAATGTGTGTTTGTATGTATGTATGTATGTATGTATGTATGTATGAAATGTATAACATTTCCATCTGACTTCTGCAGCATGACGCAATCTATAGAAGAGTTAATAAATTGCGTTTTCCCCAATATCGGACAAAATTGTAAAAACAAGCAATGGTTATGTGAACGCGCGTTACTGGCAGCCAAAAATATAGACGTTAACTCCATCAACAGCAACATTCTGAATACCATCGATGGTAATCTAAAAATTTATAAATCAATCGACACTGTTACAAATATTGAGGATGTCGTCAATTATCCAGTCGAATTTTTAAATTCGTTAGATTTACCGGGCTTTCCACCACATGACTTGCAGTTGAAAATTGGTGCTCCTATTATTTTACTAAGAAACATTGATCCACCACGACTTTGTAATGGCACTCGACTTATAGTAAAGAAATTAATGAACAATCTAATCGAAGCGACCATTATAACTGGAAAGTACAATGGATCAGATGTATTTCTGCCACGTATTCCGATGATAACTTCGGAAATGCCATTTGATTTTAAGCGATTGCAGTTTCCTATTCGCCTAGCATTTGCAATTACAATTAATAAAGCTCAAGGTCAGTCTTTGCAAGTTTGTGGACTAAATCTAGAAAATCCATGTTTTTCACATGGACAGCTTTATGTTACATGTTCGCGAGTGGGAAAACCCACAGACTTATATGTATATGCACCAGAAGGAAAAACCAAAAATATTATATATCCTAAGGCATTAGAATAAAAAATAATTAATAAAAATAATGTATATATCAAACATTAAATAAAAAATGTTTTTCTATAAACTTCTATATTTAACATTAAGGTTATAAATAAGAAACAAATAATGTACTACTTATTAAAATAGAAACTAATTTTAGATAAACTAAATAAGTATATTGTAAATCATAAGATAATATAATAAGAATTAATTTAAAAGGAAAACTGTAGATTTTAATAACTTAATATATTTGTTTAACTCTAAACTTTTTATTTCATTACGATACCGGGTTTTAGCTAGTTTCAAATAAATAACACTGTGCACGAAATTGAATTTTTTTTTTCTGTCAAGAGGGCCACCCAGCAGTTTAAACTAATTCATATATTCGCGTAACTCAAAAACGGTTTAGTTTATTGAATAAACTGAAAAAACGAAATTCCGAAATAATCATCGCAGGCTTTTTAGAAATATATATTTTTTTATGGCAAAAAATTGGAAAATGCATATACGCACTTTTATATTTCTAAATCAACTGCGAAGATTAAAAACATGTTAAGCCTTTCTTAAAGATAATTTTATTGCGGAATTTCGTTTTTTTTTCAGTTTATTCAATAAACTTAACCGTTTTTGAGTTGCGCGAATATATGAATTAGTTTTACTAGCAATAAATGAAGGTGTCAAATCAAAAAAATCATGACTGGATCCAAAGTTTTATGCAGTTAAATTAAAAAAAGGCGATTTTCGCTAGTTTTTTTGAAAAATTTTTGATACCGAACGGACCAGGTCCATCCAAAAAACTTCTATTTCTTATGCAAAGTTCAAATTTTGGGCAAAAATTCTCAAATTGTATAATCGATATCAAAAAGTAGTAACCGATTTTATATGGCCCAATATGTTCCTATTTATTTTGTAAAGGGTTCCGATAAATACTACCCTGGCAATTTTGAGAATTTTTGTGCTAAATTTGAATTTTGCATGAAAAATAGACGTATTTGGATGGACCTGGTGCTTTCGGTATCAAACATTTTAATTTTATTTTACATTTCTAATATTTAATGTAAAGTTTCCTTTTCAAAAAATATAAGTTTGTTATACATCTTTTAAGAAATTTCTTAGATAACATAAAGAGAAAAAAAGTGTTTTATTTTTTAAATAGCGAAAATCGCCTATTTTAAATTTAACTGCATATAACTTTAGATCCAGTCATGATTTTTAAACAATTGTTTTTTGATTTGACACATTCATTTATTGTTAGTCCAATGTAGGAAAAATACAGAAAAGCGGGAAATATTTAGATCCGGTATAATCAAAAAACTGGTGGTAAAAATTTTGAAAATTTTATTTTCAAATGCGAGTATCTTCTAAGCTATAAGAAATAATTCACAGGTGCGACAAGGTTTTTTGTAGTGCTTGACTAGGAGATTCTATGTGTGTAATTTTTTGCAATTCGAAATACAAAAAAGAAGTAAGATCGTTTTAAAAACTTAACATACACAAGGTATCCTACTTTGGGTAGCCCTGGTCGTGCCTCTGGTGAGCCAATGTGGTGCAAATTCAAAACATAAACACCACTTTGCGCGTGTAAAATTTTATTCAAATATGGCTAGTCAAATTTACAGATTTATTTTCATATTTTTTTTTCTGTACCACTGTGCAGCGCACTCTAGTGTGCGTTTTAGGTAAAATTAAATATCAAAAATAGTTTCCTCGACCCCAAAAACAGTAAGATACCACAACTTTCTAGTATAATTAAAATAAATAAGCATTTTTTATCAAATTTTTAATGATTTTTTCTTGTTAGACTGTGTTCCAAAATCAACAACTTCAGATGAGGGTTTTGTTATAAAAAAAGTCACCTTTCATTTGCTTTTGGTTTCATCCTATTCCGATTTTGGTTGTTGCACTGTGTAATGTATGTGTATTATGTATGTTATCTTTAAATCAATTTTGTAATAATAACAAAAAGTAGAAACACTTAAATATGAACATGCACTTTTAAGCATCCACATAAACACTAGTAATCATGTGTGTACTCTGATGTAAAATTAAACATATTATAGAACTGTTGATATCATAGTATGAAGTACTTACGATTGAATGAGACTCAAGTCAGTAATACAACTAAAGTGGATGCATGTTACTACTTGAATAGATATGAGTATATTCGTTTGTATTTATTTATTTTTTTATAAAATAATCTAAAATGTTGCAAACAAAATATTAAACATTTTAGAGTGCTTTGTAAAAGTTTGTTACTTTTGCATCATATGTTTGTTATTAGCCTTTCAAGTATATATATAAGTATTAAAATAAAATAAAAGTTAGAGTACCAATTTCAGCTGTGCGAATCTTAAGTGGCCTTCACCTAAATGTACTGAGAATTATAGAAACTATATATTAACTGTGTGGCATGTCACGTATTAGTATTTTATATCTTGTTAGAAATACAAGTTTGCCCAGACCATAATTTGGTCAAAAAACATATTGGCTACATACATTTTGACAAAATATGTAGATTATTTTTTTTGTGTAATTTCAGAAAATGAAATTGAATATTGAATATTCGAATTTTTTAACAAATTGGTTTTTTGGTATTTTTACAATATTTGGGCTGAAATCTTCTAGATGCAATCAAGTTAGCAAAATTTGTTTACTAAGTAAATGGGTCCCAAAAAAAAAATTTGTGCTTAACGTAGAACATTAGTATAAAACGACAAAAATAATATATTTAATTTCAATGTGTAATTTGTTTATATATATTAGATCAGGATTAAAAACATTCATTCAAAGTATTATTGTATAAAAAACGCATTAAAAAAGTACTTTTTAATTTTGTTTTTAACAAAACCTAAATTTTTTACTTTATTTTTCCGATATAAAAATGGTTTTATATCAAACATCCTTAACATTTAATGTGGTGACTTATGGCAGTTAGATGTATATATTGATAAGTAAGAAACTTGTTCCCATTTTCAAGTTCATGCTATTTTTTAAGGGAGCGAAATAAATAAAACTCAATTCCCCAAAAATTTTAAATGAGCAAAAAAAAAAAAATCATATGTAAACTTTTAGTTCATTTCGTCCTAACATTAAGTGATTGAAAGTAAAATAATGTAAAATCTATGCTTCCCTATTTATATACTTTAATAATAAGACACAAGTAACAGAGCTAAATTCGGCTGTGCCGAATCTTATATACAATTCACCAAAGTATACAAGTTACGTACATTGCCTTTACCCATGCAAAACTCTTCATATAGCAACAACAACAAGAAAAAATCATAATATCATATCAGATGCAATTGCAAAACATCCGAAAATCATATCCATATTGATAACTAACCGAATAAACACAAACATTATTTTTGCAATTGTATGTTGAAAAAATAACAACAAACAAAAATGAAAATAAACGAAACGCATTCAAATACATACAAATTGTGTGTGTTTGATTTATAATTCTTATTCATTTCATCTCATTCCACATTGTAAAATATTGTTGTTGTGTGTGTGTGTGGTGTTTACGTATGATAGAGTTGCTCAATATGAGAACTCATTATAAACAACTCTCTCTTTATATATACCCTTGCCACTCATGGTGAAGGGTATAAAAACAAAAACAAAATACGCAAAGCAATAACCAACACACATCCAAACATACGTTTTGTTGCTTTTTTGTCAAAGCATGCAATAAATTATCTTTTTTGATTAAATTTTCGGATTTTTGCTCATATCTCCGTTATTTATGGACGGATTTAAATAGCAAACTTCTCGAAAGCATGTCTGACAGAATTATTGAAGATTTGGATCCCGAAGATATTTGGGGTTTTCAGAAAATTGATTTCAACAGACAGACAGACGGACATGGCTTAATCGACTCCACTATCTATAAGGATCTAGAATATATATATTTTATAGGGTCGGAAAATTATAATATGGAAATTACAAACGGAATGACAAACTTATATATACCGTTCTCACGAAGGTGAAGGGTATTAAAATAATAGTCTATTAATAGATTGGTAGTAAAACTTTTGAACTTAAAATTTTGTTTATTTCAATAATCTGTCAAGTCTCTTGACTGAATTAAATTTTGAAGTTTTGTGATATGACGGTAAGATAAGATTTCTAGATGCAATCATCGCAGAACAAAGTCCAAGAAAAAAGCCACTATTAACAAAAATACATAGTGATACTCCTTTGGAGGATACTGGATGCCAACTGGTTTTGCAGGCAAATAGCGCAATATTCTGTTAACTGACAAGTCTAAACTATCTCTATTTGGAAATTCAGGCTGTAGGCAATATATTCGACGTCCACTCTATTCTGCTTGTCAAACACAGTACAATATCAAAACAGTTAAAATATTTAAAAATTTAGTGGTACTGCTATTATCTTGTACAACAAAGAATAAACTCAAAACTAGAATTAGGTGGACACAAATCAGGTATGTCAAGAGACAAACAAACACATCATATGTGATGTATAGTTTTAACGTTATTAGAAACTAATTGGAAAAAATTGGTTAAAGCATAAAATCTATGTTATCTCACTCTTGCCACAAAGCATTTCATTGAAAAAGGAACATGAAATACAATCCGCTGTACATGTATTTACAGATATATTAACAAACTCTGTTAAAGTGTCTACGCCCCCTGTCACCATGGGGGATTACAGACATTCAAAATGTCCTAGAAATATTGGGTATCTTATTAAAGAAGAGAAAACAAACGTCAATGGTAAAAATCGCAATCCCTGAGTGTACAGGTTAAACTTAACCAGTGCGAATGAAGACTTCACTTCGCTTTAAAGACTAATAAGGAATCAACTCTGAGAAATTATCTCAAAAACTTAGACCCTACTAAGAAAGCAGATTATAGTATTTAGAAAGCAGTCAAAAATATGCAATGCCCTATTGTATATAAGTCATCCATACTCCACCAGAATGGAAAATGGGCAAAAAATCAAGGGATTCGCCAATCACCTGGATAAAGTATTTACCCCAAATTATATAAATTCTTCTATTAGTGTTAACATTATAAATAATGTGGTGTCACGCCTAATAAAATTCCGATTCTCTACCGTGAAGATGACAATCAAATATCGAAAGGCAGGTTAATAATGTGGTATAGATAAAATTACTACAGCGTTGATAAGCACCCTGCCCTTCTTCATGGAAATATCTGAGATAGTTACGATACCAAAACCGTGAAAAGATGTCACTCAAGTGCCATTAGGCTGTTGTAAATACTCTCGAAACTTTTTTAAAAGTTGCTGCTTGAAAGCCTTATAGTGCCCGTTAACGATAATTGCATTATTTCTTACCATCAATTTGGTTTCAGAAGGAAGCACAGTACTATCGAATAGCTACATCGATCGTTGGTTAAAGGACTGATATTTGGGCTAGTGCTAAATTTCGGACTACCAAATGTATCTTACTAGGTGCTGTTGCTGACTCAACAGAGCCATTGAAAGTAGCAGATACCAACTGGCGTTTGTGCTCAGGAAACGTATTGAGGCAGTAGCATTCGTGATGTACTGGTCGTTGGGCTTGGTTCTCTGTCGAGGTCAGAAGTGTTTGATATCAGTACACTCATTTTGACTTTTATCGGCTGGGAACTTTTGAAGTCAGAGACCATACATTGGACTGGATCACCAGGCCGGATGTTGCAGATATGATAATTGTCCTGGGCTGGTCAGTTGGCTAGCTAGCTATGTATAGCAGGGATTAGATAGCCCTAGCTCTCGAGCGAGGGGATTGTGCATTGATCTGTGCAATCATTGTAAGAAGTTGCCAATTGAGTGTACCTTGCAAGTCATTCAATGGCGGTGATAGACGCATTGTTTCTATCCGGCGTTAAGACTACCGTGGGATTAAGCCTATGCGGCAGGTCCTCCCATACAGATAAACAATATCAAAATTACAGAACAGAGTCATGTGGGACATAATGATCGCCGCCTAAGCAATGGTTACACAAAAACAATTAAAGCCAATTCAGTTGCACTGGCTAATTGGTCCGCGGTCTGCTCTTGACTTGGAGTTAGGGTTGCCAGATTTGGAATTCGGAAAAACATTACGCCTAGGACCAAAAAACAGTACGCTTTTACATAACATAACAATTTATTCAGTTTATAACATTTTGATGTATTAATTAAAAAACAATTAAAATATGAGATCATAGCAAATATTATAATTGCTTTTGTACAGTGGCCAGAGTAAATTCATTTCAAATGTACATTAGTACCTGCTATTTCAAAAATAAATATATAAATATTTTTACTTATATTAGTAAAATGTTTTTTTGATTATTAATTATTTATATACATTAGGGTGGGTCGATTTAGCAATCGATATTATGCCATCGAATTTTCGATAGCTTTTGGCATGAGAAAAAAAAGCTCCACTACGACATATTAAAAAAATCATTTTCGAGGCACCCAAATTTAATTTTTTTTACCTTTTCTCAACTCTTATTTTTTAAGTTATTTTTTTCTAGTTGGTAGTAAAAAAATATTACCTTGCCAAGGTAAAATTGTACGGTAAATACGATGGCGACAGCAGTTTTCCAAAAAAAATGTTTTTCTTAAGGTTTTGGAGGAGTTTTTTTCGAAAAATCTATCTTTTTACGGTTTTTTTAGTAGGTATGTTAAATAAAATTCAACGATTTCAAATTATTTAAATATATCCTATCCAAGGTAAAATTATACGCTTAAAATGATGGCGATATAATTTTTTCCCCACCCTAATATACATATATGTATACATACCGTTACAATTTATTTTATTATCTTTAATGAACAAAATATTTTTAAAAATTACTTTTTAAAAATATTTATTTCCGACTTCCGTTTTCAACAAATTTTAAAATTCATTACAATTATACTCAAAGTTTGTTTTTATAATTACTTCACTTTCTAACAGTGTTGCCAGTTTAGCCTTTTTGAGGCTAAATTTAGCCTTTTTATTTACTCTTTAGCCTCGAAATTTTGGTTTTAGCTTCGTGGCTTTTTTCTAGCCTTTTTTTAATTTGAAAATAGCCTTTTTAAATAAAAAAAGGCTAGAAAAAACCACGAAGTTAAAACCAAAATTTCGAGGATAAGAAGAAAATAAAAAGGCTAAATTTATATTTGTGAGACATTTTAATTTTTATTCATTACTGATTTTCATTTAGCTTTTCAACATACTGAAGAATTTTGCAGTATTAAAAGAACAAATAACAATTGCCAGTACCAAGTATTTCAAAGTGAAATATAGTATTTTATATCTGAAAGCTATAAATGTCTAGCAAATTCGCTTTCAAGACAAAATTGTTATTACACATTATATTCATCGTTATATAATGGACTGGAGCCCCACAAACTCTTGAAGGCTTGTGATACTCGATGGCTGTCATTTGAAATAGCCGTTAAACGTATTGTGAATCTGTACTTCGAGTTAAAACCAGCAATGCTTCAAAGCCAAACATTTAAGTGATTAATATACTGATTATAATTTGGTGTATTATTTTTTTTTAAACCAGTAAGCAATTCAGCGGATTCTCCATAGTTTGTGTTTTCAAATTGTAATACAATGCAGAGAATTTGATACATTATCGTCCTCAATTGAAAATTGTTTAATGTTTTCGCCACATTTTTCATTCAAGTTTGAAGAATGAGAGATAAAATATCGAACGGTTTAATTAGTGACGATTCGGAAAAAAATAATACGGCAAATTAAACTAATTGAGCAATTGCGACAAAGATTTTCATATGAAAACTCTTCGCTAAATCGATTTTTATCCGTTAATAATACACTTAAAATATTACTCGTAAAACCAAAGAAATATATTATGTATGTGAAAATTAGTAAATGCTTAGTACTTAAATTAAAAAAAAAAACAAAATTTAAGTTTTGTCTGTATAAAAATATATATGGGGCATATAGTGTCAAGTGAACCATCTTTTGAAATCGATGTCTTCCGCTAGTTCTATTAGATAGTAATTCAGACACAATTTTTCAACAAGATCGGTCGAAAACTTTCTAAGTTAGAGGGGATCAGAATTTGACATTTTGGCCAACCAGGTGTTTTTTCTCATCCATGTAACTTATTACCTATTGTTCTTAGCAAAATGTGTCCCAAATAGTTTACATAGCTATTTCTTCAGTCTTTGGGAAAAAACAATTTTTTTGACTTTTTTTGCAAAATCTAAAACTGTTGACATTTTTTTTCAAAATGGGCCCTTTTTTAATTTTTTATTTTTTTTGCTCAAGAGAAAGTTAGGTCCATTCCTTTAAGAGGTTTTTGATCGCTTAGTGGGATTCGAGTGGAATATCTATCAAAATAAATATTTTGTAACTCAAGACATACAATTTTTGAAATTTTTTTGCAAAATCTAAATTTTTTTCCAAATAGGGCACCTTTTTTAATTTTTTATTTTTTGTTCAAAATAAAGCTTATTTGCATTGCTTTAAGAGATTTTTGGTCGCTTATGTATGTGTGTATATTTATTATTTATTATTAATGTTATTTCCTGTTTGCTGCTGAAGTGTACCTTTACATTTATTTGTATGAATTTTATGAACATATTTTCAAATTTTTTATTTAAAAATAAATATAAACCTTAATTCTTAATTTATAATATTTTAGATTTTTTTTTTTTTGGCTTTCTTTTAAAGCAGTTTGGCTTTTTCTGGCCTTTTTTCGAAGTCAATATAGCTTCTTTTTTTGCCAGCTCCTGGCAACACTGCTTTTCAAGTATCCAATCAATAGTCTATTCTTCTCCTTTCTCCAAAGTAAAAAAAAAAAAAAAAAAAATTAAAAAGTATTTTCATTTTTGGTCAACAGTTTTTTTGTTTGTACTTTTTTAGCAAAAGTTTTCAAACAAATAAATTCATCAATATTTTTAGTAGAGAAAATTTAACAACTTCAGTAAAATCTTTAAATAAAATATTTAAATTTATGGTTTTAAATCAAATCGATCTTCAATGTATTTAATTACATATGATGGAACTGCGTCAGCCCGTTTTTTAAATAAAGAAACCAAACAAATGATGTGTGATTGTTTCATAACATCTTCGGATTTTTGTAAACAGAACAAAATTGTTTGTTCTAAAATATTAAAATAGAGATATATTTTGTATTGTTGCATTAAAAAGCATTTAACAAAAAAAAAAAAAATAAACAAGTAAGAAAGTATGGTCGGTCAAGCCCGACCAGATAATACCCTACACTAAGTAAATGAGCAAAAACATTTTTCTTTCAAAATTTCAATAATTTATATTCGTGAGCGATTTTCGGAAGTGGGTCTTATATGGGAGCTATGACAAATTATGGACCGATCGCCACGAAATTTGGTCACGTGATTAATGCTTATATGAATGTTATTTATGTTGAATTTTATGTGTATACCAACATTTGTAGGAGATTTATGCTCGTTAAAGTGATTATCGGATGCAGGCCTTATATGGGAGCTATGACTAATTATGGACATATCATAATAAAATTTGGTGACATGAATTCCCTATATATAAAACTTATTTGGACAAATACTTGTGTAGATACCTATATAAATTAAACATTTGTGACGGATAAAATCCACTTTCGGGAGGACATTTGTATGGGGGCTAGGTCAAATAATGGACCGATTTCAGCCAGTTTCAATAGGGATCGTCATTGGGCAGAAAAAATGATATGTACCAAATTTTATCGAAATATCTTCAAAATTGCGACCTGTACTCTGCGCACAAGCTTTACATGGACAGCCAGCCAACCAGCCAGCCAGCCAGACGGACGGACGGACGGACGGACGGACATCGTTTAATCGACTCAGAAAGTGATTCTGAGTCGATCGGTATACTTTAAGGTGGGTGTTAGACTAATATTTTTGGGCGTTACAAACATCTGCACAAATCCATTATACCCTCCCCACTATGGTGGTGTAGGGTATAAAAATAACAGTACATATGCGTACAGATTTGGGTGTTGTGAATAAAACAGTACATCTGCCACCCCTACTTGGAGTACAAAGTGCTTTTGTTAGTTAAGGACAATAACAGGTGCCACTGTTAAGGACAATAACAAGTGTCCCATGTTACATTCGCAATAGTAACATCCATAGGGATCTCAATATAACCATAATAAGCGAGGAGATCAAACTCTCCAGTTTAACCTACCTGTCAAAACTAATGGGTCACCCAAATCCCTTTGCCAGGGAGTTGCTGTCATTTGAGGGTCATAGAAGACTGACACGAATGGAAACACTGGATCTGTCTAGAATACTTATTATAAATTTCTAAAAAGAATGATTTAATAAAGAAAAACAAAATGAAAAAAATGTGTTTAATGCGTATGGGTTTTACATAGGAGCTTTGACTAACCAAGTAACAATCCTTACAGATATATGCAAAAAATAAAAAGTTTGACAATTGCAACACGAGTAATACAACATTTTAAGTTCCTTAACATTTTCAAATTTGCTATTAAACAGAGAAAACAGATTCGTATTCACAACCGAATTTGGCGCTAATCGAATTTTATCGGTTGAATGTACTATCACATAATTCGATTCAGACTACTGTTTATATGGTAATCGCAACAGTTAGTTAAAAAATATTTCGGTTGGAATAACCAGCAATTTATATATACTTACATTAGACTGGCCCAATGAAAAAAACTATATATTTTTTATTATTACTAAATATGTGTTATAAGTAATTTATTTATTGCAATTTAAGTAACATATATTAATATAGATATATATGTATGTACAATAATTTCCTATTGCTAAGAGATGAAAAGACGTTTAAATTTGTCTGTTTTCTTCATTGACACCGGTACATATATTACCAAATAATTAATTTTATACCACGTATCAACATTGAGGTTTGATGACGAATGGCGACGTATTATAACGAAATACTTGATGATAATTCTAAAGAGAATTTATAAAATAATTATCATTAATAAGTGAATGGTTTTAACAAAACGGTTGCAATATAGCAAAGTCATAGCTTCCTTACCATTATTCGTCCTTTCGTCTCTTGGGAACCAGTCAAACATTAAAACATAGGAAACTCTTGGAAGTATGTCTTACTACCTGCATTAATGAAAAATTCTCCAACTGAAAGATTAATAACTTATTTAACATTTAATTTTGTTAAGGTCTACTTAAGCCTGCTATAAAAGAAGACGACATGAATTGATTTCACTCGCTTTTGCGCTACTAGGCCATTATATTTTAAAAAATTTGTTTAATACATTGTACTTAGTGGTTCCTACACCTTATTTTCTTATATATCTTATTACAACATCAGTTGGGCTGAGTAATAAAAATAGTATCAATTTAATAAAAGCGCCTTAATGTATATGGGTAATATTATACGTTTTTGATATTATTTTACTTGAGGTGTTTTGGTATTTCAAGGTTAAGAATGAATACTTTGTTTTGTGGTTGTGGTTTTACATGATAATATTTTAACAAATACTTTACGTTTCGATAGGCTTAGTTTTATGAAAATAAAAGTGGTATTGAAGTTATGCTAGAAATACTATTCGTGCGAGATTTCTGTTATAATTAAGTATGTTACCCAATATCTAACGAACTCACATTTGTATTTAGTTTCATAAAACAAGACTTTGCATAAAATATATTTAAGTTAGATTTAAGAAAACACATAATTAAATATTAAACGTAAGTTATTTTTGAATAATCTCTGTTTCAACTTTTTTTCCAATAAAATACTTTACACACATATAAGTGTGCTTATCTAAATACCCTCTTTAAATAAAGTGGCAAATTTATTAAAATCATGGTACGAGTATTGTATATAAAAACACAATCAAAACTATAGCGATGTGTGCTAAAGTTTTAGAAAATAATATAACCATAAAATATGTAAAACAAACCAATATCTTTAAGATACACAACGTTATAAGAATTATGTATACGAATTTAGCATCAATAGGTTTAAAAAACGTACCATGTAAATTATTTGAAGAAACCAAAAATCATATCACGCCAAAATAGCGCCAAAACACAAACACACAAAGTAATAATATACAAAAGATAAAAAAGCTATAGAATACTCTTTGTTTAAATAAAGAATAAAACAAATTTAACATATGTGACAGGATGAAAACAAAGGCCGAGACCATAAACTATGAAAAGTTCTTTAAGAAGACACTGGTGTGGAAGACAATGAAATAAAAAGGATTAAACTAAAAGGAAAAATATTTCTAGGAAAGAAATTTATATTTTATATGGGTTTATATTTGGAATACAGCATATAATGTAGGTCAATCTAAAATGTTTTAGAAAAGTATAAAGTAACAGTTACTGATACGAAACGAAAAGTTTCAATAAAAAATTTAATATTTCAACCTAACACTTCTGAATTCGATAAGTTTTGGTATACATGTTTTCCATGGCCATATAAGTTTTGAAGTTCTCCAGAATTTCCAAACTAACTTTAGTTTGGTTTATACTTATATAAGTAAAAAGTTCATATTTTCTTAATAAATGCCTGCAAAATACCTAAAGTATTACTGATTTTGAACTGTTAGTCTGATAACTAATAAATCACAGATTTTAAAATTATTTTCTTGAAACCAAATTTTATTTTCTATTTTCTAAAGGCGTCTCTTAAAAGTAAGAAAATATATTTTACTTTATACGATTATACTCATAAAAACAATTTTTGGAATTGGAGAAACATAAATGAAGATCTCATTTTGCATGATTTGCGCCACCTTTTTTGCCTAACCAGATTGGAAAGTGGTCGATATTGTCATAACGGAAGTCACTAATTGGCTTTTTTGCTTTTTCTGCAACTTTTTAACTTCCTGGCTGTGGATCTTCTTGTGGAGTACCAGCTGATGATGAGTCAAGGCGGATAATTTAAGCCGTCTGCCATTCTTATCATTTTTTAATATAACAAAAATGTAAAAAACTATACAATATAACACGCCGATAAATTTAGCCGCAACAGTGCCCTGAGGCACCTCTTATCTTTGCGTTCTCAACACACTTTTTGTTAATTGTTTAACATTTAAAAACTCATAGACTGAAAGAAGAATATCTTACATTTAAAAAAAATATATATATCGAATAGATCGGGCGACTAAAAGTTAGTAAAACTTTAATTTAAAAATTAATGCAGAAAGCATTTCGACCTTCGAGGGAAATGTTAACAAATCTGTAAATAAAGTCACCGTTAAATTTTAAAAAACAAGTAAGAAAGTAGAGTCGGTCAAGCCCGACCATATAATAACCTACACAAAGTAAATGAGCAAAAACATTTTTCTTTCAAAAATGCAATAATTTATATTCGTGAGAGATTTTCGGAAACGGGAACTATGACAAATTATGCATCGATCACCACGAAATTTGATCATGTGATTAATGTCTATATAAAAGTTATTTGTGTCGCATTTTATGTGTGTACCAACATTTTATGGAGATTTATGCTCGTTAAAGTGATTATCGGAAGCAGGCCTTATATGGGCGCTATGACTTATTATGGACCGATCATAATAAAATTTGGTAACATGAATTTCGTATATATAAAACTTATTTGGAGAAAAACTTGGTTAGATACCTGTATAAATTAAACATTTATGACCGATAAAGTCCAATTTCGGGAGGACATTTGTATGGGGCTAGGCGAAATAATAGACCGATTTCAGCCAGTTTCAATAGGGTTCGTCCTTGGGCAGAAAAAATGATATGGACCAAATTTTATCGAAATATCTTCAAAATTGCGACCTGTACTCTGCGCACAAAGTTTACATGGACAGCCAGCCAGACGGACGGACGGACATCATTTAATTGACTCAGAAAGTGTTTCTGAGTCGATCTGTATACTTTAAGGTGTGTGTTGGATTTTTTGGGCGTTACAAACATCTGCACAAATCCAATATACCCTCCCCATTATGGTGGTGTAGGGTATAAATATATAATTCCTTTTTGAGGTAATTGGTGTTTTGTAACCAATTAGGGTTAAAACTTATATAAAATTCATAATCGGTTCTCGAATTCCAAATAGATATAGCTCCATATTAACGTTTTTGAATTTGACCGATGGCATGTGTTATGTTGGCTTTGAGGACCGCTGTGGTTTGTGGCTTATTCGCATAGACCTGCAATTTAAAGTGATAGCTTGTCTTAAAGCAGTATGTACCGACGATGCCGCCAGACCAAAATTGACTACAAATAGTGAATTTTTTTGGGATGCATTGGACGCTCTTGGATCTCATGTGTATTAGTATCTTCTCAAATTCGACAATTTTGTTTGATGACTTACCCATTCACCTAGAAATGGGCCACATCGTAAAATTTTATCATTTGCACTTGTTGTTGAATGCCATATCTATCCATGGTGATTTGGCAAAACAAACTCAATAAATAACAGCCAAATCGACAGATGTAGCTTTAAAAATATGGCCGCTATCAACTGTCAAAGTTCGGAAGCCCCTATTGTAAGACCGTTTAAATTAGTACTCAAAATATTAGACAATTTTTACTTACCATTACGCGGTTCAAAAGTTATATACAATTGAAACTGCACAATTTTATATCATTATTTTATAAAATTTTAACTTTGAGCCTCAATAGAATTCAAACCAAATTTATAAATTTTAATCAACTATAAATGTTGCACTATCATATAGAACTCGCGTACCAAATTTCATTAAATTTGGAAGTGGTAAGTACCGTAATACCTTGTCGAATAATTTTCAAACATTTAGTTTGAAAAATATTTTGGATTCACAACAATACAATGTAAGTTGTGAATAGGACAAACATTGCGAAATTAATCATATATATGTGTTCTAAGTAACTTTACAATGGCTCTGCGTATTTTGGGCGTATAATTTATATAAACTTTATTCTATAACAGAACATGGAAATATTTTTTTGGTGTCTACATATGTATAAAATTTCGCTGCGAGGGTGTTAACGTTATGGGTGTGCGAAAGAAATATGTCCAAATCACAAAGTAACCCTTGAACCTTTTCTTTATAAATATTATTTTTTTTTTTTGTTATTTTAGATGTTTTTTTGCAGAAAAGGGCAAAATAACAAAAAAAAAAAAATAAAAATAAATAAAGTTGAATTAAATGTTATACTTTAATTCAGTGGAAAAAATACAGCATCATGAAACTATAAATTTTCCGATTTGTTATGGAGCATAAATTTAAATATCTACAATACTTTGACCAGCCTAAATAATTGAATTTGATTATAGGTATAAGCAGAGTATTATACGTTTGTGCTTATTTTTGTAACGCTCAAACCTTCTTAAATTAAGCATGCTAGGTTCTTAGGGAAACGCTGATGTAGCAGTCTCATTGAATTATCTGACATGGATTTGGGATGCATTGGTGCATAAATCAGAAAGAGCAGTTGGCTATTAAGGCCGGATATGCGAATCGCGGTTTCATTCACTCTCTACTCCATTTTTCTATCTTTTTCTTGGCGACCTGCAACATTTACCATAAATCTTCCAACATCAACTTTAACTTACCCTCATCACTTTTTCTTTCTGTCTCTCGTTCTGCATTTTTCGACTTGCAGGTAATACACTTGTGAAACAAAACTAATTAAACTAAACAAATCGTATGAGAATCACATTTTTCCCTACAACTATTGAAGACAATCCACTGAAATTGGACACCCTACTTTCTTTTGGTTTTATATATATGGCTATAATGATATGCATGTAAATATATTTTGAAGTCGTGATTTACAAAGTATTTGGTTTCTTTGAAAATTATAATATCATCACGTTTTTTATTGTCAAGTAGATTTTCATTAAAAAAGCCACTCTGACCATGAACTTTTATGACGTTTACACAAGAAAAACCAAAAGGCAAAGTTCATCAACGTGCTTTGAATTCATTCTGAAAGTATAAATGTTTGTGTTATTGTGAGTAAAAACTTTGTTTATGCCGTACTTTTAAAAAATATATTCTAGTTAATAACTAAACATGTAGAAAAATAACGAAATTGTTTCATCAGAACCCATTAACACTATTAGTAATTTTTTTAAGCGTTTAAAAAAAACCTTATCTTCTAGAGAAACATATATTTCGAATGAAAAATAGCTAAGTTTCATTCGACCATATATTAAGCATAAACAAATGCGATAGTATAGTCAGGTGTTCCCGATCTTGAAATACCCTACCCTAGCATGAAAAATTAGTAATAAATGGCGTATATTATAAAATATTATGTGTTATTTGAAGAAAATAATTTACAATTTTATGTGAGAGCTATGGTCAATTATGGACAGATCCAAACAAAACATAGACAATTGATATTTGTATAAAATAAATTACATAATTAATATTAATACACAATTTAATATTCATACCAGCATATTAAAGAAATTTATGCAGGAGTGATTTCCCAGATTTGGCTTTTTATTGGATCAATGGTTAATTATGTACCAATTATCTAAAAATATAGAAGTGTGATTAAGGTTAATAAAAAATATTATTTTGCGAAAATTTGTTGGCATTAAAGAAAGGGGCTTTTTATGGATGATGTAGTCAAGTCTTTAAAAAATGTTTAAAATGTAATATGTATATCAATAAAATGGATTCTAATTTTAAAAAGTCGCGAATTGCACTGTATTTAGTTTTAAACCGAACAAATATATACAGAATAATTGAATAACACCCTAAAATATGCTACATATTTTATTATTTAGTAAAGCACAGCAAAACATTCACTGGGCGTATACTTATTATATTGCATAGTACGAGAATTTAATGTTGCTCATACGCAAAGTGTAGTCAAAAAGAATTGTTTGATAAAATGAAAAAATTTTTAAATTTAATATTTAACTCTCACCGAAAACAAAATTCTCAGCAGATTTTAATTTAAAAAATGTTCTTCATTAGGAAATATTATTTTTCCCGCAATTTTATTTTATGTTACAAATTGATTATTTTTATAAAAATATTCAGAAACAAATTACATACGTTGACATTTCAATTCTAGAAGTTACACAGCATCAAATTTAAATAAATAAAGGTTGACTTAAAATTTTAGTTAACCCATTAGTGGATGAAGTTCCCTGGCTACTTTCCTTAAATAATTTTCACCAACTATTACTAAAGATGATCTGATGTATTCGTTTTAAAAACATTTTATTAAAAAAAACTTATAGTTTTGAAGTTATAGTTTGAACCGTCCCTTATAAGGGACACGGCGCAGTAGGTACTCTAGGCGTATGATAACAAAATTGAACGTTTAATTGAAAGGGGAATTATATGGGAGTTATTTATGAAGGGATCAAGGATTTCAGTTGATACGAAAATGACATGAAAGGAATTTCTGAATGATACCAATATTTTATAAATGTAGGAGACTTATGCCCGTTAAAGTGATTTTTGGAAAGGAAAGAGAGCCATGGTTACCGATCATTCCGAAATTTGGTAGAATGATTTCTGTCAATAAGGAAATTAATTTATTGATTAATAAAATCAAAGGATAATTGTCTTCAAAATCATGACCTATAGTTTGTTTACAAGATTTACATCAGCGGACGGACTTAATCGGTTAATTGACTCAGAAAGTGATCCTGAACAAATTGGTATGGGACAATAATGGGAGTTGAAACAATATTGTGGTGCACTATAGTAATGTACGATGTAAATTCACATATTTTACAGGCATTTCTGTGTAGAAAATTGTTTATTGCACAACATTTGCATGCAACACAGTACACAAAATGTCATTTTTGTTGAATATTCTTCTAATTGTATTTATTTTTAGTTTAGTGATCAGATTTGAATGGAATTATTTTAGCATTTAAAGCGTTTTCCAACAAGAAGTGTTATTTTTAATCACCCGGTATTTCGGTAGCTGTCACTTTTGAAGCTTTTATTCTTTGACATTTGACAAGTGGAAACTACGCCGTTACTAAAAATGGAACGATACACGCTTCAACAACGCATTAAATTTATTAATATTCACTACAAAAATGGTGAAAATCTTGGAGTTGCAGTTCACAAAACTAAAGCATTTTTGGGTCATCGAGCAGCACCTTGTCGGAACGCAATATAGAAATTGGTGGAAAATTCGAGCTGTTGGGACAAGTTAGTGATGTGAAGAATAAAACCCGTGCATGTCGCTCAAGAATAACTGACAATATTGCTGCTGTAGCCCAACGTGTTGAAGAAAACCCAGATTTGTTCATTCCTCGTCGTTCTTTGGACCGTTACACCGCATTTTATTGATATTGATCTGGACAATGTTTACTATCAACAAAACGGCGCTACGTGCCACACAAGCAACGAAACCATTGCTCTTTTACGGGAAAAGTTTCCGGACCATGTTATCTCTCGAAGTGGTGATCACAATTGGCCACCGAGATCTTGTGATTTAACACTTTGCGACTTCTTCCTTTGGGGCCACGTGAAAGATAAGATCTACGCCAACAGTCCAGTGGCGTAAAAAATATACCTGTACAATAATTTGTATATTTATATGTTAGCTTAAATATAATATTTCATTTCCAAACAAAATATTTCACGAAAGGTATGCAAAAAGTTTATTTATTATAATCAGATTTGAAATTAATGAAATGTATCATAAACCATAGAGAAAAGCATAATACCTAGTATAAAGTTTTAACACCATATAAAAAATAAACTTTTTAATAGTATGAACAAAACTAAGCTCTTTAACGCATTTATATTAAATTTCTTGGAAAGTTACCTTTTCTATATTCTTTGTTGTTATCTTCTAGTACAAAATCAAATAAGTGTAATAGTTTATTTTGTATAAGTTAGTGTTTATCCTCGGTTAGGTAGAGAACTAAATACAATAATATTATAAGAAAATATGTTTCAGTTTATTAAATTTCTACGATTAGTATTATATATTTCGCTATCATACATACCTCTCCCCCTTTAGTGCAAAACCATACAATATTATTTAAACTATTAAAAGGGTGTTCGCTAACTAGGTTCTGACAATTCCATGTTTCGTTATTATATGAGTTATCTATACATGTAATTTAGATTTAACGTGTCTACAGATTTAAACACCAATGGATGTTATAATCTTCTAAGCCGAATCTTATATACCCTTGAAGATGGATATACAATATAATACTGATAGTTGTGCATTTGCATTTGTTATTGTTAAATCTTCAGTTACTAGAAAGTTTCAGTGGTAAATTTCACTTTGCTCGATTTATGCATTTAAATGTTAACGGGATGAAATTCGAACAAATTGTTTTTTACCATGGAAACTGTACATGTGTGCACTGTTTTGTGCACCCGATTGTGAGCAAATGCGGCACCCATCTTGCGTAAAGCTTTCTCATATCCAACGGATCATTCAAAATGAAAGCACTGAACCACGTGAGATGCCTATGGCTTCCACAATCTCTCGCACTTTCAATCTCAAACCAATACCATATCATTATTATTTTTAATTATTTCGGGTCTAGAGACTTCAACTGAGTATCCAGTATTTATCAAGCATAGCCTTGGTTTGAGTGATGATTTTTTAAGCAATACATAATGCTTAATGACCACATGAAATTCACTTTTTCTATTTTCTCTTCTATTCAAGTGTTATTCTGCTACCAAATGCTGCCAAACACAAACTAAATGACGCAGCTTGTTAAAATTTGAATAGGAGACAGATGACTGTTGATATGAGCAGTGTTTACCTTTCAGTTAAGAGGCAGGAAATTAAAAAATTCAAGGACTTATTGACACACCCTCATAGTTTTTGTTTTGTTATTGATTTTACTTTTGTTTTGTTCAATAAATTTTTTTGTTTCAAAATTTGCCTAAATGTGAATTCAATATTAGATTATAATGAAAATGTTTTTAATTTAATAAGATTCTGAAAATAATAAAAATCTCATCTGAAAAACATAAATTTGTTCCAATAAAATATGTATTAATTATTTATTCAAATTGAACAAATTAATTAAATGTATGTATGTAGTTGTCTATAATTATGAACTGAAAATAATGAAATGCAGTTCATTCCATATACATATGTACTCTATTTTTTCTGTGTAACTTATATATGTTACTTATAAATATTCATATATGTACCAAAATTTGTATTGTAATAAAAATGATAAAGTCGGTACTACTTATATGGCTTTTAAAAACATTAAAAACGGTATGTGCTTACCGAATATGGTTAAAATCGGAGAATCCATGGTTAAAAGCATATGTTTTTTCTGTGATATATATGGGCATTTCTTGGGGTCACGAACGTACGTTCGTACGCTTTTGATGTCCAAGAAATATAGAAAACAAAAATTTTCCTAGCATTTTTTTGCGATTCGATAGCATTTTGGTAGCGCTATGTTTGGTGAAAAAGATGGATTTCATCGAGTTTAAGTTTTCATAATGATAGTTAAAAACATGTGGTAACGAACGTACGCAAAATAGAAGTCAAATTTGGCTTAGAGTAGTAAAATGTAAAAATCTGAGAAATGGAACGAAATATTTAAAAGTGTATTAATGTAGGTCTCTATCCGGTACTCACACAATAAAATATCTCTTTTGGTTCTTGTTTAATTGGCTTAAGTATCGGTCGCGAACGTACGATTTTTCCATATGATTTTTTTATTATTATCACCATGCATTTTCCCATTAATATCTTAAAATTTCCTTAACAAACAAGTAAGAAAGTACAGTCTGGCTTGACCATATTTGATAATACCCTACACTAAGTAAATGAGCAAAAACATTTTTCTTTTAAAATTCAATAATTTATATTCGTGAGTGATTTTCGAAGTGGGCCTTATATGGGTGCTATGACCAATTATTGACCGATCACCATGAAATTAGGTCATAGAGTTATTTATGTTGAATTTTATGTATATACCAATATTTTTATGAGATTTATGAACGTTAAAGTGATTTACGGAAGCGGGTCTTATATGGGAGTTACGATTAATTATGGACGGATCATAACAAAATTTGGTGACATGAATTCGGTATATATAAAACTTAATTGAAACTATATTTGTGTAGATACTTACATAAATTAAACATTTAAGATCGATGAAGTCCAATTTCGGTATGACATTTGTATTGGGTCTAGGTGAAATAATGGACCGATTTCAGCCGAAAAAATTATATCGAAATATCTTCAATAAAACACGATGGTTATCAACATTTTATTTTTCGATCCTGGTTGGCTAATCGGAGGAAAGGTCCATATAGTATTTATGTAGCGTATAATTGATGTTTTTTATTAGTAAGAATTAAATATTCATCATACGTCTTTAATTCAAAACCATCCCATCATAAAATGACATGGCAAAAAACTAGTTTAAGCTGCAGTTCAACTGATGATTAGTTTTAATTTCCTCATATAACCCCAATTTTTTTTTTTTTAATAATCTACCGAAGCGTGCTAGTGATTTTGTAAACATCAAAACACTATAGGAATAAAACCATCTGAACTAAATTTCAATAATTATAAAGTTTATAAAAATCGCTTATGATGATGCTGGACTAAATAATACTAAATGCGAAGATGTGAATTTTTTTAAGATTTCCGATTAAAGAAAAAAATAAATAAACGTCTTATTACATAGCATATAACGAACAAATTTCATAAACTTTAAATATAAAGTCGATTGGGTTTTAAACACTTAGTTGTTTCTTTCAATTTAAAAAACTCTGTACACCATCTGGTTCTAATTGACTTGTGGTTAATTTTTTAATACTCTATAGCAAACACAACAACATTCATTAGTTTCGTTTACATATGATAACGTTTTTTTTTTTAATTTATATTAAACCAGAAACTTTATTTCATCAAAAATTGTTCACCAAAAATTTTAGAACAGGCGAAAATAATATGCTTTCGTGTTTTTAATTAAATGTTTAAATATTTATGATATTTTCAATTAGATCGTGGTAAGTGTAAATTTCATTTATTTTAATATTTTCAAATAAACATGAACTGTATATCCTGCTGAGTTTAATTTGAAAATAATTGTTAATTCAGTAACACTGAATGAACTACTACGTGGGTATAAACAATACTTTACTAAACTGTGTATATGAAACTAATTATGTCAAGGTTACTTGTTCATTTATTATTTGGATATTCTAAATTATATAATTTAATATCGATTTATTTAAATAACTTTTAAATTTTACATTTCTAGTGACACTAAAAGGTGTACATTATTTTGGTGAATCTAGGCTTTATATTTAAAGATATTTATACATAAGAATGATTGGAAATTTAATTATTATGTAATTACTAAAATTGTTGTTCATATTATTAGAAATTTGGTTAGGATTCTATTGTCAATTATTGAAAGCTTAAACTAGTTTGTTAAAGAATTTATTGACATTAAGTACGTTGAGCCAGCCACACATTCCTCTGTTTGATAGTGAAATAAATTTCTGTTGACAGATTCGTTCATCACTCATTTTAGAAGCATGTGTTCTTATCTACGCTTATGTTTACTACCAACAAGATTAACGACCACTTGAAAGCTAAGTTAGAAGAATAAGAACAATAAATGTTATGCGTCAAATAGACTATTATTAAATGTGTTAAGTAAAACTGTATAATACACAATGGACAAAAAAAAAAAAAAAGATAACATGTGTAGGTAAATTTTTTCAGCTATAAATATGAACAAGGAAATTAGTAAAACGAACTTTAGTTTATACAAGTTATTTTGTATGCCAATATTTTATTTAATTTGTATTAGTCCAAAAAAAAAAATAAGAAACCTGAAACCACAGGCCGCAGTTTTATAAAAACGCCATATCATTCTCATTTTTTAACCCACCACCAAAAATATGGTGGCTATATTGATTTTATCATTCCATTTGTAACACATCAAAATATTGGTCGTAGACCCACTAAAGTGTTCCCTAAGCATATATAAAAGTATATATTAATACGATCTCTCTATGTCCGACCGCTTGACCATTTTCCCAAAATATGTTGATCCGAAACGTTTGGTATTGAAAATTTTAAAAATTGGCCCAACCGAAAAATGTCCGTCCGACGCTTAAAATATATAACAATTCAATTTTTATTTGCGAATAACTAACTCACGAAAACAATTCTTGATTTACGACACTATTTGCAAATAAGATTCTAAACATTGCCATATGTTTTAACGTTTTTAGTTTATTAAGACGTTTTCTAAATATTTCATTGCGTTTTTCCATTAATTGGATTGCAAGACAAACAAAAATTGTTGATTCCTTCATTTGCATTTGCTGAGGGTATATACAGTATCGGCCAAAACTAAAGCACCCCCTCAATGGATTTTTTCAAATAATAATTTTTTTGAAAAAAAAAGGTTTTTTGGATGTATTTTGTATATATTTTATTAACTTAAATTGTTAATGTTCTTATAATGTTCATTTAGTAAAGGATAATTTTATGAACAATTAATTTAAAATGATAAAACATATAAAAACACAAAACTCGACGGACAAAACAAAAGCACCTCCTTATAAGATGTCTAAAAATTTGACTATGCTTCTGCATATTTGGAATGTCAGTTAACGGGACTCACAACGGATGCATTTAAAAATTCCAGAAGATAAAAATAAAGGAAGGCGTAGTCTATATAATTTAAGTTTTATACAGTTTGTTGTGCAAAAAACAATGGCTATCAAGGAACATGTACTTTAAAATTAAAGTTATTGAAGACTGGAAGGCAGGCTTATCATGGCATGAATTGAGTAAAAAATATTCAATTAACAGATCAGTTATTTCCAGGCTGATTCCAAAGTTTTTGCAGAATGGTCGTATATCACCAGGGCATTCTGCAGGACGCCCCCGTAAAACCACACGTTACGATGATTCCTTGATCAAAGAAGCAATGCAAAAATATCCTACAGCATCAGCTAATCAACTAAGAACAAGTTTAAGATTATGCGTTAGCGAAAGAACAATCCGTAGAAGAGCAGTAGAAGCAGAATTATTCAGCCGATGACCAGAAAAAAAACCATTTATATCAGCAAAGAACAAGAAAGCTAGACTGGAGTTTCCCAAATCCCATATCAACTGGAGTGTCCAAAATTGGAAGACTGTACTGTTCTCTGACTAATTCAAATACAAATAAAATAGTTCCGATCGAATAAAATGCAGGCGAAAAGGAGAAGGACTAAATACTAAGTACTGCAAAAGAACTATTAAACATGGAGGGGGTAATGTAATGCCCTGGGGTTGCTTTTGTGGTCAAGGAATTGGGCCAATTCATAAAGTTAATGGGATTATGGGTCGGTTCATGTACCGTGATATATTGAAAGATGTAATGTTGCCTTATGCCAGTGAAGATATGCCACTTATAGGGAGGTTCCAACAGGATAACGATGCTAAGCACACCTCCAAAGTTTGTAAGACTTGGCTACAGTGCAATAAGATTCAAGTTCTTCATTGGCTTGCTCAAAGCCGTTGTTATAGCCTGGGAAGGAATACCGCAAGTCACCAGAAAAACTTCATATCTTCTTTTTAAATTAAATTAATTTTTTTTTTTATATTAAGAGTTTTGTCGACTGTCCTATTGTGTTTATATAAAATGCCGATTAATGTTCTCCCCAGTAGCTGTATTTGGCGAAGTCTTCCTCATATAGAGCCACAGACAATGATATCCTTGATATAAAGCCATCTACAGCAACACCGAAAGTTAACAAGTTAGAAAACAATATTCGGCTGTGCTGGATTTTAAATACCCTCCACCTAAATATAGTGAGAATTTTAGAAACTACATTGGTGTATACAATAGAATATCCGTATTCAATAGAGTGGGTCGATTTGTAAGGCCAATATTTTTTGATATTGTGCCATCTATTTCTAGATACCTTTTGCCATGAGGAAAAAAATGTTCAACTCTTCAAAAAATTTACTTTTCCCAACATTACTTTTTAAGGTTTTTTACTATGTAATAAAATAAATCGTCTGATTTATTTATTTTTTTTTAATATAACATTAAATAAACTCATTCAACCCTTGTGGTGGTGGAGTATATAAGGATACCGTACTCATGAGCCAAATGAAAGTTTGTTTATCTGTGAAACATTTGTAACAATTCCAGAAAATCTGTGGAATCTGATATATTAGACACGAATACACAACAAATCACATATATGCGATGTATTCCTCAATACAAATATAAGTTGTTTCTATGATTTTATAAAAAAAATTACACATATTCACCATTTCTCCGTCATAAGTGGGTTAAAGAAAATAACATGTTTTTAAACTGTTAAAATATATCTTTTCTTCGAATGAAATATACAAAATAACACATCGTTTACACCGAATATAATAAAAATGTCAATTAAAAGGTGGATTTAAAGGAGTTAATCCACGGAATTTTCTGTAGTCTGTGGTGAATATATCCAAATAAGTGATATGTAGTAGAAGCCAGGCTATGTTTATATTTACATGCGTTTAAAAGTTTTAGCATTAAATATTTGATTACGTTTAAATAAAACCATTTTTGGTACAATCATGTACAATATTTGAACAACCTTTTTATGCTTCACATATTAAACGATTGGTAGATTTTTGTGGTTTTGGGTTTTCTTTGTGTTGTCGTTTCTAAAGATTCCATTTAGATGGAAAAGGTACACAAGTAAGAAGTGTGTTTAATTTTGAAATTTATAGTTGCTGATAAGACGTCAATAACGAAGGAAACGTGGATAAAGGTGTACGGTTTTTAAATTTAAGATGATTTTCATTTTTGCTATAAGATATTTAAAAAAGAAATTTATTTTAACATTAACAAAATATACGATTTAGGAAAAAGAAATAACGCATTACCAGAAAAAATAATTCCAAAACTGGTTTTATTTAAATTTGTTCATAAAGTCCACATTTGGTGAAGGAAAATATAATTGTATTTAAGAATGTAAAAGCGTTTATACTTGTACATTTGGAATAGGTTGGAATTTATTTTGCATTTTTTGGCAAAAAGTTAAAAAAAATTCCAAATACACAGAAAAAACAAAGGTTGTTATTCAATAAATACATACATATGTATGTATACATGTCATACATATTTATGTTGTTTACGCTATCAGATTTGGTTTATATTGATTCATCTTATACATAAACTATCGGACATCAATTTATCTAATGAAAAAATCAAGATGACAATAATAAACAAATTTACAGAAGATACATTACTTCAAGTCACTATATTACTTACCTGTGTACAGAATATTAGCCGATTAAACACTGTCTTTTGGATATTAACTACACCCATAAGAAATAATAACCTGATAAGAGAGCGATTTTGATGGTTAATAATTTTTATTCAACTTACCGAGAAAATGCAGAAAGAGGATTAGAGACCAAACCATTAATGTCCATGGGCATTATGTTACTTTTAGTATTGTCATAATGTACGGACACTATGCCGTTTTTCTTACGTTACAATTTTTTTTAGTTAATCTTATTTTTATAAAATTTTCGGAACAAATCATGATCCCAGTAACAGTTTTTATTTTCATAGATGTTTTTCTATAATTAATATGTATTTATTTTGCGTAACAGGCAGTGCCGCGACAAAAAAATATTTTATTATCAAGAAGCAAGAAAAACTTCATTTAGCGAAGCCGCCTGCCGCGTTCTATGGAGGAGAAAGCCACTAAAAAACAATTCCAGCAAACAAAAATTTTTCTAAGATGCAATAATTCCATAATGACTTTATTTCACTTATTCCATTGGAAATAAGGTCATATGGTCACGGCGCCGTCAATGATACCCATAATGATCAGATTATTATCAGGTATTATTTCAACGTGCGAGAGATGGTTTGTTTTGTTCAGAATTGGTGATTTTGACACGGAAGAAAAAGATCGGCCAGGCCAGCCAAAAAAGTTTTAAGACAAACAATTGGAAGCATGACTCCACGAAGATTGTTATCAAACTCAACAAGAGCTTTGCAAGATCACTGGGAGCTACTCAACCAGCAACTTCAAAACGTTTGTGAGCAACAGCATTCGCCCAAAAACAGAAAAATTGGGAATTATATGAGTAGAAGCGGAGAGAGCTTGAAAAACGATTTTGCATGTCCAAAATTCTGCTTGAATGCTATAAAAGTAAATGTGCACCAAATCCCTGCGATTAAAAATATATCCATTACGATTACCCGATGCGTAGGACTTCATCTGTGAAGCCCGGTCAACCAGCCGAGTCGACACCAAAGCCAAATATCCATGGTGCTAAGGTAATGCTCTGTGTTTGGTGGGAACAAAAGGGTTTTATATACAAAGGAAATGGGAATACCAGGTAAGTACCCTGCATTAATGAAGTGTTTTAAAGATGAATTGGGTATTAAAAGATGGTTAATGCCGCGCGACAGGTTCGCCAAAGAAAAAAAAAATTATATATTATCACAGAACAACTAACTGCCATAAATAAAAATCCGAATGAAACAGAACGCAACAGCAACGGAAAGTAGAGACTAATGAGGCCTTAAAAATTTAAAAAAATCCCAATAGTCTGTTAAACTGTATATTAAATTTTATTTTTGTTTTAAAGTAAACAAAAAATATTTACAGTCATTAAAAACAAAATATCTATTCTATTAAAGTGTCTGTTAAAACCAAAAAAAATCTAGTTACATTTTGTAAAGCAAATAGTCGTTTTTAATTATTCAAACCAGTTGCTAGCAGTGTTAAGTACAGTTGAAATATTATTAAAACAAAATAAAATAAATAATGAAAAACAAATATTTTCATCGGGAACAATTTAGCATATTTTACATCAAGTAGCAGAGAAAGGCTAGAAGTGGATTTTTTTGGAAGTAAGTAGACCTATTATTTATAAAATATGCAAAGTAGAATATAATCTTTTTTCTAAAAAAATATATATGGATCTTAATCAATCAGACGTAAATTAAAAATTTCGACTTTTTTGGAATTTGATTTGACCATCAATTCTAATTAATATAGTATGAAATGTGTACACAAAATTTATCATTTCATAAAAAGAAACATCAGAGATTATTTTTTTAAAAATAAAGTTCTTCTTAACTGTTCCATCATCCAACTCTCACACCCTGATGATTATGGTATTTTCCAACACCCTTCAAATTCCAGACTTTCTGAAGTGAAAAAATGTCTCAATTTTATTAAATTAAAAATAATTTGAGAGTTTTTGGACGTTTTAAAATAGAAGAGCTTTGTAGATTATTTAAAATAAAAATCGAGAAAAATAAGAACATGAAACTCAAATAGTAGCTCAGAAAAGTGCAAACATCGGTATTTTCAACACCTGTATATAAATTTCTTAATAACTGCCACAAAAGTACATGAATATAATAAATTTTTTGCTTACATTAAATCGGTATAATAGGCTATTTTATAAAGGTTTCATATGTTATTTGTTTTAACGTTGGAAAAAAATATAGCGTTTTCTGTTTTGTTGCAATTTCATTCCGCATACGTTAGTTTTTGTATTTCGTTTACATATAGATGTTTAAATTAAAAAAATTTCAGATATCGATAACCCATTATAATTTGATACCAACTACATCATACAATTTCATATTATTGATTCAAATAAACTCAATTGTGTCTAGTTGGGTTATCGTGGAGCCAATTTGAATATGGCGGATTTCGAAGAAATTTACTTAAAAATTTGGAAAATTTAAAATTTGGTATTTGAAATATTAAGATTTTTTAAGTAGTAAGCTTTAATGGTTTATAGATGTTAGAAAATATTTATATTTTACACCTTTTGGAAAATGAAATACATTATTAATTATAATTTTTTCAACATTTAATTTTTAAAATTATTTGGAAAATATTGTATGCACAAAACTTGAAATACCCAATTCTCGAAACTTCAAATAAACGTTCATCTATCAAATTCTACAACGCTTTAATAAAACTTGTTCCAAATATAACATTTAAAAAAAATACACCAAACTAAAATGAGTACTGGCTTTATATGTACAATAGAATTTATTTAGTTTATTAAAAATAAATATAGAATTTACTTTATTGTTTTATATTATAATGAAACAACAAATGGTTATAGTTTTGCAATTCTTTCATACAAACCACATGCTAAATTTACGAAGTTACGAAGAAAAACTCAAATTGTAATTTACTTTGTTTTTATGTATTACTTCTATTTTTTCAAATTGCACACAAGAACATTATTAATTTATGATATACAATAACTTTTACACATATTTTTTGAGAGATGTAGCAATTTATTTTCGCAATAAAACAAATCAACGTCCAGTAAACTTTTGTTTTCTAGTTTTCTTTTGATAAGCAACAAAAGTTTGCTTTTAGTTTTTATATATGACATTTTCCTAAAAGAATTTTGGTTAAATTGAATTATGTTACTTTTATAAATTGGACGAAAACTACTTTATTATATTCTGTTGGAGCAAATCACAACATAATAAACTTTTTTTCTTTTTTTTTTTTTTTTTGAATATAAGTTTATGTGAAAAGCCCAAGTTACATTGTAACCTCAGAAATTCTTTTCGAAATAACTTATAAAACACAAGTGCATTAAAAAAAAATATTTTATTACAGAAATTGTAAAAATCTATCAAAATCGAAGAAGATTTTAATATTTTCTACGTGTAGTTAGAATTAATTATTAAATACATTTTCAAAATCTTTAACTCTCATTTTACCCTTTATATAATTAAAAAAAAAAATTGTAAGCATTAATTTTTTTTCCACAAATTATTATTGGTATTCTATTCACTAGGTTGTGATAGAAGGTAAGTATAAACAGTTTGTACTAAAGGATTTTGCTCAAATATTGTAGAAATTACTATAATTATAATGATTGTAAATTACTGTATGTATATCTTATCACATACTTATATAATAGTGGCAGTATATATTCTTACTTTTATTATTTAATTAAACATTGATACCCTATCCACCATACAAATGTCCTCTCGAAATAGAACTTTATTGGTCATAAATGTTTAATTTATATAGGTATCTACGCTCCAAATAAGTTTTATGTATACGGAAGTCATGTAAGCTAATTTTATGATGATATAATTAGTCATAGCTCCAATATAAGGTGCACTTTCTAAAATCACTTTAACGAGCATAAATATCTTAAATATTTTGTTATCCACATATAATTAAACAGAAATAAGTTTCATATAACATAAATCACATGACTTTATTTCATGGCGATCTGCAGTAATTGTTCATGGCTTCCACATAAGGTACAATGCCGTAAATCTCTACCGATAATAAATTAGTCAAATTTTAAAATAAATATGTTTTTGCTCATTTACTCGTTGCATGGTAGGTTCGGGCTTGATCGACCATACTTTCTAATTTGTTTTAATTTATTTATTTGAATTAAGTTCATAGTTTAGCAGTAAATATTAGTCTAATTATGACCTGTTTTAAAATATAAGTTTGACCTTCGGTAAAACTTCGCTAAAACATATACAAAGATTTAAAATGTGCTGAAAATACACAAACTATTTGGCTAAAAACTCGAAGTTTTACAATATTTTTCATATTAACCCTTATGTGTGTGACAAAAAAAAAAAAACACCTTTAACAGGGTGGCAGGGTACCCGGGTACCACATACAGAACCTATGAAGTTACATATTATTGCGCAATATATACAAATGCTCCATATTATGAAATGTAAACAAAAATTTTAAGTTTAGCATAACGTCAATTCAATAAATGGGAATTCCCATTTATATACACAGTACTCAAATAAATTCAGCCAGTAGAAAGACAACTCAGTATTGTGTTGTGAGCGTATACGTAATATTTTTCATATAATTTGTATGTAGTACCCGGGTTCCCTGTCACCCTGTTAAGGGTGTAAAATATAAAATGATTTACTACTCCCTCCCAAAAAAAAAAAAAAAAAAAGAAGTTAGGAGTTATATATAACGTTTCAAGTGCCTAGGAATTCTGCATACATAGAAAATTGCAATTAAATTACAAAAAGTTACCCGGGTACCCTGTCACACACATAAGGGTTAAACAAAAAATATAAAAATGTGTGTAACTTGAATGTTTAACACCAGCACGATTATACTTAAATTAAAGATTTATTTTTGTAGATTAACGTGATCATAAAATATCTCCCAATTTTTTTTTTAATTATATGAAAAAACTACTTGTTCTTAAACAATCATTATTTCTATTAGGCCCTTAGTCTGTTTTTCTTTAATAGACAGAGAACACCTCAAAAATAAAACTCTGTTTTAATTCCTTGCCTTTTCATAAGTATAATTTCTCTTATTATATTATTTTATTATGGCTAGCAAGATGAGATGCTGTATTAAAAATCCTAATATGTTTTGTTACATTTGTGGCGATTATATGTTTCGAATGTATTTTGCTTACTTTGGCATTTAAATTCGCAACTTGATATATAATGTAGAAATAATTCTATATGTATGTACAGTATTGGCCATAACTAAAGCATCCCTCAATGGATTTTTTCATATCATAATTTTTTGGATAAAAAAAGTTTTTTTGGGATGTATTTTGTATATATTTTATTAACTTATATTGTTAATGTTCACATTTAGGAAAGGATAATTTTATGAGCAATTAATTTAAGATGATAAAACATACAAAAACACAAAATACGACGGACAAAACAAAAGCACCCTTTTTATTAGATGTTTAAAAACTTGAATATTTTTCTGCATATTTGGAATGTCAGTTAACGGGACTCACAACGGATGCATTGCAAAATTCCTGAAGATAAAAATAATGGAAGGCATAGTCTGTATAATTTTAGTTTAATACAGCTTATTATGGATGGCAAAATTCAAGTACTCCAGTGAATTTAAAATTAAAGTTATTGAAGACTGGAAGGCGGGCTTATCACGGCATGAATTGAGTAAAATTTATTCAATTAACAGATCAGTTATTTCAGGCTGATTCCAAAGTTTTTGCAGAATAGTCGTATTTCACCGGGTCATTCTGGAGGACGTCCCCTTAAAACCACACGATATGATGATACCTTGATCAAAGGAGCAATACAGAAAGACACTACAGCATCAGCTAGTCATGCAAGAAAAAGTTTAAGATTATCCGTAAACGAAAGAACAATCCGTGGAAGAGCAGTAGAAGCAGTATTATTCAGCCGACAACCACCAAAAAAAAAACTGTTTATATCAGCTAAGAACAAGAAAGCTAGACTGGAGTTTGCCAAAGCCCTCATTAACTGGAGTGTCCGAAAATGGAAGACAGTACTGTTCGCTGACGAATCTAAATATAAATTAAAAAGTTCTGATGGAATAAGGCGTGTACGCAGACGAAAAGGAGAAAGACTGAATTCTAAGTATTGCATAGGAACAACTAAACATGGAGGGGGGCAATGTAATGGCCTGGGGTTGCTTTTCTGGTCAAGGAATTGGGCCAATTCATAAAGTTAATGGGATTATGGATCGGTTTATTTACAGTGATATATTGAAAGATGTAATTTTGTCTTATGCCAGTGAAGAGATGCCACTTATAGGGAGGTTCCAACAGGATAATGATCCTAAGCACACCTCCAAAATTTGTAAGACTTGGATACAGAGCAATAAGATTCAAATTCTTCATTGGCCTGCTCAATCTCCCGATTTCAATCCTATTGCGAACTTGTGGAAATTTGTTAATATAAAAATAAATCGTGAAAATTGCTGAAATAAAGACCAAACAAGGATATATTTTTATATTTTTGTTCAATAAAAATAACTAAATTTTTTTCATAAAACTTTTCATAAAACTATAATTTTTACATTATCACTTGATAAAAATTTTAAATCCAAAATTCGAGATATTTAAAAACCTGCAAATTATGTCTTTCTAATGTTGCAGATTTAAATGTGTATTAAGAAATAAGGCTAATCGTTTGTTTAACTAAAAATTGTATTTAAAAAAAAAATCTTATTTTTAGGATGTAAAAGTTCTACAATTTTATTACATTTTTAACTAATATTTTTAATATTTACAATTTTAGGAATGCTTAATATTATTGAGGTTAAAGCTGAAAGAGTCAAATAAATGACAGCATTCTTGAAAGATCAGACAATTATTCCAAAACATCCACAAGTATTATTATACTTAAAAGAAACATATATTTACGTACATCAGTTGCATGCTAAAAAAAAATTCACATTCTAAGTTGTATATCCAAAATTTAGAAGAAAAACACCAAAAAAATAGGGTATTTCGAAAAAGCGGGCAGACTGGAAAAAACAAGTTTAACACAGTAGTGAAAGTTCATCAACTCGTAGAAAAATTAGTTGAAATTTCGGGCACAAAACTGTCTGTTCCGCTGTGTAATGAAGAATTTTCATGCAACAAAATAAAATAAATATTATCTCATTTGTGTTCTTATGTTCAATGAAATATATTTAGGTGTAGAAAAATTAAATTTTATTTTTGATTATTAAAGTTATAAAATTAATTTTACATCGTTTATATTTGAAGATAATAAGCGAATATTGATTTTATGAAATTTAAAGACTTAAAAAAACCAACATCATATGGTATAATAATGATATTCTACAGTTCTACACATTCGGATCATAAGTATTTTTGTCGATTTTTTTTAAAAATGTGATACCCAAGATGGCGTGTAATTGTGCCAATTGATCGTAAAGAGCTGTCACACATTAACTTACATTTAACCAAAAAATATAAATTTGCTAGACTATAAGGTTATTGAATTATATTGAATATTTTTTTATTTTCAAGTTTTTATTTAAGTAAGCAATTCATCTTATTAGCTACTTTTATAAATTTGTGTCAACATTCTGGGGAAAAAATTAGCTATTCAAATTTCTGTTTACTTTTTCTGCTAATAAAAAGTATCTATCTAAATTCAAATAAGAGAAATGATGAATGTATTTCCATTCATCGTCTTTATTCACCATTGAATCGTCAATTGTGTTAAACTTGCTTTCGATTTCATTAATATTTAAGTATATTCAATAAATTTTATGTTAATAGACCAAAGAAGTTTAAAATAATATTGTTAAGTGTTTCCAATACCAAACATCTTCTTTTTGAATTTTTAAGCGAAAAGAAAGGTATTTTTTTAAATAAGTTGCTTATCGTTATATTTGTTTGAGCAATAACATGGTAAGCCACTATAAATCATATCTCGCTAGTTTTTCTTTGGTATATAATAATTGTCAAACATTGTTTCATCACTATTATATCAAATAATACAAATTATATTAAAAGCGTAACCACTTTTTTTTAACACAAATTGGTTTAACGCTGTTTACTCTTACGAGTGTTTTGTAAGATCAAACAGCATCAAATAAAATAAAACTAAATATTTGTTTTGAATCATCCAAAATAAGATACGTTTTGGAAATAAATATGAGAATTCAAATATATTTTATTAAGTGGTTACGTCTATTTCGTCAAATATTTGTCATGTGTGACCCTACCTTTAGTGTGGTAGAATTGAAAATGTTGGAAATAAATCCGCAGTTTCTAACTAGCTGTTCCGATTATTACGAAAATGCACATAGGCGTAGCAAATGCCAATGGAACAAAATATTTTTAATTATAATTTTTGAAAAATAACACCTTGTAACCATTTTAATATTTTTCCATACGCATATAGATTGAAATAGATTTTGCAAAGAGTAACTGAAAAATATTTTGGTATTTATGTTCTATTCAGAGGCTACTATATTTAAAGAAAATAAGTATATTCCAAACATTGTCGTCCAAAATATCGAGCGAAATAAGGATATATCGTACGTGACATAACACGGAAGTGATGTTAAGGTACATGTAAAAACATGCGAAAATCTACGAATCATGGGAGGTATTTTTTCCTCTTAAATTCTTAAACTATATCGATTTTTCAATCCGAAATATTTAAATAAAAATATCTTTTAATGCTCTTATGATAAATAAAATTCAATATCGTTCGTAACATACCGTACTCGACAGATTTTTCTCTTATAGTAATAAAATATATATTCTGTAAATATATGTATACAAAAACTAAAAAACAAATAAAAAATATATTTTCGGTTTTAAAAAACAATTTGATTATGGCCGCCACCTATGCCTACAAGATACTTGTTATAGCCACCTTAAAAAATATGGAGGGTATATTGATTTCGTCGTTCCGTTTGTAACACATCATAATATGTTGATTATGCGCCAATCCTGATAAAATTTTGCACAAAATAATTCTAAGTACTCTGAAATTATACTTAATATTATGTCGAAAATCGGGAAACATTCGTCCATAGAAGGTCCCTCCAGAAAATTACTTTAACTTTCACAATTGTCTTTTAGTAATTAATATCATGATGAAATTGGACATAAACAAGTTTTATATGAACCAAAATTTACCATACAACCCCTATATCAGAAAAATATTTTATTGTCACCTAACGTATGCGGAATGAAATCGCAACAAAAATTTGACAAGAAAAAGTACATGAACTATTAGTGTTTTAGGACTTATTTTGAATTACGTTATATTTTGCCTTAATTCTTTAAAACCCCATTTGAAAATCTGGCATTTAGTTATTTCAAAATGTTAACAAAAAAAGAACTACCTTGAAAAAACATTTGTAATTTTTTCCATATTTTATCTATTTTCATCGGGAGCAATTTATTATATTTTACATAAAGTGGCAGAGAAGTGGACTTTTTTTGGCAGTAAATAGAACTATTATTGATAAGATGAGCAAAGTAGAACATAATATTTTTTCTAAAAAAATATATATGGATCTTAATCAATCAGATGTAAATTGAAAATTTTGACTTTTTTGGAATTTGATTTGACCATCAATTCTAATTAATATATTATGAAATGTGTACACAAAATTAATAATTTCATAAAGAGAAACATCAGAGATTATTTTTTTAAAAATAAAGTTCTGCTTAACTGTTCTATCATTCAACTGTCACGCCCTGATGATTATGGTGTTTTCCAACACCCTTCAAATTCCAGACTTTCTAAAGTGAAAAAATGTCCCAATTTTTTTAAATTAAAAATAAATAGAAGAGTTTTTGTAGATTTTTTAAAATAAAAATCGAGAAAAATAGGACCATGAACCTCAAATAGTAGCTCATATAAGTGCAAACAATAGTATTTTCAACACCTGTATATAAATGTCTTCATAATTCCCATCAAAGTACATGAATATAATAAAGTTTTTGCTTACATTAAATCAATACAATAGGCTATTTTATAAAGGCTTCATATATATTTTGTTCTAACGTTGGAAACAAATATAGCGTTTTCTGTTTTATTGCAATTTCATTCCGCATACGTTATTGAGAGATTTTTTTTTTAGTTTTGTTTGAATAACGCTCAAGAAATATGATTTTCATACAAATTTTTAAAAATAATTTTTTTGTAATCATCTTTGACCTTCTTACCTTCTTAGTATCTACTTACACGGTGCAAGATTACATAGATTATTCCAAATTCAAAAATGTGTTCATATGTCAAAAGGTGTCCGAATTTAACCCATTTTGTGAGGAATTTCGAATTGAGTCTATTTGTTCTAAAATCCTAAAGCCTCGTATAAACGTTAGTCCCAATCAGTGTTGCCAGGAGCTGGCAAAAAAAGAAGCTATATTGACTTCAAAAAAAGGCCAGAAGAAGCCAAACTGCTTTAGAAAAATGCCAAAAGAAAAAGCTAAAATATTATAAATTAAGAATTTAGTTTTAAGGGGCCCATAGACACATTCTGCTGACACATACTGCCGATGAACCCTTCGTATACGTGTGTGATTGATATTTTACTACACACTTATCAATCATCATTTAAAAAATGCGTTTGAGAACAAAAAAAATTATTATTTTCAATTTTTCAGTAACTAAAACGTCAAATTTAAAAATTATATTTTACACTATTCCAAATTTTTAGCAGAGTTTTTTTCAGGAACTTTTTGAGCCTTGTATGTTTTTAAACCAGCATTAGCTTTAACTTTTCGTACCAAATAGTCCGAGTACAGAGCTAACCGGGATGCTTACCTACCGGATATGTTGCGAGCTCTTTTGAAAATGCTTTCTATTTTTTTGGCTTTAGAAACATCATGTGGATCATTTCTTCTATCTGAACCAGGTTTTCTATCAACGGACAATTTCTCTCGAAACTGTTTAATAACATTGGAATCATTTTGACGGCAGACCTTTGATTTCATACTATTGTTCATTTGAACAACTGTCAGCAGTACGAGTTCATTTCAAAATCAAAACTATTTTGATTTTTCATACTGCATTGTCTGTGTGTCGCATACATAAACAAAAATTTAAAATTTACCAACATATGCTTATTGCATGAGCATGAACAGTATGTGTCTATGGGCCCCTTTATATAAAAAATTAGAAAATATGTTCATAAAAATAAATAAAATTATAAAGGTTCACTTTAGCAGCAAACAAAAAATAACATTAATCATTAATAATAAATATACACATATACATAAGCGATCAAAAACCTCTTAAAGGAATGGACCTAAGCTTTCTCTGGAGCAAAAAAAAATTAAAAAAGGGCCCATTTTGAAAAAAATGTCAACAGTTTTAGATTTTGCAAAAAAAGTCAAAAGAAAAGTTTTTTTCCGAAAGGTTGAAGAAATAGCTATGTAAACTATTTGGGACATATTTTGCTAAGAACAATAGGTAATAAGTTACATGGATGAGAAAAAACACCAAAATGTCAAATTCTGATCCTATCTAACTCAGAAAGTTTTCGATCGATCTTGTTGAAAATTGTTTCTGAATTACTATTTTAAGTATATTATTAACTGATAAAAAATCGATTTAGCGAAGAGATTTCAAAATCTTTGTCGCAATTGCTCAATCAGTTTAATTTGCCGTATTATTTTTTTCAGAATCGTCACTAATTAAACCGTTCGTTATTTTATCTCTCATTCTTCAAACTTGCATGAAAAATGTGGCGAAAACATTAAACAATTTTCAATTGGTGACGATAATGTATCAAATTCTTTGCATTGTATTACAATTTGAAAACACAAACTATGGACAAGACATTTTAAATCAGAAAATAGCTTTGTTGGATACGCTGCATTGCTTACTGGTTTAAAAAAAAATAATACACCAAATTATAATCAGTATATTAATCACTTAAATGTTTGGCTTTGAAGCATTGCTGGTTTTAACTCGAAGCACAGATTCACAATACGTTTAACGGCTATTTCAAATGACAGCCATCGAGTATCACAAGCCTTCAAGGTTTTTGGGGGGCTCTTGTCCATTATATAACGATGAATATAATGTGTAATAACAATTTTGTCTTGAAAGCGAATTTGCTAGACATTTATAGCTTTCAGATATAAAATACTATATTTCATTTTGAAACACTTGGTATTGGCAATTGTTATTTGTTCTTCTAATACTGCACAATTCTTGAGTATGTTGAAAAGCTAAATGAAAAACAGTAATGAAATAAAATGAAAATGTCTCAAAAATATAAATTTAGCCTTTTTATTTTCTCCTTATCCTCGAAATTTTGGTTTTAGCTTCGTGGTTTTTTCTAGCCTTTTTTTATTTAAAAAAGGCTATTTTCAAATTAAAAAAAGGCTAGAAAAAAGCCACGAAGCTAAAACCAAAATTTCGAGGCTAAAGAGTAAATAAAAAGGCTAAATTTAGCCTCAAAAAGGCTAAACTGGCAACACTGGTCCCAATGTGCAAAATCCTAAAATTAAAATGTTGGGATTTGTTTAATATTTGTTGGGAATTAGGACTCTGTGTCCAGAAAATGATTTGATTTTTATAAGTTCTGTATTTAGAATTACATATTCTACCTACCCCATTTTAAGATAATTTTCATACCAACCGATTAACTCCTAGAACATGATATTGCAATGTTTTGTAATATTACAACATTATACATTTGACTGCCTTATCGAATATATCGAACACAAGTATTCTAAGTTTTGTATATCGGCGTTTGATTAAAAGTCGATAAAATTAAATATTCCAATTATATTCAACCTCAAAGTCGTATTCATAAATATATATATGGGGCATTTCATGTCAAGTGAACCAACTTTTGAAATCGATGTCTTCCGATTGGAATGAAATCTGGTTAGTTCTATTGGATAGTAATTCAGACACAATTTTTCAACAAGATCGGTCGATAACTTCCTGAGTAATCGAATATGGGCTTTGAATACAATAACAAAACTATTTCAGAAGTTATGTATGTAACATTATTTTGCATTTGTGTTTTTTGAAACAAAAGGACGTATCATCATAATTTTTTTTTAACAAAAAACATGAAATATTTGAAGAATGACTTAAAAATCCGGGATTTTTTTAAATTTGTCAATATAAAATTATTCATAATATTGGCCATTGTTAACTATGACCTCTTCTCATCTTTTTGGCAACATACAGATTCCGAGCCAATATCTGTTCTGAAGTGCAGATAGAGCGTTCTGTATCGATCGAATTAAGTAGTAGTCGGACGGGGAAGTTCTGACCGGGCCTCACATACGATCTATTACGGTTCGGGTAATCGTAATGTATCCATTTTTCAATGCAAGTAAAGATTTGTGCCAAATTTTTTTATAGTTGCTTGAACAGGATTTCAGACATACAAAATCGTCTTTCAATACATAGGGTACCCAATTTCACTGCTTTTGGATGAATTCTGCTGCTTGCAAAAATAGCCGAATGAACAGCTCCCAATGATTTTGCAAGCTTTTGTTGAGTTTTGCAACAATCTTCATGAAGTAATACCTGCAATTATTGGTACTCAAACTTTTTTACTAGCCTAGTCGATTTTTGACTTCCGTGTCAAAATCCCCACTTCTGAACAGCACACACCATCTCTGGTACTGTGAAACCGATGAAACACATTCACCCAATTTCCCCGCTTTTGGATGAATCCTCCTGCTTTGAAATACATAGCTGCTTGAGTAGATCCCAATGATTTTGCAAGCTCTTGTTGAGTTTGATAAAAACCTTCTTGGTCTTCAAATTTTTGTGACTGGTCTGGGCGATCTTTTTCTTTTCAACCGAACAAACTATCGCCCACATACATTCACCATAAGCCTGTGGAGCAATTGGTGTGCTTCAACGGCTTTTCAAATTAAAGAAATAAAGCAAAACTTCCCGCGGATGATGCTTTGTTTGCACAAATTCGACATTTTCGAAGCAAAAAAAAAAAAACGTGTTCAAATGTCTGCTTTAAAATATATGGTTCCCAGTGACTCATAAGCCAAAGCGCGGATCTCCAGATTTTTTATAAGTTATATTTATTTATTTTGTAATGTACACTTTACCTAGTCGAGTAGACGGTAAACGAAATCCACACTAATAAAGTAAGAAAAATAAATGCCAAATGTTTGGTTTTCATTTATCAATCAAGTGTGATAATACGTACTTTTGATTTAGAAAATCATGCATAATTTGAGATTTCACTGTGTTGCTCTTAGAGGAGGTGTGAGGTATGTCGATGAAATATAAAACCGAATTCACCTCTGCTACGCCTATGTAGTTTAATGTCAATCGGAAATTAAAGATTTTTCAAAAATATTTTGATTCTGCCCCACTATGTGCTATGGAGTATAAATAAAAAGTAATTATGGAATTCATAACAACAATTTCTCTTTGAAGACTTTTATAATTTGCTAAAATAAGCTCTCTTTTATGTAAATAACTTAAAAGTTATTTCGTATTTTTTTAATAAATATAAAATATTTGTGCGCTGGTATTTTTAAATACTTACAGAAACTTTTAATATGTATATTCTTTAACATATAGAAAGCAAAAACGAATAAAAGCAACGAAACTATTCATAAATTAATCTGATGTTGGTTGAACCGCAAAACCAGCAACAATTTTTTCTTTTTTAAGTTATTTCGTATTTATTTTCTTTTAATTTGTTGCTTAAATAGTTTTTTTATCGCAGACAAAACAAACGTTGTTAAGATGTAAAATGTATATGAGTTAAAGGGAAAATAACACAGCTGAGGAAAATTGGAATGTTAGCTGTTGTATGAGACAGACTTGATATGTAAACATTTGAGTACGTAAATAAATGTTATAAACATTATTCTTCAATATCATGTGTTTTCTAGTAAAAATACATAGTTAAGTTTGATTTTACCAAAAACTTAGGGTGGCCCTTTTATTGGTCTTTTCGAATTTCGGTGCTCCCAATTTCTAAAATTATTATCTGTCATCTAAAAATTAATTGCAGATAATTTGAGCAAAACAGTTAATGTTAAGAAGTTGTACAATTTTTTAAAAGTTTCGAGTTTTGAGTCAAAGTAGCAAAATTTTAAAAATCAGAGGTTGAAAAAAAAAATCGAATTAAAAGTAGTTTTTACATATCATTTACCCATAGGTGTTTAAATATACCTAAATTATAAACAATTTCTGACATCATTTATCCATTATAACTTGAAATTAAAAAAATCATAAAAGTTCATGCAATACTCAAATTCCAAATTTTACATATATGAGGATTACAAATTTAAATTTTAAATTTGGTACCTACAACGGGTTTTGAACCGATTTGAATTTGGTGGATTAGCCTCTTTTCTAATATTATATTTCAGATTATTTCTAAGATATTGTTATTTTAATTTACTAGAATTATGCACATAAATGTTATAGGAATCCAAATATGTATATAAGTACGTGCGAACAAAGTTTTTGGTATAATTTGATCCAAAACTTATCAGTTATCAAAAACTCTGTTTTGTAAACCTTTGATACAAATAAAAATAACAAGTAGTGAATTCACATACTACTTGTATGTGAGAAGAGAGATAAATTGTTATTGTAGAACAAATTAGAGCCTGCAAGTTACTTTTTACTTTGATAAGTTTAAAAATACTTTATTTTTTACTGTTTGTTTTAAACGTCCAACTGACATTTATTTTTATTTTTTTTTTTCTACACCTATTTTGTCCTTTTACAATACCAAACATTTTCGATAAACAATGAATATATTCGTGAAACTTCCATTGATCGCAGTCCATTCCTCTATGAGCTATCGTGCTTTGAACAGACATATGAGCATAGCTAGATCATTTAGAATTTTTTGGGGCACCAGAATATATGTATAATATACATATCGCTCATTTGCTGCAACAACGACATAATTCAAAATCCGTGTGTTTTGAACTGAGTAATACGAAATATGCGCCGTTCTATAGTCTTTCATATAGTTTTATCAGTTTTCAAAAAAGTCAAAAATTTTTTCCGCGAGAGTGTTTTTTTGTTGTAAACGTCAAAATTAAAATTCATGTTCTGTCGTTTCCATATTACTAAAATTCTATTACCTCGTAACTCTTTTACATGAGTGTAATTAAAAACGATTTATCATTTTCGATCTTGTTAAATATATCGGATTTGAGTTTTAAGAAATGTCATTAATATTCTGACATCAACATGTAACAATTTTCAGCTCTTGTATTAATTATACTAATTAAATTTAGGCAAATATTACTTTTAAGAACTAAAGGAAAAGAAATATAAATGACCTTAAGTTAACATGGTGGTATATGTGAAGGGTTTTATATGTTCTGTAGGGATACCACAGTTGTATGAATAAAGTTACTTCATTTACCATTTTTTAAAATCATTTTAAAGCGGTACGTGTTCGTTACTTCGATCAATGAACAGGTTTTTTTTGGTTTCTTTTATATTTATCTCATATTGTTTACAAAACTTCAATAACACAGTGATTCAAAAGTGAACAAATAAATATCCACGGGTTCTCATGTAGCAATTATGTTTTTGTTGGAGTCCATAGAGTATGTACTTATGGTTTTTCTTGATCACTTAGTTTTAGTGAAATCACGTTATACTCAAAGTTACAATATGTATCTTCTTTTGCATAAAATTCTTAAATTGTTTCTTTTGTTTGAAAGATATGAGTTTTACTTTTTATTCATGTTACATGTTATCACACAAATTAACATAACTTATGCATATTTTAAATAATTTTCATTTAGTTTTGAAAAGCAAATATAGTATGCTTTAAAAATTATAAAGTATGAAAATTAAAATTTGTTGAAAAACCCGTAACACAACCATTTTCAAAAAGTTTCTTCAGTTTCACAGGAAGGCTATATGTATATTTTTAAAATAAGAGAATTAATTTAAAAAAAAAAGATACTTACGATTTTTCGAAGTTGTAACTTTAAGAATATCGTTATTTCACTACATTTGCTAATAAAAACAAGTAAGAGAGCTATATTCGGCTGTGCCGAATCTTATAAACCCTTCACCAAATTATACTTTAAAATAAAATTTAAAAAAAAAAAATTTTTAATTTTTTTAAATTTTTTTTTTCAAAATTGTTTTTTAAAAGTTTTTTCCAATTTAAAAAAAAAAAAAATTTTAATTTATTAGTGAAAAAAATTTATGACAAAAGAATGTTTTTTGTGAAAAAAAATTCGGGTTAAAAAATATTTTTCCCGATTTTGACCAATTGCAGGTCCAACTTTGTATAGCCTTATATACATCGTTGCAATGGAAATTCATGACTTAGTCATCGAGGTATAGATCAAAAATAGGCCAAAAATAGAGGTTCTCTCGGATTTTTGCTCATATCTCCGTTATTTATGGACGGATTTTGCTGATTTTAAATAGGGAACTTCTCGAAAGCATGTCTGACAGAATTATTGAAGATTTGGATCCCGAAGATATCTATGGTCTTCAGAAAATTGATTTCAACAGACAGACAGACGGACATGGCTAAATCGACTCCGCTATCTATAAGGATTCAGAATATATATACTTTATAGGGTCGGAAAATTATATTGTGGAAATTACAAACGGAATGACAAATTTATATATACCCTTCTCAAGAAGGTGAAGGGTATAAAAAATACTTCATTGATTAATCGAGAAAAACTATAAGTATTACCGAACTTCCGAATACAACAGAATGACTATATGATAAGCCTTGCATATTGTTGTTGTAGCATATTGTATATAATAAATATAAGTACGTGTGGAACATTTTTCGCAGCTTCCAGGTCAATATTTTGATGATGCTGGAGGGAATGTTGTAGAAAAATTTAGGACCCAAAAGCAGAAAATTTGTCCAAAAAATTTTGTGACCAGAATTATATCTATGTAGAACCATTTCGTTTGGTTTAATTCTGATACAAAAAAAAACGCGAAAGATTTATTCGACAACTGAAAAGAAGCCAGAGTTAATTCATGGTGATATTAAAATGATTGTTAGCTGTTGCATAACGTATTACAGCCAGTAACATAATTCTGTGTTAGTTCTCATAGGAAATTGTTTAACCAACTTCTAATGTTGTTAACTCACATTATTTTTAGAAATGGTATCAGAAAAAGATTTTTTTCTTTGGGTTAAGCCTAATGTTTAGGCTTGACCAATTCTGTTTTCATACTTGTCTTAGTATAAAAACTACATGCTGGTGCACTCTCATTCAAACTAAAAACAAACCCAAACATCATGTTATTGATGTTGCCAAAATTTTAAAATGATTTTGTATATTTTCTTGTTTTATATCAAAAATTGCTGTAACAGACTTAATACAATAAGTACATGTTGTGCATTGTATTTTTATGCTCTAGTTATTCAAATTATTGTTTGTATTTGTAAAAATTTATTTTTCTTATATTTTTTTACAACAATATTTCGCAAGGAAGCACAATGATCTTTGAAAATATTTGATTCGCTTTCTGCATTAGAATACAAGAAACATATATAATGAATTCTCATATATAAGTGCATTTATAGCATAGAACAAAACCTTTAAAATATACTTAAATCTCTTAAGTTTAATAAAATGTTTTTATACTTAAATTTTATTATAAAATCAAGCTTTATATGATAGATACCATGTCAAATTATTTACAATGATAATTAAATATTTCATAGAAGACTCTTACCATGGCTTTTATCCAGATATACGAAAATAACTATTTTCGTAAATTTGTTAAAGATTTTGTTACCCACCATCAAAAGTGACTCACTTCGTATGGAAAGGTAAACAAACCTTAGTTTTGTAATGTGCAATCCAGAAAAAACACATATACACCACCTTATAATATATTCAAACCCCATTTAACAAAAAATTTATATATTTATTTTTTTTGTTTATATGTACAATAGGGATATAACTAATTTGGGATTTTCCACTTACAGGACGTGTTATCATATACAAATGGAAGTATGTCCTGCATCACTTTTATTGCACTCTTATTGCTATATGATTTAATTCCGAATACACATACAATTTTTGCAAAGTGAAACAAACAGTGGTTTTCAAATTCGTTCTAATTGAAAAGTTTATAAAGTCAAAACAGGGGTACGTGTTACTTTTAGAAATCCGTTCCCCTCCTATCTTATTATTTTATTTTTTAAGTATAAATTTCTTTAAAAAATTATATAAATAAATGCAACTTTTTTTTGCAAAGTGTGAGGAATACTTTATTAAAAATTTTCTTTTGAAGTATGTCCGCAGTTATTATTAATTATTAAAACAACTTAACGAAGGAATAAAATGTATTGTATTTAAAAATAATTGAAAATATTAAATGAAAAAGTTTATTGCGTTTTGTACGTGAACCTTTTTAACAACCGCGAAAAATAATATCGTGGTTTTTCATATTTTTTAGTTCTCTATTCGACTATGCTATGCCAATTTTCGCCTAATTCGAGTGGGATATATTTTATTTTATTTATTTTGTAACTCAAGACATACAATTTTTGTGTTAAAAATTTATTTTGATATATATCCCACTCGAATCCCACTAAGAGACAAAAAAGCTCTTAAAGGAAATTTTAAAATAAGGGCCCATTTATGAAAACAATTTAGATATTTTTTTTTTTTTCGAAAGAAAGTTCTCTAACTCAGAAAGTTCTCGACCAATCTTGTTGAAAAATTGTGTCTGAATTACTATCCAATAGAACTAACTATGTTCATTCCAATCGGAAGACATCGATTTCAAAAGTTGGTTCACTTGACTTGAAATCCCCCATATATACACATGTGGAAGATAAAATAGGTGTGTGTATTACTTTTTTAATATGATTTTCATTAAAATCATATTAATTACGAATTAACTTCACATTAAAATTTATTAAAAACTTTTTTGTAAGAGACGTGGTCATCTTTTTAGTGGCAAGGATCGGCAGCAAGTTCTTCAGTACTCGGAACAAGAAAAAACCTAAAATACTATTACCAAATCCTTACTATTCAAAGGATTTGGTAATAGTACTTCGTTACAAAGGCATTTTAGCTAAAACAGAACTTTAGGAGATGAGGAGAAAATAAAAACACTTCTCCAGCTGCTGATAATCGTATAGTCCTGATTAAACGAGGGCATAGCAAGTACTCTAAAAGGATTTTAAGTATAACTAGGAAGGTAATATCATTCCTAATGGCCCAAAAAAGATTCCTCGAAGTAAAATTATCGATTGGAATAGCTAAAACCATTATCCTGCTTATTTACGCAAATTTGAATATTAGGTAATAGTTTGGCTTGGCGATTGAATCATAGACAAGAAGATGACAAAAAAGGCAAAATATCCATTTGAAGGACGAAACTAAAAAAGTTATTTGGTAACGGTGCGGAAAAGAACCAAAAAGGACCGAAAGAATAAGAGTTCATTCTGCAATTTTCCAAAAAAAATCTCATGGTATGGGGTTGGTTTACTTTGAATAGAATAAGTCCAATACCTATTATTAAAAATACAATGGATGTTTATGTGTGCAAGGATTTATTGAAAATAGTTATACTACCACATTGTGAGAAAAAATATGCCTCCATAATGTAGACTTCAGCAAAATAATTACTCTAAGGATTTTTTTTTTTGTTATATTTATATCAAAGTATAGCTTTTTGGCAATAAATTTAGATTTTTTTTTGAACTTTGAGCGACGAGCCGCACGGGTTAACGTCGTTCAAATTTCAGCTATCTCAATATCTGGAAAGGGGAATCGTTTGGTGGGTTCCAGACGAGCAAAATTCCGCCATAGATTTTTTACGGTCACTCTAATACGGACAGATGGAAGGACATAGCAATATCGTCTTAGAATCGTATGTAACAATCGTAATAACAAAATCAATACACCCGTATCTTTTTTGATATGTAATATGTAATATCGAAAAGTTAAAAGCTTATTTAAATTTTTTGTAAACTTAAAATTAATTCTGTAAAATGAAAAAGCCTTCAAATAGATCAATCATAATTTGATAATAAATGAATAATTATAGTGGTAATATATTATTCAGCACAGCCAACCTTAACAACATGAATTTAATATTATTTTCATTTATTTATTTTATTATTTCCCATGTGGCGTATGCGCAATTTTATGACTTTGAAATCAAATTACAATATTACTTATACGCAGCACAGCATCTAGATATTTATGCATTATTATTATGTTCACACTTATACTAAGCGATTTCTTAAATTTATTTCCCTTTGGTAACATTAAAAAGAAAATGTTAAAGACTGCAAAAATTTGAATATAAATGCTGCATATAAAGAGGATAATAAATTTTATTAAACGATAGATAAAAAGTAAAAGATTTAAACTAAGAATGCTGACGCGATGACAGCTAAGATAAATGAAATAACGTAACACTAAAATATATATGCAATCTTTTTTTTTATTGATAAAATGATTGTTTAGATAATGTTTGTAAGCAACCTTATATACAATTTGGCCAGAAATCTATTTAATTGTTTGTACTGACAATATTAGTGGTATATACGTAAATGCTAACAATATATGGTGATGCTGGCATAAAACTCCACTTTCAGTTTTGGTATCATTTTTTTAATATTTATACAATATTATTTGAAAATTTTCCTGTTTATTTTTTATTTTTATTTTTTTTATTTAATTCCGTAAGTTCTTTTATCTGGTGTATTTATATTCATGTGTAAATAAAATTGTATGTTCTTCAACATTTCTTTGTTACGAAATATTGTTCAAAATATATACGAGTGCTACTATAAAGCCACAAAAGCCTTCCCCACTGAATTTGTTACCAGCATCCGAGTTTGTGTTTAACAATACTGACCCTAATCTGCATATCAAAAATTTACATTCACAACAAATCCTTATAAAGCAACAAAATATTTATGTTAAATGACATTTTTATATATTTGCAACTGTGTACGTTGGAAAATGCAAAATACATTTTTTCAGCAATTTTATTTTATTTACACAATATTTGGAAAACTAATTGATATATGGTTATATTTAAATCTATTCCATCGTCTTTTTTTTATGCTAGATACACTTATATGATATCAGTAAAATAAATTAATTCAAAAGAAATAAAGAATTTTATACATACATAGTTTATCATCAATAAATTGATAGAATATACATTTAAATTGAACTGCTTATTTTAGTTATTTTTGTATTTATTCATATTCAGATATAACGCTTTTGGATATGCTAAATATAAATTGCTTTATAATTGCATAAAGTGATATTTACAATTTAATATATCTAGATTAGAGCGTGCCGTGACAAAATTTTATGTAGGTATACTGCACAACAATATGAGCAAAAAACTCTACTTCAAAATTTTAAAAAGAGTCACAAATTTTATAGCGATTCTGGGTTAGAAATTCGCTGACAAATTTAGCTTACAATCCCCTGCAAAAACTTTGTGACTTGCAATTTTTCAATAACTACTACATACCGTCTGTATTACTTAGAAGCAGTCGTATAATGACATATTTGTTATCTGTTATATATCTACTTATTTTCTAGTCATTTGCAGGAGCACATTCTACTTTCACTGATAACGGCTTATGTGAGACCTAACTACTCGTGAGTTATTTAAGTTAATATTTTTAGCTACACAGACAAAAGTTTCAAATTTTTTTTCATAGATTTCAATTTATAACATTTATAGATAATTTCTTAAATAGTAAACTATTAAACTATAACAAGTAGTCCGACTCTTTGACAACAGTACCTAACTCTAAACATGTGTTAGTGAAAAAGTACCTAAGTCTAAATATGTGTTAGTAACAAAAATGTATGTGTTGGTGCCCATTAAAAAATATTTACTTTCAAATTGGGATCAATGGATAATTTTTGGAAACATTTTGTGAACACTATTTTAAGAATTAACAAGCATGATTTTCATTTTCCCCAACTGAAAAATTACCAAATTCATGTTTCTATGTTTGAATTTTCTGCAAAAATTCAAATATATTTTTTTTTAAGTACCTACATTACCCAACAAACTACAACAGTGGCTGTATATATGTAAAACTTGCGAAATTTAAAACTATTTCCTCGTTTTTTATTTGTTAGCCTTAGTATCTGATGTGACGTTATATGACGTTATAATATTTAAATTTTCATTTCATATATTTTTTGGTAAAAAGAAAACAAAAAAGAAACAATAAGTGTGGTCGGTCCATCATGACCCTACACTGAAAAACAAAATAATTTTCTAAAGTTGGCATTATATGGGAGCTATGACCAATTATGGACCGATCGCCATTAAATTAGGTCGTGTAATTTATGTCTATATGAAACTTATTTCTGTTGAATTTTATGTGGATACCAAAATTTTTAAGAGATTTATGCTCGTTAAAATTATTTTCGGAAGTGGGCTTCATATGGGAGCTATGACTAATTATGGACCGATCATCATAAAAATAGGTGCCTGATTAACGTATATATACAACTTATTTGGAACGAAATTTGATTTGAATTAATTAATTTTAAATTTTTCAGTCTGGGTGGACTTTTCGTTGGAAATGCCCATATTTAATATCAGCAACAGAACTTAAAGTGGATAAATTTTATGGTGCAAAAAACGTTATTGTTACGAAATTTGTGGGTCCCTCAGTTTCAATTAGAGGCTGTTATCTGTGAAAAAAATTGTCTAATTTGCAAAATACAATCGGAAAACAGTGTCTGTAATTGATTTTTCGTTTTTATTTTTTTGATTTAAAAACAAGTTAGAGTGCTATATTCGGCTATGCCGATTCTTAAATACCCTCCACCTAAATTAGATGAAAATAATAGAAATTACATTGGTATAAAGACTCTAATATCCATATTCAGTGTTTGTTATTGGGACTTAGCTCTGATTAGGAAGATTGGTAGAATGTTAATGTAATACAGTAGTTTTCGCTTATAGTCTACAAATACAGTTGCACAATTTTTGTGGACTATAAGCGAATTAGGACTATAATCGAATTTATTTTTAAGCCACTTTATGGATTATAGATGAATACTGATATCATACACATTTAGTACTCTATACAAGGTGGTGCAAAAGTAATCCTCCTATCAGAAAATGCTATAAATTTTGCGAGGCCCCTAATGTCAGTTCTGTTTTGACATTTGTGTAGTAAACACATGCGAAATACACGTTAATAAACAATGTTACGCTACACTGCTCCAGAACGCGGAATATTGCTGACTATTTATTTGACCAATAATCGGCAAAATTTATAGCATTTTCTGATAGGAGGATTACTTTTGCACCACCTTGTACAAATTATGTACTTTCTTCAATTAAACCACTTTTTTTTTAAACAAAATAAAAGTTTATTTAAAATATAGTAGTATAGTAGTATTTTATATATTGTTAGAAAAACTAGTTTACGCAGAAAATATTTTATTTCAAACATATAAAAATGTTATCTAATTCAGTAATTTATAATTGAAATAACTACATATTCTTACCATTTCCAACAGAGTCTATAATTTTATAATAGCAATAAAATGTACTATTTAACAATTTATATACTTAACTAGCTGACCCGACAGACGTTGTCCTGTCCATATATTAGAAAAAATGTTTGTGTTCGATTTGTGAATTTGTGAGAAGCTGTTTGAATTATGAAAAAATAGTAAAAAGAGACAAACAACGTACTTTTAAATGATAATTTTTATTTATGTAGGTTTGAGGTGTGTTTAAATTACATTTGATTTGAAAATATGTACAATATATGGTGTTATATTTACATTTTGATTGAAAGATCGATGTTCAGGAACCAATTAAAATAAAGAAATACTTTTTTCTGTTGCTTTGCAGTGATATCGTAGTTTCCTTCATTGCAATGCTTTATGATACACGACATTTTTAGTTTTGTTGCCCGGCGCGTAAATAAATAATGCTGATGGTGTTCCGACACGGGAACAGGCGACATACAATTGACCATGCGAGAAGCATGGATTTTCATGGTTAATGCCGCAAACACGCAATGACTGCCCTTGAGATTTATTAATTGTCATAGCGAATGCAAGCCGTACCGGAAACTGCAATCGTTTAAAATCGAATGGCATGTCGGTCAGAGCCATTGGGATCCGTGGTATCAAAACGTCTTCTCCTTTGTACTTTCCTTTAAGTATTGTTGCTTCGATGACGTTGTTCATCAGGTTTTTTACCGCAAGTCGGGTGCCATTACAAAGACGTGGTTGGTTTATGTTTCGTAACATTATGATTACCGATCCGACTTTCAGTTGGAGATTGTGAGGCGGTAATCCGGGTAATTCCAGCGAGTTTAAAAACTCGGTTGGATAGTTGACAACATCATTTTGTGAAGTAACGGAATCCACCGATTTGTACGTCATCAATTCGACAGCAATTTCACCTTGAATCTTAAAATTCAATTCGTCGACATCAATGTTTTTCGCAGCCAATATAGCACGTTCGCTCAACCAATCATGATTTTTGTAATTTTGTGCAATGTTTGGAAATACCTTTCGGATTAGCTCGGATTTTGATTCGGTGAACTGACAGAAACCGGGGGGAAATTGAATGCAACCGGTCGAAATGTCAACCGGGATTTTGCCGTTGCCAATGTCCAGCAATTGTTTGGAAAATGCTTCTCCAGATTGATCGTTCTGCAGCTCGACACGCATGTTCACAGTCAATTTGAGTTTCTTGAAGTGTTTCCACAAAACGGACGACTTCAAACATGCATTAAGTTCATCGGCTGGCGTTGACCGTGGAATCACTGGCAATGTTTGCCGAAAATCCCCTGCCAACAGAATCATTGCACCACCAAAACGGCTTTGATTGTTTCGTAAATCTTGCAAAGTTTTATCTAATGCCTCCAAAGACTTTTTATGCGCCATTGTACACTCATCCCAAACGATTAGTTTGCTTTGCTGCAAAACTTTGGCCATTGCACTGTTCTTGGAAATGTTGCATGTTGGATTTTCATTGATGTGCAACTTCAATGGCAACTTGAGTGCTGAATGGGCAGTACGACCGCCTTCCAACAACGTAGCTGCAATTCCTGATGAAGCAAGTGCAAGTGCAATATCATTCTGCGAGCGTATCGTGGCCAAAATCAACGCAATCAAAAAAGTTTTTCCAGTTCCACCGGGAGCATCCAAAAAAAAAATTCCTCCAGTTCCATCTTTCACAACTTTCATAAGAGTGTCGTATGCATATTTTTGTTGTCGATTCAACAGTGGAACGTTTGTTCGTACTAATTCCTTCAAGGCATCGCAATCATATTGTATTTCGCGTCGCAACTCTTGATTAAATACGTCGTGCATCGGTCGATTGGTAGCTGCCATGCCTAACTCAGACAATACCTTGTTCGCCATCATCAAGCACATGTCCTCAATTAAAATCAAAGCCTCGTTGTAAATTTCCTCATTCAGTTGCAAATTTGGATTTGATGTTCTAATACGCACCTGATGCAAAATATCATCACACATGGCATCTTTGTATTTGCTCCATAAATCAGTCGGTTTGGATGGGCAGCATGTTGAAACAATTATCGAAAACAGTGTTCGTATTTGATGAGCATTTGATGAAAGCACAGCATCTTCGAGGGTGCATTCCCAATGAGCGTCATTCTCCAACAATCGCAAGCGTTGACATGCTTCTCTATACGTGTCACACAATTCACCATTTATAGTTCTCAAATCTTGGAATGATGTTGGGCCACGAACGTTGACTAATAGCAAACGCAAATAGAAACACTCATCGTTTCTTGGATGAACTGTGTAAATACGACCTAATGCGTTGGTGGAAAATAAATTGGGGAAACCTGGAACAGGATTTCCTTGTTTCCGTCGTTGAAATTTCTTTGTCGATTGATTCCAAGTATAATATCTTGGCATTTCGGAGTATAGTAACGTTCGGGCAAATTCATCGTTCCTGCACATTTCAAAAAATCTGGTCAATGTTGTAGGTGGCGGTCGATCAACTCGTTGTAATACATTCTCCTCAGTAAAGTACACTCTTTGACCATTTTCCAAATGTACGGCTAAATGAATAACAGAAGGATGTCTTTCATGAATGCTAAATGAAAAAATGCGCCAAATTGCTTCGTTACTACTAACATAGCGGCCCATTTGAAATTGAGTGACTTCATCGATGGAATTCTCCGCACTAACTCCAATCACAGCCATGTCACTACCTTTGGTCACATATTTGCAGATGTATTTGATGGATTTCACATCATCGATTTCATTCGGTCTTATCTTCTCAATCAACCAAATGAGGATATGCGCGTGTGGTAGTCCGCGTTTTTGCCACTCTACTGAATACATCCAGCAGCGCGTCTCGCCGAACACGCGATACTTCACAATGAAATCCATCAGTGATTTTAATTTTTGTTTGAAGACTCTCGCGGTGACGTCATGGCGATCGATGGGTGATTGGCCAGGGAATAATTCTTGCCGAATTTCCATCCACTGTGGATTGCAAGTGAAAGTTATGAATAAATCTGCTGTACCGTAGTGTCGAACGTAGGTTATAGCATCCTGAGCATATTCATGCATATGGCGAGGACTTCCGACGTACTTTGCTGGGAGAATCGTCATCCGGCCGATATTGTGTGCGTTCCCGTCCACATTTATGGCATCTCGAAGGTGTATGTACTCTTCGGAACGCAGTTTTTTCTGGTTCAATCTAATGAATGTCAATCTTTCTGTTTCTATTTTTACATACATATCGACAGCATATTGGTGGAAAAGACGACGACATTTCAATATGTGATTGTCCTCATTTTCACGAACCATCAGTCGAAATGCATAATAGTTCATTGAACATACTTTTTTGTTTGTTTCAGCGCCTGTACATTAATTTTCGCGTCAATAAAATTAATTGATCTTATAATAGAAAAAATATAGATTTGATATTCACCTGTAAGCGGATTTATCATTTTGATCGAGAAATGATAACCGTCTTCACCTTGCCAAAATATGATTGGATATTGTAACGCATCATATGATCGGTGAGTTTCGTACACACGCTGCTGCTGATTATTTCGTCGATGTAGAACGATATCACGTGATTCCAAATTTTCACCAACGACGACAATGGCGACATCATCAATTGTTGGTGCATTGAAACGTCTTGCGTGTTCTCCCGTAGGAGTCTTATCGGCTCTGATAACAATTTTGTGATTATCAGAGGGCATGCGGTCTAGTGCGGTTTTGAACAATGCAATCAATTGATTGTGTTGATGGAAAAAAGTTTGCAGTTGCTCAACAATTGGTCTTTTTACCGAACTGTTGTATGCACAACGCTGTTCTACTTCTTGTGGAGCATTGCCCATGAAGTAAATCTGCAGAAATTTATAGTCAGCACCCGGAACTGGCAAAAGCGAACCTGCTCGATGATATATTTGACCTTGAATCTGTAATGTTTAATTTACATAAGAAAACAAAATAAAATGCTGTAAGTGGTGAAATTACCTTGAAAGTAGGCATGAAATTATCCCGAATCACATTTGTTGCGCCAAATGAAGTCATTTGGAAACAATTGTTGTAGTTCTGGATTTGTGTTAGGAAATGCTTGGAATGAGCTCCTGTTCCAGAAACCAATGAGAGCAATGGCTCTGGTGGTGGAATCAACGGTGTCAATTTCACTTTGCCACTTGCGCAACACAATCCAGGAGTTTCATTTTTATATTTCAATGCCTTACAATGTGGGCACACAACGCTCATCGAACCAATAGCAACGGAATGGTCTGCACTGTAATCGACTGTCCTGTTGTAATGAAATGCAGCTCGATGAGTATTTAACGCAACATTTGTTTCTCTTCTTGCACGTACATTTGAATTAATTATCACTCGGTTGGATTCTATAGAACGATTGTCTCTCATTCGATGCATATCTACTTCGTTTGCATATTCTCTTTCTTCTTGTGTACGTGCAGAACGTGTTTGTGATAATCGATTTCGTTCAATTTCATTTCGCTCTTCGAGTTGTTCCGCAGTTTGATTAGATCGAAAATACGCTTGATTTGAAGCATTGCGAGTTCTGCGACCTAAATTGCTCCTTCTTATTGGCGGCATTACAATGCGATAGAATTTATTGACTTTGCTCTTACCTTTTAACCGTTTATAACTTCAAAACCCACAGTCTATAGTAGGTTAATCTATAAATTTGTTTGAGGTAACACGATTTAACTTATTTCAATTAATGAATTGATTGCAATGTACTTACAATGGAATCTTAATTCAAAAAAAAACTTATCACCGTTAGTTAACTTTTTTAGAAACACTTTAAACTTTTTTTAATTCACAATTAACAATTGCACTTATTTTATTTTTCGTCCACCGATTAATTTGATCAACAATTTGACAATAAGCAGCCAATCAACATTTGCACATTTACCAAAATAAATTGGAATGTAAATAAAAAAGTAACGGTATTTTCGGACAAATCGCGAAACAATACAAAAGTAATAACAAATGAGTTATTTACAACATAAGAATATCCCAGCAAAAACTTTACTTACAAATAAGCCGAAAAATAAGGAGAATTTGACAAATCGGTGCAGCCGTTTTCCGATTTTAGATAAATCGAAAAAAGTGGGCGTAAAAGTGGGCGTGGTAAATTTTTCTTTCAGTAAAAACTTAAATTAGATTACTACGATCATTTAAATAAAAGATTAGCCATATCGGTGCAGCCGTTTTCCGATTTTAGATAAATGGAAAAAAGTGGGCGTAAAAGTGGGCGTGGTAAATTTTTCTTTCAGTAAAAACTTAAATTAGATTACTACGATCATTTAAATAAAAGATTAGCCATATCGGTGCAGCCGTTTTCCGATTTTAGATAAATGGAAAAAAGTGGGCGTAAAAGTGGGCGTGGTCAATTTTTCTTTCCGTAAAAACCTAAGTTGGACTATGACGAACATTTCAGTAAAAAAATTGTCCAAATCGGTCTAGCCGTTCTCAACTGATGCAATTACCAACGAACGACAATTGATTTTTATTTATATAAGAATAAGTGGTTAACATTACCGATTGGCTCAACATTTTCCTTATTTAACACAAGTGAAGTAAAAGAGTATATAAAAGGGTAAACAAATAAATTTAGTCAAAATTCAAAAGTATATTTTTGTTCTCTTCTAATGAATTTTCCTGATGTGAGCCTTATATATATAATTATTAACCCATAGTCACCAAATCTACTTGAAACTTATATCTGTTAAATTTTTTACCGATATGAGTGTATATATGCGTTAATGGATTTTTTGGATGTGCCACTTATTTGGGAGATATAATTAAATATTTTAACGAGATTTCTATGTATTTGAGGCCTATTTTGCTTGATATTTTTCTCCATAACATTATTTACAAGAGTTTTATGGGAATTATTGTGATTATAGGAAATTGAGCTAATATGGGTGCTATGGTCAACTATGGATAGATATTCACAAAATCCAGTAGTATAACGTTTGGATACAATATATTGATCTGTATACAATTTTAGTTCGATATCCATATATTTAAAATATTCAAAGAGTTTAATGTGTTTTTCGGAAGTGGTCCTTATATAGGAGCTATGACCAATAATTGGCCGATCTTCATAAAATTCAAAACATCGATTTTCGTATATATGGGAAATATTTATTTGAAATTTTAACCAGATAGAAGCTTTTATAACAGATTTATTGGTATTTTAGTAATTTGCGGAACTGGACCTTATATGGGAGCTATAACCAATTATGGGCCGATCTTCATGAAATTACCTACAGCGATTTTCATGCACAAGGGGATTATGCAAGTTGAATTTCAACCTAATACCGATATATATAAGATATTTAAGTGTATTTATATGATTTTCGATTTTCGACGGACATTGCTCAATCGACTTAGAATTTCATAAGGATCAATAATATATATGATGAATATTTCTCAATGTTACGCACGGAATATCAAACTTATATATAGCCTCTTTCACCACTTGTGGTGGTGGAGGGTATAAAAATAAGTCGCAGCCACGAGTTGAACCAACAACCCTCCGGCTGCAAGTCAACTGTTGTTCCCACTACACCACTGCTTAGTTATTTTGTTGTGCGTCAAATAATGGTTTTCAATATATTGTTGATTGTTTTCTGGATTACGTTTGAAACGTGAAAAGCGGACGATATGTCATAAGTTTGTGGGCCACTGTTTCGAATGGGAGTGACTGACTGACTTCCTTTCGTTTAAGTTTTCCTTCGACATCGTGGATCGGGCTGTAAATTAAAATTACCGAGTATTTGGTGAACTCGTTATGCTATGGTGATGGCTTAATATCAGTGTAAAAGGGCTAAAAAAAACTGTCAGTGCTTGGAAAAAATAAAATATTTAATAAGATTTAAAACAATTTAAAATTTGTTTTATTTTGCCGTCTTGAATAACTAGTATCTTCACTTTAGATCATAATGAACCAAACAGTATTTTGTATATAACTGAAAAATTATTATCAAAGAGTAGAACTATAGGCACAAATGAGAGGTGTGCAGTTTGAGAGCTGTACAGTCTTACAAAAGTTTACATACCCCTAATATATTTCATCTTTATTAATAAATATTTAGTGAAAAATTATTTAATTACCTTTTTTATGCTATTTCGGATTTATTGAGATAAAATAAACACAAAACTAATTTATTTTTATTAAATTCTACTAAAAAACATAAAATAATTCATTTTTTGGCATAAAAACTTAAAAACAATTAAATTAATATTTTGTGTGGCCTCTTTTGGCTTTAATTACAGCAGATAATCTATTTGGGATGGACAAAGGCCACTTTTTTGTTAATTCTGGAATAAGTTTGCTCCATTCTTCCATCAACGCTTCTTTGAATGCTGGAACTGATGTTACTTGTCGATTTTTTAGACCTCGTTTTAAAATATTCCATAAATGTTCAATAACATTAAGATCGGGGGATGTTGCAATTTGTTTTTAACGTTATATAGAAGCCATTCCTTAACTAACTTTGATGAATGCTTAGGATCGTTGTCCTGGAGAAATATTGCGTTGTCCTCCAGATCTAGAAGTTGGACGCTGGGAAGGTAGCTATCCTTTAATATATCGATATACATGGCCTTATCTATAGTACCATCGGTGAACCTGAGCTTATCGACACCATTTGCCGCCATACATCCCCAGACCATACTGACCCGCCTCCACGTTTTACGGTGCAATAAACATTTTGTGGTAATAACTCTGCATTAGGCTTTCGCCAAACTTTTGTTCGTCCATCACCTCCAAAAACCATAAATTTATATTCATCTGTGAATATTACCCTCTCCCAAAATGTAGGGTGATTTACATGAGCATTTTCGTACTTTCGGGCATATTCTAAGCGCTTCTGGATATTCGCAGATCTAAGTAATGGTTTTTTTCTGGCAACTCTGCTATTGTACCCATTTCTCTTGATACATCGGCGAACAGTCTGATCAGAAACTGTAATTTCTAGATTTGTTCTCATTTTCCGGTTTAGTTCGACGGCACTTAGCTTAACATTTTCTTGAACGGAACGTATAATAGACCGTTCTGTTCGTTTGTCGAGAATGCGGGGAAGCCCACTACGAGCTTTGCTTTCATAATTTCCATTTTCTTTGAATTTTTTTATTATTGTTTGACTGTGGTTTTACTTAGATTTAATAAAATTCCAATTTCATTAAAACATTTGTCATCATTTCTCAACTTAAAGACGGTTTACGAATTGGCTCAGAAATTTCTTTGCCTTTGCCCATTTTATTTCACTAAAAATACTTTTTGATTTTTTTTTACCAGTGTGATCACATTTAGTGAAAGTAAACTTTCTACCATTGATTTTACATAAAGCATCATAAAAATTGTAGCGGAAATTTTAACGGTACAATGTTTTTCTTGCAGAGTATGTAAACTTATGTAACATTAAAAGGATACCAATTACTCGTGTTTTATTGTTATTTATTTAAAATACCAACAAAATATTATAAAATATGATGAAAATATATTTTTTATGTGCATTAGTCAAAAATGTAGTTACAACTCTTAACAAAATTATATATTTTCCAAAAAAATATAAAAATTTCAAACGTATGTAAACTTTTGTAAGACTGTGTATTTAGTCTTTCCCAAATTTTGTGTCTGACACAATAACAAAATACATTGATTAACTTGTACTTTGTTGTTGCAAGACTTAGGTTTTTGACAACATACATAAGGTTTTTGTCTCAGTAAGGCTTCTTGTACAATATACTTTATTCTATGCTTATATTAAATTATTATGTCATGTTGTCTCCAATTTTTATATGCATTTGATTTTTGCGTTATTTAATGCATTTTTAGCGTTCAATTTATAATTATCAATAAATAAAAGTCACAATATTTTGTTTATAAAAATCATGCGATAATCTACATATATTAAAGAGTGAAAAATTGTTGGTATTACGTTTTATATTAAGCCATATTTTTTACGATGTATTAACATCCTTTCATCCACTATTGATTTCATATTTGTGATTTACTGTTGAAGAGCATCGCTCGTATAAATAATAATAATCAAAAACAAAGAAATTTGCTTTGAAATAAGATCAAAAGTCAGTTTATCGCCTGAAGTATTTTTTCTAGAATTTTATGCCTGGTAACATATGTAAGTCTTCTTATTTCTTTGTTTAAGGTAAAGAAAGTTTCACGGTTTCAACATACAAAACACTCAAACATACTTAAAATTTAACACGTACATATGTACAATATGGTAGCCCCAATTCTGCCTATAAGTTCTCAACTAAAATCATATCTTTCAATTAATTTTATGGTAGCTTCTGTTTCTATGTTGGTGTGCTCGATTAAAATAAACAATTATTGATATAGCATAAACCTATGAACAAAGTTTTTTGTTGATATGGAATAACTCCTATTTTGTTCTATCTAAACAGTTTTTTCCCTGATCCAGCCCACTAAAGTATAGAGTGAGTACAATATTTTTAAGGTTCAGTAATGTCTGTGGTCCACCCTAATGTACATACAAATGTATGTATAATATTCATACATTGTATATGCTTATAAATCAATAGAACCTTGTGGCATCATGATTCAAATTTTCCAAGTATTATAACTCCTTGACTACCACAATTTAATTTAGTATTGTTTTTGTATACACATTTTAAATTTAAAGATACATTTGGCTAACATTCGCTACACGTACTTAACTTAATATTGTTGTTAATTTATGTTTCACACATCGAGACAAATAAATGTTAAGTATTCTCGTGTTACACTAAAAAGTATCTTGACTGTTGTTTTAATTCACATGCTTTTAAAAGAATGGCAAAACTAGATATTCAATCCACATGCATATTTCATTATCCACATATAAATATCTGTATATATAGTGTGCCCTCTTTTAATACAACTAATTGAGTCAGAGGCATTTACCCCCGTACGTCTGTCCTATACTAATTAAAACACGATAGGGCTTAAACAAAGGAAATCATACATGTACAAATTGGCAAGAATAATAAAGTCTATTTAATTAATAAATAGTGGTACTCGGAGTATGTTAAACTGTGAAGTAAGATAGACTCAGTTAATTCAAACTGACACGCAGCGTTTAGTGTCAAAGAAAGACACTCCGATTTGGCAAACAAAAATACAACAAATTATAAGTTTGATACAACTTAGATTTTTGACAATTACGTCTCGTCTCTATGTTACCCTATGGACCTATTTTTAAATAACAATACCATTTCCTATCGCAAATTTGTATGGATAACAACAAACAAACATTTGTATTTTTATACCAAAAAATGGGTGATAAATTGCTTTTGATACTTTAATATTTAATTTCTATTTAATATATGGGGCCTTATAAAATTCTAAGAAGATCTATCTGTACGTCTGTCTGGCGGTTGAAGGCACGCTTGGTCTTAGAGGAAAGGACCTGAGGTATGGAATTTCCCACAAATATTTTTTATTGAGAAAAATGTGCAACATATGTACAGGAAAATCAGAGTTATGGACTAAAATATAAGAGAACTTAAAAAAAGTTGATATTTTTTAAAAATTATGTAATAATTTTATACCCACCACTAAACAAATGAAGGCTATATTGATTTGTCATTCCATTTATAACATATCGAAATATTCGTCGTAGAACCAAATATTTCCAAAATATGCTATGTTGATGGTTAATACATAGATATCAACTCAAAATATTTAATGATAATCGCCCCATAAGAGCTCATAATATCTATTCGCAAAATACATTAACGCGGAAAAATTTCGATACTGATAAAAAAAAATTATCACAAATTTGTTTTAACATTTTAAAATGTGTTTCCTATAGAACATTCAGTTTGAATTTAATGTAGCTTTAGCAATTCGAAAAATAATGTTCTTTTCCTTTAAAATTATTTTTCAGTTTACACAGAATAATTCTATTCACAGCTGTACGAAAATTGTGGGCCTTAACTCTCCCTCTTTACATTTGGTTTTTATTTTGAATATATTCCTCTCGAATGATATGAATGTTTGTTATTCTGGCAATTCTAAAGAACATTCATAGACATCTGTCTAATAAAATTTTGCAATAGTCTGTAAAAAGGGTCGTAAATATACGATTATCTGCTGTCAAAATTTATTGTGTGTAACATTTGATGTATCGTAAAAAATACAGAAAATTCACCCCTTTTTATTTTTTGTAATAAAAAAAACAATAAAAATATGAGAAATTGTTTTATTTTAAACAGGGATAAAATTGTGTTATTGGATATGTTGGTAGTTTCTTGAAAAAGTATAAACAAAGAAATAAACCATAAACATGAGCCCATAAAATGTGATAATTTATAACAAATATTTAAAATTTTTTAAATTTTGGCTAAGAATAAAAACATAAAATAGGTAGTGTTGATATTTTTATCAAAAAATTAAAAATGGAATATAAGCTAATGACTTGAAGATTGGATTTTTATTGATGGTGCTTCAAAAAGAAAATTTGATCATCATATTGAAACCATCAACTATTTACTGTTAACAACAGTGAGGCAAAAATGTGCAATGTTGCAATATAAATGGAGAAGATCAATACCAGAAGATAAAAGCTTATTATCAAAAGTAATCACTGCCTCTAACAACTTTTTTCTGCGGTCAATTCGTTTTTTATGTTTGAAATTAATTGACATTTTATTGTATATGTATGCATATGATTAATTTGCAATGTAACTCAATGCACCGCTTCTGGAGAGCCTTCCACTGTCCATGGTAAAGTTAATGTGAAACTAACTATTGGTGGCATTAGCGTAAATCATGTCTTAGTTTTGTGGATGAAGTAATCATTGGTGCAGACTTCATGATTAGTCACAGAATTATTTTGGATATGGGTCAAAAAGTCATGAATTGGCGAAATGTTAAAATACCCCTTGATGAGAGCAAGTCTCAAGTAAGAAGACTAGTATTTGTTGAGCACCAAAAGTTGCCAACGCAGACTGAGGATTTGGTATGGGCCCGTGAGGAAGAGGAGGATGGTATAGACAATGGTTGTTGGCCATGTAAAGATAGAGGATTTCGTTGATCAGTGCAACGATGAAATGGTTCCTTTTGGAGTGCTTGGTCTTTCCCGAGGTGAAAAGGTAATCAGGCTTAAGTGGGGGACACTGTTAGGAATGTGCAATAGCGATTTTAATTTAACTGCCTGCAACATTTATCATTTTTATAAACATATCCATCAGTAGAAGCTTCTACTTATCAACAATGTTGATAGCATGCGGTTGTTAACTTTGTTTGTAAGTATGGCAACACTGCATGTGTAAGCTGCTAACATTAACATCGAAAGCTCTAGAATTCGAACATACGTGTTTTGACCGTTAAGAGCATTGTAGAAGATTCCCGATAGATGGCGCGTGTATAAATAGTGGCAGAGGTGGCAGTCGTGAGTTGAGTTGATCATAGGCGCTGTTAGAGTTATCATCAACTGTCTTGTACATTTAAAGTTGTACGTAATAGAGTGTGTGTGCATACTAAAACTACTTTTATTTTCAATCAAAAGTATTCGGTTTATTTAAAGGAAATAAACCCCGTTTTTAAAAGGTAAAAACGTAACAATATGATAATTACAACAAGTACTCATTAATATAGCATATATGAATATCTATTTTAACCAAAAATTTTAAATAATATATAGTACCTCTAAACTTAATATAGTTTGCTCAAATTGTTAATATTTAGTTTTAAGATGACATGGAACAACTATAAGCCTAGGAGCATACCAAATCAAGTACAAATTAAGAGCTACCCTAATGGCCAGTGAGTTGAGTTTCAAAGCTTAACTATGATTGTTAATTTTTTTTTTAGTAATTACTGTGTACTTATAGCTGAACTAGCTTTTATTTTTTTGTAAAATCCCATTTTTCCAAATTTTTTTTTTCCTCAACTTAGTAAGAAGAATTATTATTGGTTACTTATTTCTGAGAATTTATTGCACTCTATGTTGGTTAGAAAGCATTATTCCTGAAACTGTTATTTTTCACATGTTTCCTATTCTCCAGAAATCCTAATAACTGAAAAAAGAGAGTATTTGGAAAATAAATTTTTATGGTGCTGCAAAATATAACCAATATATATAACTGCTGTTGTTATTTCAAACACTGAATAAAAGTAATAAATGATGCTGTTTGTAAGAATCCAATAATATTAATCGGATACTGGAACAATCAAATAAACACTTCGTTCGTTCACTGAATTGTTTCATTATCAGTTTTTCGAACGTATAAGTCAAAATTCAAGTTCAATTGTTTTCATTAGCAAAAAACTCTTTCTATGTAACACTACAATTTGAATATTCACTTTTAAACCTGAAGTAAAATATTCCTGTTAAACAGTTAACAAAATAACTTAAAAGCAATCCATATATAAACTTTCTTGTCTAAATAACTCAATTGTTGTGGCAACGAAAATTATAATTAAATTTGTTTAAATTGTAGTCCCGCAAAAAGGGTTGGTTGTTTCTAAACAAAATTAATTTATCAAACCAGAAAGGAATAACAAAAATTAAAATACTTTATATATATATTGAGAATTTTCATCACCATAAATAACAAAATAAAAAACTGCGTATTTTATTAAGTAGCACTTTGAAGGCTTAATTAACATGGACTTTTTAAAATACTCTTATACTTTTCACAAGCAACAAACAAATTCAATTTATAATGAACAAGACAAATAAAAAATCAGAAACGCTTAAAAATTAAAAGCTGGAAATAAGCAAACAAAAATTTGCATACTTTCACATAAATATGTATATTAAGCAATAAAAAAGGAAGAACAAGTGTAAGTACGATGGGAAACTAGAAGCCAAACAGTTATTCTATTGCCATTTTAAGTACATACATATTTCTATAACACGTAAAGTAAAGCAAATTAAGATTTCTCCCAAAAATAACATTTCAGATTGTTTATTCTGTAAACAAACAATAAATATCCTAATTATATTTTTACCAAGAAAATTAAAATATGTATGTATACTTAATTCAAATAAAAGTTCATGTGGCTGAATTTAAAATTTAGTACAATGAATCGCTTTTGGCTATAAACATAAGATTTAGTATACTATATTTTTATCAATTAATTTAATAAGTTCAAAACTATTTATTTTATAGTAAAATCTCTGTTATTTTAGCCCACTTACATTATCTACCGTTAACAATGTAAAGAGGCTATTTGCTTATTTATTAGCATGCCAATATATAATATTGGAACATATGAGTTAGATATTTATCCATTTCAGACAATTTTAACAATTTTGGCATCGATTTTTTAGCGCATATTTTGCATATTTAACTCATCACTGCATATTTTTGTTGCATATTTTCTTTTCTTATACCCTCCACCACCATAAGTGGTGATTGAGGGTATACATAAGTTTGTCATTCCGTGTATAACATTGAGAAAAAGCCACCTAAGACCCAACTAACTATATATATTATTGATCCTCATGAAATTCTACATCGATTGAGCTATGTCGGTCTGTCTCTCCGTCTGTGTAAAACAAGCTCACGCCCAAACTACACAAACAAACTTAGTACACTCTCAAAAAAAATATTTATTATTGTCCTAAGCAGTTTGGTATTGAAAATCAGCAAAATCGGTACAGTAGGCCCAAAGTTATGAATCAAAACGTGAGACTACCTAAAAAAAAATTTATAATTTTCATATATTTTTTGTTATTTCTAGAAATATTTGCAGATAATACCATAATATTTTACACTCGTTACTTTTATGATAAAAGGACTAACTCTAGTGAAAATTATAAGAATCGGTTCATGATTTCTCCTAACCCCATACAAATTTCTTCCCGAAATATGGTGCTATAGTCTGTAAATGCCTACAGAATTGCAGTATCCATACAAAATTCTGCAAAAAAAAGTTTCGTGCTAAAAGAAATTACAAGACTAAATTTTTCGTGGATCGGCTCATATTTAATCATAGCCTCCATATTAAGTTCACTTCCGAAAATCACTTAAACACGCATAAATATCTTATAAATATTGCTATTTAGTTGAAATTCGACACAAATTATCCCCATGTATACAAAAGTCGCTGCGTCGAATTCTATGAAGATCGGTTCATATATGTTTATAACTCTCATATAAGGACCACTACCGAAAAACACATTAACATGCATAAATATTTAAAAAATATCAATATCAAACCAAAATTTTACACAGATCCGTAATTTAAATTTGGAAGTCATACTATAGGATTTTGTGAATATCGGTCCATATTTTACCATAGCGCCCATATAAGGTCCATTTCCGAAAATCAGTTGAGTATTCACAAATCTCTTATAAATATCTCTATAATGCTGAAATTCGGCACATATAATGCTCATATACAGAGATAAAACTGTAACAAATTTTATGAAGATTGGCCCATAATTGGTCATTGCTTCCATATAAGGACCACTTCCAAAAACACATTAACCTGCATAAATATCTAAAACATATCGATATCAAAAAAAAATTACACACAGCTGAGTAATTTGTATGCAGTAATCATACTACAGGATTTTGTGAATATCGGTCCATATTTGACCGCAGCTCCCATATAAGGTCCACTCCAGAAAATTACTAAAATCCTCATAAATTTCTCACAAATATAGTTATCAAGTTGAAATTCGAAACAAAAAATTTCAATATATGTAAAAATCAATGTACAAAAATTTATGATGATCGGCCCATAATTGGTCATAGCCTCCATATAAGAAACACTTCCGGAAAACACATTAGCCTTCACAAATATCCAAAAAAATATTTATACTGAACAAAAATTGTATCGATCAGTAATTTGTATCCAAGTATTATATTACAAGATTCTTTAAATATCGATCCATAATTTTTATTATTTTTTTAAAATTTTATTAATTTTTTTTTATAAATTTTAAAAAATAGCCCTCAAATACTTTGAAATCACGTTACAATATTATATGGCGATAGTCCCATAAATTGAAACTAAATAATAAACAGATCAGTAGTTTGAATCCAAAAAATCATACTACTGAATTTTGTGAATAACCTCTTAATAACTAAATTTTTAATATTGTCTAAATATATTTGTATACCATTTTCATACCCTCCACCACCACAAGTGGTGAAAGAGGGTATATATAAGTCTGTCATTCCGTGTGTAACATTGAGAAGTATTCATCTGAGACCCAACAAAGTAAATATATTATTTATCCTTATGAAATTCTAAGTCGATTGAGCAATGTCCGTCTGTCTGTCCGTCTATCTGTCTGTCTGTGTAAAACACACTCACGTCCAAAATACATAACAAAATTAATGAAATGTATACCAAAATGTTTATAATCTTTCTAAGCAGTTAGGTATTGAAAATCAGCAAAATCGACTTGATAGAACCAGGGTTATGGATAAAAATGTAACACAACCTCCAAAAATTTTGATAATTTTCATATGATTTTTGTGACTTTGTGTAAATTCATTGCAGAGAATAACATGAAATTTTGCACTTCTTATTTATATGATAAAATGAAAAATTCTGCTAAAAATGGAAAGAATCGGTCCATAATTTCTCGTAGCCACCATACAAATTTCTTTCCGAAATATGATGCTATGGCATATAAATGCCCATATACTTGCAGTATCCATACAAAATTCAGCACGACTAAGTTTCGTGCAAACAGAAATCGCGAGACCAAATTTTTTTTTTTTTTGGATCGGACACTATTTGACCATAGCCCCCATAAAAAGTTTACTTCCGAAAATCATTTAAATACACATAAATATTTTATATCTATCGGTATCAGGTTGAAATTCATCTTGCATAATCCCCATGCACATGAAAATCACTGTAGGGAATTTCATGAAGATCGGCCCATAATTGGTTATAGCTCCCATATAAGGACCACTTCTAAAAACCACATTAATTTTCATAAATATCTGACAAATATTGTTATCGAATTAAAATTTTACACAGATCGGTAGTATTAATTCACAAATGCTACTACTAGATTGTGTGAATATCGGTTCATATTTGACCATAGCTCCAATATAAGGTCCATTTCCGAAAATTACTTAAATACTAATAAATCTCTTATAAAAGGCTCTATCTGGTTAAAATTTCAAATAAATATTTCCATTATATACGAAAATCTATGTATTGAATTTTATGAAGATCGGCCGACAATTTGTCATAGCTCCCATATAAGAACCACTTCCGAAAAACACATTAACCTCTATAAATATTTTAAATATATGGATATCGAACTAAAATTGTATACAGATCAATATATTGTATTCAAGCATTATACTACTAGATTTTGTGAATATCGGTCCATATATTACCATAGCACCCATATTAGCTCAATTTCCGATAATCACAATAATACCCATAAAACTCTTGTAAATAATGTTATGGAGACAAATATCAAGCTAAATACGCCTCAAATACATAGAAATCACTTTAAAATATTTAATTATATCTTCCATATAAGTCGCACATCCCAAAAATACATTAACGCATATATACACTCATATCGGTAAAAAAATTAACAGATATAAGTTTCAAGTAGATTTGGTGGCTATGGGTTAATAATTATATATATAAGGCTCACATCCGGAAAATTAATTAGAATAGAACAAAAATATACTTTTGAAGTTTGACTAAATATATTTGTTTACCCTTTTATATACTCTTTTACTTCACTTGTGGTAAATAAGTAAAATGTTGAGCCAATCGGTAATTTTAACCAATTATTAAGTATATAAATTGTTAAATAGTACATTTTATTCCTATTATAAAATTATAGACTCTGCTGGAAATGGTAGGAATATGTAGTTATTTCAATTATAAATTGCTGAACTAGATAACATTTTTATACATTTGAAATAAAATATCTTCTGCGTAAACTAGATTTTCTAACAATATATAAAATACTGCTATACTATTTTAAATAAACTTTTATTTTGTTCAAAAAAAGTGTTTTTATTGAAAAAAGTATATAATTTGTGTATAGTCCAAAATGCGTATTATATCAGGATTCATATATAATCCATAAAGTAGCTTAAAAAGAAATTCGGTTATAGTTCTAATTCGCTCATAGTCCACAAAAATTGTGCAACCGTATTTGTAGACTATAAGCGAAAACTACTGTATTACATTAACATTCTACCAATCTTCATAATCGGAGCTAAGTCCCAGTAACAAACACTGAATATGGATATTAGAGTATGTATGCTAATGTAATTTCAATAATTTTCATCTAATTTAGGTGGAGGTTATTTAAGATTCGTCATAGCCGAATATAGCACGCTAACTTGTTTGGTATCATAATACCATGGAGTCCCCTATTCTTGATTATTTATTTACTGAAAAGCATATTAGCTAACTGTAATGTATATAAGCTATTCCTATAATACCATTTCCTATATTATCAACTGATTTTGTTTTTGTGTGTTTTCTATAACAGTTAGTAAGTATTAAAAAATTATTACAAAGCCGAAAAAAACCGAAACCAATCGGTTTTAAATTTTTTAAAACCGTAATCGCGGTTTTGAAATTCTTCGGTTTTTTGGACACTCTACCTTTTTAGATATTTTTTTCCAAGATGTGCCAACGAGTTTTGTCAGGCTTATGTTTGAAAAATAGTTATTTTCTGCAAAATGTTACATTTACAAAAATTGTTAAATTAAACATAAACTATTTATTTATCGTTTGAACGTCATTGCAGATCGATGATGAGTCATTGAAAGTCGAAACTAAAAAATTATAAAATGAAAATGTTTCCGACATCGGAATAGTTTAGAGTTGGCCATAATCGTTCTCTTTACTGATTGTTAATTTTTTTCAGAACAAATAAATGAATAAGTTTGTTTTTTTTTTTTTTTTGTTCAGTTGTTAATTTTTAGTCTGCGGTGTTTAGCTGAACTAATTTATTGAATAATTTCTCAGTGAATGTATTTACAGATAGATGACAACTGCTTTTGGAAACAAATTTTTTTAATAATGATGAAAACAATTTTAATAATGCAATACAGAAATGTCAAACGAACAAAAAGAATAAAAGAACAAGAAGACTGAACTCCTTCACATTGTTCAATTGACTGAATTGTTCAATTGAACTTCTTCGTTCATTAAGAACTCAACTCTAGAATAGTTATTTCTCTCAAAAATATTTTTTTACATTTTATTATTAGTGTTCACAGATGTTCATGTTTTGTTGGCCACACCGTGTAGTTATTCACTTTTCTTTATTCTTATTGTACTTATTTACTTACATTCTTTAAATTCTTACCTACTCTAATTGTTAAGCCGCTATGTTAATTCATTGTAATTTTGATCTTTAAACGATAAACAAGTGCAAGTGAATAACTACAACAACAAACATCTGTGAACAAAACACAACAGTAAACATAAAACAAAAATTGACTCTAACTAAAAACAAAAACAAAACATTGTAAATAAAAATAAGAGTGAACTAAAATAAAGATCATTAAAATTGAAGTTAAATTAATATTAAAAATAAAACACATTAAACAAACAAAATTAAAAGAACCGTGTATTTAATTTATGGACACTCGACCCATAAACATTGGTCCTAGTCGAACCGGATAAAAAGTGTTTTGTAGTGTTTTATAATTTTAATAAATAATTTAACAAATTAAAAAACTGTGACTCTATGTAAAAAATAAAATTTTACAACAACAAAAACAAGTGACTATAAAATTTATGTAGTGGCAAAAAACATAAGAAAAAAAGTTTTACAACAACAACAAAAAGACCCTCAACAACTTAATATTTTTTGGCAAATTCTTGGACAAATTCCTAACGGGACACCAGTACAGCACAACAATCATCACATCAGCCAACGTTTTTTGAAACGACGTCAAGCAGCGCAGCAACAGAGAAACGGCAATTTTGGTTTGTACATGCATTCAGCAAGTAAGTACAAGAAAAAAATAAATTATAACTTGTGTTTGCGTTGTACATAGACCCTTTGTATTTGACTGCTGATATTTCAACAATTGATAATAGAGTTGCCATCGTAGCATTTTTTGAAAAGTTTTCTGGAAAAATTAATACAAAATTTTAGATCCAGTTTTTATGACTCAATTTTTAATCGCTAGCAGGTACTTTTAGATCCTAAATTAATTTGAAATTTCGTCTCCTCTTCATAAAACAAAATATAAAAGATGTCTCTTAAAAAATTTGTAAATTGTACAAATGACTTATTAGAATTTGAAAACATTCATGCCGAGGCACGGGCCGAGGATAATGTTCATGCTTTGGAAATTCTTCGCGTAGAGTTAGACTCGCTCTGGGCTCAAGTAAAGCGGTCGTATGAAGAATGCAGGGACACTGATGAAGAGGGTGATAAACCAATAGACAAAAACAAATTACGAGAACGATATCAAAAATCCCTGTCGGCTTATAAGAACTGTCTCTCGTCTATTAATGCTGAAATTTTCGCGATAAGTGCACCCCCTGTAGAAAAAACGGAACGCCAATCAATTCTGCCCATAGAAAATGATGCTTCATTCATAAGGTTGCCACCTTGTGACACCGACACATTTTTTGGGGATTATAAATTATGGCCCAGTTTTCGTGATTTATTCACAGCTATATACATAAAAAACTCCAGAATCAGCAACGTTGAAAAACTTTTCCATTTAACCCAAAAGACTGGTGGCGAAGCCAGAGATGTAATTTCTCATGTACCTTTAACGAACGATGGTTTCATTTTGGCCTGGAAAAATTTAGTTGACCGTTACGAAAACAAATGGATGCAGGTTAATGAGCAATACAAAATTATTTTGGATTTACCCTATGCCTCTATAGACTCAGGAGCCTCAATTAAAAAATTGCAAAGGACAATAAATGATTGCAGACAGACTCTAGGAATATTAGGCATTGACACATCAACATGGGAATCATTTTTAATTTATATCTGCTCTCAAAAACTTCCCAGAGCACTCGTTCAAGAATTTGAAAATTCTCGCGAAGATTGCGCCGTAGTACCAAAATGGACGGAATTTGATAAATTTCTCACTCATAAATTCAAAACTTTAGAGTCAGTGGGAAATATTAAACCATCTAAGGACAAATTGACTCATTCCAAACCAGAAATTGGTAAAACTGCCACAAAAGGAAAAAACTTAAATTCATTTCGGACCAACTTAACGAAATCTGAAAATCACAAAAATAAAATTGCCACTAAGCCAAATAGAAATTTTCGCAATGAACCCGTCACTTGCCAACATTGCAAAGAGTCACACACATTACGATCTTGCCCCGCCTTTTTAGAAAAGAATGTCAATGATAGAATTCACATAGTAAGAGTCACAAATTCATGCTATAATTGCCTCTCAATAGACCACAGCGTCAAGGATTGCCAAAGTAAATATAGCTGTAGGCTGTGTAAACAGAGACACAACACATTATTGCACAAGGCAACTATGACTCAGTCTACTAGCTTAGCTCCAAATAATGCTGACGAACAGCCCAGTACAAGTGCCGCAGCACGAGCATCCATTATACAGTCCACTCCCTCATCAGGTATTCCTAACCTTACTTCCTTGACCCTACGAGATGACAATCAATCTTCAACAATCTCAACAGATAGAGAAACCTTGTTATTCACTGCCATAGTCCAAATTGAAATTAGAGGTCAAAGATACCAGGCGAGAGCTATCATCGACCCTGGATCGCAATCAACGTTTATATCGGACAAATTGAAGAACCGATTAAACCTACCAACCAAAAGAAACATAGTTCATGTTACCGGTTTGAGTCAAACGGTTTCAGAAACCTCTACAAAAGCCTGTTTGTTTAACCTTTGCTCTAGGGTGGATTCAACGTTTAAGTTAGAAGTATGGGCCCCAGTCTTAAAGACCCTTCCCTCTAATTTACCACCTCAAACGTTAAATTTGCAGCATCTTAGTGAGACTGCTAAATTAGAACTTGCAGACCCTCACTTTGCTCAAAGTCGACCCATCGACCTGCTAATCGGCCTCGACTTAGGCCCCTCAATATATTGCATGGAAACACCGATGCGGTCAATTGGATCCCTTTTGGCACAAAAAACAGTATTTGGCTGGATTGTGGGGGGACCCATTTCTAAAAGTACTCAATCACAAAGTACAATTTCTCTGCTTAACACATCATCCCTTGACCAAATCCTCACACGCTTTTGGGAGGTGGAGGAAACCCCAAAACATATTTTGAGGTCAGACGAAGACACAATTGTTGAAAACAATTTCAAGTCTACAACACGTAGAAACGACTCAGGAAGGTATATTGTTACCCTACCCTTTAAAAATGGAGAAGAAATAGGATCTTCTAGAAATATAGCCATGGCCCAGTTTTCGCGAATGGAGCGCATGCTAAGTCTAAAACCCGACATTAAGAAGCAATATGATCAGGTCATTTTAGAATACCTAGAGTTAGGACATATGAGAAAAATCTCGCCCTTGGATATAAATAAGGCCCCAAATTATTATCTGCCGCATCACGCAATAATAAAACCAGACCGGTTGACCACAAAACTTAGAGTGGTTTTTAACGCCTCCAGCCCGACGTCAAATAAGAATAGTCTTAATGACATTTTGTATCCAGGACCCATTCTTCAGCAAGATCTTGTTCTACTGATATCGAAGTGGAGATTTTTCCGATTTGTATTCAACGCCGATATTACGAAAATGTATCGACAAATACTAGTTGACCCCGCTCAAACAAAATATCAAAGAATTCTGTTTAGAAAATCTGAAACTGACCCCATAGAAGACTTCGAACTTCTCACAGTAACATTTGGCGTTAATTGTGCACCGTTCTTAGCCATTAGAACCCTTTTGAAGTTAGCTGAAGATGTAAAATCGACCCACCCTTTAGCATCACAAATTTTGCAACAAAACATGTACGTGGATGATGTTCTAGCCGGTGGTTACACTTTGGAAGACACCATCGAATCCAGAAAAGAACTAACCACAGTCTTAAAATCAGCTGGTTTTGATCTTATGAAATGGACCTCCAATGACCCGCGAGTTATACAGGATTTGCCAAACGAGACACTTTTACCACTAGACTGGCTAAATTTATCTGAAATTTCTGGGACAAAGACACTCGGGATCAAATGGAATATTTCATCAGACTCCTTCAACTTTAATGCTCCAAACGTGGAAATAAAACAAACGTACACCAAAAGAGAAGTTTTGTCTTCTATAGCCAAATTTTTCGACCCTTGTGGATGGCTTGCACCAATAATCGTAGATGCCAAGCTTATTATGCAGCAAATCTGGCTAGACAAAATAGACTGGGATGACATTTTAAAACCCATCACAGACCAAAAATGGAAAAAATTTGTAAGAAATTGTCCAACAGTCAATGACATAAAAATCCCCCGATGGATCCATTACACCCCATCAAGCTTCATCGAGATTCATGGATTTTGCGACGCATCGGAAAAAGCATATTCCGCAGTATTGTACATCAGAATCCAAAATGATAACAATAATGTCCACACTTCAATCCTTGCATCAAAGACTCGTGTTGCACCTCTGAAAAACTTATCGCTTCCTCGTTTAGAACTTTGCGGAGCTGTCTTATTAGCCAACTTAGCCATAAAATGACTTTACATGGAGGAAATCAACTCATGACACGAATTATTAGATCTGAATTTTGGATTTTTCGACTAAAGCCTTTAGTAAAAACAGTCATTAATAATTGCAAAACATGTGTACTCTACAAAAAACACACTCAAACTCAAATTATGGCCTCATTGCCACCAGAACGCACGACTCTATCCAGACCATTTACAGTTACTGGGATAGATTATGCAGGACCCTTTGACGTTAAAAACTTCACCGGTCGAGCATGCCTTATTACAAAAGGTTATGTTTGCATATTCGTGTGCTTCGCAACTAAAGCCGTACATTTGGAAGCTGCCAGTGACCTCTCGACCCAAGCATTCCTAGCAGCCTTTTCCCGCTTCATTGGAAGACGTAGCTGTCCAACACTCATATATTCGGACAATGGAACAAATTTTATCGGCGCAGCAGAACTCATCAAAAAAGACCGCCTAGAATTTATAAAAACCCTTCATGATCGTGTAATTCATCATTATAGTCATCAAAATATTGAATGGAAATTTATACCCCCTGGTGCCCCACACATGGGTGGACTCTGGGAGGCAGGTGTAAAATCCTTTAAAACCCATTTACGAAAAATTATCCCAGATATGAAGTTCACATTCGAAGAATTGTCTACAATTTTGACTCGAATCGAATCCTGCCTAAATTCTAGACCCTTAAGTCCTGCTAGCGATGACCCTAACGATTTGACTCCATTGACCCCAGGACACTTTCTTGTTGGTACTCCAATATTGACTCCAGCCGAGCAAGATTTAACGAATGAAAATCTGACCCTTGCAAACCGCTGGAAGCGCATCAAAATCATCTACCACTCATTTTGCCAAAGATGGAAACTTGAATATCTCGCCGAGCTGCATCGCAGATACAAGTGGAAATTTCCACAAGAAAACGTTAAAGTCAACGATTTGGTAGTCATCAAAAACAACAACTTGCCACCCAATGAATGGCAAATGGGACGAATTGTCAAAACTCATCTAGGAACTGACCAAAACGTTAGAGTTGTCGACATTCGTACTGCTAACGGAATCTGTACACGACCCATTACAAAAATAGTCGTGCTGTTTCACAATTAAATATAATATTTATAAAAGTTCATTATTAAAATATTTTGTATTTATAGTTACTGCAGCCAGAAACTATGAAAGACGTCCTGCTGATTGGAAATGGTCATGTGGTTAATTCGCCAGTATTGATGAACGTTACGATATGGTTATTATGCAAAACTGCTGTATAAATTGTATCGCTCGATCCCATCTCCTGAATAACTGCCCAAATACATTCAGTTCCCGAGTTTGCACCAAACGCTACAACACCACTACTCAAGAAACCACAAGACCCAAAACCTCAAACTAGTTTCCTAATACATAAATCAGAGGACAGACAACCACCAAAACCAACAAAATCACAACTGGTTATTTGTAACATCATATATATCTGTAGAACCCATTGCCAAACTGTACAAATCTACACCGACTCATGGGGGCCGGAATGTTCACAGATGTTCATGTTTTGTTGGCCACACCGTGTAGTTATTCACTTTTCTTTATTCTTATTGTACTTATTTACTTACATTCTTTAAATTCTTACCTACTCTAATTGTTAAGCCGCTATGTTAATTCATTGTAAATTTGATCTTTAAACGATAAACAAGTGCAAGTGAATAACTACAACAACAAACATCTGTGAACAAAAACAAAACATTGTAAATAAAAATAAGAGTGAACTAAAATAAAGATCATTAAAATTGAAGTTAAATTAATATTAAAAATAAAACACATTAAACAAACAAAATTAAAAGAACCGTGTATTTAATTTATGGACACTCGACCCATAAACAATTAGCATCTAAAAATTATTAAGAAGTTGCCAAAATATTGCAAGTTTTAAAAACTACATTTCATTACCTTTTCATTGATATATAAAACATTATATCTGATTCTTTATTATACTTTAAAATAATGCATTCAATTCACACACCTTGTAAAAATTTCTCTACTATTTTGTTCAAATCAAAGACTGCTTACTATGCACTTCTCATTTTTTCATGTACCCTGTATTGTATATGTTTCTTTTTGGTTTATTGTTGTTTTTGACAGTTGCATGTGCGAATATTTAAAGTGAGCTTAAGTAAACTTGTATTAACCTAACATTCAACTAATTTGATGACCTTATGCGCGTTCATAAATTTGCAATTGTTAGGTTCATAGACTCCATGGCAGAGAAATTTCATTAAAAAAAAAATTTTTTTTAACAAAAATTTATTTTGTTACTAAAAAAAATTTTTTTTAATAAAAAACTAATTTTTTACTAAAACAGTTATTTTTTACTAAAAAAGTTATTTTTTACTAAAAAAGTTATTTTTTACTAAAAAAGTTATTTTTTACTAAAAAAGTTATTTTTTACCAAAAAAGTAATTTTTTACTAAAAAAGTAATTTTTTACTAAAAAGTAATTTTTTACCAAAAAAGTAATTTTTTACTAAAAAAGTAATTTTTTACTAAAAAAGTTATTTTTTACTAAAAAAGTTATTTTTACTAAAAAAGTTATTTTTTACTAAAAAAGTTATTTTTACTAAAAAAGTTATTTTTTACTAAAAAATTTATTTTTTACTAAAAAAGTTATTTTTTACTAAAAAGTTATTTTTTACTAAAAAAGTAATTTTTTACAAAACAAAATATAAAACAGTGGTGTTTGTTTTATCACAGAATATTAGTCATTCGAATACTTTTAATAATAATTGAACTAAAATACATAAAAATGTTTGTATATTAATGCGTTTTAGCTTAATATAAATTAACTAGAATCAAATATACAGTTTTTCTCTAAATATTAGTTTTTATCTTCAAAAATGTATTATTACTATAAGCAAACAATGAAAAAAAGAGAATTAACGAATATTTTATCCTAATTAAAAGCAACACTAACAACGAAAATGGAGAAATAACAAAGAAGCATTGCCAGCTTAGACAAAAACAGTACATTAGTTATTATGCCTTTAACAAACGTTTATGAATACTATAATTTTATAAATGATTTTTAAAGCTAAAGCGTTTGTTAAAAAATTTGTGTTTTAAATCTACAATAAGTTCCTTTTATGGATATAGCCGTAAATATGTAAAACATAATTGTGGGATTCCCTTTTTTTTAATTTTGCAAATGCAAATGTTCACTTTGTGTGCAGTTCTTAATAGAGCAGACGTGTTTTACTTACGACATGGCAAACTTGAACGAAGATGAAATACGAGAACTGCTCAATGCAGAATGTGACTCTGATATTTCAGATTCAGAAGTTGATTATATTTCAGAAAACATATAAAACAAACTAATAAAAACTTTTTTGTTTTTAAATAAACGTGAAATAATCAAAGAAAACCAAAGAAAATATACAATGGACCAAATGGTCTTTTAACCTAAGATTCGTAATTTTTTATTTTTTTTCAGTCCTGTTTTAAGTCAGAACCTTGTATTTTTGTATATAGCATTGGTTTATAAAAAGACCACTTGAGCTAAAAAACGAAGTAAGTATATATCACCGTGTAAAAATTACAAAGGAAACAATTAAAAAATTGAACCAAATGGGTTTAATCTAACAACAGGGTTAAGTGAATATTTTTGTGTTTTTTAAGAGCATATTTTTCGTATTTGTGTGCATATTATATGCGCATGTGAAACAACCTCCAAAAAAGGGGATATTTTTCAAAACTTTTTTGCAATTACTGTACATATAATGCAGATAAATTTTAAATTTAGCATACATTATTCCTATTACTAGCTTGAGCCGGTGCGCCTATTTTAGTAAAATAAAAATATGGGAAAAGATTTTATATAAACAAATAAATGAATATAATTAATACCGGATTTCATTGTTTCTGTTAAATTACATACCATGCTATTTAAAGTATAAACAAAATCCTGATATAATCCTAATTTTAGCCGATTTTACTCCACTGAAACAAACAATCAAATAAACAAACAAATTCAATAATTTAAATTTAATAATTTAAATTTTATTATTCTAGCTAACAAAAATGTCGTGATGTGTAAAATTTTATTATATAATACTAAAATAACTTCTTCACCTAAAAGGGAACTAAGAAGTGTAAAGCTAAATTTAAATAGGAAATATTTTGTATTTACTTTATTTTTCTTGCTAAACATTTGCTGTTATAAAATTTTCTATTTGTAAAATACTTTTCATAATAGTCAACTCCATTACTTACATTTATCATATTTCCTACCCTTAGGAATGATGGCTGTGCATTTTATTTCCTACTCTTATTGTTTACCTTTGCTAATAAAAATATTTTCATTTCAGAAATGTTTAATGTTGAAATACTTGTTCATTTCAAATAGTTACACATTTATCTGAGCAACAAAAAGAATGTATGGTTTAATTCAATTTATATTTATACGCATTATTTAACAAATACTTGAATTAATAAATTCTTACACAGAGAAAACAGATTCGTGAAAATATATTTGACTATTGTGAATTATTAGTCATTTCCTTTCAATTCTTTTTATTATAAATACAAAATAAATTCTCAAAAATAAAAACGTACAATACAATTATATTCTAAAAATAAACTTAACATAAATAACTTTCAGATATACTGCACACCTCTGCAATTAAATTGGTTAGTGGTACAGGTCTATTTTCAGATTTCATGATAAATCGTGTTTTTGGATCAGCAACTAAAGCCGTATAGAACTGAAGACTGCAGAGTTTTACAGGGATTTACGATATTGGCCGAAGTCGTAGTAGACAAAAACGTATAGAAGTTGATAGAAATGGATTTGTAGTGTTGGCATCAGTTATTACAATTTCTTCTCAAACGATTTGTGAGAAAATTCCTATGTAGAATATGAGAAAATATATTTCTACTAAATTTACATAGATACATATGTACGTACGTATGTAGGCACATAAAAATGCAAACACATATTGGTTATTGGCCACATGTTAGTGTACATATGTACATTAGGGTGTAGCCGATTTTTTATTTTTTAATTTCAATGATATTTTGACACTAGGTCTAAAAGTTTAGTGCTGAAAATTTGAGACAAATCGGACAAGGATTGCGGGAGACACGCATCGAGGTCAAAGGTCAGATATATGGGCAATTCCATGTCATCGTACGTGACATTTGTATGCCTATAGAGTGGAATAGATTTTGCAAAAATAAGAGCATATGAAAAATAATTTGGTCTTTATGTTCCATTCCACAGTGGGGCAGAATCAAAATTTTTTGGAAATAAATCTGGCATTTCTAAACGGCTGGTCCGATCAGGATAAAATTTGACATGGGCGTAGCCAAGGAGTATTAAAATGGACCCTACAAATATTCTAGGCGCGGCGCTATGAGGGCTCAAAGTAGGGTACCTTCGACATGTAAAATTTTTATTAAATATAATTGAGATATTGACTTGAAATTTTTTTTTGTAATATCGGAAATTAACTTATCTAAACAAAAAGGTTAGTTCGGAAAAAATGTGGACCAAATTGTTCCTAATATTTGCAATCCTATCAAAATTTTGATAAAAATGTTAGTTTTAGAGCTCAAGAAATATGTAATATGTAATAAAATCTTTATTTATTAACAAAACTAAACGAAACTTGCAGGGTATTTTTAAAATTCTCATTCCAAATAACAAAGTGTAAAAAAACTTGTCAAAAAGTCAAAGAGAATCCCGCAATTCCTAAAAATTGGAGCGAAAATCCCAAAAATGGTATTTTTTACAATTTCCTTTGGGGCTGGGAAAATGCTTTAAAAATAAATAGGAATTACATCATTGTTTCTAAAACTGCTTTCCGTTTTCTGATCCCAGCTTTGGGATTTTAGAACATGTGGTCCAAAGTTAAAATTTTGATAAAAAATAGGTCAAATTCCGAAGGGCGTAGGGGCAACATATTCGAAAAATATGACATGTTTTTTATACCAAAATATTCTCCGTAAAGATATCTTACAGAAAAATGTAAAACTGGTATATGCCCTTAAAGAAAGTTTTATTTTAATATAGAAAGAGTAAAGTCACCTTTTCACCCAAAAAACAGCAAAAATCTAAAAATTTTTGAAATTTTAAATTGAAAATCGTTTATTTTCGGATCCGTAATTGATATTGCTCTGAAATGTTTTGCATATTATTGGTAATTTAGTTATCTAACTAATGAAAAAAATTCGAGTACGCCCTATATTTTTAAAAAAGCGTACCAAGTTATGGCAAAATTTGAAAATTTCAATTTTGAAATGCTTATAACTCGGAAATTATAAGAGATAAATAGCATACGTTTTTGCAAGACCTAACCGAGCACTTCCTAAAAATTTAAAAATCTTTGAAATCGGATGGGAAACCAAAAAATGGCACGTGTTTAAAAATTTTACATGTCGAAGGTACCCTACTTTGAGCCCCCTTAGCGCCGCGTCTAAAGCATTTGTAGGGTCCATTTTAATAAATTAAACTCGAATACTCCTTGGCTACGCCCGTGTCAAATTTTATCCCGATCGGACCAGCCATTTAGAAATGCCAGATTTGTTTCCAAAAAATTTTGATTCTGCCCCACTGTGCATTCAGAGGGTACTATATTTTAAAAAAATAATAAGTTCTTTCGAAACATTGTTGTCCAAAATATCGAGCAAAATAATGGTGACATAAAACGGAAGTCATTTTGAGATACATGTAGAAATATGCGAAAATTTGCGAATCGTGAGAGTCTTTATGTTTTCTTTTAATTTCTTACACTAAACCAATTATTTTTCCTTTACAATCCGACCTATTTAAATAGAAACAATCTTTGGATGATTCTATGATAAACACAATTTAATATCGTACGTGACATACCGTATGTGACAGATTTTTCTCTTATACTAAAACAATGTATATTCTGTAAATGTATGTATACAAAAACTAAAACAATAAATAGAAAATATATATTCGGTTCTAATAAACAATTTCATAATAGCAAAAAATCAATCAGAGTCAAATTCATTTCATACTATATACTAATTGTGAGCTTAGTTTTCGCCGCAATGTTTGTCTAAAACATACCAATTAAATTAAAAAATTAAATAAAGTAAGTTTAAACTATTATTTTTGCACTTAAAATGTTGTAATAAGCTCTAAATACTTTCACATAGTAACATTTTAGTGTTTTCTTCTATTCAAATCATCTTGAAAAAAAGTTTCAATGGTTTTTGTTTTTTCAGTCGTGGTAGTCATTCTCGTGGAACTGCCCATATGCAAAATTTTACTATTCCGAACTTTAGCGATTATACAGTTTGTGGGTCAATTTGACCCAACGAAGTTATAGGTTTAATCTCAAAAAGATTTTTTTCACTGTAATTTTTATTAATATAAATAAATCTACATATTTCTGTAACAGAATGCAGAAAGTTAAGGAGTTTCACACATTTATTTCATATAAATAGTAAAATTTTGCATATATCTGACCTTTGACCTCGATGCGCTTGCCGAAATCCTTGTCCGATTTGGCTCAAACTTTCAGAACTTTTAGACTTAGTGTCACAATATTCCACCCGGCACTCTTCAAAATTCGAACACATTTTTTTTGCCATACAACTGATTTTCACTCACATATTTATCGAGATATCGTTCTTACCAAGAATTTCTAAAATACCCTTTTCTTTCTTGTTTTTCATAATTTATTTGATTCTGTAATTTAAAATTCAATGATTATCGAATTCAAATTTTATATCACAGCCGAAAAATTTGGTTATATTCACCAATATTCCGAATTTAAGCGTATACTAACAGAATTTAAGTAGGCTGTGTAGTCGAATTAATAGCAGCAATTTTATAATTAGAAAATTCGGTTAAATCAACTTATTTAAGAATAGTCCGAACCATAATTGAATTTCAATAATGTTTTTATAATCCTTAACACAGAAAATATATACTTAAGTTAATCGATTTTTAAAAAAATACAAGAAAATGTTAGTTTAGATTATTAAATTTTTATAATTGGAACCATTTTTCAACCAATCGGTTTTCTGTATGTATATATATATCTTTATTTTCCACTTATTAATACTAATTTTGTATACCCTCCAAAACCATAAGTGGTGAATGAGGGTATATATAAGTTTGTCATTCCGTGTGTAATATTGAGAAATAATCTTCTAAGACCCAACAAAGTATTATCGATCCTTATGAAATTCTAAGTCGATTGAGCCATGTCCATCTGTCTGTCCGTCTGTGTAAAACACGATCACGTCCAAAGTAGACAAACAAAATTGGTAAACTTGCAACAAATATGGTTATTGTTGTTCTATGCAGTTTGGTATTGAAAATCAGTAAAATCGGTTCAGAAATATGGTGTTATATTTCTCTTAGCCCCAATACAAATTTCTTCCCGAAATATGGTTCTATGGTCTATAAATGCAAAATTCAGCAGAAATAAGTTTCGTGCTAAAGAAAATCACAACATTGTGAAATTTCATACGTTCTAATAGGAATTTCAATTATAAATTTCTGAATTAGATACAATTTTTTTTACATTTGAAATAACATATCTTCTGCGTAAACTAGTATTTTTAACAATTGTTATATTATTTCAATTGTACGGCACGTCCGAATATAGTACTCTTACTTGTTTAACATGCATTACGCATCTAAAGCGAAATAGTTGTTTGTCGTTTTATAGCTCAACTGGCAAAAAGTGTATTTCTGAATGATATCTTTCCGCGAATGTTGTTTTTTTAGTTAATTATAGTAAGACGCCTGTGTTAATTTGCGATATACATTTTAATAATTTTAATGTTACCAGAAATTTAAAGAAACTACCTTACATTAAAATACTTAAAGAGAATAAAAATAAGCTATCTGACACATGTTTTCCTGTACATTAATGTCTGTCATTAAAACTAATTGTTACGTACATATATAGGTATAACCATATAACATTGTCGACTATATCCTCAAGTCATGCAGTAATTACAAAAAATATATATTGATAAGAATAAAATCGATATTCGGTAATAATCTTTAATGACAAAATTCATGTACAAAAACATTTAATGATAGTGTTGTCGAATATTATTCTCATAAAATAAGAATTAAATACAAATAAAGTGATACTGTCACCAACTATTAAGGACGTAGGCGTAGGATATGAATAAATTCAAAGAAAACTTTTTTCGATATATTTACATTAGGGTGACCCCGTTTGTATAGAATTTGGCTTGTTTGAGGAGACAAAAAAAAAACATCTTAAAAAAATTACCATTTTATCCTTTAATCCAGCTCACCAAATACCGGAACCAGCACAAACATTTTGAAATTTAACTTCGTTTTAGTTGGAAAAACTTTTTTGAGGCCACCCTAATGTGCATACCTATTTAATGGGATATAATTTTTAATGTTAACACCTGCTTTACAAAGAAAATTATTAAGTTGTAAGTAAGATTGTATAAATAATCAATAAAATTTTGTTGCTTTTGTAATAAAGGTAGGTAATTAAATTTTACATTTATGCTCAGCAAAGTAGGTAAATTTCAACATAAAGTAGAAGTGAAAAATATAGTAATATAAAGTTCACTTAAATACAAATATGCCTACGTATAATTTAAAGAATATTATTTATTTTTTTTTTTTTTGCGAACCCCTTTTCTATTTAGTTACAAATATCTTTACTGATTCCAATATTGTCACAAGAGGGCATATTTCTATGTCTTTCATACAAAAAAGAAAAATTCTTAAAAAAAACATAAGCCCTTTTGGGGGCAAGATTGCGTAATGTGAATCAGAGATGTACATGAATACCATTCAAATGACATATTTATTATTTTGCAGGTGTTAATATTGAGTTATATCTACATATAAGGGGCACCAGGTTAGTTGTATTGTATAGTAATTCAAACACAATTTTTCGATCAGTCGTGTACTTTCTGAGTTAGAGGGGGTCAAAATTTGACATTTTGGCCAAGCAGGTGTTTTTTCTCATCCATGTAACTTATTACCTATTGTTTTTAGGAAAGTGTGTCCCAAATAGCTTATTTCTTCAATCTTTTGGAAAAAAAGATTTAAAAAAATAAAAGAAAAATATTTGACTTTTTTTCCGAAATCGAAAACTTTTTTGACTTTTTTTTCAAAATCCTACTAAAAGACCAAAAAGTTCTTAAATGAATAGACCTAAGCTTTCTTCTGAGCAAACGAAATTTTTTTTTTTTTTTGATAGATATCCCACTCGCATCCCACTAAGTGACCAAAAACCGTTTAAAGGAATGCCCCTTTTCTTTCTTTTGAGCAAAAAAAAATTTAAAAAAGGGTCCATTTTGGAAAAAAAAAGTTAGATTTTGCAAAATAAAAAGTCAAAAATTGTATTTCTTGAGTTACAAAATAAATACATTGATAGATATCACACTCGAATCCCACTAAGCGACCAAATAGGTCTTCAATGAAAATATCTAAGCTTCTTTTCAGAAAAAAGGCCCATTTTGAAAAAAAAGTCAAAAAAGTTTTTGATTTTGCTCTGATTTTGTACTATGCATTCAACTTATCATCGAGCATTTATAATTCATTTAAATACTTTGCATACAAATCAAAACATAGTAATAATTTTTGAGTGGTTATTGCTGACGGCACTTACACATGCTCATGATTGAAAACAAAACAAAAGCAGTGAGTTCACTCGCACAGAAAAAAGAAGCGAATCAACTCGTGTACATCTCTGTTGTGAATGATATTATATGTATGTCATAACTTCCACATAATACAATTTTTCGAACAGGTTTCCAAATAAAATTTGTGCCAAGTGTAGGTGTGTGATTAAAAGCATTATTCTGTTACTGTATTAGCATAATCAAAAAACAGCAATGTTTGAACATTTCTATAAAATAACCAATTACAACACAGAAAAGAAACAAGATTTTAACATTGTGTCTTTCGGTTTTAGACATATTCGGTAAAAACAAACATAGCCTTTGGAGTCATATGGACGTTTCCATTTCCAGTTAATATAACTAATATTTTAGATAATTTCATACATACCCTTTTGAACCAAAAATATTTTCAATTGACACTAAAATAAACAAAAAAATTTCGAAGAATATACCAAGCATCAAATTACTAATTCCAATAGTTATATTAACATCGCTTTTATTTAAAGTGTATTGTTTGAATAACCTATTGGCATAATATTTTAGTTTTCATATAAAAAGAAATTAACTATTTAAGCTTAGTTAATATAGCCTCGATTCATTTTTTGTGTGTATACATTTTTTTATCTTTATTTTCTAAGTCGTTTGAGGTATCGGGTAGTCCGTCTTCCTGACTGAGTAAAATACTTTCATGTGCAACACACACAAACAATATTAATTGAAGTAACCGATAAATGTTTATAATTCCCCAAAGCAGTTTGGTATTTAAAACCAGCAAAATCGGTACAGTTGAATCACAGTTATGTTCATGACAAAAGAACAAACTTTCAGAAAATGATAAGAATCAATCTATGATTTTTCCTAGCCCTCATAGAAATATCTTCCTTTAGAAAAGTCGTATCCATAAAAAATTCAGCAACATTAAGTTTCATGTAAAAATAAATCACAGGACCCTATTTTATGTGGATTGTCCTTATTTGCCAATATCCCCCTTATAAAGTCCACTTTCCAAAATTACTTGAAGACACATAATTTGTTTACAAATATGTAACGCTATCATGCTGAAATTCAAAACAAATATTATAGATCTAAGGACTGAGATCGAAAAATGTTTAACATACATATATGTTAATAAAAATGAAAACACTAAACTTACAGTTTTGAATCTTTTTTCATTTGATTGAAATTATTGTTACAATTTCCAAAAAAATAAAAAAATATTTTTATAGTTCTAATCACTAATGATGAAATTTTGAATGTATTTCAAAAACCCTTCCATTATGGATTTTATAGTGCTTTATGTCACTTTATTCGAACAGGTTGTTCGTCTCCGTTTAAAATCTACCACACTTTTGGACACCTTTTTGTGCTCTTCAATTCTCTTTTAACAAGAGCCCAATATCTATCCACTGGACTCAGCTCCAGACAGTTTGGAGGAATTGCCTCTCTTGGTACAAATACCACACTATTGTTCTTGTACCACTCAAGGGCTTGTTTACCATAGTGTCAGGGTGCCAAATCAGGCCAAAAATAAGTGGATACATTAAGAAGTTTTATGAATGGAAACATCCTTTTTTGTAAACATTATAGAGCCCTTTGTAACAAATGTTTGGCTTTTTTGCCACAACTGCATATTGCTTGCCATACCAGAAACTTTTTGGGAAACTTTGTCTGCTTTTGTCCTAAACTTTTCTTCAACATTCCCTCGAGTATCTGAAAGATAAAAAAATTGAAACAGAAGCTGCGAAAAATTTTCCTACCGGAGATGTTGGGAGCTCTTTTGAAAATGCTTTCTATTTTTTAGAAACATCATGTGGACCATTCCTTCTACGTAAACCAGATTTTATATCAACGGACAAGTTCTCCCGGTTTTGTTTAATAACATTGGAAAAAGTTTGACGGCAGACCTTTGACTGTTTGGCCAAATTTTTATAGGACCAAGTTGGGTTTTGTTGAAAATATTTAATAATTTTAGTACGCAAGTTTTTCTGGTCACTCATTTTAATCAGCTTAACAACAAATGAAAATAATTGACATTAAACATAATAACAGACATGCTTTTCAAAGGAAACTTGATAACAAAAACTATCATGGGTAAAAATTTTAAATGAAAAACGTTTGTTAAGAATTTTGCGATCTCCGTCCTTATATTAAAATCGCTGTTCTGAATTATATGAAGATCAGCTCATAATTGGTCCAAAAGGTTAATAATTTTTTTCCCGAAATTAAACTGCTGGATTTTGTGAACATCGGTCTTTTTTAACCACAGCTCCCATATTCATTTCAGTTCCGAGAATCACTATACTATCAATAAATCTCTGCTAAATATCGTTATTGAAAAGCAGCCAAAAATACCTAAAATACATTGAAATCATGTTAAAATATTTTGTGACGGTCTGTCCATAATAGGTCATACTTATGTAAGAGCCAAATCTGAAATTATCAGAAATTAGTTTTAACCCTTATGTGTGTGACAAAAAAAAACACCTTTAACAGGGTGAGAGGGTACCCGGGTACCACATACAGAACCTATGAAGTTACATATTATTGCGCAATATATACAAATGCTCCATATTATGAAATGCTAAAAAAATGTTTAAGTTTAGCCTAACGTCAATTAAATAAATGGGGATTCCCATTTATATACACAGTACTCAAAAAAATTCAGCCAGTAGAAAGACTACTCAGTATTGTGTTGCGAGCGTATACGTAATATTTTCCATATAATTTGTATGTGCTACCCGTGTGCCCTGTCACCCTATTAAGGTGTAAAATATAAAATGATTTACCACTCCCTCCCAAATCAAGACACAAATGTTTCCATTATAAAAAATAAATATAACAAAAAGTTAGGAGTTCTCAGAAAGTTTCAAGCGCCTAGGAATTCTGCAATTAAATTCCAAACCCTGTCACAAACATAAGGGTTAAGTATACAAAAACCATACTGCTGAATTTTGAGACTTTCGGTTCATAATTATACATATCTCCTATAAAAGCCCCACAATCGATAATGCATTAAAATCGAGTTTTTCTCTGCTAGGGCTCGAAATCTAGTGATATAACTAATACCCATATGCAAAAATAAGACAGAACAAAAAAATAGTTTTGAAGTATGTTAAATATAAACATTTAGACAATAATAAGTACAAGAGTACGACACACACTTTTTTTCAACATTCTCCCTTAAGAGGGTTTTTAGGAATAATATTCTTAATGAATTCAACACAAAAGCTAAAGAATGGATTTTATATAATCACATGTGTAGTTTTATATATAAAATATACTTCACGCGAACTTTTTTATTAAACTTATTTTATAAAAGAAGATAATGGAGAGACAACATATAAGTATAATTGCAAAACGAATCATGTTTTAATTTTAAATTATGATTTGTTAAATATTATTTTGCAAAGCAATTTTGAACGTTTTTAACATTATTTTGAAAGAGAAGCAAAGTCCCTCTAGAATATCTCCCGCGGGAAAACAGAGTGTATTGAGTATCACATCTTCTATAATGAGAAAAAATTCCTTTAATAAGGCCTAATAAGTGAAATCCCGCTGGGCAGATCTCTTTATATAGACTTATGTATCTACATACACTAGTTCAATCGGCTCTAGAAAATTTCAACTAAAGCAAAAAAGCGAACAGCAATCTCAGCATAATGCACAATTACTTCTTTTAATCACAAAAGATTTCTCAAATTGCAAAAAGCTTTCTCCCACGATCGGACATGCATACCTAACATGCACACACAACATATACACAAATGTACAACATACACTTTAATTCAAAAAGTTCCCTTCAGACAAACGTAGGACGAACAAAGGCAGACATACACACAAACACAAACAAAAATATTTGTTCTGCAAAGTTAAACATTCACACCATAAGAATTGAATTCCCCCATTCCCATTTTTACTTAAATTAAATTATATTATATTTAATACATTTTTTTCTTTATTTATAAACCATGAGGTGCCGTACCTCACCAAGGGCCCTCACCTTTGAAACAACCAGATTGCATGTCCGATAACACGCGAACCAGTATGAATATTTAAAATAAAATTTACAAACTATTTATTAAATCAAGTAAATTTTTAAATATTTAATTTTACTTTCAAAATAATAAACATTTTCATAAAAAATCCTTGAAAATCGTATTAATTATGGAATATCTCTATACTAAGGTTCAACTTTGACATGACAAATATGGAGTTGTATGAGGTGGGAAGAACCTTTTCAACTAATACCACATGCAATAGTGTTGTGTTGGAAGAAAATACAAATATTTTCAAAAAACCAAAAAAAATGCTTTTTTGAACGTTTATTACTAGTTCCAAACATTTGTTGGAGACATCCTAAAACAAAGCTAGGTTTATTTTGAGTTGTGCAACAAAATCATTTTTTTTTTTTCTCAATACAAAGTGAGTCGCTCTAATGTGCTTACATATAAATAAATCATTCAATTTGGCATGCAACATTTGACACCATGTTGTATGAGTAATAAATAATTGTTTTTGTATGAAATAAATATAACTTATACGTCTAGACTTACATACATACATGTGTACTACATGAATTGTTTTGTATAGCTGTTTTATTATTTTTGGCAATCATGAAAAAATCATGTTTTTCAATAGATTTTGACTTTGTTTTGGGGTTAGTTACATGCATTGTATATAGATATTTTAAATTATTTAACAATACTGATTTTTATTGATTGTTATGAATAGAGTCCACTTAAAAATGTACAAAAAAAAAAAATAAAAATAAAAATTGAAACTCAACTAAATAATACACAAAACCATTTGAATATACATATGTATATGGACAATTATTTTCACGACTTTTATTTCTTAGCACAGCAGTAGCATTGTATGAACAAAATGTAGTATTTCAGCGTGTGACAATGGAACATATTTATTGAATCAAATAATATTGTTTATGAAATACAATTTAAAACCAAATAAAGTTTTGTTTGGAGAAAAAATAGTAATAATTATTTTTGTGTACACAGAAAAAACTATATTTCAATTCAAATATTTATCAAATATTGAACTGGTTTCAATTATTTCATAATTGAATCAAGTATTCCTGTGCTCAAAAACAAAATTTTCTAATATTTTCTACACAGAAAAAACTAAAATGTGATTTCAATTGAAAAAATCACATTTTCAATTATTTTTATTTATTAAAGTTCAACCAATGGCAAAAATTGTATATTCAATTATTAAAATTGTTTGTAATTTATAAAAAAGTTTTAATAAGAAGTATAATCAAGTGAATTATAATTGTAATTGAAATAAACGAAATAAATGAATAACTATTTCTATAAAAATTTGTATAAAAGTAATTGATTATTTGACAAAACAGCAATTATTATTTTTGTTGGTGGTCAATGAATAATTGATTATTTTATTGTTTTCAATAATATAGGTATTTGAAATATCTAATCCATAAAGTAGTCTTAAATATTAAAATAAAGCTATTATTTGTTTTTATTTATGTAAATGTTTATTTTATTAACATAAATAGTTTTTCATTAACATAATTGCATTATAGAATGTATTTAGTATGTAATAAAATTATATTTTAAAGAATATTAAAAAATGGTACTATAGTTAATAATTATATATTATGTAATGTACAATCACTATAGAATTCTTATTTTTTTACTATTTAAAACATATTAATTTATAACGGAAATGTTTGATATTACTTTTTGTGTAATGAACAAAAAAAAAAAAAATAAATTCTCAGGAGATTAATGAAGCTTAAAAATATGGTTACACTGAAGCTAGATTTTTTGACATTTGTGTTCGAAAATTAATAAACGTGATTTTCATGAAATTGAGTTACCTTTAAAAAGGAAATAACTTGGTCTTTCCGTTTTTAACTCCACAGGCTTTAAGCTGATATTAATACTAACGCTTGACCCTCTAATATTGGTAAGAACACTTCTAAAATCTATAATTTTTTATTACTAAATTCCCATTGTTTCTTTCAATTTGTTCAATTTGTTTGGCTGTAGATAATTTTTCAATAAATATCAGATTAACACGGTGAGACTGAACCCTAGAGTAGTCTCCAAGAGTTTGCAAAAATTAGAGATAAAATATATCTGGTAGTTAAGTTAGTTTGAAATATTGGTTAGTTTGAAATATTGGTGAAATATAAAAGGGAATATTCTCCGGCAACTTGGGTTGGAGTGGAATTACAGACAACATCCGAGTGGTCATCTTCTTGCTTTTATATTATCCTAAATTTTCTTATATGAAGAGGCAAGGGTATTGACGATATGTCGTTGTCTCCTTTCTTTTCTTAGAGTTTTTTTCTTTCTCTTTTATTAGAAGAGGAGTGAAAATATCACTGGAGGTGACACATAAATTTTGTCTTCCCTTTCATGAATTTGTGGGAATTGCGACCACTCAGTAATGTAGAAATTATTTAAAACAAGTTAAAATTCCTTAAAATTAATTAATTTAAATTTATAAAATAGAATAATAGAAAGAAAATAATGTTAAAACTACTTGTTGGAAAAATATAAATATCGGTAGTGTATGATAATAGTGAGTAAAAGTAAAAGAAAAAAAATATTCATAATTATCAAAATAATCTAAAAAAATTAATATATGTTAACGGTTTAACACCATTGCACAGTGGCTCGATTTTTATTATAAATTAAACATCAGTGTAACTAAGAAAAAAATATATATTTATATATATAAATAATATATATATTTATTAAAGTACCAATAATATGTTAATTTATATGTGATTTGGTTTTTTTTTAAAGAAATAACAACAAACAAATTTGCTTAAAAAAAAGATTTCATTAAATTTTATTTGTTAAATTATTCATCGCGAAATACTGTGATCTTAATAAAACAATTTAAGTAGCAAAAATCTTAAACGAAAGTGTAATGAAAAGAAGAAAAGTGAAAAAAGTAATAACGTAAAGAAAGAAAAGAAATAGATAAATTAATAAAAAAAAAACAAAGCATGAAACAACAATAAAACAAAAATTTACCTAAACCTAATGGAATATTTCCCGTCTACACCCGCATCGTTGGAAGGCCTTTCAACAGCAGTGTATACTTAAGTCTCCACTTTTTATTATTACATTTTTTATTATTACTTGTTTTGTCTGTTTGTTTTGTACAGTGGATAATAATTCAATTGATCATCAATATTAGTTACTAGATAATGTTCCAATATGATTATTTAAAAATTTTTCGAATGATTAGCCACTGTATAAAATAAGCAGAAACTGTCGTTGTTTTTTTTTCTTCACACCATCTAAAATGTTTAATTTCAATATAACTAATTTATAAAAAAATAATTTATAAAAAAACAAGTTAGAGTGCTATATTCGGCTATGCCGAATCTTAAATACCCTCCACCTAAATTAGATTAGTATAAACACTCTAATATCCATATTCAGTGTTTGTTATTGGGACTTAGCTCCAATTATGAAGACTGGTAGAATGATAATGTAATACAGTAGTTTTGTGGACTATAAGCGAATTAGGACTATAACCGAATTTATTTTTTAGCCACTTTATGGATTATAGATGAATCCTGATATAATACACATTTTGGACTATATACAAATCATGTAGTTTCTTCAATAAAAACACTTTTTTTAAACAAAATAAAAGTTAATTTAAAATATAGTAGTATAGTAAGTAGTATTTTACATATTGTTAGAAAAACTAGTTTACGCAGAAGATATTTTATTTCAAATGTATAAAAATGTTATCTAGTTCAGCAATTAATAATTGAAATAACTACATATTCCTACCATATCCAACAGAGTCTATAATTTTATTATAGGAATAAAATGTACTATTTAACAATTTATATACTTAATAATTGGTTAACATTACCGATTGGCTCAATATTTCCTTATTCACCACAAGTGAAGTAAATGAATATAAACAAGTTAGAGTGCTATATTCGGCTATGCCGAATCTTAAATACCCTCCACCTAAATTAGATTAGTATAAACACTCTAATATACATATTCAGTGTTTGTTATTGGGACTTAGCTCCAATTATGAAGACTGGTAGAATGATAATGTAATACAGTAGTTTTGTGGACTATAAGCGAATTAGGACTATAACAGAATTTATTTTTTAGCCACTTTATGGATTATAGATGAATCCTGATATAATACACATTTTGGACTATATACAAATCATGTAGTTTCTTCAATAAAAACACTTTTTTTAAACAAAATAAAAGTTAATTTAAAATATAGTAGTATAGTAAGTAGTATTTTACATATTGTTAGAAAAACTAGTTTACGCAGAAGATATTTTATTTCAAATGTATAAAAATGTTATCTAGTTCAGCAATTAATAATTGAAATAACTACATATTCCTACCATATCCAACAGAGTCTATCATTTTATTATAGGAATAAAATGTACTATTTAACAATTTATATACTTAATAATTGGTTAACATTACCGATTGGCTCAATATTTCCTTATTCACCACAAGTGAAGTAAATGAATATAAAAAAGAGTAAACAAATATATTTAGTCAAACTTCAAAAGTATATTTTTGTTCTAATGAATTTTCCGGATGTGAGCCTTATATATATAATTATAAACCCATAGTCACCAAATCTACTTGAAACTTATTTCTGTTACAGTTTTTACCAATATGAGTGTATATATGCGTTAATGTATTTTTTAAATATTTTAACGTGATTTCTATGTACTTGAGGCATATTTTGCTTGATATTTTTATCCATTACATTATTTACAAGAATTTTATGGGTATTATCATCGGAAATGGAGCTAATATGGGTGCTATGGTCAAATATGGACCGATATTCACAAAACCCAGTAGTATAATGTTTGAATACAATATATTGATCTGTATACAATTTTAGTTCGATATCCATATATTTAAAATATTCAAAGAGTTTAATGTGGTTTTCGGAAGTGGTCCTTATATGGGAGCTATGACCAATTATCGGCCGATCTTCATAAAATTCAACACATCGATTTTCGTATATATGAGAAGTATTTATTTGAAGTTTTAACCAGATAGAAGCTTTTATAAGATATTTATTAGTATTTAAGTAATTTTCGGAAATGGACCTTATATGGGAGCAATGTTCAAATATGAACCGATATTCACACAATCTAGTAGTATCATTTGTGAATTAATACTACCGATCTGTGTAAAATTTTAATTCGATAACGATATTTTTCAGATATTTATGAAAATTAATGTGGTTTTTAGAAGTGGGTCCTTATATGGGAGCTATAACCAATTATGGGCCGATCTTCATGAAATTTCCTACAGCGATTTTCATGTGTATTGGGATTATGCAAGTCGAATTTCAACTTAATACCAATATATATAAGATATTTAAGTGTATTTAAATGATTTTCGGAAGTAAACTTTATATGGGGGCTAGGGTCAAATAGTGCCCGATCCAAAAAAAAAATTTGTCTCGCGATTTCTGTTTGCACGAATTTTAGTTGTGCTGAATTTTGTGTGGATACTGCAATTCTATGGGCATTTATATACCATAGCACCATATTTCGGGAGGAAATTTGAATGGGGGCTACGAGAAATTATGGACCGATTTTTTCCACTTTCAACAGAATTTGTCCTTTTATCATATCAATAATGAGTGCAAAATTTCATGGTATTCGCTGCAATGAATTTACCCAAAGTCACAAAAAATCATATGAAAATTATCAAAATTTTTGGAGGTTGTCTTACATTTTGATCCATAACCCTGGTTCTACCAATTCGATTTTTCTAATTTTCAATACCAAACTGCTTAGAAAAATTATAAACATTTTGATATGCATTTCATTAATTTTGCTAATGTATTTTGGACGTGAGAGTGTTTTACACAGACAGACAGACAGACGGACAGACGGACAGACGGACAGACGGACAGACAGACGGACATTGCTCAATCGACTTAGAATTTCATAAGGATCAATAATATATATACTTTGTTGGGTCTCAGATGAATATTTCTCAATGTTACACACGGAATGACAAACGTATATATACCCTCTTTCACCACTTGTGGTGGTGGAGGGTATAATTAATATTCACCAAATCAAAAAAATTATAATCTATGTCTATTTTATGTTGAAAACATAAAATATATATAAAATAAATTTATAACCAAATCACAATAAAACAAATTAAAATCGCGTTTCAAGAAAAGCAATTATAAAATTAAGTTTAAAGCCATTTTGCAACGTTCTAAATCTTTCTTTTTTTTAATTCTAATAATTTCATTTTTGTTAAATATTTTGAATTTTGATCCAAATTACATTTTGTAAACACTTTTTAGTATTACTTAGTCAGAAAATTATTAATAAAAACCATATTATGTATTCATGAAGGAAATAATTTGAGTTTATTATTTATTATGGCTCTCTAAAAGATTTTAGGTTTTCCTTTAGGGTGATGACAGCATAAGGGCTTGTTTTTGGGTTTCATTAAATAACGTGCCAAATGGAACACGGTGGGGGGGTTATGAGCACAGGACAAAACATCTGTTCATTTCTTAAATTTTATGAATTTAGCATACATAGATTTCACATTCCATAGTTTTTCTTAATAATAAAAGTATTTCATTCATGGTGATTACAGGTTATATGTAAAATAGTGTTTAATTTTTAAATAGGGACTCTAAATAATAATTCAGTAATGTTATTTGGGATGGTGCGGGTCAAGAACCTCGCCCAACTACTGAAACCTAGCCTTATTAAAGGGTCCCGCCGACATTGCTACTCCCAGAGTCGTCGTGAGTCGACTTGACAATGTTAGTGGAATTTTGCTTTCATAATAATCTTACCCTAGCGTTAGTAACATTTTATTCCAAATGATAAAAATGGGTTTAGGAATCGTCTCATTGAACAAAATATTTTTGAAACTATCAAAAATAAGGAAAATGCATTACAATTATATGTATATAATTTGCTTTGCCCTAAATGAGCAATTATAAATTAGAAATTAAAATTTAATTTTTGGTTGTTGAAATTTTTGCACAATTTTTCATAGAAAAAGTCTTGCAAAAAACTATACAAAATTTGAGATTCCTCAGGATACTGCAAGTTAAAACGTACAAAATTATAAAAAGTATATCAACAGCATCCAATATTTTTAAAATGAGGTATTTAAGATCATCAAACAGAATTGATATGGACATAATATTGCTAATATCTTCAACAATAATTAATTTAGATTAATTTTGAATTTTTAATTAATTTAGTTTGGCATCTAATTCATCTTGCGTTGCGCCAACCGGTACCGTGAAATAACTCTCAATGAAATAATTCCCATCAAAAATGAAATAATTCCCAAACTTGAAAAATTAAATAACTACCAAAGGGTAAAGTAAAATTAATCCCAATAATCGGCGGTTTCATAATTTTAAAAATATTAGTCCCAAAAGATGCGAAATAACTCCCAATGAAATAAATCCTAATAGAAATGAAATAATTCCCAATCCGAAGCAATTTATTTATGTAATCTAACTCCCAAAAAAGTTTCCTTCTCTGGGATGTATCAAAAACTTGCTTCGCTCAGAAAAGTTGTTTTGCATTGTCGGCCTTCGGCCGGACGCTAGGGTTTTCTCCTCTGGGGTGTATCAAAACCTGGCTCCCTAATTTATTTTATTGTTTACTTTAAAGTGTTATTTTTTGTATTTTCATTTACGAAAATTGTATATTCAATAATTTTTTCTATTAAAGTTCAACCAATAATGGAAACTTAGGTATAAAATATTAGAAAATTTTGTTTTTGAACTATATTAAAAACAAATTTTTTGCTAAAATAAAATATTCATGAAAAAAAATTAAAAAATCAAACACTTACTTGATTTAACATAAATTTCCAACTACGTTGTGTTTCTACGTAATAAAATGTATGCTTTAAACTTTCAAGTTTTTTGTATCAATCTTTAATTTAAAATTAATATTGTAGTTGTATTTGATTACAATATATAATATCATTTTATTTCAGTGCTCAGCAGACTGTAAAAAATTACATTAAGATATCTCTGGGGAAATGTTTTGGTTCAATGTAATTGATAATTTAATGCGTACACATTAAGAAATAAATACATACGTACATACATACATGCATATATCTTTAGTTTAGTGAGAAAACGTGGCAATGTTATAAAAAGTCGATACTTTTCAATACTCGTGCCAAGTTCACCATTTATTCAAATTGAGATTTTAATACGAAATGTTAAAATAAGTAAAATGACACTGATTAAAATAAACGTTTACAAAATATGTAATATACATTATTCTAAGTCCTCAAAGAAGGACTTATTAGTCGCCAACCCACTTCTTAAAATCCATGCATATTTATCATTATACAAAATAAACAAGAGTTTCCAAAAAACCGAAGAATTTCAAGAACCCGGTTTCGGTTTTAAAAAATTGAAAACCGATCGGTTTCGGTTTTTTTCGGTTTTGGAATAATTTGCTAAATATTAAGTATTATAGAAACAAAATCAGTTGATAATATAGGAAATGCTATACAAATTTAAAATTCAAAATTGAAATTTAAAACTCAAAAGGAAAATTTATTTTAATGGTACTCTTTTAAAATATAAAATTAGTTAGCTTAGTTTTTTTCAATAAACATGAAACTTGAGACATGTTATCCTTAATTAGTATTAATTCACAAAGGGAGACTTTATATTAATATTTCTTTTTTCCAATTGGTGTGCTTAAGCACATCGGGTACTCCATATTTTTATCGAATATTTGAAAATAACTAAGTCTTTGTTATAAAAATGTTGCATTATTTTTTTTTTTTTTAATTAAATAAAAAACAGTAATTTGAAGTTCAATTGTCAGGAAATTCTCGTAGGTCAATATTTTTAAATGAGTTTGTGTCATTCTTTATTAACAGGTTTCCTTGTCTAGCATGCAAAAGGTAGCCTGCTACATAATCTGAAGCAATTATTGTAAAGAAATCTTAAGATATTTGTATTGACCTGTTCTTAGAGATATTGGATGAATCATTGGATGAATAAGTTGGAGTCTCATTTATAAATTTTGAATTTTTCTACTGAAAATAGATTAAAAGTAAAAACAGAAGAGGAATTGTCGGTTTCGGTTAAAATCGAACTGTAAACTCTAAAATAAACTAACTGCATTTACAGATTTAATAAATATTTAAAACAAGAATTTTAGAATATCCTTTCCACAAATTTTACAGGAGACACAAATCCTGTAAAATTTATGGAATGGAACTAAGGACGCTTTAACACTAAGCTATCGATATGCAATTGTACCTTATTTAAAATATAATAGCGCCAAGCCTTTTAATTATTAGTATATTCATTTAATTTTAACCAAAAACTAAAACTATTACGTTCGTAATGAAATATTGGGTAATTTTACGTTGATTAGTAGAGAAATTGTGCGAAGTACGCTAAAAAGGAAAATCAAAATTTCAAAAATAATATATATATTAGGGTGACAGCCTTTTTTTAGATTTCAAAGAGTGCCGGGTGGAATATTGTGAAACTAGGTTAAGTGCTGAAAATTTGAGCTAAATTGGACAACGATTTCGGGACGCGCATCGAGGTCAAAGGTCAGATATATGCAAAATTATACAATTTATATGAAATAAATTTGTGAAACTCCTTAACTTTCTGCATTATGTTACAGAAATATGTAGATTTATTTATATTAATAAAATTTATAGTAAAAAAAATCTTTTTGAGATCAAACCTATATCTCCTTTGAGTCAAATTGGCCCACAAACTGTATTATTGCTAAAATTCGTAAAAAATGCTAATTTTTCAGTTTTTGTAAAAATTTTGCTACTAAATAATTATTTTTGCAATCGAATGCAAAAGAATCGAAATATGTACGTAATTGTCGTTCAAATGAGGTATAAAAGACAAAAATTGTTTAAAAAATTTTAAAGTTATTAAAAATTCCCCAGACCATTAACGTGTCTCAGGCCACTTGAACAAGAAATGTAGGAACAAAAATAACATATTTTATGAAATATTAAAATAAAAGCTAATTTTTACTTAAAATATATCCGTATTAACTTTTGTATGAGTTTTTGTATATGTACGATACCGTTAACCTATTCGCAGGTATGAATCAAATGTGAACTGATTTTTAGCAAATATGGTAGAGAAATTTCTTATTGTGATCTTAGGGAATTCGCGTTACCCGATTAGGTTTGGAGTATTACGGTTGGGCACTGGACATCTGGCTCGCTTGGACACTTTGTAAATGTTCGGTCTTTTGTAGGCTTTGCAGTTCTCGAAGTGGATTTTTATCGGCTTATTGATGTTGTGGGACTGGACAGCTTTCAGAGAGCTTGACTTTGAAGGTTAACTTGGGTCACAGTGCTGCCGCTGGACTAACTTGAGTCACAGTAACACTCGATTCGACACCATATGTTACCTTGTAAAGCTTTCAACCGAATTTGACATATACTTATATAAGATTTTTATAATAGATTTTGGACAACAAAAGTACTCAAAACTATTTTTTGATAGAATGGATTCCAAACGCCTATTTTGCCAAATTTCCCAATTTCAATGGAAGTGAAACACTTTGACAGAAATGTCTGGTTACAACCTATATTGTGCACGACATGAGTCTCTCTGGTATAGGTAGCAAAGCCAATATATACTGCATTTATCCTCACACTGAAGAGTCGACATCCCAAAAAGAACACTAACTTCACTGAAGTGAAATTTTAAATTAAGTGACCATATTTGAGTAAAATTTATATAATTTGAAGTAATTTAAAAATAACTTTCTAAAGCTAAAACTATCATTACAAATATTTTTTACAACAGTGTATTTTATAAATTACTCAAAATTATTTCGCATTATTTTAATATAATTATTTGTCATTATTTTCGAATTGTGTTGAATTAAATTTAATCATATTTAATTGTATATTTATAATAACATAAGCCATCTAAGTATTTCTTGTAGAACTACACAAATGCCTGCAAATAAACAAATTCATGTATTTTTGTATCCGCTCGAATATTATATAGTTCGACACAAACAAAATTGGAAATGTATATGTATATAAAATTGGTATATATTTCAACTTATGTTAACATTTTCAGTTGTTGTGTATACATACTTCAGCTTATGCTCCTCAATGTTAAATGTCAATCAATTTTAATTGTATTAAATGACATCATTGATAACGCTTGCTAAATGTTGTTTATATAAATGGATTAAAATAAATCTCCACTTGTTTTCAATTTATAATCGGATTATTCTTATATATACTTTTGCCTCTGAAAATACTTACATATATATTAGACAAAAATAATGCGGCGAAACAGCTTGACATTAAATTTACAACACAATTAGACATAGAAAATTTAATTCATTTTGGAATTTATTAATGTATTTTTCCTGAAGTTACATATATTTAAAACGTTGTATATGTAAAAATAAAACAAGCAGATACTAAGTAAAAAAACATACATATCCACGATTTGAATGTGCTACTGATGACATATAAACATTTACGAATTTTGCGTTATTTTATTGCTGCACGCATTTCCAAATATATTTCCATGAACTATTTAGTATGCGTGCTCTATTGTTGTTTGTTCGTTGATTTGAGTATAATAAAAATTCTTTGGTTTGTCGTGGTAAATCGTGACGCATTTTCTTGAAATTTATGTGGAATTTATAATGGTTCCCTGTAAACTTTTCAACACTATATATTTATTGTGTGTGTTGGCAATATATTTACGTGAGGTTAGAATGTCAATGTATTAAACTTTTAAACAACTAAACATAATACAGTCGGAGAGATTTGAACGAAACTTAGCATTAGCTAAACTAATATGTGTTGGTGCCATTGACAATAATTATTAGGTTAAATTACAAAAAATATTCACATCACTGAAACTGACTTATACTAGCAAATAGTTTATAAATTAGAAAAATAAATGATGGTTATATCATTGCATTAGCGACACTTTGATAATTTAATTTCACACTAAAACAAATTGCGCTAAAAAGTTATGGAGTGTATGTATGTCTTAAAAATTTGGGATTTTTTCAAAATTCAAATTTTTTCATTTTGAAACAATTCTACAATATAAATACTTATATTGAAAGTATTGGCCATTGTTAGCTATCACCTTATCCCGTCTTTCTTGCATATCGATTCTACACCAAAAGAACTGCTCATCGTTTGAGGCCAGGAACATATCAAGACAATTTCGAATACTCTGTTCTGAAGTGAAGCGTATTCCAAAGAGAGTGCATCGTTCGAAACAAATTGTAGACGGACGGAAGGTCTGGAGTATAAGGTGGTTAAGGCAAAACTTCCCAACCAATTCTTGGGTTCGGTGCAGGTTCCCTGTGATTTCATCACCTCATAAAATATAACAGATAGAACCCTTTCGGGTCCACCAAATACAGAGCATTACCTTACCGCATGGATACTTGGCTTTGGTGTTGATTCGACTGGTTGGACTGGCTTCACATACGTTCTCTTAAGCTTCAGGTGGCGCATGCATTTCAAACAAGCAAAATCATATTTCAAGGTCTCTCAGCTTCAATTCGTACGGTACTAGATGAATCCTGCTGCCAGAAAATATTTTGAAATTGCTGGTTTATTAGCTCCCAATGATTTTAGAAGTTCTTGTTGAGTTCGACAACAATATTCATTGTTGTTTACATTATAATGTTCAATAACTATTCTCAAAAATTACAGACAAATACCCTTCAAAATGATATGTATGTTATCAAAAACGAAAACCACATTCACAAGATACGCTATGTATTCTAAATCCCACATTTTTCATACACGCAATATTTCCGTTCAAAGTTTAAATTTCGAACAAAATTATGTTGAGACGAACTAAAAACATTCTTTACAATACTATGCTCGTGTACTTAAATATTTTGATACAGTGTCTTATAAAATAGAGTTTAGTTCACCTAAGAGAATTATGTATATAAATTACGAAAGAGTTATATGGTGTATTTGATTTTTTTAAAAATTGAAATTTTTGCCAATTATCCTATTTATTGAGTGATCACACATCAAAGCTTCTCCGATGTACTTCACTCAGCACTAACCTTACATAAGGCAAACCCAATGTACATACTCAGAGGTTTCGTCGTGTATCCTGCAGAATTCTAGGTCTAGTCGTGTATGACATTAAAGTCCTTCCAATCCACTACACACTGCACTACCCTAATATAGGGAAATACCAATGTACATCCTCAGAGGTATGGTTGGTTGGTTTATGTGGCAGTTCCCTGCGCTCGAAAAATCGAGTATAGTCGAAAGGAGCCATTTTTGACAAGACCACACCACTCCTCAGATGTAGTGACATTTACATCATAATGTATTGGGTTTAAGAAGCTATTAGATCCAAAATGTATCCGTGAGATATCTCAGTAGATCACTATGTCCCAGGAATTTTCGGATGTGGAAATTAAATGGGAACAATGGCTATGATTGTATCAACCATATATATGGTTACACTAAACAATTATATGTTTGTGGCAACCATTTATATGATGCATATCAAATTTCAGCCTGACAATGATATTTACTTATGTTTATTCATGTGATTTGCTGTAGTGATCTTTATATGGAATACAGACCGATCTACAAAAAATGTTTTCTTATGATTTGTTTTTGCAGGAAACTTATCATTATTGAATTTGTATTGACACTGCTATTCTATAGGCATTTAATGAGTGAGATCGAACAAATCTTAACATATATAAATTTATTTATTATTTTCATGGTATAACAACTTCAATTATAATAATACTATCTGATGCAATATAAAACTGTTTTATATTGCATATCGATTTTAATATACAGTGTCACACAAAGTTGGTGATTCAACCTTCAATGTTAATACATATGGTGGCAGTGCGGCTGGTTCCAATGAACTCAAAAATTCTGTAGAATAGTCGACGGCTTGTTCTTCGTTCATTATTTTATTGTTTATTGTTTCGTCAGGCAGTTTCAATTGAATTTGTTAACATCATAATTTGTTGGTGCCAAAATTGCATGTTCCCACAGCCAATCTGAATTTTTGTAGTTGATTGTAAGACTTGCTTGAATATTCATTTGCATATGGCAGAAGTCCGGGAACGAAATCTCATTTGTGACGGGATCAATTGAATGTTTCGGCAGAGCGGTATTACAGCAAAAGCACACGCATGTTCGTTGATAGCGTTCGGCTTCTGTAGCTTCACATCCAGTGAAATAATAATTTGAAGGAACTTCGCACCAGCATTGGGAAACGGGTGCAATGATCCAATTCTGTGGAACATTTGGCCTTGAACTTTAAAGGTGGGTATGAAGCCGACGTCATTTGAAAGCATATGTTGCACATTTGGATATTTTAAAGGAAGTGCTTGGAAATAAGATTGGCATTCGAAAAATAATTTAGAAGCAGCTCAGGCGGCCCAATAACTGGTGGGAGAATAACTTTACCGTTCGAACAGCAGGGTATTCCTTCGGAAACTTCAAAACGCTGCAATGTATGCAATGTTTGTTCATTGCGCCAATCATTGTTATTGTTATTCTATTAAAATGCCGGCAACTTTAAATCAATTCTTTCTCTTGATCGAGCCATTCGGGAGCGATTGGCTTCTAGTCTTTCGATATGGTGTTGAGGTGTCTCTGTAGCACTCGTTGAAGATGCACCGCGACGCATTTGTTGAAGCCGTGATTCTCGTTCTCTTCCCGTTTCTGTGGCTCTAGGCGTAGATGGTCTTTCGAAAACAAATTTTATTTGAATAAAACCGTTATTTTTTATTAAAAGTGAAAAGCGGAGGGTTATTTAAAATATTATTTTTATTAATAGATTTCACATGGAAATTTCTTAATCATGCACCTATTGATAATATAGAAGAACTTTTATAGTACCAGACATTTGTTGGAATATATTCTTTTCTTCGCTTACACCAAATACTTCAGGGTACAACACTGTGAATTAGAATTTTTAGAATGATGTTAAGCAACGAAATGAAAATTGTCATTGTTTGAACGTTGGGAATAAAAAAAGTATTTATTTCTCCAATTAAGTAAAAAAAAAATTTTTTTGAGGGAAAAAATTTTTTTGGAGAAAATAATTATTTTGAAACATTTTTTTAGCCAATTTTTTATACCAATCACTGACCTTGTAACCCTGTATATAGAAAACTAAATAAACTATATATAAGAATTGAAGAAAAGGTTGATCAACAATTATACAATAATATTCTTTTTTTATGTCATTAGCGGTATAGTATAAAAATTTGATTTTGCCACGCCATTCCATCCATAGACCGAAGATCAAAAATCTAACTAAGATTCCGTGAACATTTTATCAAAACATTTGAAATTAAAATTTTTAGATAATCTGTCATCTTAACTGCAACCGAATCAATTTAATGAAGCTATCCGTAGGATATCGTCTTGGAAGATTATAAATTAACTTAAGCAATTTATTTTGGAGAATCTGGAGTGTTTTTAAGTGACAATTTGCACTTTTTGAACAAATAGGAACTGCATAAAAAATAACTGCATGGAATATTGATTTGAAGCTTAGCATTTTGTACCCAGAGTTTAAAAAGGAGGTTCTATTTATTAACAAATACATTTATTGATAATATACGTTATCCCTATATGTTAGTTTTGAGTCTAAAACTACTCCTAAATATTTTACATTCTTCATCCATTTGATTTCGGAGTTATTTATAATTATGTTATTTTGGGGAATAAAACATTCTTTTTTCTTCCTGGTGAAAAATATCGCCTGACTTTTATCACTATTTAGTGCTATTTTCTATTTCGTGAAATATTTTAATAATTTTCCAAGGGCTAGCTGCAGATTTGCGAGTATTTCAGAAGATATATTACCTGAACACAATACTGCTGTGTCGTCAGCGAATATAGACATAAAACAGTGATCCATATTTGGAATATCAGCTGTGTATATATTACATAATATTGGGGATAAACAGGATCGCTGAGGGCAACCAGCTTTTATTTGGAAAAGGTTCGAAGATTTGGAACCAATATGATCTCTGAAAGTCCTGCAGGTTAAAAAACTTTGGATTATTTTAACTATACTTGGGTGGAAGTTAAACTTTATTAACTTATGAATTAAGTCGTCGTGCCATACAGAATCAAACGCAGCTTTTATGTTCAATAGTACCATACCAGTTGATTTTTGCTGGTTGAAGTTAGACTTCACGATATTTCTTATTCGGACTAGTGGCTGTACGGTATTATGTTCCCTACGAAATCCAAACTGTTGTGGTGGAAAAATGCTATTCGCATCCAAAGTTGGAGAATCAGACGGTTTATTGGGTTTTTTTATGGCAATAACTTTAGCCTGTTTAAAATCATCTGGAAAATAGCCTAGTTTTAGACAGCTATTAATGAAATTTGTCAAAAACTTAATACCCGTTTTTAGGAGGAGCTTTTAAAATCCTATTATAAATGCTATCTACACCAGGTGACTTACCAGGTTTCAAAGAGTTTACAATAGCGTTACAGAAAAATTGTCAATTGTATTGAAGTTTGAATTGAACTCATTGATTCTGTTTCTAACTAGATTTTCTGTGGCTGAATCGCTCATATTGGAAGAATATAAATTATTATCAAAAATATTCTGGCTAATAATTCACATTTCTTTTCCGTTGTTGCAAAGCGTGAGGAATTATGCTTCAGAATTGGAATGTTCTTAGACCTATTCCTTAAAATTTGTGTTAAGTTCCAAAAAGGAGAAGAACCTTTATCTAAAGTGGATAGTAAAGAATTCCATGAACTGTTTTTGAACTTATCAGTCTCCCATTTAATTACAGAATTTAAAATTTTGAATTCATAATAATCATATACGTCCCTATAACGAAGCCAATATATATATATATATGTTTATAAAAAAGAAACCATTAAACCTACAGTTTTGATCTTGTCTTTAATAAATAATTATTAAACTTACAAAAATATTACTTTTATGGTTCTAGCCAATAGTGATGAATTTATGAAACTTTTCCGGAAACAGTTCGATTAAGATTTTCATAGTGCTTTCTATCACTTTTTTCGAACGGCTAGTCCATCTCCGTTTAAAATCTACCACACTTTTGTACTCTTCAATTTTCTTTTGACAAGATTTGAAAAGAGCTTTAGCTCAAGGCAGTTTGGAGTGTGGCATTTGTACAGTTTGAATGTGGTATTTGTACAGGAGAAGCAAATCTCATGTACAAATACCACATTATTTTTCTTGTACCACTCAAGACCTCAAGACCTTGTACCACTCAAGACCAATGTGACAGGATGCCAAATCAGACCAAAAATAATTGGACACATTAAGAAGTCTTATGAAAGGAAGCATCCTCTTTTGTAAACATTCCTTGATGTAAATTTCGGTGTTTATAGATCCCTTTGTTACAAATGTTTGGCTTATTTTGCCGCAACTGCATATTGTTTGCCATACCAAGAACTTTTTGGGAACTTTTTCTGCTTTTGGATTCTAAACTTTACTACAATATTCTCTGGAGTATCAGCAACATAAATATATTAGCCCGGAAGCTGCGAGAAATTTTCCAGAACATACGTTTCGTCGTCTGTTATGCAGGAGGTATATTTTTTCTAAAATTTGACTTCAATTTCCGTGCTCTTTTTAGCAGAGTTCCTGTCAGGAACTTTTTGAGACTTGTATGATTTTAAACCTGCATTGGCTTTAACTGTTCGTATCGAATAGTCCGAGTACTGAGCTAACCGGACGGCTTTCCTACCGGATGTGCTGGAAGCTGTTTTAAAAATGGTTTCTATTTATTTACTTTAGAAACACATGTGGTCCTTCTACCTGAACCAGGTTTTCTATCAACTGACAAGTTTTCCCGATACTGTTTAATAACATTGAAATCAGTTTGACGGCAGACCTTTGATTGTTTTGTTGAAAATATTTTCTCGTCACTCATTTTAATCAGGTTAAAAAAACAAATGAACATATTTGACATTAAACATAGTAACTGACATACTTTTCAAAGGTAACATGATCAAAAAATCAGGTACTTGGGTTAAGTGTTTTGAGGATAAACGTGTGTTAAGGTTTTTCGATCTCACTCCTTAAGTATATACCAGCGCCGTATTCCGAGAAGAAATTTTTATGGCGCTAATGGATGTCTTAAGTATAAGCTTTATATTTATTTTAACTATTTGAGATAATAAATGTACTTAATACATAATAATAAATTTATACATAATAATAACGTTGTCATACTCAATTATCCGTTTGACTGATATAATAATTTTGCCATTTTTACATAAAAAATGGATGTTTACATGCCACAAATCGGACTTGTCACTTTCGATTTTTCAGTATAAAAACGCGAAAGAACTACTTACTCTAACTCTTCCTATTATAATCTAAATTACCTGAAAAAGTAGACTTAGTAAATTTTCTAAATAAACTGACGATGAATCTATTCTATTAAACCATTTGATAAACATTACAATACTTTAAACATTTATTAAAGAAAGCCATATCAAAATATTTTAACACTTTAATTAATTATTTTTGTTCTCAAAATTAATTACTTCATACTGTAGCTAAAAACTTATTTATCAAACCACTTAATTACGTTGCACATTGAAAATTTGCAGACATAATTCTGGAAAATCACATTATTACTCAGAAGACTATGTATTGTGTTAAATCTAACCACAATTAGTTGGTAAATTGCTTATCGCAATACACAGGTTTTGGATAGGAGAAGACTATCTAGTGAACATAATCAATTATCAAACCCAAAATGTAAGTATTAAAGTTCTAAGCTAAAGCAAAAATGTATACATTCTGCTTTATGAGATAAGGAGAACAAATATGAACTAAATTAAGGCTTAAGCCTGCCTATACAAATGCATAACATACACTGTAAGATTTTTAAAATCTAAAATATTTGAGAAGAAAAGTTATATACTTATTAAGTCATTAAAACATAACATCGAACAGAAAAAAATTTTAAGTTACAAATCTAAGGTTATGGACCCTTTTGGTCCATGCAATTTATTTTATTCTGTATATAAGTAAAAGTAAGAAAAAACAATTATGGCTTATTGATATTTTCGCAGCAAGATGAACAAATTGTTTTTCGATTCAATTTGCATACAAATCTATTGCATATTATGCAGTTGGCATCACATTTGGGCTTACAACAATTGTAAATTCTCCGTTTTCTGGGAGCTCAAATTTTTATATCACAGCTTGTATTTAATGACAATGCTTGTTATTGAGTCAATAACTCTGTTGCAAATGGATTTTTAGATTTGACTATCCTTTTCAACATGTTTCTGATTTGATTCATTTGCAGCCCACGAATAAACAATTTCTGTATATAAAATAAATGCATTCAATATATCAACTATGTTTGAAAATTCAACATTTGGCAATTTATTTGTTTTTCTTTTAGAGTTGTAGTTGATCAGCAGTATCAACGCCTCCTTAGATAGATAAAGTAAACGATTTTTACCAAAACGGTAAATAATGGCAAAATAACAAATCTTTAGTAGAGTCATAATAAGAAACGATTGCAGGTTTCCTCTTATAATTATTCAAATCGATTTCATCTGTTTTGTGCCTGGTGCTCATCAATACAGTACATTTACTTTTATGGCCGATATACGAAACAAGTGTTGCGATTTCACTGAAAGCAAATCAGTCCTTCTGTCAACTCCAACACAACACGCTCTCCTTGATTTTTTCAGGCTTTTCATATTTTGGTTTAGTAAAGTGTGGTTGTATTTTCCATACATATACTGATTTGGATTCTACAGCTGACCAAAATTTAAGCCCATATCTTATATCATGACAATTATAAAACATTGAAGGATGAGCTTCGCAATTGTCCCATTACTCGCTAATAGGAGCAAACTTGTCACTACTTTTTTGTTGTCTTCTGCTGACAACATCATCAAAGCGGAAAGCACTTGTTATCATTGGACGATCAAAACTTGAATCAAAAAAACTATGCAAATTTTATTTTTTGCCTCTGCAATACAGAATTATTATGATAAAGACTTTACGTATACACACGACCAAACATATTTGGTCAATTCACAAGGTCTCTTATCAGTCATATTGTCATAATGTCCTAATATATCACTACTCGGCGGCTCGGCTTAACCGATTCTTAGGCATTCGGCATTGGTCTCTGCTGGTTGGTTACGACAACACAATAAACATAACGTAGAAAGTAGTATTATTTTAGGACATTTTTTGCTTGAAAAGCAATAAAAACCATTGTGAAATATAATATTAGCACAGTATGACAATGTGACATGAAAGAGACTTTGTGAATTGACCAATTGTATATATCGATAAACCCCAGCAAGAATTAGAATACCAATATATGACCGCAATGTAGATTTTTCTAAATCTTTCCATTTGCTTACAATTCGTATTTTCAATTCGTTTTTTCAATGATTATATTTTCTAATCTCAGAGAAAGAAATAACAGAAAAGTAGACCAAATATCACAGTATCTGGATACCGCAAAACATGCTGGGCGAGATGGTAATGATATAATATTCTCTGATGAAGCTCCAATGTGACGTGGTAAAGGAATTGCACTCCATTGTATTTTGCTTTTCGCAATGTATAATGCATCTTCACAAAAAGCTCCTTCAGTTTTTTCACAATTTTGCATTTCACATTCACATGTTTCAATATAACTTTCAATATTTTTTGAGCTAATATTGAAGAAATTGAAATATCTGAGTCACTTACATTTAGAATTTCAGCAATAGCACAGCTGTTCAAATTTCGTCGATTTTCCAATTTTTTCCTACCCACATATTTCTGATTATAAATATTTAAAACGTCTGGTCATAAGAGTTTTATGTCAAATTTCTTATGAAAACTACAAAGTGGACCAAAATGGTCCCTAACTAAGATTCGTAAGTTTTTTTTAACCTAACAGCAGGGTTAAGTAATGTTATAATTTTTCCAAAAAAAAAAAAATGTATAGAACTTAAATACAAATTTAACAGTCAAACTTATTTAAGTGTTATTAAATTATATATTTTGTACATATGTAGGATTATGTAGATTACGGTGGCTATACCTTTGAACTTTTTCGATTTTCGCTGCTCCCAATTTCTGAAATTGTTCTTCATCATATAAAAACATAATGCTGAAAATTTGAGCAAAATCGGATAACGTTTAAAGGTTGTACATTAGACCGTACCACCCCACAAACAAAAAAAAGTGCGCCGTACACACCCTAATATAATGTATTTATGCAAGGCAGTTACGGAATCGCCTTTTTACATTTTTCGTTATATCTTTTGCATTTTCAGTCGGATCATAAAGTATGATATACCAATGTTTTTGTGTCGAGAAGACCAATATTTTTCTTTAAGGGCCATTGATCTCAAGTGTCCCATTTTACTATTTATCCACCAGATATTTGTTCCTACCACCCTAATGTACGCATACCACTAAGCGATCAAAACTCTCTTAAAGAAATAGACCTAAGCTTTTTTTTGAGCAAAAAAAAATTAAAAAAGGGCTCATTTTGGAAAAAAAAGTTAACAAAATTTTTGATTTTGCAAAAAAAGTCAAAAATTGAGTTAAAAACATTTATTTTGATAGATATCCAATTCGCATCCCACTAAGCGACCAAATAGGTCTTCAAGGAAAATATCTAAGCTTTCTTTTGAGAAAAAAAGGGACCATTTTAAAAAAAAAGACAATAAAGTTTTCGATTTCGGAAAAAAAATGTCAACATTTTTTTATTTATTTTTTTAATTTTTTTTTCCGAAAGATTAAAGTAATAGCTATCTAAACTACTTGGTTCACATTTTGCTAAGAACAATAGGTAATAAGTTACATGGATGGGAAAAAACACCTGCATGGCCAAAATGTCAAATTTTGACACCCTCTAACTCAGAAAGTTCTCGACCGATATTGTTGAACAATTGTGTCTCAATTACTATCGAGTAGGACTAACCATGGTGTAAATTTTATCCCAATCGGAAGACATCGATTTCAAATTTGGTTCACTTGACATGAACTGCCCCGTATAACTATTGTATTTGTTGCGTATGTTTAATATAATTTATGCACTACAGTTGAAATATTAATCATACGCAACCATATGAATCGAACGTTTGTTATATAATACAAAAAAATTATAAGAGACGAAAAATAAATTAGTGCTTTTTTTGCGAACCTTTTGTAGGACTGTCACCAGTGTTGCCAGGAGCTGGCAAAAAAAGAAGCTATATTGACTTCAAAAAAAGGCCAGAAAAAGCCAAACTGCTTTAAAAATATGCCAAAAAAAAAGCTAAAATATTATAAATTAAGAATTTAGTTTTATATTTATTTTTAAATAAAAAATTAGAAAATATGTTCATAAAATTCATAAAAATAAATAAAATTATAAAGGTACACTTCAGCAGCAAACGAAAAATAACATTAATCATTAATAATAAATAATAAATATACACATATACATACTCTTAAAGCAATGGAAATAAATTTTCTTTTGAGCAAAAAAAAAAAAAAAATTAAAAACGAGACGAATTTTGGAAAAAAATTTAGATTTTGCAAAAAAATTTAAAAAATTGTATGTCTTGAGTTACAAAATATTTATTTTGATAGATATTCCACTCGAATCACACTAAGCGATCAAACACCTCTTAAAGGAACGGACCTAAGCTTTCTCTTGAGCAAAAAAAAAAAAAAAAAAAAAAATTAAAAAAGGGCCCATTTTGAAAAAAAATATTTCAACAGTTTTAGATTTTGCAAAAAAAGAAAAAAAAAATGTTTTTTCCGAAAGATTGAAGAATTAGCTATGTAAACTATTTGGAACACATTTTGCTAAGAACAATATGTAATAAGTTACATGGATGAGAAAAAACATCTGCTTGGGAAAAATGTCAAATTTTGATCCCCTCAAACTCAGAAAGTTTTTGACCGATCTTGTTGAAAAATTGTGTCTGAATTACTATCTAATAGAACTAACTATCGGAAGACATCGATTTCAAAAGATGGTTTACTTGACATTAAATGCCCCATATATATTTTTATACAGACAAAACTTAAATTTTGTTTTTCTTTGTAATTTAAGTACTAAGCATTTACTATTTTTCACATACATAATATATTTTTTTTGGTTTTACGAGTACTATTTATTTTATTAACGGATAAAAAATCGATTTAGCGAAGAGTTTTCATATGAAAATCTTTGTCGCAATTGCTCAATTAGTTTAATTTGCCGTATTATTTTTTCAGAATCGTCACTAATTAAACCGTTCGTTAGTTTATCTCTCATTCTTCAAACTTGCATGCAAAATATGGCGAAAACATTAAACAATTTTCAATTGTATTACAATTTGAAACACAAACTATGGAGAAGAAATTTTAAATCAGAAAACAGCTTTGTTGGATCCGCTGAATTGCTTACTTACTGGTGGTAAAAAATATAATACACCAAATTATAATCAGTATATTAATCACTTAAATGTTTGGCTTTGAAGCATTGCTGGTTTTAACTCGAAGCACAGATTCACAATACGTTTAACGGCTATTTCAAATGACAGCCATCTAGTATCACAAGCCTTCCAGAGTTTGTGGGGCTCTTTTCCATTATATAACGATGAATATAATGTGTAATAACAATTTTGTCTTGAAAGCGAATTAGCTAGACATTTATAGCTTTCAGATATAAAATACTATATTTCATTTTGAAACACTTGGTATTGGCAATTGTTATTTGTTCTTTTAATACTGCACAATTCTTGAGTATATTGAAAAGCTAAATGAAAAACAGTAAGTAATGAATTAAAATGAAAATGTCTCACAAATATAAATTTAGCCTTTTTATTTTCTCCTTATCCTCGAAATTTTGGTTTTAGCTTCGTGGATTTTTCTACCCTTTTTTATTTAAAAAAGGCTAAATTTAGCCTCAAAAAGGCTTAACTGGTAACACTGACTGTCACACAAAAGAATCGAATTGATGAGCTGAGTATGATAAACAATTTAGTTATGGCTTCAATTATACTGGAGTAGAAAAAAATCTAATTTAATATTAAAAATACTGTAAAAATAATCTAAAATCTGTAGTGGAATTTGTTTAACTTATTAGTGAAACAAGAAAGCTATATGTCATTTTACATATGTATGTATCTATGGGCAAGAGGTCAAGCATAGTGGAGAAACTTATTATTCAAAAAAATATTTACTAAATATGCAAATACAAAGACATAATGAACGTAATTCAGGTTCAGCATAATAAATAATGCAATGTGTAATCGATAATGAAGAGGCATAATTGCCAATGTAATAATATTCCCATAAAAAATTGTCTTAATGTACACGAGCGTAGTGGTAGTAGTTGCAATTAGCCATGATGTTCGTAGAAAACATAAATTATAAATAAATTGTATGGTAGGATGAGCAAATGGATAAAAAATATAATAATATTTATTACTTTTTACAAAGTTTTCAGAACTGTAAATATATAATTCATTCTCCATAGAGCCATTTAGGCGTTCCCATTTTTAAATTTTCAAATTTTGAAAAACTCGAGATTTAATTCACAATTTTCGTTTTTTAAAAAGTGAAAAAATTCGATATGTGATAAAAAATATGTCTTAAAATTTTTATGAATTCAAATCTTGTAAAGCTGTAGTCCAATTATGTTGATTGTAGAACCATATGAAATATTTTTATATGATCTTCAGGGTACTAAAAATATATGAATATTTTAATATAAAATTAAATTCATAATTCAAATGCAATTTTAAGATTTTGTTTTGACAAATTTTTTTTGATTTTTACAGTTTTTTAATATATTAACAGCCTAAATATTCTGGGACAAGAATTGTTTATACAAAAGTTCACCACATTCAGTATTACACAAAATTCGACAAACTTATTAGTATATGTATTCATATGTTTTAAATCTGTGGACCAATGCACAGTGGTTAAAAAAACGTTTTTTTTTTTTTTTTGTTTTCGAAATAATGCGGTATCTCGGGAACTATTGAAGATATTGTTTCGAAATTTCACGTTTTTAGAGCTGAGGTGTTTCTGAGTTGACTTACGTTTGTTAAGCTTCCTAGCACTAAAGGGAGTTAGTGCTTGGCGCCTAAAAGTTGATCACCTCAGGTCTAAAATTTAAAATTTATACACTTACGTATACTTAGGTTAATTGATTTATTTATTTATTTATTTATTTATTTATTTATTTATTTATTTATTTTTTTGCTTGATCTTTTTATGATTTGTTAGATATGGCGGGCCTACGAAAAGTCCAAATTTCTTTTTAAAATATCAGCTATGTTGGCGTAAAAAATTCGAAATAAAATAAAAACAACTTGCTAACAGTTATCTCATCCAATAAAAAACTACTCGCATCCAAAATTGGAACATGTAAGAAGGGCCGTATTTGTTAAGCTTTTTTTCAAAAAAAGTCCATATATTTTTTGTTTTGTTGAAAAATATTTTCTTCGAGACTATATACAATTTTTATATGCAAAAGTGTGTAAAGTAAATTTTGCCTCAATTAAGAGGGCACAACATACCCCACACTTATCCAAACTTGGCCAATTTTAAAAAATAATTTTTGGTTTGAGTAAGATATTGTAAAAAGGCAAAGCACTCATCCTCGAATATGCTCTATACTGGTGTAACCGTATATGTTACTTAAATGCTTACAAAGAGTTTCTACTATCGTCACAGTAGGCACTTTTCTAAAAAAACTCAGTTTTTGGAACACATTTTTCCTGGTTTATAAATTTCGGTATTTTAAAATAAAAATGTATTAGATCATAATGTTGTTGATTTAAGGACATTTGGATTTCGATTAGTTGAAAATTTTGTTGTGATATCTTATACCGTTAAAATTTAACATTAATTTAAATTTTATATTTTTCTTCATGGAAAATCACCATATTATAATTTGTTTAGTTTTAAGGTGCCATCCCGTTCTATCCTTTAGATTTTTACTGTTTCTCAATTTATAAAAACTTAAAATGTTATGCTGGGACATGAAGGTCTAATATTTTTATTTATTATTTTTTAGAAAACAGTTTAACTCATTTTTCATAAAAAATTAACTTTGATTTAAATTTGTTATTTATACCCCAAAATATCAAAAAAAGTGTTAGACCAACATAATTTTTATTGTGCTGTTATCTAAACGTATTAGATTTTTATTTATTGAAAAATAGTAGAAATCAAAGTGATAGAAGTTTTTCACAACTAGTAATGAACTTTTATATTTAAGACGGCTTTTAAATATACCAGAGTTTTACAAGATATAAATACGTCGAATTTGTGTACTTTTAAAAAACGTAAATAATGAATTAATTTTGTTTGAAAATTTTAGAATTTAAAAATAGAAATACCTAAATGGGGTTTATGTGTGCCAAAAATTAACAAAATCTAAAAATCCAAGGTAAATGTTGGGTAATGTATGGTGGAATGACTGATATATATTTATGTGTTGTCACAAGGCCTTATGCATAATCAATGTTTATATTTATATATGGTTTATAAAACAAATATTGAAAGGTATGCATTGTCTGTTTTTACACAGGGCAAGTTTTCTTGCCGCAAGTCTGAGTTTATAGGAGAGAGAGGCAACGAGCAAGTATCTTCAATTATCTTTTGTTTTCTCATTTTCAGTATGGCGTCTATTAGGTTTTGACATACAAAATTGAACACAGAATTACTGTGTGTAAACAGACGAGCAAGTTTAAAAAATAATCGAAGAGACTTGCTTCAACCCAGCAAAAATTATTCTTGATTTGGAAGCAATAAAAATGACTACTGCATCTTTAACAGCTTCCTTTATTGCTTCTTCAATTATTGCCTTACGATACTGATTTTTGGAAGGCATACATTCAGCAAATATTGTATGTGGTGCAGAAATTAGAAAAAGGCAGCACTATTTGTCAAGCAATTACTACTTTTATTGCTGGATTTTTTACAAAATCAGCCTAAAGTATGCACCTCGGAGGCATGATATTATCAATTCTTCCATGTGCTCGTAAATGCACATTCCGGATTTCTTAAGCAGAGCTTCTACGCGAGGAATCCCATACAAAAATCATGTAATCTTTCATAACAATTGGAAGCAGTAGCAACTGCTCTCTGCCTTACATTTCTGCTTCCGAGGAAGCACCATTTTTTGCTGGGAAGTAAACTTGCCCTGTGTAAAAGCAGACATTGTAATTTTCTATTAGCTCATTTTAAAACCTTCAACATTCTTATTATTAATCACAAAATATTTTGAGAATTTTCGTTAAAAATTTTGCCAGTCTATAAACCCTAGTGTACAAGTACTTTAACAAAACAATAACCATATTGCTGAAAAACTACAAAAAGAGACACGCACTTTTTTTGTTGTCTTAATCTTTACAAAAAGAAAAACACATAAATGCAATATAAATGCACAATTTTCTTACAATATTAAACCAATTCATGATGTGCCACCCACAAAGGAAAAGAAAACATTAAAATAATAATTGGAGCATGAAAATTACTCAATATGAATTCCATTGTCGTAATGTTAAAAACTATTACACGTTTAACATAAGAATAAGAAATAATAAAAACTGTACTAAAAAAATCAATAGAGTAAGCATCTTGTCAGTATCAACTACATTATGTATTCGTAAAGTTTCTTTTGAAAACATGTCATGACCATATACGAAAAAGTGTATATAAATGACACTGTTTACTAAAGTATTGCAAATTGTTTAATATAGTTTTAAATCGAATCAGTGAAATGCTCTTGATTAAATTGGTTTCAAGAGAAAATATAAATAAATATGGTAGCTGGTTTATAATCACACTTTAGCAGAGTTCATTAAGGAAAACTATAAATAATAGGTATTTCCAAATACAATCATTTAATGCCTTTTTATGCTATATTATTTAATTAAGGTGCGCTATTTTAAGCAGCTTTATTGATGGAGTATTTTGGTTTTAAATACTACACTGCATAACATACTTTATATCCTCTAGCACCGAAAGGGTTTGAATGTGGGTATATACTTGTACGTTTATCATTCGTTGTGTAACATTGAGGAACATTCAGCTAAGACCCAACAAAGTATATATTCGTGATCACTATGAAGTTCTAAGTCCGTGATTCGACGTTAATGAAATTTACAGATGAATGTTTCCTAAGCATTCAGCAAAACCTTCAAAAAGTTGAAATGCTTTTGCGATTTTGTTTAAAACTATTACATGAAATTTTGCAAACGCTATTTTTATGACAAAATAAAAACTGTGAAGAAGATGGTAAGAAGCGGTCTATAATTTTTCTAAACTCGCAAGCAAATATCTTCAAGAAATATGGCTCTATGGCACACAAATGCCTGTAGAATAACAGTACCAATTAGGCAATCCCTTTGAATATTGATCGTTCGAGCAATTACTCGAAGAATTTAAAAATCTGCATATTCAAATAACGAATAATTCGAAAAATTTTATGAAGATTAATGGAATAAAATTGTTCGAATAAATATTTGTCCAATTCACAACGTAGTTGTATGTTGTACGTTGTATGATACAACTATTGTGGTTGTGAATACAAATTTCGCATAGTCGTAGGTTTACCTTTTCAAGCCTTGAAAATGCAAAAAAAATATGTAAAATTAATAGTGCAAGCAAACAATAGTAAACTAATGTCTGCAAAAGCTGTGCTAAATGCTGAATAAAAATAAGTACCTACTCTACTAAATAAAATAATGGACTGGGTAGCGACCACTCATTACAAAATAATGTATATGATAACTAGTTATTTTTGTCATAGTTCACAACATTTTGTTTGCGTTATTTTTGGATCTATATCTGGATTACTATGTCATTAATGTATATCATATGGACATATAATAATAGACATTTCAAGTACCAAACATTTCACAAAAAAATTTGTGAAAAGTTTATACATTTGAAATAAAATATCTTCTGCGTAGTTCTAGCAAGATATAAAATACTATAAAATAAAATAACGCATAATCCGCGATAAGCCTAATAACTAACAATGAATACGGATATTTGAATGTTTATACCAATGTAGTTTCTATAATTCCCATTATACTGAGGTGAAGGGTATTTAAGATTCGGCAGAGCCGAATATATTACTCTAACTTGTTTATCATTTCTTTATTTCTAACAAATAAAATTTTTTTCACACACATAATATTTTAAATTGGTTTCCTAAAGTATTTTTTGTTGAAGATTTTGCTTATATTAATTTTGTCATTCCATTTATAGCACATCGGAGTAATTATCGAAGACCCACAAAAGTCTTTATATTCTGGGTCCTTATAAAATTCTAAGACGATGTAACTATGTCCGTTCGTCCGTCTGTCTTTCTTTTGAACCCAAACAAAAGGAGCTAGCTGGCTGAATTTTTCCACAAAAACTCTCCGTTGGACCAATCCTCTCGACACTATGTAGCATGATTCCTAGGTATATTAAACTTTTTTTTAAAAAAATTTACGATCCTTAAAGAATTTTTTTAGTGGGCCTTATATGTATAGGAGCTATGTTCTGTTCTAGATCAATCTGTGTGAATCAAATGTGATTAAATACTTTTATATAAAACTTATTTGTGATGAAATTTGTAGAAATAATTTTATATATCTTACATAACGTAAAGTTTCGGAAGGACATTTTTAAATTAATCGAGAACTTCAACCAGTTTCAACCAGTAGTGATTGAAACACTAATAATTTTAGGTGTTACAAACATCTGCACAAATGCACAATGGTATAAAAACTTATTCTACAAAAGTCTTACTTATTATGCGAGCACACAAATATATTTTTAACTTATCTAAAACTGAAGTACAAAGTCTATGTAACTTAAGTTTTTCCAGCAAATGCAAGTGTCATTAAAAGAAATACTATTTATATATAGAGAAAATATAAATAAATAGAGTAAAATAAACCAACAAGTTCGCATATTTTAATATGCTTTTGAAACTTTACATTTTCTCGTAAAAGCAAAATGTTTGTTTCTGTTTTCATTTAAGTATTTTACACTTGCATAATTAATACATGTACAACTTTAAATTAGAATAAGAGTTTTTGCTTCCCTGTTTAACAGAAATACGAAAATGTATTTGTGAAAGTTCGTATCAAACTATAACAGGAAGATAGAAGTAAAATAAGGACAAACACTTCAGTAGTAACTTTAATAAAATTATTGTAAATATTAGAAGTTGGTACTAATTTGTCATTGGAGAAATGATGCAAAGTGGGGCAACTCCAAAAAAAAAAAAAAATTGAAAAATATATCTGTAATTTCTAAACGGAGATGTAGTTGAGTTTAGGTTTTGAATTTTGGATTGAAAAGTAATTAAAAATTTTTGTTTTCGATCCGATTTGAAAGATTTGTATCTACATATATATATATGTGAAACAAGAGCTCTACAGAAAACATTGATATAGTTATAGATCAAAGTTAAATTCATGAGTTTTATATAAAATTCAAAGGCCTATATCTCAAAAAACACATTCTAAATTAAACAGGTAAGAATGTTATATACAGCTTTGCCGAATCTTGTATATCCTCCATCAATATATTGTTTTGGACTCCTATGGGGACTTGAATAAGTTATGGTCCGAACTGTATAGAATTTGATAGAGAATTTTATTATATAAAATATTTATTGACAATAAAATATTTTTCTGATGTAGAGGTTATATGAGGCGTAGGATCAATTATATACCGATCCTGACTTTCATCACGATATTAATTATTATAAGACAATTATGAATGTTCAAGTCATTTAGTGAGGCGAATTTGTATGGTGACTATGGCCAAATGTTGCCCAATTTTCGCCATACTTTCATAATTTCAGAGTAATGAACTAATTTTTCCTAATTTTTTTCAGGATTGCCGCATAATCAACGTATTCCGGGGATTAGGTGAAATCATGGAACGATATTGCCCATTTTCAATACCTAAAGTATTTGTGGAAAATTTCTGCCAGCTAGCTCTTTTTGTTTGACCATATCGTGTTTTCAACAGAGTGACAGACGGACGGACATAGCTAAGTCGTCAAGCGGAATGCCAAAATCAATATACCCCAAAAATTTTTGTGTGAAAGAAAAATTAATTAATCGTTTTTGCATTATATGCAATAATACCTCAGTTTTTCTTTATTTTTACTAGAATATAAGATGGCAAAGATAATTTAACAAATAGTGAACAAATTAAAAGGGAATAAACTAAAAAAAACAATGCCATATCTATATGTAGAAAAATGGATGCGTGTATGTATGTATGATCCGAATTCTCAAAAACGCTTAGACCGATTTTGATGAAATTTTCAGGGAATCTGCAGAATAGTCTAGCGGGTAACACTGTAAAATCAGATTTTTTATTTTCGATCTGTGGGCGAAGGGGCGTGGCAAAATAAAATTCTTACATTGTACCGCTAATGCTATAAATATTTGTATATAAAAACAGATGTGTGTATGTATGTTCCGTATGGAATCAAAAACGGCTACACCAATTTTGATAAAATTTTCACGGAATCTTCAGAAAAGTCTAGCGGGTTACCCTGTAAAGTCAGATTTTAGATTTTCGGCTAAGGGCGTGGCAAATAAAATTTGTATATTATACCGCTAATTCCATCTATATATATAAAAAACGGCTCCACCCTGTAAATTTCGGTATTGCTTACCATACCAGAATCTTTTTGGGAAATTTTGTCTGCTTTTGGGTCCTAAACTTTTCTACAACATTCCCTCGAGCATCAGCAACATAAAAATATTGATCCGGAAGCTGTGAAAAATTTTCCATACATACGTTTCTTTATCCATTATGCAGCAGGTATATTTTTTTGTATAAAATTTCACTTAAATTTTCGTGCTCTGTCTTTGGCCTTTAAATTTTTAGCAGCGTTACTGTCAGGAACTTTTTGAGCCTTGTGTGTTTTTAAACCTGCACTAGCTTTAACTTTTCGTACCAAATAGTCCGAGCACTGAGCTAACCGGGCTGCTTTCCTACCGGATGTTTTGGGAGCTCTTTTGAAAATGCTTTCTATTTTTTTGGCTTTAGAAACATCATGTGGACTATTCCTTCTACCTAAACAAGGTTTTCTGTCAACGGACAAGTTCTCCCGGTACTGTTTAATAACATTGGAAACAGACCTTTGAATGCTTGGCCAACTTTTTGTAGGATCAAGTTGGGTTTTGTTGAAAATATTTAATTATTTTAGTACGCACTTTTTTCTGGTCACTCATTTTAATGAGATTAACAACAAATGAATATAATTGATATTAAACATAATAACTGACATGTTTTACAAAGGTAACAGGATCAAAAAAAAAAAAATTAAATAATATTTGGGTTAAAAATTTTAATGAAAAACGTGTGTTAAGAATTTTACGATATCACTCCTTATTAGAGTTTATACACGTTTTAGAGTAGTAAATGAAAAAATAATAGTGTTCACGTTTTCTAGTCGTTCATTTTTTCGGGCATCGGAAAAATGTCCGTAGATGCACAGGAAGCCGGCAATAAATTTTTTAAAATTTATCGCGCATGAATTTTGTAAGAAAACATTATGAATCGTCAAAAAACTACGAAGGATGTTTTCAAACGATTTTTAATAGCATCTGATCCCCAAATTTCCAGTTGTCGCAATTTACCTCTGAAACCACTCAAATCTTTGTCTAAAGATTGCATTAATTTGCTAGCACCTCCACTTATAAATAATCAAAGAGAAGATGAAAAACAATCACGATGTATACGAAAACCAAAACAATTGTGTAAAAGTGAAATCGTGTAAATCGAGGGTTAGTGAAGTGGATTAAAAGAAAATCAATTTTTGATTTCCGAGTAATATTTCTAAAATTTATGAAATTCATCCCCATACCATTTTGATGTATATGTATTAGGGTGGGATAGGATTCTTGTCCTCTGGGTATTTCCAATGAACTTTGCCGAAGAAATCTAGCACAAATGTGAAATTCGAACCCCTGAATTTCACTATGACAAAGTCAAATATTCATAAATTTTCACAACAATTCCGTCAATTTTCCTTGCAAAAAAAGGCGATAAAATCCAAAAAATGTACGAAAAGCGCCTTTTGGCGGTACTCAAAATACATATTTGACCAGAGGAAATAAAATTTTATTTTGCCTCGATTCCTGAATATTTTGGTAAATAGCTGAGGGCTCGAAAATCATTTTTGAGCTATGATTTCTTCGGCAAAGTTTCTTGGAATGATTCATAGAACAAGAATAGCAATGCGCCTTTGTCGCAAAAAATTTGACTCTCCCCAATATAAATTTCCGAAAATGTTTAGTTTTTAAACTAATCTATGACTAATTCAACTACCCAAAATAAAGTGTAAAATTGTAACATGTAATTTTTTGGAAAAGATTAGTAGCTGATGTTGTTAAATGATTTATTGCTGCAACCAAACATGAAACACGTATGCATCTATAATGGCAATATGAAAATATGTAATTCTCTCTGCCTTTCAGTAATAAAATTATAATTCAATGCTGAAACAACTGTCATGACTGAAGCTAGAAAATTAGAGAACAATATTTTCGCTTGTTTTTCGAGTTTCTAGAATAACTGTAATGTTTTATTGAATTACTGAACGCTAAATACCAAACATGTAAAATATGCATACAAACGTATAAAACTGACTGTGTTTGTATCTCCGCGTGTACATGATGTTCACGCATTCATTAAATTGTATGTTTTTGTTTATGCACTTACTGGTATTTCCTACATCCTCATGCTCTACGCACATACTCATAATAAACACACGTTCACTTCCCTTAACAAATGTATTTGTTTATTTTGTTTGTATGTATGTATTTGAACTTTTGAACAAACATGTTAACCACCAAGACAATACTTGTTTCACTTAGGTAGTATCTAAAAAAAAAAACAGAAAGCGCTCATCTATAAAATTGCGTAGTTGCACAAAGAAAATAACTTCGAGAGTTTTTCTGTTCTATATTAAATTTGTTAAAAGGTGCTTTAATCAAGTATTTACAAAAATTACTTAGTTGTGTTAGCAATATTATCAGTGTTTCATTCTCATTATTAATTTGGAGCATAAAAATGTATACAGAAAAAACTAAAAAGTAAAAAACTGAACAAACGTATAGTTTTTCGGAATATTTATTAGGTTTTTTGCACCCTAAATGCCTGTAGTAGAAAACCGAATAAAACGTTCAGCTTTACGTTGAACGTGCGTTCAGCTTTTTACTATATAGAGATCAGCTTGTGCAAAAGTAAACAGGCGTTCAGGTTTTAACTATATTCGTTTAATTTTCGCAATACTGAACGAGTGTTTAGTTTTTTATCCGATACGTTCAATTTCTTCATTACTGAACGAAAGGTTATTATTTTACCAGCTGCGTTCAGAAAATTAAATAAAAGATTTATAAATGTTTTTTAATATTAACAAAATTTATTCAATATATTCTACAAGCATTATTCATACATAAATGTTTACATTTATGGCGTTTTCCAGGATTATATTTATTAATTTCACTCTGTACTTAGATGACACAAAGTTATACTCCCTTCAGTAACACAATTTTTTAAAATACACACTGTCTTGTTTCTCTTCTTAAAAGGCTTCTTACGAAATTCATACTCGATTCTTGCTTCTATATTAAACGATTATTAAATATTGACTACATAGGTATATGCACATCCATATATACAACTTACCTTCTAACTCCGACAATAGAAATTGAATTCCTCTAACAAATCTCAATGTTAATGTATGGATGTCACTATATAAAATATGAACTACTCACTTTAATAATCAACACACAAATGAGATTCGGTCAAACTTAACACTTGTTGTTTTTTTTTCGAATCCCGTTACTTCTGTAGCCGGCAATTGAAATAAATAAGTTTTACAAAAATTTGCTAAAAATATTTTTACCACGTCTCGTTCAGATTTACTGAACGATGCGTTTAGTTTTTTTTACTATCCCATTATGCTGAACGGCACGTTTTACGGTATCTATGAAGAATTTTACTGAATTTTTCATTCAGTTATGCTAAATGTGTGTTCAACGAAGAATTATTTGGTTGATTCTAAAAATCTGAACAAAACGTTCAGGTGGCTAGTAAAAAGGATTGGGTTTTAATATGTTGCGTTCAGGAAAACGTTGAACGTCGCGTAGTAAACAACAAAATAAGCGTTCAGATCTTGGATATTTGAATGCAACTTTAAAGGGGCGTAGTAAATCCGCCTAGTATCATTCAGTTTGACTGTTTCTAAATATTGCGTTCAGATAACTTAGTTTTTTCTGTGTAAGATTAAGGTGCAGTTTGGTTAGTAGATATTTAAACGAAATTATAAATATTTACCTATAGGTCTGTGAAATGTTCGCAAACATTTTATTCAATTTATCTTTTAAAATTTCAATAATTTATTTTCGGTAGTAATTTTCTTATTATGGGCCGATTTATTCTTGTTGAATTCTATGCCTTTTTATGAGATATATGCTGGACAAAGTGCTTTCGGAAGTGGGCATTATAAGGCAGCTATGACTACTTATGGACCGATCATCATAAACTTAGGTGGCATGACTTCTGTATATATACAACTTATTTGGACCGATAACGACCTATTTCGGGAGGACATTTGTCAAATGATTGAAATTTCTTCAGCCATACGGACGGACAACATTTAATCGACTCAGAAAGTAAGATGGGTGTTAGACCAACATTTTTGTTCATAACAAACATCAGCACAAACGCAGGGTGTAATGAGTTTTATTGACGACTGAAAATTGGTTTAAAATATAATTTGAGATATGCAAGGTTGGCTAAAGCTACTGAAATAACTATAATTGAGTTTATTGAAATGTAGTGAATTTAAAATGTTATAAAATAAAACTTATATCACCATACTTATAATTTGTGTAAAATTTATTATTAATTTAAATCAGACCAAAATTTCAGTTACCAAAAATCTTAAAAATGTCGGTATACACATAAAATATTAGGTTTCATATAGACATAAGTAAATAACATGATCCATAATTATTCATAGCGAAAATAAATTATTGAAATTTTTAAAGAAAAATGATTTTGCTTGACCGACCATACTTTCTTACTTGTTCAAAAATGTTTTTCTATTTTCTTTAAATAAATTGCAGATACTACCATGAAGTTTTAAATACACTAGGATTGCCAGGAGGCCGAAATTCTACCACTTTTGAAACGCTTTTTACCACTTTTATTGAAAGAATTTTGAAAAAGTTTTTTATATTGTGCATATCTAAAGAAAATATCCTTTTAAACCACATATGTTTCATCAATATTGGTGCACACTAACATACTTAAAAGTGTACCACAAAAAAAGTGTGGTCTGTTGAAAATCGTAAGAATCGGCGAATGATTTCTCCCCACCCCCATAATAATTCCTTCCGGAATATGGCTCGATGGTACATAAATGCCTGTGAAGAGCAGTATCTTTACAAACATAGCGAATGTGAGTTCCATGTAAAAATAAATTACAAAACGTTATTGTATTTGGATCCGTCCGTATTTGACCATAGACCCCAGATAAAATCACTTCACTACGCATATAAATATCATAACCAAGTTAAAATTTCATATAAATAATCCAAATATATATAAAAATGGACGTACAGAATTTTATGAATATCGGATCATAATTGGTAATAGTCCCCACTTCATATTTTGCTTAATAAATCAAACTCTAATCCGTCAAAAAAATAAACAGTTTTAAAATTAGTTTCTAAAGAACATACATACTTATGATGTTTTGAAGTTGTAACTTTAAGAATACCGTTGTTTCATTAAAAAGAAGTAATCGAGAAAAACTACAGTATGGACTCCAACAAAACAGAATTGGTACTTGAGAACGTTCACTTTGTTATCACTGTTGAATTTTGTTTTTTACTTTCATCACTACTCTTTCCCACACAACAAGTTTTCTAATTGAAAACTTGTCTTTTTGTAGATTATAGTTTTAAGCCAACTATACAATGTTAGTTAAATATGTACATCTTTGTTAACAAAAACAACAGCAGCAAAAATTTTACTTAATGCAACATAAAAATTTAACTAAAAAAAAGTTTATGTAAAACAAAATTCGAAGTGATTTATTAAGTTAAAGCTATAAGACAAGCAATGTATGTATATAAGGGTATCTCAAAAAAATAAAGGATATTTTTTTTTTTGAACACATACCCACATAAATATTAAAGTTTAAAAAATAAGTTTCTTGCTTATTTGTTTCTCCTTTTGTATGTATGTGTTTACATTTATTGTGTTTTTCAGCTAACTTCACTATTAAACGCGTCAAAATCGGATTTTCCAATTGCAAAGCGTTGCCGCTGCGTTATTTCGGTATGCTGCATACAAATTGTATGGGCATGAGAATTTTTGAAAAGTAAAAAACGCCTTCCGCTCTAATTTAGGTATGCGTGTTAGATGATGTCGAAGGACCTAAAAATTATTTTAAATGTGTTTTATTTAGTCAATTGAAAATTCTTAGGTCCTTCGACATCATCTAACACGCATACCTAAATTGGAGCGGAAGGCGTTTTTATACCCTCCACCACCACAAGTGGTGAAAGAGGGTATATATACGTTTGTCATTCCGTGTGTAACATTGAGAAATATTCATCTGAGACCCAACAAAGTATATATATTATTGATCCTTATGAAATTCTAAGTCGATTGAGCAATGTCCGTCTGTCCGTCTGTCTGTCTGTGTAAAACACTCTCACGTCCAAAATAAATAAGCAAAATTAATGAAATGCATACCAAAATGTTTACAATTTTTCTAAGCAGTTTGGTATTGAAAATCAGAAAAATCGAATTGGTAGAACCAGGGTTATGGATCAAAATGTAAGACAACCTCCAAAAATTTTGATAATTTTCATAAGATTTTTTGTGACTTTGGGTAAATTCATTGCAGCGAATACCATGAAATTTTGCACTCATTATTGATATGATAAAAGGACAAATTCTTTTGAAAGTGGAAAGAATCGGTCCATAATTTCTCGTAGCCCCCATACAAATTTCCTCCCGAAATATGGTGCTATGGTATATAAATGCCCATAGAATTGCAGTATCCATACAAAATTCAGCACAACTAAGTTTCGTGCAAACAGAAATCGCGAGACAAATTTTTTTTTTTTGGGTCGGGCACTATTTGACCCTAGCCCCCATATAAAGTTTACTTCCGAAAATCATTTAAATACACTTAAATATCTTATATATATTGGTATTAAGTTGAAATTCGACTTGCATAATCCAATACACATGAAAATCCCTGTAGGAAATTTCATGAAGATCGGCCCATAATTGGTTATAGCTCCCATATAAGGACCCACTTCTAAAAACCACATTAATTTTCATAAATATCTGAAAAATATCGTTATCGAATTATAATTTTACACAGATCGGTAGTATTAATTCACAAATGATACTACTAGATTGTGTGAATATCGGTTCATATTTGAACATTGCTCCCATATAAGGTCCATTTCCGAAAATTACTTAAATACTAATAAATATCTTATAAAAGCTTCTATCTGGTTAAAACTTCAAATAAATATTTCTCATATATACGAAAATCGATGTGTTGAATTTTATGAAGATCGGCCGATAATTGGTCATAGCTCCCATATAAGGACCACTTCCGAAAAACACATTAATTAACCTCTATAAATATTTTAAATATATGGATATCGAACTAAAATTGTATACAGATCAATATATTGTATCCAAACATTATACTACTGGGTTTTGTGAATATCGGTCCATATTTGACCATAGCACCCATATTAGCTCCATTTCCGATGATAATACCCATAAAATTCTTGTAAATAATGTAATGGAGAAAAATATCAAGCAAAATATGCCTCAAGTACATAGAAATCACGTTAAGATAGTTAAAAAATACATTAACGCATATATACACTCATATCGGTAAAAACTGTAACAGAAATAAGTTTCAAGTAGATTTGGTGACTATGGGTTTATAATTATATATATAAGGCACACATCCGGAAAATTCATTAGAACAAAAATATACTTTTGAAGTTTGACTAAATATATTTGTTTACCCTTTTTTATATTCATTTACTTCACTTGTGGTGAATAAGGAAAATGTTGAGCCAATCGGTAATGATAACCAATTATTAAGTATATAAATTGTTAAATAGTACATTTTATTCCTATAATAAAATTATAGACTCTGTTGGATATGGTAGGAATATGTAGTTATTTCAATTATTAATTGCTGAACTAGATAACATTTTTATACATTTGAAATAAAATATCTTCTGCGTAAACTAGTTTTTCTAACAATATGTAAAATACTACTTACTATACTACTATATTTTAAATTAACTTTTATTTTGTTTAAAAAAAGTGTTTTTATTGAAGAAACTACATGATTTGTATATAGTCCAAAATGTGTATTATATCAGGATTCATCTATAATCCATAAAGTGGCTAAAAAATAAATTCGGTTATAGTCCTAATTCGCTTATAGTCCACAAAACTACTGTATTACATTATCATTCTACCAGTCTTCATAATTGGAGCTAAGTCCCAATAACAAACACTGAATATGGATATTAGAGTTTTTATACTAATCTAATTTAGGTGGAGGGTATTTAAGATTCGGCATAGCCGAATATAGCACTCTAACTTGTTTTCTATTAACACGTCTAGAATTAATTACAATCCACATTACAATGAATCAATAAACATGAAACTAGAGATATGTTTTCCTGAATTAGTATTAATTTACAAAGGGAGACTTAATAGTACTATTTCTTTCTTCCAATTGAGGTGGCGCATCGGTCAGCTAGTACTCCATACTTTTATCGGATATTTGAAAATAACTAAGACTTTGTTACAAAAATTTTGCATTATTTAGCCTGCGAAAGGTAGCCCGCTACATAATCTGAAGCAATTATTGTAATACAATTTAAAAAATTTAAACAAATCTTAAGATATTTTTACTGATCTGTGTTTAGAGATATTGGATGAATAATTGGATGAAAAAGTTTGTTTCTCATTTCTAAATTTTGAATTTTTCTAGTGAAAATAGATTAAAAGTGAAAACTGAAGAATAATTGTCGGTTTCGGTTTTGGTTTTAGGCTTTAAAAAACCGCGGTTTCGGTTAAAACCGAATTGGAAACTCTAGTTTTTATATATCACAACTAAATCTATATTTTTCGAATTTTTTCAATCCACTTTGTCATTAATTGATTAGTGGTTCTTTTGTAACGTTACAACCTGCAAAATAGCAAAAAAATGCATATATATGTATACAGATCAAAATTATGTTGTTGATAATGTAAATCTACGACTGTTTCGTAAGATAGTGGAATTGGAAGATAGCGTACAATTATCCTCATAATGAAGAGTCATCGCAACTAAAATAAAAGTGTTTTCTCCTATAATTATTTAAAAACAAGTAAGAAAGTAGGGTCGGTCAAGCCCGACCATATAATATCCTACACTAAGTAAATGAGCAAAAACAGTTTTCTTTCAAAAATTCAATAATTTATATTCGTGAGTGATTTTCGGAAGTGGACCTTATATGGGAGCTCTGACAAATTATGCACCAATCACCATGAAATTTGGTCATGTGATTAATGTCTATATAAAAGTTATTTATGTTGCATTTTATGTGTGTACCAACATTTTAAGTAGATTTATGCTCGTTAAAGTGATTATCGGAAGCAGACCTTACATGGGAGCTATGACTTATTATGGACCGATCATAATAAAATTTGGTGACATAAATTTCGTATATATAAAACTTATTTAGAGAAAAACTTGTGTAGATACCTATATAAATTAAACAGTTATGACCGCTAAAGTCCAATTTCGGGAGGACATTTGTATGGGGGCTAGCTGAAATAATGGACCGATTTCAGCCAGTTTCCATAGGCTTGGTCCTTGGGCAGAAAAAATTATATGTACTAAATTTTATCGAAATATCTGCAAAATTGCGACCTGTACTCTGCGCACAAGGTTTACATGGACAGTCAGCCAACCTTCCAGCCAGACGGACGGACGGACATCGTTTAATCGACTCAGAAAGTGATTCTGAGTCGATCGGAATACTTCAAGACTAATATTTTTGGACGTTGCAGCAGTTTTTTTATTATATTTCTGAGAAATAACTGCACAGAAAGAAGTTTCAACATAAATATTATGATTTGTTTTTATTGATTTCAATTCATAACATTTATAAATAATTTCAATTTTCATTTATATTTTTTGTTGTTTGAAAATGTTTGAAATTTTTTTTAAAGAACTAAAATTTTGAAATTTTAGTTCTTTAAAACGGCATTAACAATTGGAACATGCAGCTACACTGTTAACAGAGTACCTGCATTTTCCCATTTTTTATGGGGGCTAGATGAAATAATTAACCGATTTCAACTACTTAGTTTCAATAGGATACGTCATTAGGCCAAAGAAATTGTATGTGCCAAATTTTAAATATCTTTAAAATTGCGACCTATACTTTAGGTTGACATGAAAAGCCAGCCAGCTGTCGACCGGTATACTTTACGGTGGGCGTTGGACTAATATTTGTGAGTGTTACAAATAACAGCACTAACGCAATACACCCTCCGATTATGTTACAAGAAAAATTAAGTTTCTGTTCATCAGTGTAAAATCTTCTCAATGCCGATGAGCAATGTTTTTTGAAATGATTAATACACAATCAATGGGGCATTAATGAAATGTAAAATTAATATTTAAAGTATAATTGATGATGTTTGGGCAATGTATTTTTTAAAGAAATAATCTATTTTATGAGCACTTGTCCTTTATCATTATGTCATGCTTTGTTCAAGGACACTATACTTATTGAAACACAATTAGGCATGAATAATTAATTATTTATTCATTCAACAATATGTATTAAACAGAAAAAATAAACAATTGGTATTCAGACATTAACACGCGCGAATACTTATTTGTTGACATGTTTATAAATAAATGGTTTGCTTAATAGGAACCCTCTTGTTCACTCTCGTATCCTGTTATTTCTTTATACAATGATGAAGAATGCCCAGTGACAAGATTGACATTTTTATTATAGTTCCAAAATCTATTGTTTTTTTTTTTTTTTTTTGGAATATTTAGTTGTTCAAAGATTAAAACATAGGGTATGTGAACATTAGGTAATTTTGGCAATTTTGGTACATGAATATAATGAAAGAATTATTGTTAATTTGTTTAAAAATAAAATTATGTTTTAGTATTTCTGTTAGTTTTATAAATAAATATCCAACACTCATTACAAATTTTTGAAATATCAAAGAAGCTATTTTTTTAAATTTTTTCATTGTAATATATTATTGGGTGTATGACTTAAAAATACTGGATTTTTTTTATATTTTTTGCTTTAGTTTTGAAACATTTGTACAATATAAATAAATATAAAGTGTTGGCTATTGTTAGCTATGACCTTTTCCCATCTTTCTGGCATCATATGAATTCCGAGCCAAAAGCACTGCTCATCTTTTGAGGCAAGGAACGAATCAAGCCAATAATGGATAGTATGTTCCAAAGTGAAGCGTATTCCAGAGTGAGCATTCTTCATCGATCGAAAGAAACAGTATTCTGTACTATAACGAGGTTGAGGCAAAACTTCATTCTAAATAGTTTTTAATAGATATTGCAATATGTGGCCGAGCGTTGTCATGTTGGAATATTACGGCTTCATGTCTGGAAGCATATTTTGGGCGATTTTCAGCCAACGATCTCTGGTCAGATTTAAGCAGCTAATAATAGATAAGACCATTTTGTTCTCACCAGATACAGAGCATTGCCTTAGCGCCATGGATATTTGGCTTATTAAAATCAAAAGCCGCGTTCAAAAGAGACGACATATATTGTAAAACTCGTGTTTTTAAGTCATATACCCAATAATATAGTTCAAAAATATTTTTTCTTACTGATGATATTAATTTATCAATTAAATTAATTTAAAATACTTTTACTTAATTCACACCAACAGATTTTACATGCTTCTTTTTTTTTCACAACAAACTGTATTTATGTGCGAAGAAAAAATATGAAAAACATTTACTCAATTATAAACAAAATTGTGTTCTTAAAAAAAAAATACAGCAATTGTAAATTATTCACAAAGATACTGTCTTTCAGTTCCCTGCAACTTCTATTTTCACAATAATCTCAAAACCTGTAAAAACATAGTCGTTTCCCCAAGGAATAATAAACTTTATTTTTATCATATTGGTGTTAACATTGTTTTGTTCACGTTTATTTATACAGCAAAAAAAAAAAAATAAAAAATACTTTAAAATTGTTTGTAATCGTGGTCATTTAAGTTAGCTAACCGATTGTAGGTATTTATATACTACATGTGTATCAGATACATAACATACATCACTTTATGCAACATATTTTTTATATGTACATAACATTCCATGGAGTGCTTACGGCCAAATATGCGAGAAGAATTGAGCATTCACATTCAAGTATGTGACTTTTATTTTACATTTAAACATGAAGTAAGATAGCATTGGATTGCATAAAATGAACAGGATGTAGATAAAATTCCTTTAAGAAATATTTGTGCAAAGTTTAATTCTAGAGTTTGTATTGTTAAAGTTAGAGATGTTTATTTTTTTATGTTGTTACTGGTGCAGTGTGAACTTGTTAAAACGAATAAACACAGAAATAAATTTTCCAGCATATTGTGAAACTTTTAACGTCATATTAAATAGTTAATCTGGCAAGATTTTCACTTTAGTTTAAAGCCGTAAGAAGTGGTATTTAAAATGAAGTGTTTCATAATTTTCAAAAAATATTCGAACATATGTAAGAACCTATAATTTTTGAAAGTACACAATGTAGAGCACCAATTTTGATTTTAATTTGTAATTTAATTTGATTTTAAATTTGCAAAAACGGTTGCATATATGGCAAATCTGATTTCACCAGTAGATTCTGCAGCAAAAATTAATACAATGTACTTTTTTTTTGAACTCTTAAAAAATGTTCCAAAAATCCTCATTAAAAAAAAAGAATTTACATTTTTTTAAACATACGCGATGAAAGGGCGTTTTAAGCTTAGCAAAACGGTACCAATATTTCCTTTAAAAAGTTATAAGTCTTTAAAAATTGATTGTTAAGGCAAAATAATAACTTGCGCCCCCTGTTGTGGGTTTTTGGAACTTTCTTAAGGGTTTAAAAAACGTGCATTGTATTAATTCCGTTTCTAAAACATCGAAATATTCATCGCAGACCCACAAAATTATATTATGTATTCAGGGTCTTTATGAAATTCTAAGACGATCAATATACATTTTTGTAAATAATCAGTCATTACCCTTTTAATACCCTACACCACCATAGTGGGGAGGGTATATTGGATTTGTGTAGATGTTTGTGACGCCCAAAAATATTAGTCTAACACCCACCTTAAAGTATACTAATCGACTCTGAGTCGATTAAACGATGTCCGTCCGTCTGCTTGGCTGGCTGGATGGCTGGCTGGCTGGCTGGCTGGCTGGCTGACCTCCAGAAATAATAATAATAAGGAAAGTAAAAATTACACCGGCTTGCTATATATCTGACATAGTTTAAAATATGCTTAAGTTTTAATTTTAATTTATAGTTCGTTTTTGTACATTGTCAATATCTCTTAAAGTATAATATTTTAATTAGTACTTAGTATACTGCCTAGTTTAAAGAAGTTAAAGTTTAGCAAAACTAATTTCATTAAAATCTTTAACCATCGATTTTAAACCGTTTTTGCATTTGATTATTTAAATAGACCCACCTTAAAGTACTCAGAATCACTTTCTGTAATTAAGTGATTCTGAGTCGATCCGTCCGTCTGGCTGGCTGGCTGGTTGGCTGTCCATGTAAACTTTGTGCGCAGAGTACAGGTCGCATTTTTGAAGATATTTCGATAAAATTTGGTCCATATCATTTTTTCTGCCCAAGGACGAACCCTATTGAAACTGGCTGAAATCGATTCATTATTTCACCTAGCCCCCATACAAATGTCCTACCAAAACTGGACTTTATCGGTCATAAATGTTTAATTTATATATGTTTCTACACAAGTTTTTCTCTAAATAAGTTTCATATATACAGAATTCATGTCACCAAATGTCATGATGATCTGTCCATAATTAGTCATAGCTCCCATATAAGGCCTGCTTCCGATAATCACTTTAACGATCATAAATCTCCTAAAAATGTTGGTATACACATAAAATTCAACATAAACAACTTTCATAAAGACATTAATCACACTACCTAATTTCATGGTGATCGGTCCGTAATTGGTCATAGCTCCCATATAAGGCCCACTTCCGAAAATCGCTCACGAATATAAATTATTGAAATTTTGAAAGAAAAATGTTTTTGCTCATTTCTTAGTGTAGGGTATTATATGGTCGGGCTTGACCGACCATACTTTCTTACTTGTTTTAGTTTTAAATATGTCGAATTTGAGACCTTTGTGCGACTTAAAGGTGGATAGAATCTCCTATAAAAAGAAAATCACAAATTTTTAAGAATTTGACTAAAATCTTAAAAAAACATATGGCACGAACTCTATTTTGTTATAGATTCATGATAAGCCGTTAATAATTTTTGTCTATTGTCAAAATTAATTAGGTTAGGTTAGGAAGGGGAGTACACGATGTCCACTTTCACTCGGAGACCATAAGGTCCATTGTGATTCCCTTCCATAGGTGTGTTTAGATAGTTAAGAGAGTTTGCGAAGAAGAGTCCATAACCACCTAGTAAAAGAAAAAGAAAGAAAGAAAGAAGGATTTTATTGTGGGTTCGGTATCGCCGTAGAACGTCCCTTAAATAGTCACCCTAGTCCTCTAATGAAACCTAGTATGTTTCTCAGTTCACAGCCAGCAACATTACTGAGTTCGTACAGAAATCTGTTTCATAGCTACGTTTCCTCATTGCCTCCCACTACACCGTACAACCATAAGTAATGATAGGTCTTACAACCGATGTGTAGATCCAATTAACCATACTTGGTCGCAAATCCCAATTTTTTCCAATTGAGTTCATGCAAGTATATAGTAGGCATTGAGGCCCTTCTTTAATATTTCCTTAGTATTTATTTTCCAAGACAATTTACTGTCAAGGAAGGTTCATAAATACTTGGCTCCCCCTAATTTCCGTCTAATTTCAGCAGATTGAAGCTCTTCACCTTATATTTCCTGGTAAAAAAAAGCCTGTTCCGTTTTTGCCCAGAATGAGAGGTCGCCAAGGGCTACCTGCATGATGTCACTGATTGTAGATAGAATAGAAACTTTCCCTTGATCAGTATCACCACGTCATCTGCATATGCGACTACCTTCCTACCCTTAGATTCTTAGATCTTAAGAATAGAGTTTACCGCCAGTAACCACAGGAGAGGAGAAAGAACTCAACCTTGTGGTGTGCCCCTGATAACCCGTCTTCTGATCATATCGTCCCCTAGGTTTGAGTTGATAATCCTGCTTTTCAGCATTAAGACTATCCAACTTCCCAGGAAATCGTTAACCCTAATTGTCACTAACAAATCCCTAATTGCCTCTATATTTATATTATTAAAGGCATCTTCTATGTCCAGGAATGCAGCTAAGGTATATTCCCTATGCTTCAAGCTGTGTTCTATACAACCTCATGGAGAGCGCGTTGCTAATGAGGTGAGTATCTATGTTGCTCCTTAGATGTAGATCTATCAGTCTTTCTTATGTCTTCAGAACAAAAGACGATAGGCTAATAGATATGAAATCCTTTGGTTTCACCTAGCCCCCACACAAATGTCCCCCAGGAATACGGTTTGAACAGTCATAATTATGTTGATTATGCACCAATCCTGATAAAATTTTGCACCAACTATTTCTAAATACCATGAAATTATACTGTAAGATATAGCGAAAATCGACTAAAACTTGTTGCTAGTCTCCATAGAAGGCGCCCCTCAGAAAATTACTTGAACTTTAATAATTGTCGTAGATGGAATATGAATACAAAATTATTTTTCACTTAATTTAGCAAAACCTATTCCATTCTATAGGCGTACAAATGCCTGATGACATGGAAATGCCCATATACCAAATTTTATCAAAATATGGACATCTAACAAGAATGGCATTAGAAACATCACCAAAATCGCATAATAGTGGTTTATGGTATAAAAATTAAAAAAATCTGAATTCAGTTTAAAAAATTCTTCAACATTTTTAATTTTCCACATATTGCAAAGAACTTGTGAACTCGTATTTTCATTTATTATTGTGACATTGCAATAAAAAGTCCACAGAGTCCTAAATAACAATAAAAAGGAAAAGCGTAATGAAACAAAACTTCGTTTGTTTTGTGACAGATGGAGTCATGGAGTCTAACAATGTTTATCCAACGATGTTGTGCAAAAAGGTGTGCAATGAAAATTGTTTACATGACCTTAAGCGAAGCAGAATTACTATTGTTTCACCATGTGACCAATATATGCACTTAAATAAATTACTTGTGAATATGCTGTAAAGCATCTAAGAGCGATATACATATTTGCTATTGTTATACTGAATCATACTCATCTATAACTAGAATATGTACATAGATGTTCAGAATTAAGTAAACTTTATATATTTTTGAAAATTACAAATTGAAATTATAAGCTGATGTAAAGATGTTAATTTCATATCATGAAATATGTGTGTATTTATAAACAATTTTTAAATTTTTAAACAAAGTTTGATGTATAAAATTTTTATAAATTTAAAACTTGGTTTTTAATATAGAGGTAAGTCTGTCTATAATAAATGTTTTGTGATTTTCGGGAAAAAATATTTTTTTGGCCATATTTTGGCGAATGAGAGCAATTTCCTTACTGTTACGAATTTTAAATAAAACCTATATTTGACTGTGGTTTTCGCGATTTTAAAAGATTGGATCCCAAATTATATTAAGGGTTAATTTCCATTTTTGTACTGTTATTGTATATTATAGACTTTATGTTATATTTTTCTCAAGATTCATTAAAATCGGCCCAATAATATATATAATGTCGGCATATTTACATTAGAAATTCCAAATATTGAAAAATTTTACATTTGACCTTCACGGTTTAAGGGTTAAAGTTGTCCGATTTTAGTAAAACTTTCAGATTATATTAGAAATTATCTGAACTATAAGATTCTGTATAGGTTTTACTTAAGATTCGTAACAGTAAGGAAATTTCTCTCATTCGTCAAAATAAGGCCAAAAAAATATTTTTTCCCGAAAATCACAAAATTAAAATCGCAGGTACGGAAAAACTGTAATAGGTATTGACATAATTTTTTCATATTTTTATTCTCTATTATGATCTCAATAAATCCCAATGTGATGATCAAATAATTCTGAAATTTGTTTAAGAAAATTTTTAAAAATTTGAAAATGGAGATTTGAAACTGCCGTTAAAAAAAATTATTTTTTTTGGCCATCCCTGCGAATAGGTTAACGGTTTTCTACAAAGACAAAAACTCATACGAATGTAAATACGAATATATTTTAAGTAAAAATTAGCTTTTATTTTAATATTTCTTAAAATATGTTAATTTTGTTCCTAGATTTCTCGTTCAAGTGGCCTGAGACACGTTAATGGTCTGGGGAATTTTTAATAACTTTAAAATTTTTTAACCAATTTTTATCTTTTATATCTCATTAGAACGACAATTACGTACACATTTCGATTCTTATTCATTCGATTGCAAAAATAATTATTTAGTAGCAAAATTTTTACAAAAACTGAAAAATTTTCATTTTTTGCCGAATTTTAACTATAATACAGTTTGTGGGTCAATTTGACCCAAAGAAGATATAGGTTTAATCTGAAAAATATTTTTTTAACTGTAATTTTCATTAATATAAATAAGTCTACATATTTATGTAACATAATGCAGAAAGTTAAGGAGTTTTACAAATTTATTTCATATAAATAGTAACATTTAGTATATATCTGACCTTTGACCTCGATGCGCGTCCCGAAATCGTTGTCCGATTTGGCTCAAATTTTCAGTACTTATCTTTTAGACCTAGTGTCACAATATTCCAACCGGCACTCTTTGAAATCTTAAAAAAAAAAATCGGCTGTCACCCTAATGGGACATTTCATTTTCAAAACTATCCTTAGTTTTTTTTCAGCAGCTCTTGTTTTTAAAATATCGCGGGTTTAATTCCTTTGGTTATTCTATATATTTTTTGCTTATTGGTTGAATATTGCATAAATGGAGACTAAAATTAAAAAAAAAACATGTTTGCACTGGTATTCTGCACAAATTTATCTATTCTTTTACATCAATTTTGTTGATCAAAATTTCTGGATAGTCAGTTTCATCCTTATAAGTTTGACCTATTTAAAAATGTTCAATACGGGTGTTAAGCGTAATGAAATAAAAATTGGCATTACTATCCTAAATATGATGATAGAAGCTACGATAAGTCGAGTTTACGATGCTCGAAATATTAGTGGATAAAGATTACAAAAATCGATTTATTTGATAAATCTAGCTTTTTTTGCTTACTATGTGTTTCGAATTTATTGCACAATTTATATACAATTAAATTTTGTACAATTTCGTTTTCGAGTTACAGCCACTTTTAGTGTTTTGCCAAGTATTTTTCTAATCTCAACATGTTGAGTATTAATAAAGCAAGTTTGGTAATTTTTCTCAGCTTTTAGTAATGAATACGTTATAACATTTTATAATTACTTTCTATACCAAAGTACAATGTCCGCTAATGTAAATCTTTTAATGAGGTTACAGGTTGTAATTATGAATATAGCTTAATGAAACTTAGTATACATAATTTAATTGAACAATGTATTATCCCCAATAAATTTAATTGAAATCAAATCATGATTGTCTCCCATACAACATGCATTATGATTTATATACACAGTCTAACAAAAGTTTACATACGTTTGAAATTTTTCTATTTTTTTGGAAATTTTTTCATTTTATTAAGAGTTGTAACTACATTTTTGTTTAATGCACTTAAAAAAATATATTTCCATCATATTTTATAATATTTTGTTGGTATTTTAAATAAATAACAACAAAACACGAGTAATTGGTATCCTTTTAATGTTACATAAGTTTACATACTCTGCAAAAAAAATCTTGTACCGTTAAAATTTCCGTTACAATTTTTATGATGCTTTGTGTAAAATCAGTGGTGGAAAGTTTAGTTTCACTAAAAGTGATCACATTGGCAAAATAAAATCAAAAAGTATTTTTAGTGGAAGAAAATTGGCAAAGGCAAAGAAATTTCTGACCCAATTCGAAAACCTTCATTAAGTTGAGAAATGATGGCAAATCTTTTAATAAAATTGGAATTTTATTAAATCTAAGTAAAAGCTCAGTCCAAACAATAATAAAAAATTTCAAAGAAAATGGAAATTATGAAAGCAAAGCTAGTAGTGGGCTTCCCCGCTTTCTCGACAAACGATCAGAACGGTCTATTTTACGTTCCATTCAAGAAAATCCTAAGCTAAGTGCCGTCGAACTAAACCGGAAAATGAGAACAAATCTAAAAATTACCGTTTCTGATCAGACTGTTCGCCGATGTATCAAGAGAAATGGGTAAAATAGCAGAGTTGCCAGAAAAAAACCATTACTTAGATCTGTGAATATCCAGAAGCCCTTAGAAAGTACGAAAATTCTCATGTAAATGACCCTACATTTTGGGAGACGGTAATATTCACAGATGAATGTAAATTTATGGTTTTTGGAGGTGATGGACGAACAAAAGTTTGGCGAAAGGCTAATGCAGAGTTATTACCAGAAAATGTTAATTCCACCGTAAAACATAGAGGCGGACTAGTCATGGTCTGGGAATGTATGGCGGGAAATGGTGTCGGTAAAGCTCAGGTTCATCGATGGTACTATGGATAAGGCCATGTATATCGATATTTTAAAAGATAGCTACCTTCCCAGCGTCCAACTTCTAGATTTGGAGGACAACCCAATATTTCTCCAGGACAACGATCCGAAGCATTCATCAAAGTTAGTTAAGGAATGGCTTCTATATAACGTTAAAAACAAATTGGAACATGCCCCGCAGTCCCCCGATCTTACTGTTATTGAACATTTATGGCATATTTTAAAACGAGGTCTAAAAAATCGACAAGTAACATCAGTTCCAGCACTCAAAGAAGCGTTGATGGAAGAATGTAGCAAAATTACTCCAGAAATAACAAAAAAATTGTCTTTGTCCATGCCAAATAGATTATCTGCTGTAATTAAAGCCAAAAGAGGCCACACAAAATATTAATTTATGTTTTTTTAAGTTTTTTTTATCCCGTATGTAAACTTATGTAAATTAGCTTTATGCAAAAAAATGAATTATTTTATGTTTTTAGTAGAATTTAATGAAAATAAATTAGTTTTGTGTTTATTTTATCTCAATAAATCCGAAATAGCATAAAAAAAGTAATTAAAGAATTTTTCACTAAATATATATTAATAAAGATGAAATATATTAGGGGTATGTAAACTTTTGTAAGACTTTGTATGTATGTGAAACTCTTTGAAATCTTGGCATAGTAAAAGGTATCCGTGAAATGTTATACCTCCAACTTTCATGGTGGGGTATAATCTTTAAATGTATTTTTAATTGCATGTTAAAAATGATAAGGGAATGACTACTTTTATCAATATGATCTATTTTTATCGATATGATCAAAAATATATAAGCATTGTTTCATTTAACATAAATCTGATGAAAACTTTTATATTATTCTACAAAAAATAAAATCTTTAAGTGATTTTTATTAATTAAAATCTTTTTATTTGCTAAATATTTCTCATCAAGATTTTGTTAAAACATTTGTAATAGTAGGAATAATAATGTTTAGCTATGAAAATTTTATAAAAGCATTGTTAATTGTGATACAATTTAAATGGTTTTGCATGTTTATCTAATGTGTTTGTATTAGACATGAAAAGCTTACCTTAGCTTGAACTGAAATGATAAATAACATTACTTTTGTTACAGTACTGGCATTATTTTTATGCCGCTTGCTAAAATATCAGCATAAATTAGGGTCTTTCACATTTTTGTATTTATAAATCTAAATGATCTTAAAGAAAATTATACATTTATTGCACCATAAATTTAGTAAAATTTAAATCTGAATATTAAAATATCCAAAGAAATTTATATTTTGATACTTTTATGAAAATTTACATTGTAAATATGTAACTTAACAATTTATTAAAAAACCCTATTATAAAATAAAAATATAAACTTACAATAAAATTAAACAAATCTAGTAAGATTATGTATAAATTCCTAAACATTTGTTTAGCACCTAACCTAAAGCGCACCCACCACCTTTGCACACCTTCACATATACATACATAGTCTACAATGCATGAACTTTGAACCACCTTAACTTGTATGTTTGAGGTAAACAAATGTACACTTACCCACTGTTTGAACATGTTTATACAGATTACTTTGTATTAAATGCTTAAGAGGTACTTTACAAAAACATATTAAGTACATACAACAGTAACCCAAAAATTAAATGGAGAGAAATGGTATAAAAATACTAAACGCTTTATAAATTTTCAAGAACATACATACATATACATATACACTAAATTTATTCTAAGTATAAAGAACATACATATATGCATTAGGGCTATAACCAAATGTTGGCCCTAGTACCACGTGATGGCGAAAAGTACATTCATTTTAAATAAAAAATTTTAAATATTTTATTACTAAAGTAAAATAGTCACGAGTGAAATGTTGTTTAATTATAATTATTAAAAGACATAAACATAAAATTTTACGTGCGCGTTGATTTGCATAATGGATAAATGGGCTGTACTACTTTAATACTGCGTTCTACGCATTTGTTGCTTTGCTCTTGCATTGAGATTACAGAAGCATCTTTAACCCAGTGTCTTTTAAAACATGCATGTACGTTCTTAAATCGTGTTAAGGCTGCGAGATTTTTTTATTAAAACAATGAACCATGTTCCACATATCGCTCATTTGCTGCAGCAACGGCATAACTCAAAATCCGTGTATTTTAAACTGAGTAATACAAAATATGCGCCGTTCTATAGTCTTTCATATAGTTCCATTAGTTTTCAAAAAATTCAATTATTTTTTGCGTGAGAGTATTTTTTTGTTGTAAACATTAAAATCAAAATTCATGTTTTCTCGTATATTTGACAAGAAAAAATGTGAGTTAAATACAGATTAGAAGGATATTAACATCTACTATTTAAATCAATTTAAATTATTTAATTTCTGAAATCTCATGGTTTGTTGAAAATTTATTTAAGAAATAGTAAAATGTAGTAAAAACATTCAAAGTCGTTTTTCTCGAAACGACTTTTTTTGAATTATGACGTTGTTGCAGCAAATGAGCGATATGAATTCACAAAATTTTCTCAAATTCTTACTACTTTTTTATATTATATATTTTTATAATTCCCGTTAACGAAAATTTTAAATAAAGATTCGAGCCAGATTGATATATTGATAAAAAAAAAATATTTTCCGCTTTTGGATCAAACAAAATTAAAAAAATAATTTCCAAAACTTACCGCGTTTTGTGGGTGAATTTTTTGACAACCGCGAAAATGTAATACCATTTTTTTAAATAACTTTCATAGCCTAGCTAAGGCCATTTTGATATTTGCAAAAACTGTAAAAAAGTTATCGCCCTAATATGCATGTACAAGACATGACTATGGATAAAATAAAAAAGTACTGTGAATAAACCCCTGGAAACAAATTACTCCCTATATATATTGTATACTTATTTTGCACTTTTGTAAATCAACACTTGAAAATTTGAGCATAATCGAATACAGTTTAAAGTTTTTATTTTAAATCAGAAATTTTACGAATTTGTTGACTCTTTTTAACATTAACTATATTACCGCAATAATGTAGTGGTGCAAAAAAAATAAGTTTGAGAATATATCCTTAAATAAAACAAGAACAGATACCGTCTAATCATAGACAAATTTTGTACAGTTAAGTAAATTACAAAATGTAAAATTAAAATTAGGATTGTAAATCTAACGTTTATTGAAATACGTATATAAGTACATACATTGATTGTTTTAAATATTACAAACAAAAACATTTCATTGTTAAAATGTATTAAAAAACAAGTAAGAAAGTATGGTCGGTCAAGCCCGACCATATAATACCCTACACTAAGTAAATGAGCAAATACATTTTTCTTTCAAAATTTCAATAATTTATATTCGTGATTGATTTTCGGAAGTGGGTCTTATATGGGAGCCATGTCCAATTATAGGCCGATCACCATGAAATTAAGTGGTGTGATTAATGCCTATATGAAAGTTATTTATGTTGCATTTTATGTGTATACCAACATTTTTAAGAGATTTATGCTTGTTAAACTGATTATCGGCAGCACGCCTTATATGGGAGCTATGACTAATTATGGACCGCTCATAACAAAATTTGGTGACATGAATTCTGTATATATAAAACTTTTTTGGAGAAAAACTTGTGTGGATACATATATAAATTAAATATTTATGACCGATAAAGTCCAATTTCGGGAGGACATTTGTATGGGGGCTAGGTGAAATAATGAACCGATTTCAGCCACTTTCAATGGGCTTGGTCCTTGGGTACCGAATTTTATCGAAATACCTTCAAGATTGCGACCTGTACTCTGCGCACAATGTTTACATGGACAACCAGCCAGCCAGCCAGATGGACGGACGGACGGACATCGTTTAATCGACTCTGAAAGTGATTCTGAGTCGATTGGTATAGTTTAAGTGGGTGTTAGACTAATATTTTTGAGCGTTACAAACATCTGCACAAATCCAATATACCCTCCCCACTATGGTGGCGTAGGGTATAAAAACAAGTACCCTACACTGAGTAAATGATGAAAAACCTTTTTCTCTTAAAATTAACAATAATTTTTTTCGTGACTGATTTTCGGAAGTGGGCCTTGTATAGAAGCTATGACAAATTATGTACATTAGATTTGTTTTAAGAAGTGGGCCTTATATGATAGCTATGGCTCCCCAATATGTTGGTGTAGTTTATAAATACTAAATTTCACACCATTTTCATTCTCTCGAATGGTTTTCATACAAATTTGATCTATTTTGTTCAATTTACTTTCAAGAAAAGAAAAAAAACATAAAATTATATTAAACCATTTAAAGTGTAATTTAGTTAAAAGTTTTACCCTTTTCAACAAACTTAAAAGTAATCAGCATGAAAAAGTAAATGTTGTTTTTTTATGTTTGTTTTTAGAAAATTTTCTCTTTAGAGTGATTAGTTGTGGATACCAAAAAACATTTTTTATAACAAAAGAATTACATGGCTTGTCTAGTTTCTGTACCATAAGTATAAGATGAATGCATGTTTTTGGAACATAGTTACGATATTTACATTATCTCATAATCGCAATTAATCTCATAATCACACATTTAATATTGCTATAACGATTACAAACAAATTTAAGAACCAATTTTTAATTATAAATATTACTTAGATCCAATAATTAAATTAACTTTTAAGATATACAGAGAATTTCATTCGTATGATTTACTTAATATACTTAATAATTTTAATTTTTCTCTGTGTGACAAAAAATTTTAAAGGAATTATTACACAGAGGAACAAAACTGACATTTTGGTATAGTGCAGCGAAAAATGTAATTGATAAAACATTTATGGGACATTTCATTTTCAAAACTATTTTAGTTTTTTTGGGCAGCTCTTGGTTTTGAAATATTGCGATTTTAATTTTTTGGTTCTTCTATATTTTTCTTTTTATTGGATGAAAATTGCAAAAATGGAGAATAACAATAAAAAAACATTTTTGTATTTCCAGGATATATTGATGAAATCGCAAAAATGTTGCAAATTAGCACTTTTCAGAACTGCAAATGAAGTATTTCTATTGCTGTATTGACATTCAAAGTTGAACTAAATTAAACAAATAATTAAAAAAAAAAGAATTGTTTATGAATGTAAAATTTCGGGATAGTATTTAAATTTTCATTCCATTTTAAACTAATTTTTCATTTTAATTAAAAACTATGTTCATCATAGCCTTGAATGGCCTTGAAGGGACGATTAAATATTTGAACGTGATTACTAAATTGCCTGAATTTCATCTCAATAACGTTATTTAATAAAGAATGTTTAAGTTCAGCCTAACGTCAATTCAATAAATGGGGATTCCCATTTATATACACAGTAATCAAATAAATTCAGCCAGTAGAAAGACTACACAGTATTGTGTTGTGAGCGTATACGTAATATTTTCCATATAATTTGTATGTGGTACCCGGCTGTCCTGTCACCCTGTTAAGTGTGCAAAATATAAAATGATTTACCACTGCCTCCCAAGTCGAGACACAAATGTATCCATTATAAAAAATATATATAACAAAATGTTAGGAGTTCTCAGAAAGTTTCAAGCTCCTAGGAATTCTGCATACATAGAAAATTGCAATTAAATTATAAAAAGTTACCCGGGTACCATGTTACACACATAAGGGTTAATGTGTTTTTCGGAAGTGGATCTTATATGGGAGCTATGACCAATATTGGGGCGATCTTCATAAAATCCGATACAGTGATTTTCGTATATATGGGTATTATTTGTGTTAAATTTTTACCTGATAGAAATATTTATAAGATATTTATGAGTATTTAAGTGATTTTCGGAAGTGGACCTTATATGGGAGCTGTGACCTAATATGGACCGATATTCACATAAATATTACCTATCTCTGTAAAATTTTAGTTCCATATCGACATTTTCCAAATATTTATAAAAGTTGTGTGTTTTTTGGAAGTGTTGCTTATATGGGAACTATAACCAATTATGAAGAGATCTTCGTAAAATACGGTACAGCGTTTTTATATTTATGGGGATTATTTATATCGAATTTTAACTTGACAATGATATTTATAAGAGATTTATGAGTGCAAATATGGACCGATATTTACAAAATCATGTAGTATGATTTATAAATACAAATCATTGATCTTTCTTAAATATTGGTTCGATTTTAAAAGATTTTCATGTTTTGTTGGGTCCTTGATGAATATTTCTAAATGTTACACACGGGTATAAAAACCTCTTTGGTTTCTTAATATTTATTATTCATTAGTTTTTAAGAAAATATTATATTTTTAATAGTTTTTACTTTAAAGGTCTAACTTTGTTATCTTGGATAATTTTGAACCCACAAGATTGAAATTAAATATTAGAAAATAAGCTATGGAATGTTTTTTAAGTAATAATTAAAAAATAATTTTGGTAGGTGTAAAAACACTCACACACACAACATTTATTTATACCTAATTAGCAGGTCGTTAAGTGAAAAAATAAATATGTATAATAGTTTAAAATACAGTAATAGGTTAATAGCATTTTTTGCGTGCACATTCTTAAAATCTTACGTGTGCTAGTTTGACATTGTCCTGACTATGTTTTCTACTTAACTGACATATATAACACTGCAGCTATCTCAAAATCTATCCAAGATTGCTTGCAAATTTTACTTATTCTTAATAAAAACCCATACTTTGAATGCAGTTGATTAAATTTTCATATTGTAAGTACTAAATATTTCTATAAAAATATTTATTTTCATTAATTTTAAGTAAATGCTGCTAACATTTATTTGTGTCGCTTTTCATCTGCAAAGTGTTATCAAAATATTTCTTCCAAAACGTGTCAGTTTATTTATTACTCTATTATATAAATCTTTTTAATATGCTCAACTGAGGGTCCATCTTTTTCACACATTTTACTTGTACTGCTTTCTCTTTTATTCTACTTGTAGCAAAAGTTTGTGCAGCTATTAGAAATGACACATTAAATTTCAAATCACTTCCATTTTCTTTATTGCAAAAGTACTTTCAGAAGATTATTTTGGATGCTAGAACCATTACTGTAGCAGTACAAATCAGTATATAGGAGTAAACACATTAAAATGCTTGAATATTCATTGTGAAAAAAAAAATTTTAAATTTTGGTAACGAGTTAAAAAAAAAATACTCTTGAGAATATTTTTGCAATTTGTCTTTGTGATATAGTTGTTTTTTTTTATTATTTATTTTCTCGTTATGCATTTTTCTGTTTATTTCTGCTAGTTGAAGGAAACTATGAATTGTTAAAGACAGCTATTTCTCATTTACATGCAAGGGATGAACAACTGTTGATAAAGGATAAAGTAATTGAATCATCTAAATTGAATATCAGCATTAATATTATGTTGAACGACATTCAAACTCTAATATCATAAATGATCAGCTCCGTTATTGTATTAATTAAATAAATAGTTTTTCTTAAAGTAACTCCGAATGGTAGTTTTTGAATGCGTAAAACTTAAAGCTTAATACGGTTTTATGTATGATAAGTTCAGCATTATTTTAAGAATCAATGCACCGATTAAAGGCATTATTCATAATCAATTTTTGAAACTTTCAAAAGTTTCTAAAGCTAATTTTATTTTATTAACTTTTTATAAAACTTAAAATTTGTTCTGAATAAGAAAAAATTATATTTTTTCCTAAAAATATGTAATTTGACTGTTATCTAAATATTACAAAATTTTACAGAAGACTTAAAAGTTGTTCAGAAATCCTTTGTTTTAAATATTTTTTAAATCTGTTAATGCAGATTTATTATATATATATTTGGTATAATGACAAATAATCAAAGTTTGGAAGAAGTATGTTGGCGACTTATAAGTCTTTTTTGGGACTTATCACATTTTCTGATATTTGTTTTGTATATTTTTAGTAAACCTAAGACGTATTCTAATAAAATTTTAGTTTATTTTTATCGTTTAGTAGTTCGGATGAAAAAAATCCGAATTCCCTTTTTTGATTTACGATTTTTGGTTATAATTAAATGAGTAAGCTAGTAGTTAATTTGGCGCTATTGTATACCACAAAATGTACCTAGCAATTTTGCATACCATATAACAACGAGAAAAACGAAAAAATTCAGATGACAAAAAAACGTTCCAAAATTCTTGATTTTAAAAATATTTGAAATCTCTCAATGTAGTTTTTGCAACTATGACTCAATTTCATTTGACTAAGATTATAATTTTGCAATTTTGATAAAAATAAATGCACTTAGAAAGTTTTTGGGAAAGTGCTTGGCTAGGTCTTGAAAAAACATGCTTGCGTGTGCTATTTATCCGCATTTTTTAAATATAGGGCTTACTTTTGTACCGAATGGACTTGAATTTCCTTTGTTAGTTAGACAACCAATAACATGCAAAAGATTTCAGGGCAATATCAATTATGGATCCAAAAATATACTACTTTCAATTTAAAAATTCCAAAAATAGTAAATTTTTGCAGTTTTTTGGACGAAAAGGTGACTTAACTCTTTTTTTTATTAAAAAAAAACTTTATTTAAGAACATATAACAGTTTTATTTGTTTCCGTAAGGTATCTTTACGAACAACGTTTTGGTATAAAACACATGTCTTGTTTTTTGAACATGTCAGCCCTACGCTCTTCGGAATTTGACCTATTTTTTATAAAAATTTCAGCTTTGGGCCACATGTTTTAAAATACCAAAGCTGGAATCAGAAAACGGAAAGCAGATTTGGAAACTGTGATGTGATCCCTATTTATTTCCAAAGTATTTTCCCAGCCCCAAAGGAAATGTAGACCCTATGGGCAAAATTGTAAAAAATACCATTTTTGGGATTTTCGCTCCAATTTTTAGGAATTTCGGGATTCCCTTTGACATTTTGGCAAGTTTTTTACACTTTTTTATTTAGAATGTGAAATATAAAAAAACGTTAAAAAAATCATTGAGTTTTGTTAATAAATAAAGATTTTATTATATGTTACATACTTATTGAGTTTCTAAAACTAAAATTTGTATCAGAATTGTTCTCTAAGAAAATCTGTGGTAAATTCTGCCTTTCGTTTTTGACCATATATTTCGCACCATTTGCTTTTTTTGCGTGTGGTCGGATCATCAGAAATTGGAGGTGATTCGGCTTCATCATCACGTCCAATCTACAATATTTTCCTGGAGGAATTGCTGAACACCTAAGATTTAAAGCCTCATTACCGTTTCTTCCAAAAGGAAAAGAGTTTAATATTATATATTGCCAAACTTTTACAAGTTTTGAATTTCATGTACCTTCTTCCACTCAACCACATCTCTTGAAAGAGTTCCAAGAGCATGCAACTTTTAGCTTATTTCAGCCCAAAGTTCGTCACTTTTATTTCTGTTTCCGCCAAAAATTTGCTTATTGGAGGAAAGTTTCATAGCACAACAGTTCAAATTGCTCACTTGTTGAACCTAACAAATAATAAACCTTGATAAATTGCACAAAAAATATTGAATAAAATAACAAGCTTACGTCTTTTTCGTGATGCATATTTCGGAATTACCAAAATATACTTGGAATTTTAGAATTAAGGACATTAAATTTTAATATTTAAATATACAAATTAAATAAACATTGTTAATACTGTTTTATGAGGCCATCAGCGCATCTGGTGTTAATACATTTCTTACATTACCAACTATCAATACAAGAGTGGAGTAAGCCACCTTTTGGTATTTAAAAGCAGATGGAGCGGAAAAAACGTTTTTGCACAGAGACTTTGTCGGTCTAGATCAAAAGTCGTGTAAAGAATATACCACTTTTGCATTATGTATTTTGACCAATGTGGGGGACAGAATAGAAACATAAAAATGTCGTTGTTCTGTCAGTATGTTTTATCTCAGCCGGAATTTACTATTCCAGATGTATTAACAAGGTGGCAGAGTAACTACAATAATTACAACAATACAAGAACAATGCGGTGACAAAAACTAACTTTTTTAAATACAAAATAATCCTTATAATCTTATAACAAATTAAACATTTTTGTAAACAAGTTTTTGACAAAAGGTAAAAAAAAAAAATGCCTTGTTACTATTGAAGAAAGAGACCATACATTTTTGATATTTACCATGTGACGAATTCTTCAAAGAAATATACATTCCAGAAAACTGGCACGCACTAATAAAAACGGCTCGAAAAAGACAACCATTCAAGATAATACGAATGAGTGCATGTAATTTTTTCTCTTCCAAATATCTGCAAAAAAATATAACCAACAGAAAAATGTCGGTTACTAACACCAAGGTTGAGTGGTTGTAAGTTCAGTGGATAAGATTCCATAATTTTGAATTTTTTACAAGTATTATAACAATGAATATGTCCTCTTTAACGAAGTCAGTGTTAAAAGAAGGTAGTCAGTGACCATAACACTGTTTGTAGATGAATTGGAAAAACCTTATTGAATTATTGCACTTCATCCTTCCAGTTCATCACACTTTTTATAAAAAACTGAATTCCTCCAACAGTGTCAGGGATGAAGTATGAAAAGCACTTGTACTATGTATTTTTATTGATTTCTAAATAAACTTGTCTTAAAGTAAAAATATTTACCCAATTTAATATCCCCAATCTCCATACTATTTTCTACTAGCAGCAAAATTGTTTGGGTATGTAATATTAACCATTTTTACAAAATTTAATTACAATACCGGTATGATGTATTTACCTTTATTTCCTCATCGTTTATTATACCAAATATGAAGCTTTTTATTCCTCAAACTTAAGACACATTTCCAAACTTGTATCTCATTTTGGATTTATTCACACAACACAAATTTTTCCCCAAGCAATAATTAAGACGCAAATTTTCTACTGAATAGCTTCTTCATTAACCAGAAATATATACGTAATGAATATAAAAATCCGAATAGAAACATACACAGAAACAAACACTTTGTTACTACGACCGTATTTGTTACCAATCGAATGATGTGTAGACTGATTTTTTCATTTATTGCCTACCCTATCCAAAATGTTGTTGCCACACGCAGAGAAAAAACATGGTTCGACATGGTTACGACAACTATACTATGTTCTTTCTAACAATATATTGTTGTCGTAAACATATAATTGTTATTTTAATTTAATTTCAACAATATTTTAGTTACTGTAAACGTTTATATTTTCATCGCAATTATAAATATGAATATTGTTCACCGAATCATAATTATTTTACGAACAACTAAATAATGATAAATAGGTAAGCATATTATTATTATTAAGCACAGCCATTAAATGTTAAGTTTTTATAGTCGTAGTCATAATATGTTTAAGATGCAAAATAAATATGTTTACTTTTAACAGTCTTTTTTCTCACCATTTGTGATTGTTGGTGTTTGTCTAAGCTATGCTATTTTTACAAGTAAATTTTAAGTGTCTGTAATTCCCATTCGCTCTATAGTTTTATTTGTATATTATCCTTAACTTTCCTAGAAAGAATAACAATAAATTTCAGTGAATTTATCAATAACATTTTAATTGGGAATTTAGTTAGTACCTTAAAACTAAAACCTATTAAAATAAAATTTTGTATTTCAAAAAATAAATTTTAATAATAATATGATTGCTTTGGATCAATATATGATTTCATTGGATCATAATTATGATTACTTTGTGTCATATTATAATTGATTTATATCATAATATGATTATTTCAGAATATACTATGATTGATTTGTATCATAATATGATTATTTTATCATAATATGTTGCTCTTAGATTATGTTTACCACAACCATGTTTTTTCTCTTCGTGCACAACTGGGACATTCGTTCACGCATATTATATGATTCATTTGACAACAAATTCGGTTGTCACAAGGAAACTATTTTCTCTGTGTAGTATATTCATATAAGTAACAAAAAAAAAATTATCAATTGGGGGATTCAAATGGTCTACTGTCTTAATATGTTATGATAGTTTAAAAAAATTTTTGTTGTGTTTCAAACAAAAAAGTTCTAAACTAATAAAACTTTTTGAAATATGTTTATAGTTTTGTAATAAAAATAAATTTTTTTTTTTGAAGCACAATAACAATTTGTTTAAACTATCATAATATTTTAGGACATTATGAAAATATGACTTAATAGCAGACCATTTGAATCCCCCAAATGAATGAATCCTCTGAATTGAATATACAGGATTCATTGTAGGTTCATTGGTTATACAGATAAAATAGTTTCGTGCACACAGAAAAAATATTGGATACAAAACGATTACATCAATGTAAGAATGTATCTATATTAAGAAGAAACGGTTTCCAAACGGTTCCGTTATTTTGTATATCTCTCCAGCTGATTAATGATGAAGTTTCACCATAATGTTATGAATATTATCACTTAACGTTTTGTCTAATAAACCTTCAGTGTCATTTTAACTGGAAAAATTCTTTGCAGATAGTTACTGATGATATTGATGTAGGCCAATTTAGAAGAAAATTCAAGTGGATTATTGTGCAAAAATAGGTCAAATTACGGGAGAACTTCCATTTATACATACACTAACAGATAGGTTAAGAATTGGAGCCAGTTACCAACATATTTATTGCAAACAATATTAAGTGTACTTAACTATTGTAATTTAAATAAAATAAATGCAATATACATATAAATAATAATAAAATAAAAACGTAAAATTATTTTATACAATGCACTATAGACAACGATTACTTTTTATCGAACTATTTTTGAAAACGGGAACGACCGACAAATTCGGTTGCGATAACGAAACAATTATCTGTGTGACAAGATAATTCTTTACCAATCGAATGACTCAGACTCCATGATCGAAATTTCCTGTTGAGGCTGCGAAATGTTATGAACGATGAATACAATCAAATCGTGTATTGCCACATATGTTTTCTGCGTATATGAACAACAAATACTGATAACAATTTGTAAACTAAATGATAAATGTGACCTGTCATGCCAAATATTGGAGAACGAAGATTACAAAAATCGATTTTATATACAAAATTATCTTAGCCATTTTAAAACCTCATTTAGAATTTAAAAAAATCATAACGTTTGTCAAAAAATTAAATTTTAAATTTCTTTAATTTTAGAACGTTTTGTTTTAGAGAATTAGGCTATTGATCGTAATTGTGGATGAATATATTGAAAATGTAATTTTTTATAAATTCTGTGCTACTAGTATTGATGCTAACTATGATTTGGGCCTAAATTTCCCAAAAATTCTTGGCATAGCAAGCAATATGCAGTTGCGGCAAAAAAGCCAAACCTTTGTTACAAATGGCTCTATAAATACCGAAATTTACATCGAGGAATGTTTAAAAAAAAGGATGTTCCATTCATAAGACTTCTTAATGTGTTCACTTACTTTTGGCCTGATTTGGCATCTGTCACTATGGTAAGAAAAGTCTTGAGTGGTAAAAGAACAATAATGTGGTATTTGTACCAAGAGAGGCAATTCCTTCAAACTGCCCGGAGCTAAGTCCAGTGGAGAGATATTGGGCTCTTGTTAAAAGAGAATTGAAGAGCACAAAAAAGGTGTCCAAAAGTGTGGTAGACTTTAAAGGGATATGGACAACCTGTTTGAACAAAGTGACAGAAATCACTATGAAAACCATAATGGATGGGTATCCGAAAACAATATTTTTGTAAAAAAAAATACTAAAGATGGATCAAGTTCAAATTTTCAAAAAAAGTAATGGCAAAAAAAAAAATTAATCACGAGTGGACTTAATGCGGTGTTTAGATGTCTAAAATCATTTTCACAAAACTGCCTTTCTAATAAAATTGGATTGGAGCTTATCGGAAACCGGTATATAACGGACATAGGTAGAAACATTTTTTGTACTTTATATGTAGATTAACTTAAACTAATTATTTTAATTAATTATATGTAAACCTTTTAAAAACTAAACTTTTTTCCAAAAAATCGACTATTTTTGGACTTACCCGATAGTTTTAGATATAGAATTAAAGGCACTTTTCAAATGCCTTCCATATGATGCCAATATTTCATATGTTTTCGATGTGAGAAATGTAAAAACCTAGAAAAAGGAGCTTTTTATCCTTTGATCCAGCTCACCAAATACAAAACCCAGGACAAACATTGTGAGAAACGGTACCCTGATGGATAAAGGGCTTTTCATACAAGTAGTGTCTGTGAACAATATCGCTTGTACGTAGAATATTCCCTGAATCATATGCTAAATTCATGAAATCGGTTTCTTAAATTAACATTGAGGGTTCATCAACTTATACGAAACGTAGTTCAAATCTCTGGCACCAAAATGTCTGTTCCGCAGTGTTATCAAAGTGTTCAAATGGAAGGCCCATGTTGAAATACTATGGAACGATAAGTATATAATACTTCAGCTTGTGAAAGTTATTACCTACATTAGTCATAAAGATAATTTATCTGATACAAAAGCTTACAGTTATATGCGAAATTTACTGAGTTGTATTTACCAATTTGCAATCAGTTAACAAAATAACTTAAAACTAATTTATTATATTTTTCATTTAATCACTTAGTTTTAAACAACAAATTAAATGTTCAAAAAAAAAAAGCTGTATTTGTGTTAAATTATAACAAAATAATTGGCAATTCATTTAGAAAACAGTTTTTAAGTATAACAATTAAAAAAAACAATTTGAAAAATCATATTTTTTCCGCATTTAATTTGAATACATTTAATAAATTTTAAACACACAAAATACTATGGTTTTAAATAACGAAAAAATATTTTTATACTTACATAAGGACTGAGATCAAAAAATTCTTAACACACGTTTTTCATTAAAACTTTTAACCCAAGTATTATTAGATTTTTTTTTTTTTTGATCAAGTTTAGTGTCAATTATGTTCATTTCTTGTTACTCTGATTAAAATGAGTGACGAGAAAAATGTGTGTACTAAAATTATTAAATGTTTTCAACAAAACCCAACTTGGTCCTACAAAAAGTTGGCCAAACAATCAAAGTTTTGCTGTCAAACTGATTCCAATGTTATTAAACAGTATCGGGAGAACTTGTCCGTTCAAAGAAAACCTGGTTCATGTAGAATGATGTTTCTAAAGCCAATAAATAGGAAACATTTTCAAAAGAGATCCCAACACATTTGGCAGGAAAGCAGTCCGGTTAGCTCAGTATTCGGAATATTTGGTACGAAAAGTTAACGCCAATGCAGGTTTAAAAACATACAAGACTTATAAAGTTCTTGACAGGAACTCTGCTAAAAATTTAGAGGCCAAAAACAGAGCACGGAAATTGAAGTCAAATTTTATACAAAAAATATTCCTGCTGCATAATGGATGACGAAACGTACTTATGGAAATTTTTTCGCAGCTTCCAGGGTAATATTTTTAAGTTGCTGATGCTCGAGGGAATGTTGTAGAAAAATTTAGGACCCAAAAGCAGAACATTTTTCCAAAAAGTTCTTGGCATGGCAAGCAATATGCAGTTGCTGCAAAATAAGCCAAAATTTCGGCTCTATAAATGCCGAAATTTACATCAAGGAATGTTTACAAAAGAAGATGTTGCCATTCATAAGACTTCTTATTGTGTCCTCTTATTTTTGGCCTGATTTGCCATCCTGTCACTATGGTAAGAAAGGTCTTGAGTGGTAAAAGAACAATATTGTGGTATTTGTACCAAGTTAGGCAAATCCTCCAAACTGCCTGGAGCTAAGGCCAGTAGAGAGATATTGGGATATTGTTAAAACAGAATTGAAGAGCACAAAAATGGTATCCAAAAGTTCGAACCTCTTCTAACAAAGTGACAAAAGCTCAATAAAAACTTTAATGGAAGGGTTTCCGGAAAAGGTTTATAAATTCATCACTATTGTTTAGAACTAAAAAATAATATATTTTGTAAATTTTAATAATAATATCAATCAAATAAAAAAAAATGAAACCACTTAGTGGTTTAATTTTTATTAACACATATGTATGTTAAGAGTTTTTCAATCTCAGTCCTTTTATGTTACTATAATTGTTTTATATCATATTTTAAGTAGAAACAACAATAATAGCGAACTTATATGTAGGTTTAAGCTTAGTACTCTGTTCAAAATTTTGTGCGAAATGCTGTCCAACTACATATGAAATATTTGAAATAATTTCTCAAAAGCAGTACTCTGTTCTTATTGTGGAAAACATGTGAAATACATCTGGCAACCTTATTTTTCCACACGAAATAACATAAGCAGCTCTTCTTTCGCACGAAATTAAAACCAGCAGCTGATAATTTGCTGCATAAAAAATGTTTCACATGAAAAAACTATAATTTTTCGCAAATATGAACAGAGTACTAGGCTTTAAATTGTATAGTCGTAAAATATTATATGTAAAATTTACAACATTCAAGGCCAAAACCATACAAGTTTTTCACAAAAAAAAAAAAATACAAAAGAAAACAAGTTAGATACGTTATTCGGCTACTCCGAATCATAGATACCCTCCACATAAATATAATGAGAATTATAGAAATTAGATTTGTATAAAAGCTATAATATCCATATTCAATGTTTTTTTGTTTTGGACTTAGTTCTGATTATGATGATTAGTGCAATGTTATGTAATAGTATTTTATATATTGTTAGAAAAACTAGTTTACACAGGAGTTATTTTAAATCAAATGTATACAAATGTTATCTAATTCAGCAATTTATACTTAAAATAAGGTACCGTGAAATAGCTCCCAAATGAAATAACTCCCCACAAAAAAATGAAATAACACACAACAAATTTTTCATACAACTTGGGACTTAGTTCATTATGAAACAACTCCTAACGCGTAGGGTGTTATTTCATAATTTTTTGTTGGGAGTTTTTTCATAATGAAATAACACCCAATGAAACAACTCCCAATGAAATTTTTGTTGGGTTTTATTTCATTTAACTTTGGGAATTAGGAGTAATTTCACTGTATTGGGAGTTAATTCATTTTTGTAATTTTTAAAGTGTGTTAGAAATTCGGCCGGGCGCTAAGATTTTCTCCTCTGGGCCTCGCTCAGAAAATATTATCTTTGCATTGTCGGCCTTTGTCAATCTGAAATGAAAATCTGCTTTCTGAAATATTATAAAACCTTTCTGCAATGAAAGAAAGCTTTTCTGAGCGAAGCCAGTTTTTGATACACCCCAGAGGAAAAAATCGTAGCGCCCGGCCGAAGGCCGGCAATGCAATACAACTTTAATGAGCGAAGCCAGTTTTTCATACACCCCAGAGGAGGAAACCTTTGCCATAGGCCCTCAATGCAAAAAATGTTTGGTGAGCGAAGAATAATACCACCTTTGTAGTTCTGTATTTCATTGGGAGTTAGATTACATAAATAAATTGCTTCGGATTGGGAATTATTTCATTTCTATTAGGATTTATTTCATGAGGAGTTATTTCGCTTTTTTTGGGACTAATATTTTTTAAAATTATCAAACCTCCGATTATTGGGAGTTATTTCATTTTACCCTTTGGTAGTTCTTTCATTTTTCAAGTTTGGGAATTATTTCATTTTTTATGGGATTTAATTCATTGGGAGTTATTTCATTGGGAGTTATTTCATTTGGGAGTTATTTCACGGTACCTTAAAATAATTCTTACCACTTTAAACAAAGTTTTTCCTTTATTCCTAATATAACGCATGCCGTTTCAAAATCTATATACTTAATAATTGGTTAACCATACGCGATTGTCATTATATAAAACAAGTGAAGAAAAAGTGTATAAACAAGTTAAAGTACTATATTTAGCTATGTCGAAACTTAAATATGGGAGCTGTGCCCGGATATGGACCGATATTTACAAAATCCAGTAATATAATTTTTGGGTACAAATTACTGATATATATATTATTTTGCTTCAATATAGATTTTTTTGTAGTTCAAAGAAAGTTGTCCTTATTTGGGAGATAAGACCAATTTTGGGCCGATCTTCATAAAATTCGATATAGCGATTTTCGTATTCTTGGGAATTATTTATTTCGAATTTTAACCTGATAGAGATGAGTATTTAAGTGATTCTCGGAAGTGGATCTTATATGCGAGCTATGGACAAATATGGACCGATATTCACATAATCTGATAGTATCGTTTGTGAGTATTTTAAAATTTTAGTTCGATATCGATATTTCTCAGATATTTATGAAAATTAATACTAGGAGAAATCATGAGAATCTGCAATAAATTACACAAAATAACAAAAAATATGCGAAAATTACCAAATTAGGACGTCTCACATTTTGGTCCATAACTCTGGTGCTACTACACCAATTTTTTTGGTTGTTTGTTTGTTTGTGTATTTTGGACGTGAGTGTTTTACACGGACAGACAGACGGACATGGCTCAATCGACTTAGAATTTCATAAGGACCAATAATATATATACTTTATTGGGTCTTAGATAAATATTTCTCAATGTTTCATACGGAATGACAAACTTATATATACCCTCATTTACCATATATGGTGTTGTAGGGTATAATAAATATAACACTATTTTTTTTATATACACGCAGAAAAAAATATAATTGTGTATGTTTACTTTAACCATTTCGACATTTTTAATAGTTTTTTAACAATATTATTGTCACAGTAACTATTTATATGATTCCAGTAACTATAATATGGTTAATTTACTATTCACATGATTGTATCAACCATATATACGGTTACAGTAAACAAGTATATGTTTGTGACAACCATTTTTATGATGAACAATTTTATCATAATATGTTGTTCTCAGATTATGATATCCATAAGCCGAGGGCAACATAATACGGAAAGTCCTTTATCATATAAATGGTTGTCACAAACATATATTCGTTTACTGTAACTATATGTATGGTTGATACAATCATGTGAATCGTAAATTAACCATATTTTGATAGTTACCACAATCATATAAACAGTTACTGTGGCTATAATATTGTTAAAAAACGTGTAAAAATTTTGATATGGTTACAGTAAACATGATCTACTATATTTTGTTTCTGCGTTTATATAAACATAAAAGCAATATTAAACATTAATTTTATTAAATTAATTTAGATATAGTATTTAAAATAGTGCTTAGCAAATATAAATGTGAAAGTATTTCTAAAAAATGTAAATGACCTATTATCCAAAATTTTAGGCCTTTAATTCAATTTCTGGTTGGGAACTTAGTTCACTTCGTATCACCAAGTTAAGTGTTAAAGAAAATGTCAAAAAGTGTTTAATGTATACAAAAATTGCAACGCAACATTGGATTTTGTTTGCATTATTTTGTTGCTATATAATCCTCGCAACGGCAGTGAACTTTTCCATATCCCCGTTTTTCAAATTACTGTGCAGTACGTTTCCAAGAGCAAAGCAAACCGACACAGAACTGATATCGTTATTGGTTTATCGCGGATACATTTTAGTTCTCTAATCTTATATGAAAGGAACTTGTCAATTTAATATGGTTTTGGCCTATGAGGGTTTATATATTATAAACTTTTAAACTTTTTGCACAATTGGACACAGAAGTATTAGCCATCTAATGCGTTCAAAATAATTGACAGGAATTACCCACGGTATTACTAGTACAGTTTTATTGTATGACATGTAACCTAAATACTTATTTTGAAATCGACGAAGCACTATTTTGGGAATAGTAAGCTTTGAAAGATTATAACTTTTTAACAAATTGATATTAATTCAATTTAGTTAACAAAATTGTTACAAAATTTTTAGCACTATTGTATTGACGAATTCGTGCAAAAAATAGATTTCATCTTGTTTAATTTCCATGAATTTGAAAAACCATTAAATACATATTTTGACAAATGTTGATAAATCCTTAAGCAAAAGCTATATCTAAATTTTTTGACTTTAAATGAACACAATAAAAAATTATTGGGTTCATGACCTTAAAAATGCGGAATTTACAATAGAGTTTTTAAGGGTACATATCTGTCATTTATTTTCACTTAGCTATCAAGCATTATAGTGTTAACAAAAATGTTTTGTTTATTTGCTTCGAAAATATCGAATTTGTACCAACAAACGTCATATACGGGAAGTGGTGATTTTGACACGGAAGACAAAGATCGTCCAGCCCAAACAAAAAAGTTTGAACACCAAGAATTATAGGCATTACTTCACGAAGATGGTTGTAAAATTCAACAAGAGATCTTACGTTACATGGCGCACCTTAGCTCTGTATTTGGTAGGAGCTGCAGAAATCTGGTCAGACCATCACAGGAAACCTTTACCGAACGCAACTGATTCGTTTGAAGCGAGCATTTGCCGAAAAACGTCCAATATATGCGGCCAGACATGAAACCGTAATATTCCAGCATGACAACGCTCGGCCACATTATGCAATACCTGTTAAAAATTATTTCGAATGAAGTCCTTGGTAAGTTTTTCCTCAACCGCCTTGCCCCGTTCGTCTACTACTTCATTCAATCGATACAGAACGCTCTCTCTGGGATACGATTCACTTAATAACAGAGTATCCGAAATTGGCTTGATTCGTTGCCAGAAAGATGAGAAAATGTCATAGCTAACAATGTCCAATACTTTTAATAATCGTAAAAATATTTCAAAAACTTTAAATCCCAAAGTAACTTTATTAATATAATTTCACACAATAAAACTAATTTCACTTCCGTTACTAAAAATTATTGCAGTAAAATTCTTGACTTTGCACGTGCACGTATATATACTTGTATATATCAAGCATACAAATCTTGCCTTTAGCTATAAGTGGCTAAATGTAGTTAGACATATATGATTTTACCTTTATTACTTTTGGGCATTATACCCTTACGTGTCATTTAATTATGCTCACCTTAGTTCTTCTCTTTACACGAAGCCATTACAGCTACTTAGTTGCTTAAATACCCAGAGCTAAAAAAATATCAAAAGCTTAGAAACTATTTAGGAAAAAACCAAACAAAGGAGTGCAAACAAAACAATAAATAAATTAAAGTGATTGTTAATGTCATCTTAACTAACTCCAAAGCATCAGTGTCGTTGAGAGCAACATTCTGGCAAAGTACATTTTGGGAAAGTTGTGGTTTTAATGTTTGTCTAATGATACTTAAGAAAACATATGAAGTGCTTTGAAGTTGAGTAAAATAAATGTTACATATAAGTATGTACTTGTAAGTAGCTAGGTATGTGGTAAGTATGTGTTATGGTATTTAGTCTGTGGCACTGATGTGTTTCTACTTAATCAACCAAAATAAACATTTGTATGCAACCGATAGCTAGCAAACAGTTTTACGAGTTATAAATTTAAATTGTTTCAAATTGCAGACATTTAATTTATAATTATGTACATTCAAATAGAAAACCAATTGTTAGTACTTACATTATCTTAACTATAATATTTTATAATGATAATTTTTATATTCATCTGTTTCCTTTTCATCTTTTATAAAATTTAGGTCGGCTTAATACAAATTACAATTTGTATTCTTAAAGAAATTATTTAAATGCTTAAGATTAAAACTTTTAAGGATATTTACATTTAGAGGAAATAATGTCAATAAATAGTTACATAAATTCTGTCTGATTCTGAGATTACCGGAAAATTTGCTGTCATTTTGTATTTAAATAGGGAAAAATAAAATATATTCCACTCTTTTTTTTTATTTTACAACAATGCTTTAAAGGTCCTTTGCAATCACTAACAAATTTGATCATAAAATTGTTTTGTTCTTCAAAAACTTGCATACCAATGTTCTTAAATATCACTAACCTGTGTGTCCCTAACACTACCTTCACTTTAATTTTTCTAATCTTTTAAAAAACAAGTAAGAGAGCTACATTCAGCTGTGCTGAATCTTATCTTATATACCCTTCACCAAATTATAGTTTAAAATAAAAATTGTAAATATTTTTAGGTAAACAAAATTAAATTTTTTTTAAAATTGTTTTTCAAAATTTAAAATTTTTTTTTTTTTCAAAATTGTTTTAAATTTTTTTTTTTCGAAATTGTTTTTTTTAAATTTTTTTCCAATTTTTTTTTAAATTTTTTTCCAAATTTTTTTTTTTTTTTTATTCAAAATTCTTTTCAAAATTTTTTTCCAATTTTTTTTTTAATTTTAAAAAAAATATTCGGGTTAAAAAATAATTTTCCCGATTTTGACCCATTGTGGGTCCAAAATACTATAGCCTTATATAAATCGTTGCAATGGACTTTGAAATATCTATCATTAGATATACATATTGTCTATATTAATGACTTAGTAATCCAGTTATAGATAAAAAATAGGCCAAAAATCGAGGTTGTCCCGGTTTTTTCCTTATATCTCAGCCATTTGTGTTATTCTCGAATTTAAATACCGAACGAACGGGTTCGCTATATTGATGTATCAATTATGTTTGTAAGTTATTTAGGGGCTACGGAAAGTTGATTTCACCATACAGACGGAGAGACGGACATGGCTATATAGACTTCGCTATATATAACGATCCAGAATATATATACTTTGTGGGGTCGCAAATGAAAAATGTTGAAATTACAATCGGAATGACAAACTTATATACTTTTGTAATGTGTATAATTTTTTATCAATTAATACTTATGTATTTTTATGAATGATTATATTTTATCCCCTGTAAAATCTTATATTTGTTAAAATTTTAATTTTTAAAGCATTCCTGATTTGCAATAATTCAAATTTTAAAATAACATTTGTATTTACTGCGTATACACATGACACGATTTACTCCAACAATATTAAAAACATGAAGTCAGTAGGGTTTTTTCTATCGTAATTAGCTTTCACACTTAAGTTAGTCATTCGCCTGTGTTGATTTTAACAAAAGTTTAATGTATTAAAAATTTTGTGTGTCTTTTTTAAGTTTATTTTTAATATCAACTTCGGAGTCACGCAAATTTTTTAAAAGTAAGTACTAAAATTTTCAGAGAGTTTTGTAGATAATCGTCATTGCGTTGGCAAAAATATGTACAGGGGAACGAAGACTAGCAGGGATAACATCACTAACAAAGATAACATCATTCGTAAATTAAAAAATAAAGGACATTCAATTCAGCCCTGTGTGGAAGAAGAACTCGCGCGTCATTGTCATTATCGCTTAAGGGCAATCAGGCCATCCTTTTTTCGCTGCCTTCGAGGGATTACGTTTCACTCGCATTGGTTAATGGTTGGCGTGGTATAAACAAAAAAACAGATGGAAATAAATCTGCTTGAATGAAATTTCACACGCGTAAAGGGAAAGTGTTATCGAGTTTCAGTTTTGAATTTGGACCTCATGGACTCATCAGGGACGCCGGAAGTGGTCCCCAAAGTAGGAAACCTCGAGTATGTTATTCGTTTATTTCTTCGTTTATGTTCCGGTTTCAAAACAATTACACATATCCCTCATTTGCTGCAACAACGTCATAACTCAAAATCCGTGTCTTTCGAACTGAGTAATACGAAATATGCGCCGTTCTATAGTCTTTCATATAGTTTTATCAGTTTTCAAAAAAGTCAATAATTTTTCTGTAATTTTTTACTAAAAAAAGTTATTTTTTAATAAAAACATTATTTTTTAGTAAAAAGTTATTTTTACTAAAAAAGTTATTTTTTACTAAAAAAGTTATTTTTTATTATAAAAGTTATTATTTTTTTTTTAGTTTTTTACTAAAAAGTAATTTTTTACTAAAAAGAAATTTTTTACTAAAAAAGTAATTTTTATACTAAAAAATTGATTTTTTACTAAAAACTTTTTAGTAAAAAGTAATTTTATACTAAAAAAGTATTTTTTTACTAAAAAAGTAATTTTTTTACTATAAAAGTAATTTTTTACTAAAAAAGAAATTTTTTACTAAAAAAGAAATTTTTTACTTAAAAGTAAATTTTTTACTAACAAAGTAATTTTTTACTAAAAAAGTAATTTTTTACAAAAAAAAAATAATTTTTTACTAAAAAATTTATTTTTCATTAGATATCCATTTTCAATTTAAATTTAAAATAGAAATTATTCGGTTAATGGAATAATTTAAACAATTATTAACCGATTAAATCTAAACCCCGATTAATTATTTGCCCGATTAATGCAGAAGTCCGATTAATTGAATAAATTTTCAAACGAAAATTCAAACTGTTTAGTGAAAAATAATTTTTTTTTTTTGGAAAAATCTAGCAAAAAATCTATTTTCTAGCAAAAAATTTATTTTATTGTAAAAAATATATTTTTTAGTAAAAAATAAATTTTTTAGTAAAAAATCTTTTTTAGTAAAAAATCTATTTTTTAGTAAAAAATCTATTTTTTAGTAAAAAATCTATTTTTAGTAAAAAATCTATTTTTTTAGTAAAAAATCTATTTTTTAGTAAAAAATCTATTTTTTAGTAAAAAATCTATTTTTTAGTAAAAAATCTATTTTTTAGTAAAAAATCTATTTTTTAGTAAAAAATCTATTTTTTAGTAAAAAATCTATTTTTTAGTAAAAAATCTATTTTTTAGTAAAAAATCTATTTTTTAGTAAAAAATCTATTTTTTAGTAAAAAAGCAATTTTTTAGTAAAAAATTACTTTTTAGTAAAAAATCAATTTTTTAGTATAAAAATTACTTTTTTAGTAAAAAATTTCTTTTTAGTAAAAAATTACTTTTTAGTAAAAAATTACTTTTTTAGTAAAAAATTACTTTTTTAGTAAAAAATTTCTTTTTTAGTAAAAAATTACTTTTTTAGTAAAAAATTACTTTTTTAGTAAAAAAAAATTTTTTAGTAACAAAATAAATGTTTGTTAAAAAAAATTTTGTGAAAAATTATTTTTTTTAAATGAAAATTCTCTGCCATGAAGCCTATGAACCTAACAATTGCAAATTTATGAACGCCCATAAGGTCATCAAATTGTTGAATGTTAGGTTAATACAAGTTTACTTAAGCTCACTTTAAATAATCGCACATGCAATTGTCAAAAACAACAATAAACCAAAGAGAAACATAATCAGTACAGCGTACATGAAAAACTGAGAAGTAAGCAGTCCACAGTTGGGCAGAATCAAAATTTTTTGGAAATAAATCTGGCGTTTCTAAACCGCTGGTCCGATCGGGATAAAATTTAACACGGGTGTAGCCAAGGAGTATTCGAGTGTAAGTCTTAAAAATGGACCCTGCAAATGCTCTGGGCGCGGCGCTATTGGGGCTCAAAGTAGGGTACCTTCGACATGTAAAATTTTTAAACACGTGCCATTTTTTTGTTTCCCATTCGATTTCAAAAATTTTTAAATTTTTGGGAAGCGCTCGGCTAGGCCTTGCAAAAACATGCTTGCGTGTGCTATTTATCTCTTATAATTTCCGAGTTATAAGCATTTCAAAATTAAAGTTTTAAAATTTTGACATACCTTGGTACGCTTTTTTAAAAATATAGAGCGTACTTTTGAACGGAATGGACTCGAATTTTTTTTTATTAGTTAGATAACTAAATTACCAATAATATGCAAACAATATCAGAGCAATATCAATTACGGATCCGAAAATAAACGATTTTCAATTTAAAAATTCAAAAATTTTTAGATTTTTGCTATTTTTTGGGCGAAAAGGTGACTTTACTCTTTTTTTATAAAAATAAAATTTTCTTTAAGAACATATAACAGTTTTATGTTTTTCTGTAAGATATCTTTACGGAGAATATTTTGGTATAAAAAACATGTCACATTTCTCGACTATGTTGCCCCTACGCCCTTCGGAATTTGACCTATTTTTTATTAAAATTTTAAATTTGGTCCAAAAATGTAATACCGAAAATTAACTTGTCTAAACAAAAAAGTTAGTTCGGAAAAAATTTGGACCAAAGTGTTCCTAATATTTGCAATCCTATAAAAATTTTTATAAAAATGTTAGTTTTAGAGGTCAATAAATATTTAATATGTAATAAAATCATTATTTATTAACAAAACTAAACGAAATTTGCAGGGTTTTTTAAAATTCTCATTCCAAATAACAAAGCTGGGAAAATGCTTTAAAAGTAAATAGAAATTACATCAAGGTTTCCAAAGCTGCTTTCCGTTTTCTGTTTCCAGCTTTGGGATTTTAGAACATGTGGTCCAAATTTAAAATTTTTATAAAAAATAGGTCAAATTCCGAAGGACGTTTGAGCGACATATTCGAAAAATATGACATGCTTTTTATACCAAAATATTTTCCGTAAAGATATCTTACAGAAAAACATAAAACTGTTATATGTTCTTAAAGAAAGTTTTATTTTAATACAAAAAGAGTTAAGTTACCTTTTTACTATAGGCAACTGTGTTGCTGATGAATTGGCGAAAAAGGGCGCTATGCTGCATGACGGACACATAGACTTCCTATGTGGGATTCCGCCATCCAAGTGCAAGCTTCACATTAATAACTTCTATTATGAGCTAGCTCAGGCAAGATGGGGTTGTGAACCCACATGTACTATTACCAGAATGATCTGGCCCCGACTGGATCGTGGATGAACAACATATATTCTTGGCTTAACTCGCTCACAATTGAGCGGTATGGTGGCGGTCATTACCGGTCACTGCACTTTTGGCAACCATGCGAGGAGACTTGGCTTGCCCTATAACGACTTCTGTAGGAGTTGTCAAAACGAGGAGAAGGATGAGACAATTTTTCATCTTCTCAGTCACTGCCCGGCATTAGAAAATCTACGCTTAAGGTTTCTGGGACATCGTTCCCTAATTAGTCTCTCTGAGCTCTCGAATTTGAGGCTTGAGTGCATTTATGCCTTTGTAAGGCACAGTAATTGGCTAATCAGACCTAATATGGGGATCTCCATGGAGTGACCAATGATGACCCACTCTCCTCTCTCTCTCGTATCTCTTCTCTCACTCTTTAATCCTAACTAATAACTGACTGACTGTCCCTTTCTCTCTTTTTTATATCTACTCTGTTCTTCTCTTCTTTCCTATATACTTTCAGGTAACACACTTCTTCTTCACTTCGCGGCTGCCTGGAAACCTAACCTACCCTACTTTGAGCCCACTTGAATGAACTCGAATGCTCCTCGGCTACCCCTAGAAATGCCAGATTTATTTCCAAAAAATTTTGATTCTGCCCCACTGTGCAACATGACAACACTCGGCCATATATTGCAATACCTGTTAAAACTATTTATAATGCAATGGTTGGGAAGTTTTAACTGACATGCATTATAGTCCAGGCCTTGCACCGACGGAAAAGACTATCCGATATTGTCTTAATTCGTTCATGGCCTTAAAGGATGAGCAGTTCTTTTAGCTTGGAATCCATATGTTGCCATATTGTACAAATGTTTCAAAATAAAAGCAAAATATTTTAAAAATCTCTCATTTTTAAGTCATACAGCCAAAAAAGAAAACAAAGAAATTAATTTTAGTGCAAATAGAATTGTAGTAGGTTATAATACGATATTTTATAAATACTGCACAGAGAAAACAGATTTGTGAAAGCAACCGAATTTGTTGCCAATCGAATGATTCTACCTTAGTAACCGAATTTTACAGTTGTGGCTACAAAATTTTAGAAGAGGTAACAAAAGTTTGGTTGCTTCAACCGAAATTCTTCTTTAGCAGCTTACTTTCAGTTGATAGAACCGAAAAATTCAATGTGTGCAACCGAATCATTCGATTGGCTACCAAATCGGTTGCTATCACGAATCTGTTTTCTCTGTGTGCAGATTTATATTAATATAAAGGAATATTTTAATATAAAAGTGCATTCATGAGGTGAATTTAGATTTTTTCAAAATTTGTCTAAATAGAGCGTTCTAAAAATTAAAAAAAAAAACTGAAAACCCTAGGTAAATTTAAATATACGATTTAGGAAAGGGAAGTCACCAAACAACAAACAGTAAAGTCCACATTTGGTCGGGGTGGAGAAAGCACTCATATATTTCAGGAGTTTTTCTATTTAAAAACTAACTAACGACCATATAATACCCTACACCAAGTATATGAGCAAAAATAATTTTCTTTTAAAATATCAGTAATATATTTTCGAGAGTGATTTTCGGAAGTAGGACTTATATGGGAGCTATGAGCAATTATGGACCGATCGCTATGAGATTAGACCTTGTGAAGCTATTTGAAACAATTTTTGTTAAATTATATTTGGCTTCCAAAATTTTTAAGAGATTTATGCTCGTTAAAGTGGTTTTAGGAAGTGGACCTTACAAGGGAGCTATCATTAATTATGGACCGATCATCATAAAATTAGGTGACATGACTTCGGCATATATAAAACTTATTTGGAGCGAAAGTTGTTTAGATACCTACATAAATTATACATTTGTGACCGATAAAGTCCTATTTCGGGAGGAAATACAAATGGGGTCTAGGTGAAATAATAGACCGGATTTTGGGTGTTAGAATAATATTTTTGGGCGTTACAAACATCAGCACAAATGCAAAATACCCTCTCCACTATGGTGGTGTTGGGTATAACAATATAATTTTTACTTGTAAAAAGTTGTAAAAACATGCAATTATTTCTTGTAGTTAAATACAGAAATATACTGTTGCTGTTAAAATGCAACAGATTTTGCCTTTTGTAAGTTCTTTTTGCAAATACGTGGATGGGAGGGATGCTGCTGATAGAATTAAATTTACAATGACTTCAACATTTAGCACAACTTTTATTGTGATTAAAATGGCTTAGTTGACTTTTTAGTGTTGAGATAAAATTAATTTAAAGACAGTACTTACATTTAGGATGAATATAACAGAGAGAAGTCATAACAAGGATAATGGAAGATATAAATATAAAAAAAATGAATAAGTCACATTTTACGTTGTAATATTATTTTTGTAATGTTTTGATAATGACAATTCAAGCACGCAAATAATTTTTCTGAATTATTTTAATGTTGTACTAAAACATACTTATATATAATAAAAAATAAGTGTTTTGTTATATACTTACTTATTTATAAACATAATTTGCATTAGTTTTTAAAATGTTTGTCAGTGAGAAGAATTTTTAAATTTTGACACTGCATTTATAATTTCTTGAGAAGTTATTATCAAAAATAAAAAATAATATTTAGTCTACATTTTTCTCATATGTTCTCCTATTGACAGATTTTGTACTTGAATATAGAGAATATATATATTTATATTATACGTATATATTAATTAGAGTATAAGTAAATATTCAATAAAACGTAAACATATGATATATATATTTTTTTTTTAATTTTGCCTTTTTAATTTTCACACTTCAGCAAAATAACTACAGTAACTAACAATGTGCTGGCACGGATCCAGCCAAAGAATTTGGGGGGGGGACATACTTTTATTTCTTTTAGAAACAATCTGTTATCCTTCAATATAATTAAGCTAATGATAAGATCAAAATAAAGTTTATTGAAATTAAATTTGTATTCGATTTGGTTTTATAGTTATTAATACATTCATATATATTGCATTCAAAACTATATTATCTTTTTTAAAAAAATAAAGAACGGACGATAGATCTAAAAAAAAAGTTGAAGAGGTCTCCTCATCCAAAACATTTATATCACGCTGATAACAAATATGACCAACATTTTAAAGTAGTACCATCAGTTAAAACCATGTTTTTTTTAGCAGTTTTACTTAAAGTACAGATAAATATTTTGTATTAAACTTGGAAGAAGATTGAATATTTTATAAACTATTATCATATTCGACAAATATGTGCGGTTTGAAAAATTTTCCAAATTCATCAATAATTTCATCAGCGACCAGTTGTGTCTCAATCAGTGTTGCCAGGAGCTGGCAAAAAAAGAAGCTATATTGACTTCAAAAAAAGGCCAGAAAAAGCCAAACTGCTTTAAAAAAATGTCAAAAAAAAGCTAAAATATTATAAATTAAGAATTTAGTTTTATATTTATTTTTAAATAAAAAATTAAAAAATATGTTCATAAAATTCATAAAAATAAATAAAATTATAAAGTGTACCAGCAGCAAACGAAAAATAACATTAATAATTAATAATAAATAATAAATATACACATAAGCGACAAAAACCTCTTAAAACAATGGAAATAAGCTTTCTTTTGAGCAAAAAAAAAAAAATTAAAAAAGGGGCCCATTTTGGAAAAAAATTTAGATTTTGCAAAAATTGTATGTCTTGAGTTACAAAATATTTATTTTGATAGATATTCCACTTGAATCGCACTAAGCGACCAAACACCTATTAAAGGAATGGACCTAAGCTTTCTCTTGAGCCCATTTTGAAAAAAAATTTCAACAGTTTTAGATTTTGCAAAAAAAGTAAAAAAAAATGTTTTTTTCGGAAAGATTGAAGAAATAGCTATGTAAACTATTTGGGACACATTTTGCTAAGAAAAATAGGTAATAAGTTACATGGATGAGAAAAACCATCTGCTTGGCCAAAATTTCAAATTCTGATCCCCTCTAACTCAGAAAGTTTTAGACCGATCTTGTTGAAAAATTGTGTCTGAATTACTATCTAATAGAACTAACTATCGGAAGACATCGATTTCAATAGATGGTTCACTTGACATTTAATGCCCCATATATATTTTTATATAGACAAAACTTAAATTTTGTTTTTTTTTTTAATTTAAGTACTAAGCATTTACTAATTTTCACATACATAATATATTTTTTTGGTTTTACGAGTACTATTTTAAGTGTATTATTAACGGATAAAAAATCGATTTAGCGAAGAATTTTCATATGAAAATCTTCGTCGCAATTGCTCAATTAGTTTAATTTGCCGTATTATTTTTTTCAGAATCGTCACTAATTAAACCGTTCGTTATTTTATCTCTCATTCTTCAAACTTGCATGAAAAATGTGGCGAAAACATTAAACAATTTTCAATTGGGGACGCTAATGTATAAAATTCTTTGCATTGTATTACAATTTGAAAACACAAACTATGGAGAAGAAATTTTAAATCAGAAAACAGCTTTGTTGGATCCGCTGAATTGCTTACTGGTGTAAAAAAAAAGATAATACACCAAATTATAATCAGTATATTAATCACTTAAATGTTTGGCTTTGAAGCATTGCTGGTTTTAACTCGAAGCACAGATTCACAATACGTTTAACGGCTATTTCAAATGATAGCCATCTAGTATCACAAGCCTTCCAGAGTTTGTGGGGCTCATGTCCATTATATAATGATGAATATAATGTGTAAAAACAATTTTGTCTTGAAAGCAAATTTTCTAGACATTTATAGCTTTCAGATATAAAATACTATATTTCATTTTAAAACACTTGGTATTGGCAATTGTTATTTGTTCTTTTAATACTGCACAATTCTTGAGTATGTTGAAAAGCCAAATGAAAAACAGTAATGAATTAAAATTAAAATGTCTCACAAATAAAATGTAAGCCGTTTTATTTTCTCCTTATCCTCGAAATTTTGGTTTTAGCTTCGTGGGTTTTTCTAGCCTTTTTTTATTTAAAAACGGCTATTTTCAAATTAAAAAAAGGATAGAAAAAAGCCACGAAGCTAAAACCAAAATTTCGAGGCTAAAGAGTAAATAAAAAGGCTAAATTTAGCCTCAAAAATGCTAAACTGGCAACACTGGTCTCAATACATGAATGTTTTATTATATTTTTTTGAAGAAGCTTGGGTATATCAAACACATTTTAAATATCTTCTGAACTACGAATTTTTAAGTCCTTCAATACTGAATCCAACAATGGAATGTATGACAAAATGTGATGAAATTACTTGCAGTTTTGTATGTGGTGATTTTGCTGAAATCACTATCAAAAATACTACAATATTAATCTTCATCTCTTTTATTTTGCAATGTTAACTTAAGTGATTTAATTAAATTTGAAGCCTTATACAAGTCCAAATCGTTTTTTTTTTTTTTTTCTTTTTTGCAAAATTGCACTTAAAAGCTCTGTTAATGTAAGACTGTCACAAACCATGAACAATCCACATATCATTTCGAATGTACTTAACGAATTTATTAATAAAAGTGCTTTTGATGACGAGTCTCTGTCATTCCACTCAATTATTTGTACCAGTTCTTCCAATATTAGTCCTATAATATTATTAATTTTGTTTTATTATTTTTTATTTTTAATGTTTGTTTTGAAAATTGATGTGCTTTTTGTGTTTCTGATTGTTTTGCTCACAGCTTTTAATAGTGAAAACTAAATGTCTTTTAAGAGGATCACTAAATATTTCCTCGCAACTTTATCTAATCAACCGATTTGTGCTGAAGATAATAACAAAACACAATGAATTCGTAGAAAATAAAACGTCAAAACTGTTAAATCTATACAGAATTTTTAGTTAGGATATTTATAATACATGTCCGAAATCTAACCATTAAAGCTAGTTTTGATAGACAACATTTCAATTTAAAATTATTAGAAAATTTTTCCACATTGATAGAAACGTGTTGCAAAAGAAATATATCTAGTTGTCATACTTTTTAACATTTCTTGTCAGAAATTTTTTTTCTTTGCTCTATTTATTATTTATTAAAAAAGTGATTTTGGTGGGGGGGAAGATATCCTATTATCCCCCACCGTGGATCCGCGCCTGAATGTGGAATACACTGTGTGAATCTAATGAATTAAATTCTTATGAATAATTCAGGAAATATCGGTATTTAGGTTAGTTATGCCATTCGATGGATATTTTGAAGATTCTTCATGTGATGCAATTGAATATGTTTTTTTTTTAGGAATTACAATAAAAAAACATAAACACTTTAAATCTGCTTTTTTACATTTCCAATCACAGTGACTGTTAACATACACGAACACATTTTTTATGAAAACAGAAAAATAAGAGCTAAATACCAAAAAGGTTTTTTTTAATTGCTCCCCATAAATAAATCGTTGCAATTTGACTTGCTGCCAAATTGGAGGCATACACCAGAAAACACAATCGAAATCCATAACCAAACAATGCATTTTTTGGCAACCTTCACCACTGCAGAAATTAAGCAGGAAATATGTTTTTTGTTTTTATTTTCATACAAGCAATTAGAACGTTTTTGTAAACAATTCCCAATAACAATAAGTGGTTAAAAATACCATAGAATATAAATATAGAATATTTTAGCATATTTTTTAGTGAAATAATGGTTTTAAATATTTAGGTTATTTTTGTTATGATAGAAAAAACTTATAATTAATAAATTAGAAGCTATTGATAAGGGATGCTATACATTAATATAAAATACTAAAACTTTTTCTTTCGATTAAAGAAATTAATTTCTGAACCTTTACTTTTCAGAATTCGATAATATTTGGTATACATATATTCCGTGAGAATAAATAATTTAATATTCTCTAGAATATCGACATTCGCTTTAGTTTGGTAGGCTTAAATTTTACATTTTTTATTAAGTGTGTTCAAAAAAACTAGCTAATAACTTTAGAACTCTTTTGCAAAAATTATCCATAATTATGAAAACATACATATATAAAATTCAAAACGGTACCATGGGCGATTCTTGAGATAATTGAAATTTATCGGAAAGATGATTCATCCAAAAGCAGGGAAAAGGGTTTGGAATTGAAGTTGAGAGACCTTGAAAGATGGTTTTGTATGTCAGAAATGCTGCTAGAATGCTATAAAAGAAAATAATTTTTGCACCGAATCATAGCTTGCGTTGAAAAATTTATCCATTACGATAACATGAAGAGTAAGAGATCGTATGTGAAGCCCGGCCAAATATACATGATGCTAAGGTAATCTGTATTTGGTGTTAAAAAAAACTATTTAGAAAGAAGTTTTTGGGAAGTTTTACCTTACCCACTTTATATTCAGACTACACAGAGAAAACAGATTCGTGAAAATTTTAGAAGGGGTAACAAAAGTTTGGTTGCTTCAACCGAAATTTTTCTTTATCAACTGACTTTCTGTTGATAGAACTGAAAAATTCTATGTGTGCAACCGAATCATGCGATTGGTAACAAATTCGGTTGCTACTACGAATCTGTTTTATCTGTGTACTATCTGTTTCGATCGATGCAGAATGCTCTCTCTTGGAAAGCAGAACAGAGTATCCGAAATTGGTTTGATTCGTTTTTGGACTGAAAATATTAGCAGTTCTGTTGGCGCGGAATATGTTGCCATAAAGATGGGAAAAGCTCTAATAATTTGAAAAAATTGATATCGTACAAATATAAAAATAAAAGCTAAGAATTTGAAAAAATTCATAATTTTTACACCTTTTCAATATAATTGGTCAATTCATCTTATCATGTCATATTGTCATAATGTTCTAATATTTCACAATGGTTTTTATTGCTTTTCAAGCAAAAAATTTCCTAAAATAATACTACTTTCTATGCTATGTTTATTGTGTTATCGTAAACAACCAGCAGAGATCAACGCCGAATGTCTAAGAGTCGATTGAGCCGAGTCGTGATATATTAGGACATAATGACAATATGACAGATCAGAGACCTTGTGAATTGACCAAATATATTTTTAAAAAACATTTTATGGTATCAATTTATATTATAGACATATTTATTTTTTCAATATGGTTATGAATTTATTATCTATTTTCTTCCCGAAAAGGGTTTTTGGTGATATACACCTATCCCTCGATTTACACGATAGATGCGTTCCTGAAAAAATTGTGTAAATCGAAATGAAAAATTTTTGTATGAGAAATCCTGTAAATCGAAAAAAGACCCAAATACGAATAAATTTAAAATTTTGTTAAGAAAATTCATTTATTTTAAAGTAAAGTAAATACATTCCCCCATATTCATAAAAAAATTTCAATTTTAAAGCAAAGTTTCCATAAAAAATTGATTTTAAAACGTTAAATTTAAAAATTGTATTAGCTTTTGATAGGAAAGTCCGCTGTGGCATTATTTTCCAAAACTGGCCCGATTCGTCTGTATTGAAGACAGTATCAGGAATGTATTAATTGTATTAATTGGCCGCAATAATTTCAGTACATTTTTCGGGATATTATTTAGACACTATATCAGCAGAAGTTTGTTTTACTTTTAATTAAAGATTATGTAAGGAATGTTTTTGCTTAAATATTTCAAACCAATCATGACTTGATGGTAGCTGATCATTAAGTTTTTTTTTGTAATAGCAATGGCATCAATTAGGATTCGCTTTTGAGTTTAATTTTCTATCTAGATCATTAGAGGATTTTCCATTGTAATGTTCCGAACGCATGTAGTTGTACTCAGGCTCATTTTGGTTCCAGCTGCTTTCCCTATTATTTTTTAATTTTTTATAGATAACTATTTTTGAGAATTGTGCAAGATATATTTACTGAAAAAAATTAATTTTTGCTAAAATATTAAAAAAAAAAAAATCGTGTAAATTGAGGTAATTTCCACATCCCACGATTTAAACGAAACCCAAAAAAATCGTGTAAAAGTGAAAAGGTGTAAAAAAAGTATCGTGTAAATCGAGGGATAGGTGTACTTAGAAAATTTATATCCATACGATTTATCTATATATGCATGTATATTAATATGAATGTATGTATGTCTGTTTATTTGTTTGTTCCTTATAGGAGGCTACAGTACATTTTTCGGGATATTATTTAGACACTATATCAGCAGAAGTTTGTTTTACTTTTAATTAAAGATTATGTAAGGAATGTTTTTGCTTAAATATTTCAAACCAATCATGACTTGATGGTAGCTGATCATTAAGTTTTTTTTGTAATAGCAATGGCATCAATTAGGATTCGCTTTTGAGTTTAATTTTCTATCTAGATCATTAGAGGATTTTCCATTGTAATGTTCCGAACGCATGTAGTTGTACTCAGGCTCATTTTGGTTCCAGCTGCTTTCCCTATTATTTTTTAATTTTTTATAGATAACTATTTTTGAGAATTGTGCAAGATATATTTACTGAAAAAAATTAATTTTTGCTAAAATATTAAAAAAAAAATCGTGTAAATTGAGGTAATTTCCACATCCCACGATTTAAACGAAACCCAAAAAAATCGTGTAAAAGTGAAAAGGTGTAAAAAAAGTATCGTGTAAATCGAGGGATAGGTGTACTTAGAAAATTTATATCCATACGATTTATCTATATATGCATGTATATTAATATGAATGTATGTATGTCTGTTTATTTGTTTGTTCCTTATAGGAGGCTAAACCAAAAAGCTGATCGTCTTGGATTTTTTGCTGTATGTCCTGTTCTTCAGCGAGGAATAATAGTTTACTTGTATTTTAAATTTTCATGTGGGCGTGGCACCTCCCACACAAAGAAAACAGTTATAATGAAATATCTGGTGAACTATAATTGTGGTAAACAACATAGTGGAGATTTCTTCGGTTCCATTGTGCGAATCTTGGCTAATTTTAGTGAAAAATGGACATGCTTGGATAAATGGGCGTGGCACTGCAGAACTATAATTGTGAAAGTCTTCAAACTTTATACGAATTAATTTATTTTCACTGCATGAAGTATAACAGTCACCTCCCACACAAAGTAATTGGTTATTGAAGAAATGGTGGAGAACTATAATTCCAAGATTCTTCAAACTTCTTATCACATTACGGAGTTTAGCTAAAAATGGTCTGGATTGGAACAGTGAGTGTGGCACCTTCCATACAAAGAAAATATTTATTATCGAATATCTGGAGAATCTGGAGAACTATAATAGTGAGATTCTTTACGTAAGTTATTTAGTGACTACTTATTGTACGCAGTTGAGAACAACTGAACACAAACGGAAATAGGTGGTATCAGAACATACAAGTATAGCTAAAGTCTTCCAACTTTCATTTTGTATCCTCCAGGATAGTGCTATTTACATATTTACAGTTGTACTGTATAATAAATCACTTAAAAACTAAATTTACATTTGAAATATCACACTCATATTAATATATTCCCCCAAAAAAAAGAAAAAAATGGAATGTTCATTCAAGTTTCTCCAAAAAATGTCTCTTATTAAGAAAAGTGAGAAGTGAAAAGTAGGCAATATATTACAAATTTATATTTCCTAATTTTAGATTTTGTTTCTCTACAAATCAGCCAAATCGCTCCAGCCGTTCTCACGTGATGCCATTACACACATGGACCATTTCATTTTTATATATGGGGGATTTTATGTCAAATGAACCAACTTTTGAAATCGATGTCTTCTGATTGGGGTGAAATTTGCAAAAATCAGATTAACATTTCTTTTCCCAATTTTTACCTATTGTAGGTCCAAATTACTATTGCCTCATATATATCGTTGCAATGGACATTGAAACATCTATCATTATATATCCATATTGTCTATATTAATGACTTTGTAATCCAGATATAGATCAAAAATAGGCAAAGAATCGAGGTTTTCCCGATTTTTTCCTTATATTTCAGCCATTTATGTGCCGATTTTTCTAGATATCAAACAGCAACCGAATTTGAAGAATTTCCGATATATTAGTGTATCAATTCCCTATATGTTGGTATATCTACGAATCCTGGTACTATTTACATTTGCAAATACGTTTAATCTATATATGGGGGATTTTTTTAAAATTGATGTTTTCCGATTGGGATGAAATTTGCACCATAATTAGTTCTAATGGATAGTAATTCAGACAAATAGTTTAAATAGCTATTTCTTCAAACTTAAAAAAAAATATATGTTTGACATTTTTTTCCGAAATCAAGAACTTTTTTGACTTTTATTTTCAATCCTACACAGAGAAAACTGATTCGTGATAGCAACCGAATTTGTTGCCAATCGAATGATTCGGTTGCACACATAGAATTTTTCGGTTCTATCAACAGAAAGTCAGTTGATAAAGAAGAATTTCGGTTGAAGCAACCAAACTTTTGTTACTTCTTCGGTTGCTATTAGGAAACTGTTTTCTCTGTGTATCCAATAGAACTAACCATGATGCAAATTTCATCCCAATCGGAAGACACCTATTTTGAAAAATCCCCCATATATAGATTAAACGTATTTACAAATGTAAATAGTGCCAGGATTCGCAGAAAAATATTGGTCCCAGAGCTAGAGTTAATATCGTTTTCATTACCGAATTATGCATACAATTGTAGTAAATGAAATAATTTTACAATTTCTGAAACCATAATTCTATTACGATAATGGTTTTTCAAATGTGAATATAGAAAATTTATCAATTTAATAGTGTATCAATGATAAATTTAGTTGACTGTTCACTATTTTTATAAAACCTGCTCATCATTACACGGAACAGTTTTAAAGGCCATGGATTTTACTTTTAAAACTAGTTGCTGATTAGCGAGTAGAAAATCATTTAAAAATTGGAAAAATTTTAAAATGACTAAGGATTTAAACCATTAAGGCATGGCCCACGATTCAATTTTCAGGTTATGAAGAAATTTCATAAGGTTTTTTATACCCTCCACCACCACAAGTGGTGAAAGAGGGTATATATAAGTTTATCATTCCGTGTGTAACATTGAGAAATATTCATCTGAGATCCAACAAGGTATATATATTATTGATCCTTATGAAATTCTAAGTCCATTGAGCAATGTCCGTCTGTCTGTCTGTCTGTGTAAAACACTCTCACGTCCAAAATACATAAGCAAAATTAATGAAATGTATACCAAAATGTTTATAATTTTTCTAAGCAGTTTGGTACTGAAAATCATCATAATCGAATTGGTAGACCCAGGGTTATGGATCCAAATGTAAGACAACCTACAAAAATTTTGATAATTTTCACATGATTTTTTGTGACTTTGGGTATATTCATTGCAGAGAATACCTTGAAATTTTGCACTCATTATTTATATGATAAAAGGAAAAAATTCTGTTAAAAATGGAAAGAATCGGTCCATAATTTCTCGTAGCTATGGTATATAAATGCCCACAGAATTGCAGTATCCATACAAAATTCAGCACAACTAAGTTTCGTGCAAACAGAAATCGCGAGACCAATTTTTTTTTGGATCGGTCACTATTTGACCATAGCCCCCATATTAAGTTTACTTCCGAAAATCATTTAAATACACTAAAACATCTTATATATATCGGTATCAGGTTGAAATTCCACTTGCATAATCCCCATGCACATGAAAATCGCTGTAGGGAATTTCATGAAAATCGGCCCATAATTGGTTATAGCTCCCATATAAGGACCACTTCCGAAAAACACATTAATTTTCATAAATGTCTGAAAAATATCGTTATCGAATTAACTTTTACAGAGATAGGTAGTAGTAATTCACAAATGATACTACCAGATTGTGTGAATATCGGTTCATATTTGAGCATAGCTCCCATATAAGGTACATTTCGGAAAATTACTTAAATACTAATAAATCTCTTATAAAAGCCTCTATGAGGTTAAAATTTAAAATAAATATTTCCCATATATACTAAAATCGATGTGTTGAATTTTATGAAGATCGGCCGATAATTGGTCATAGCTCCCATATAAGACCCACTTCCGAAAAACACATTAACCTCTATAAATCTTTAAAATATATGGATATCGAACTAAAATTGTATACAGATCAATATCGGTCCATATATGACCCTAGCACCCATATTAGCTCCATTTCCGATAATCACAATAATACCCATAAAACTCTTGTAAATAATGTTATGGAGAAAAATATCAAGCAAAATAGGCCTCAAATATATAGAAATCACGTTCAAATATTTAATTAAATCTTTCAAATAAGTCGCACATACGAAAAATACATTAACGCATATATACACTCATATCGGTAAAAAATGTAACAGATATAAGTTTCAAGTAGATTTGGTGACTATGGGTTCATTATTATATATATAAGGTTCACATCTGGAAAATTCATTAGAACAGAACAAAAATATAATTTTGAAGTTTGACTAAACAATGAATATGGAATTTATGAATTTATTTACTTCTATATTTATGAATTTATTTACTTCTATATTTATTGTTTGCAAGCCTTTTTAGATATGAATGCACAAAATTTGAGCCATTCAGTACAAATTTATTTTAAGGGCGGGTGTAATATATGGATGTATATACTGACTGTATATATTTAAATGCAAATTTTAATCTTATTATTTAGAAATGAAAAAGGGACATCACAGAATTTATGTACACACATGCACAATCTGAATTTTTATATTCTTATATACAAACACTTGTTATAACAAGTGTGACCCTAATCTGCATATCAAAAAAATACACAACAAACCAAAAAATGCACATACCACAAATCCTAAGATTGAAAAATAAATATTTTGGTAAAATTCCGTTATACACACATACAATATCATTTTGGTAAAGTATATTTTGTTCTCTTTTTGTGAATATATATGTATGTATTTTTAACAGAATTTACATATTATTTTGATAAGCAGGTTGACATGATGTTTTACATGTATACCTACATATATTTGCTATATACATAGCACTGTGGTTATGAAGGCACACAATTATTGTAATTGCATAAAGTATTATACACTATAACTTAACGCCATTGGTAACAAGGATCAAAAGGAAGCTTTATTCTTAACATGTTATCGTTATTGTTTAGTAAGATTTTCTTATGCTAAATTCCCAATTTTATTGATAAATTCACTGAAATATATTGTTGGGGGATAAGCTAGTTCCTATGCGCATTTCACTGGTTGCTTAGGCCAGATCATCAGGAAACCTTTTCCCAAAAAGCTTTTAAATTCATATCCAGAGACTTCATTTTCTGAAGCATACCCCAAGAAAAATATGTGCGGCATTTTTGAAGAATTGTGGATTTTTGAACCAAAGATAAATAATAAATACTGTATGGCCTGGTATTTCGAATAAAATGGAATTTATTACAATTCGAAACAGGAATATGTTACTATCGCAAGCGAAATAAAGAGCCAAAAAGTTTGTTTTTTCACAAGATGATCAGTAAGTATTTTTTAATAATATTTATATCGTAATCACTGCCGTAAGGATAGAATATATAGTAGAAGAGTGGTTCAATGGTTTGAAAGTAAGTTTAAAAGCTGTTCTTCTACATATCAAGAACGAAATGCCCTCTATACGATTAGGTGAAACTTCTAACATGAAGATTCTTTTGAAAATACTAAACTTATCTTGGATGAAATTCAATAAAACGAACACAACTGAAAAGTTTGTAACCCTAATACTGTTGTTTTTTTTGTGAGTGGGACAGCAGAGATCGAAGGAGATTAGAAAGACTGGCCGAAAAAGGAAATCTCTTACTCCAGGACAAGAAAATATTGAAGTATTCAATAGTGCAGTCTGATAATATATTTTTACCACCTTTACAAATAAAGCTTGGACTCATGAAAAACTTCGAGAAAGCTTTAGACTGAAGTGAAGATGGGTTTTTATATTTGAAGGAAAAATTTCCTAAGGAAGACATATGTGTTTGTCCTCAAATCAGGCAGTTGATGAAAAATTTAAAGAAAAGCTTAGTGATTTAAAAAATCAGATCAAGCGACTATAAAAGTATGTCGCAGAGCTGTTATCTACTTATGAGGATTTGGACAGTAATATGTAGTTGAAAATACATTTCTTACATTCATATTTAAATTTATTTCCTAATTGTTTGGGAGCCGTCAGCGATAAACACGGTGAAAGATTCCATCAATACATTTCTACTATAGAAAAACGATATTAGGGCAACTGTGGTCTTCGAATGCTGGCGGACTACTATTGTACATTACAAAGATACATTCCTGAAGCAAAACACAAAATAAAATCATAAAAATACATTCAAGTTAATATTACATTATAACAACGTCAATTAACAAAGAACTATTCGTATTTAAATCATTCTTATTTTATTTATGTTATTCTTATCCTTGTTATAAGCATAACCAGTGTAATTAGCTAAAACTAAGTCATTATTTAGTTTCAATAATCACGTTTCATACAAAATATATGAAGGCACAATTGTACCTTTTCAGCCTTTTAAGGGTGTCAAAGCAACTAGCGTAAGAAATTAATAATCCATTTCATACAAAATATATGAAGGTGCAATTGTACATTTTCAGCCTTTAAGTGTTTCAATACAACTAGAAATTTGCAAAATTTAATCGTAACTAAAGGTTCTGATATGTCACAGAACTTCAGATATCTATTACTTAGGAAAATTATATTATAATTAAAAAACGAAAAAGGTACAATTCTACTTGTTCCGTACGACTAAGATTAAAATTGAACGCTAAAATTTCATTTGAATCAAATGAGTTTTTCAATTATTTTTAAATGTTGTTGTGTAACTAAAAGCTTATGTAAACTAAATTATTTTAAATTGATTTTATCTTACTAAAAATAAATATTATTTCTTAAACGTAAAACTACCGTGGAGGAAATAGAAAATAATTATCCAAAGTAGACAATTAACTGACATCCAGCTCTAAAATACTTGGGTATACCGGCGATATGTATGGAGCGAAATAAATTTCTTTAAATAATTTAAAATAAAAAAACCTAGATAAAATTGTTTAGTTTAACAAAAAAAAAAAAAAAAAAAATACTTTATTTAAATTTCGAATTCTAAAAGTTCCACTGTAATTTTTTTACTACATTTGTGCAAAATATATAGCCTTGCATATGGCTTAAAAATTCTGTATATTTATTATTTTCAAACAATACTATGTCCGAAAAGTTAAAAATACTTAAAATAACAATGGCTGATGAAGGATTTAGCAGGAATTTAACAGAAATTTAACAAAATTTAACTTATATTTATGATTTTAATGATATTTTCATGATATATAAGTAAATGGTTTAGTCATTTAGTTTATTACAAAAGACTGCCAATATTTGTGCCAGCTAACAAAAAATCCTTGACCTAAAATTAGATATATATATATGTATGAAAAATACTTCAAAAAGGAATTGTTTTTTAAGTTATTAAGATAAAACATTAGGATGGGTCGATATGAATGGATGCAAAAATAAAATAAAAAATCTTAGGGGATAACTGGAAAACACAGGTCTAAAATCGGAAATTCAAAATTATGTTGCAAGTAGGATTCTCTGCAAAGTTTGTGTAAAAGACCCATGAATCACTTCTCTCCAACAATTTTTTGTAAAAAAAATCTACTCAGAATTTTAAACATAGTTTTCTTACCTGAGCAGGATAAATTCGTGCAAACAAATTTAAACAGACATTTTCAAAAATTAGGTTCTTAATAAATATTACCATCAGTGTTGCCAGTTTAGCCTTTTTGAGGCTAAATTTAGCCTTTTTATTTACTCTTTAGCCTCGAAATTTTGGTTTTAGCTTCGTGGCTTTTTTCTAGCCTTTTTTTAATTTGATAATAGCCTTTTTTTAAATAAAAAAGGCTAGAAAAAACCACGAAGCTAAAACCAAAATTTCGAGGATAAGGAGAAAATAAAAAATTTATATTTGTGAGACATTTTCATTTTAATTCATTACTGTTTTTCATTTAGCTTTTCAACCTACTCAAGAATAGTGCAGTATTAAAAGAACAAATTACAATTGCCAATACCAAGTGTTTCAAAATGAAATATAGTATTTTACTTATATCTGAAAGCTATAATTTTCTAGCAAATTCGCTTTCAAGACAAAATTGTTATTACACATTATATTCATCGTTATATAATGGACAAGAGCCCCACAAACTCTTGAAGGCTTGTGATACTCGATGGCTGTCATTTGAAATAGCCGTTAAACGTATTGTGAACCAGCAATGCTTCAAAGCCAAACATTTAAGTGATTAATATACTGATTATAATTTGGTGTATTATTTTTTTTTGTTTAAACCAGTAAGCAATTCAGCGGATCCAACAAAGCTGTTTTCTGATTTGAAATTTCTTCTCCATAGTTTGTGTTCTCAAATTGTAATACAATGCAAAGAATTTGATACATTATCGTTCCCAATTGAAAATTGTTTGATGTTTTCGCCACATTTTTCATCCAAGTTTGAAGAATGAGAGATAAAATAAAAGTAAATAACAGACTTTAATGCCGAAAAACATTTGGTGGTAAAATATTGTTAAATGTTTTAATATGACCTTAATGTTCAATACGATTAAAAAAAAAATTTTAGAACTCGAAAGTCTTGCGGTGTTATTCAGATTTAAGATATTAAATTTTAACACTGCCGGAGGAATATCAGACAAAATCATATATTAAGTATTATAGTAGTATCGTCTATTATACCAAATTTATAAACATTTATCATTAAAATTACCTTTTTTCAAGATAAAATGTAAAAATAATATTCTAAAATAGCTTTAAAGTAGGCTAAGTTAGGTTATAAAGGCAGCCGGTATTACCAGCTCACTTGGATCCATGAGTTAGTTCCTTTGTGATACTCTAACGATCATGCTCAGGTTCACAAGATGTTATTCATATGTCGGAATGGGGTTCAAAAACCTAACGCACGAGGAATAAAGACTATAGAGCCTACAGATTACATCACTCGCGAAGAATTGGACGTGTAACTTAATAAAAAATAAGATTTTTAATAAAAAATAACTTTTTTAGTAAAAAATTACGTTTTTAGTAAAAAAATCCATTTTCTAGTAAAAAAAATCCATTTTCTAGTAAAAAAATCCATTTTTTAGTAAAAACTAAATTTTTTAGTAAAAAATCCTTTTTTTTTGTACAAAATCCTTTTTTTAGTAAAAAATCAATTTTTTAGTAAAAAATCCATTTTTTAGTAAAAAATCCATTTTTTAGTAAAAAATTAATTTTTAGTAAAAATAATTTTTTGTAAAAATAAATTTTTGTAAAAAAAAAATTTTGTGAAAAATAAATTTTTTAGAAAAATATTTTTTTTTATTGAAATAAAAGACTATGAACCTAACATTTACAATTCTACTAACACGGATATTGCAGCAAATTGTTCAATGTTAGGTTAATACAAGTTTACTTAAGCGCAAATATTAAATATTAGCACATGCAACTGACCAATCAGCAATAAGCAAAAGTGAAACATATATAATAATACATGGTACATGAAAACATGAGAAGTGCATAGTAAGCAGTCTTTGATTTGAACAAAATAGTAGGGGATTTTTTACAAGGTGTGTGAATTGCATTCATTATTTTAAAGTATAATAATGAATTAAATATAACGTTTTATATATCAATGGAAAGGTAATGAAATGTAGTTTTTAAAACTTGTAATATTTTGGCAACTTCTTAGTAAGTTTTAGATGCTAATGAGTAAAATGTAAAATAAATATTTTTGAGAGAAATAACTATTGTAGAGTTGGGTTGTTTATGAACGAATAAGTTCAATTGAACAATTCAGTCAAGTGAACAATGTCTTCAGTCTTGTGGTTCTTTTTGTCATTTCGGTATTGCTTTTAAGTTGTTTCATCAGTATTAAAAATCCTGTCAAATTTGTTTCCTAAAGCAAATCGTTCAATCACTTTTTTAGTTTCCACTTTCAATAATTCATCATCAACCTGAAATGACGTTCAAACCTTAAATTAATATTTTATGCTTAAAAAAAATCTTAAATAACCTAAATTTTTGTAAACATGACATTTTGCAGAAAAAAAAAACTATATGACTTAGAAATGGCGTACATTTTGAATGTGTTCCATCGGTTTCAGCGATGCACTTCAAAAGTGGTGATTTTGAAACGGAAAACAATTAACGCCCCAAAACAATGTTACATACGAAATGACAAACTTATTTATTCCCCCATTTACTATTGGTGGTGGGTGTTATATTAATTGAAATTAGAAATTTTCCATTAATTCTAAAGTAAACTAGTTTGCCTCTTTAACAATACTTTTTACACATTCATTATTAAGAAAAATATCTGAGAAACGAAAAAAGAATATTATGTTTTTGATTGATTTCTAAATAAATTTCAAACACTTAAAGTCACTCAAAGATGTGTCTATGTCTCAAGAACTCACATTTTTATATTTTAGTGACGATTCTGAAAAAAATAATACGTCAAATTAAACTGATTGTGCAATTGCGACAAAGATTTTCATATGAAAACTCTTCGCTAAATCGATTTTTTATCCGTTAATAATACACTTAAAATAGTACTCGTAAAACCAAAAAAATATATTATGTATGTGAAAAATAGTAAATGCTTAGTACTTAAATTAAAAAAAAAAACAAAATTTAAGTTTTGTCTGTATAAAAATATATATGGGGCATTTAATGTCAAGTGAACCATCTTTTGAAATCGATGTCTTCCGATAGCTAGTTCTATTAGATAGTAATTCAGACACAATTTTTCAACAAGATCGGTCGAAAACTTTCTGAGTTAGAGGGGATCAGAATTTGACATTTTGGCCAAGCAGGTGTTTTTTCTCATCCATGTAACTTATTACCTATTGTTCTTAGTAAAATGTGTCCCAAATAGTTTACATAGCTAATTCTTCAATCTTTCGGAAAAAACACATTTTTTTTGCTTTTTTTTTTGCAAAATCTAAAACTGTTGACATTATTTTCAAAATGGGCCCTTTTTTAAATTTTTTATTTTTTTTTGCTCAAGAGATCGCTTAGTGGGATTCGAGTGGAATATCTATCAAAATAAATATTTTGTAACTCAAGACATACAATTTTTGAAATTTTTTTGCAAAATATAAATTTTTTTCCAAAATCGGACTCTTTTTTAATTTTTTTTTTTTTACTCAAAAGAAAGCCTTTATAATTTTATTTATTTTTATGAATTTTATGAATATATTTTAAAATTTTTTATATAAAAATAAATATAAAACTAAATTCTTAATTTATAATATTTTAGCTTTTTTTTTTGGCTTTTTTTTAAAGCAGTTTGGCTTTTTCTGGCCTTTTTTTGAAGTCAATATAGCTTCTTTTTTTGCCATCACCTGGCAACACTGATTACCATACATAAATTAAATTGTGCTATATTTAAAAAAAAAAAAAAAAAAATGATGACTTGTCTTTATTGAAAACATAATTACAAATAATAAGTCGTTATTATGGACCTACCGAGGCTAATAAACAGACAAGACAAAAATGCTTTTCTGCTAATATCATATTGTAATTTTATTTATATTTTTAAAATGCAGATAATTTCAACACTTAACTACATTTTATTTTATATAGATTTATACTTAGTAAATGTTTACATAAAAATGCACATTTAAGACAGCTTCAAACATATACAAAAAAAAATATAAATTAAAAAATTTGAGTAATACAAAAATTTTTGAAATTCATTTGTGTGTGTTATCATAAAATTTACATTAGAGACGAGACGTAATTGTGAAAAACCTAAGACTGTTGTCAAAAACCTATCTCTTGCAACAACACAATACATGCTAGTCATTATATATTGTTGTTGTATCAAACATATTATTTGTTGTATTAACAAATCGGAGTGTCTCGTCTCTGTATAAATCTATATGTAGACTAGCTTAACCAATCGTAGTAAAATAAAGAATTATGCAAGGATTTTATAAAAAACTAGCTTAACCCTTTGGGGAATTTTTTGTTAGTTTTTAATTGTATATGTGCTTTTGTCATTGAAAGTATAAAAACTATCCAGTAATTTTAAAAAACCTTAAAAGAGTAATATTTTTAGAGTAAGAATGTTTCGCTCCAGCCTACTACTTACAATGATATGAAAGTAATTTATAAAAAGTTAGAAGACTCCAGATATAACACTTTAGATATTCGAAAAAAATGATTTACTAAGTATGATCTGATACCACCCATTTTTAATACGTACAATGGTACCAAAATAACACATGCAAAGTATTGAGAATCACACTACTATAGATAAACAGATATCCATTAAAAACAATTAACCGAGTGTATGACGGTTACCCAACCTGTTTCGATTCACCTCACTTTAAGACAAACAATGGCTACTGGCAATAAAGCAATTACAACGAAGTATGAAATCTCTCAAAATATTCGATAATTAACATCTGCTTGCTCCGAACTACTTTCAGTTGTTGCTCTTCAGATAATCATATCATTAAAGAAAAAAATCTGTAGAAAATTTTAAAAATCGGTCCGTGGTTTTCTGCTATCCCCCATAAAATTCATAAAAATATAAATTTTTTAATTTAAACTGATTTTTATATTATTAGTAAAAAAATTTTAAAATACATTTTAGTATTTAATTTGCAATTAATAAAATGATATCGAAAATTTTACTATTTTTAAAAAATCTGCTCCCCAGTAAATTTTTCAGCGGGCGCATAACAACTAAAAGGGAAATTAATTATAATAGTTATGTTTATTATACTTTGTATATCGTCATCGTTTAAAGCCTACAATTTTACCTTGGATAGGATACATTTAAAAAATTTTAAATCGACGAATTTTAACTAAAAAAACATTTAAAAATTTCCACAAAAACTCGTTCAAAACCGCAAGAAACAATTTTTTTGGAAAAACTGCTATCGCCATCGTTTTTATACCCACCACCACCATAAGTGGTGAATAAGGGTATATAAGTTTGTCATTCCGTGTGTAACATTGAGAACTATTCATCTGAGATCCAACACAGTATATATATTATTGATCCATATGAAATTCTAAGTCGTTTGACTTATGTCCGTCTGTCTGTTCATCTCTGTAAAACACGCCCACGTCCAAAATAGACAAACAAAATTGGTAGACTTGCAAACAAATGTTTATTGTTGCCCTAAACAGTTCGGTATTGAAAATTAGCAAATTATAGTAGAACCAGAGTTATGAACCAAAATGTGAGACAACATAAAAAAAAAATTGACAATTTTAACATATTTTTGTGTAAATATATTGCAGATAATTCCATAAAACTTTACACACGTTATTTTTATGATAAAATGACTAAGTCTAGTGATAATTTTAAAAATCGGTCAATGATTTCTCCTAGCCCCATACAAATGTCTTCCCGAAAGATAGAGCTATGGCCTAGAAATGCCTACAGAATTGCAGTATCCATACAAAATTTAGTAGAAATAAGTTTCGGAAGTTCACTTCCGAAAATCACTTAAACAAGCATAAATATCTTATAAATATCGCTATTAAGTTAAAATTAGTTGTAAATAATCCCTATATATATTGAAATCGCTGTACCTAATCGGCAAATAATTGGTTATAGCTTCCATATAAGGACCGCTTCCTGCATTAATATGTAAAAAATATCATTTTCAAACCAAAATTTAACCATATCCTTAACTTATATTTAAAAATCATATTATAGGATTTTGTGAATAATATTCCATATTAGAGCATAGCGAAAAACAGTTCAGTATTCTGACGAAGAAATAGGATCGTTTTAAAAATTTAACATACCCGTGGTGTCCTACTTTGGGGACTCTTGGCCGCACCCCTGGTGCGCTCATGCTGTCAAAACTTAAACTCGTCAATACTTCCTCTTTGCGCGCGTCAAATGTCATTCAAATCGGACTAAGGGCTTAGAAGTTACAGATTTATTTCCCTCTTTTTTTTATACCATTGTGCGCTGCACGATTTAGCTAATTGCTTCGAGTTATGTATTTTGACAAAATATTAGGGGATATTTGTTTTGTCTAGGCTTGTTTTATGTGGAACTTCGTTTTCTATATGTGTAAAAAAAATTAAGAGCGTATATGAATTTTCCAATTTTTAATGCCGTTTTAAAAACCAAAAATTTCGAAATTTTTCTAAAAAACTATTTTTTTTGCCGAAATGCGAAAATTAAAAACATGTTAAGCATTACTTAAAGGTAATTTTATTTCGCTTTCTTCAGTTTATTCAATAAACTAAACCGTTTTTGAGTTACGCCAATTAGCACCACTAAATTCAGCGTAACCGAATTAGTTTAAGCCGCTGGGTGCCCCTCTTGACCAGTGTTGCCAGTTTAGCAATTTTGAGGCTAAATTTAGCCTTTTTATTTACTCTTTAGCCTCGAAATTTTGGTTTTAGCTTCGTGGCTTTTTTCTAGCCTTTTTTTAAATTGATAATAGCCTTTTTTTAAATAAAAAAGGCTAGAAATAACCACGAAGTTAAAACCAAAATTTCGAGGATAAGGAGAAAATAAAATGCTAAATTTATATTTGTGAGATATTTTCATTTTAATTCATTACTGTTTTTCATTTAGCTTTTCAATATACTCAAGAATTGTGCAGTATTAAAAGAACAAGTAACAATTGCCAATACCTAGTGTTTCAAAATGAAATATAGTATTTTATATCTGAAAGCTATAAATGTCTAGCAAATTCGCTTTCAAGACAAAATTGTTATTACACATTATATTCATCGTTATATAATGGGCAAGAGCCCCACAAACTCTTGAAGGCTTGTGATACTCGATAGCTGTCATTTGAAATAGCCGTTAAACGAATTGTGAATCTGTGCTTCGAGTTAAAACTAGCAATGCTTCAAAGCCAAACATTTAAGTGATTAATATACTGATTATAATTTGATGTATTATTTTTTTTTTTAAACCAGTAAGCAATTCAGCGGATCCAAGAAAGCTGTTTTCTGATTTAAAATTTCTTCTCCATAGTTTGTGTTTTCAAATTGTAATACAATGCAAATAATTTGATACATTATCGTCCCCAATTGAAAATTGTTTAATGTTTTTGCCACATTTTTCATGCAAGTTTGAAGAATGAGAGATAAAATAACGAACGGTTTAATTAGTGATGATAATACGGCAAATTAAACTAATTGAGCAATTGCGACAAAGATTTTCATATGAAAACTCTTCGCTAAATCGATTTTTTATCCGTTAATAATACACTTAAAATAGTACTCGTAAAACCAAAAAAATATATTATGTATGTGAAAAATAGTAAATGCTTAGTACTTAAATTAAAAAAAAAAAAACAAAATTTAAGTTTTGTCTGTATAAAAATATATATGGGGCATTTAATGTCAAGTGAACCATCTTTTGAAATCGATGTCTTCCGATAGTCTATTAGATAGTAATTCAGACACAATTTTTCAACAAGATCGGTCGAAAACTTTCTGAGTTAGAGGGGATCAGAATTTGACATTTTGGCCAAGCAGGTGTTTTTTCTCATCCATGTAACTTATTACCTATTGTTCTTAGCAAAATGTGTCCCAAATAGTTTACATAGCTATCTCTTCAATCTTTCGGAAAAAAACTTTTTTTTTACTTTTTTTGCAAAATCTAAAACTGTTGACATTTTTTTTCAAAATGGGCCCTTTTTTAATTTTTTTTTGCTCAAGAGAAAGCTTAGGTCCATTCCTTTAAGAGGTTTTTGATCGCTTAGTGGGATTCGAGTGGAATATCTATCAAAATAAATATTTTGTAACTCAAGACATACAATTTTTGAAATTTTTTTGCAAAATCTAAATTTTTATCCAAAATGGGCCCCTTTTTTAAAATTTTTTTTGCTCAAAAGAAAGCTTATTTCCATTGCTTTAAGAGGTTTTTGATCGCTTATGTATATTTGTATATTTATTATTAATGTTCTTTTTTGTTTGCTGCTGAAGTGTACTTTTATAATTTTATTTATTTTTATGAATTTTATGAACATATTTTCAAATTTTTTATTTAAAAATAAATATAAAACTAAATTCTTAATTTATAATATTTTAGCTTTTTTTTAAAGCAGCTTGGCTTTTTCTGGCCTTTTTTTGAAGTCAATATAGCTTTTTTTTTTTGCCAGCTTCTGGCAACACTGCTCTTGACAGAAAAAAAGTGCCAATTTCATGCACAGTGTTACTAGTCGTGACAAGTCCGATAGAAATATTGCCAACAACTTTTCAAGTAGTATTGTGAAATTTATTGAAAAACAGAAGATATTTTTGGAAAAATAGATATTCGCAAAAAACAAAATAAGGCAAGGTAAAACTGAAAAATTAAAATTAAAATATTATAACTTTAAAATATAACTTAGTGAAATGAATTTCTTTTTCCTTCCAGTTGCTTTGTAACATTGTTTTATTTATTGAAAAATGTCCATATTTGAACACGCTATTAACTGTACTAAATTATCCTAACCATAGGTGGTAACAAATTTAATTTGCTTAAAGCCTATGCACAGTGGTACAAATGCTCAATCTAGCAGGAAAAAGTCATTTTTTTAAATGTTTCAAAAGCAAATTTTTTGTATGGTAATATGTTGACAAGTGTCCATAGTACGTAACGGCATATTTTTTTCTTTAAATAGCTACACTAGCATTGCTACATTGCTTCAAAAACAAGTAATTGCTTCTTTGTTAAAAAATTAATATCTCAAGTGACATTTAACAGACCAAGTGAAATTGTCGTCAAAAAATAATAACAATTAAAAAAAAAATTGGTGGTGTAATTAATATAACAAAGGTAAGAGTAAAAATTAATGTTTAAATTTTTCATAAAATATGTTTTGTTTAGAAAAAAAATGTTGTTATGTACATTTTTGCAAATATGCAAATTGGCATAGAATAATCGAATAGAGCATTAAAAAAGTATGAAAAACCATGGTATTATTTTTTCGCGGTTGTTAAAAAGTTCACGCACCAAACGCAATAAAGTTTTTCATTCAATATTTTCAATTATTTTGAAATAGAATACATTTTATTCCTTCGTTAAGTTGTTTTTATAATTAATAATAACTGCGGACATATTTCAAAAGATAATTTTAAATAAGGGAAGTATCCCTCAAATTATTTATATAATTTTTTAAAGAAATTTATATTAAAAAATAAAATAATAAGATAACAGGGGGAAGGTTTTCTAACTGTAACACGTACCCCTGTTTTAACTTTAGAAACTTTTCAATTGGATCAAATCTGTAACTCACAGTTTGTTTCACTTTGCAAAAATTGTATGTGGATTCGGAATTAAATAATATAGCTATAAAAGAACAACAATAGTGATGCGGGACATACGTCCATTATGTAAATCGCCAAGCACTTTAAATTTAAAACTTGTTTCTTTAAAATAAAAAAAATAAAAATTTGGTTTATTTTAGAAATTGGTGTTGGTGCGCGATGTTTTTGATTCCAGATGACCTAAAAAAATGATTTTCATTACTTTTACAACATTGGCCATCTCGTAGTGGTATGTCAAAAATGTCGTCAAATTGGTTATATCTCTAATGTACATTAGGGATATAACTATTGACATTTTTTGCAAATATGCAAATTGGCATAGCATAGTCGAATAGAGCATTAAACAAGTAAGAAAGTATGGTCGGTCAAGCCCGACCATATAATACCCTACACTAAGTAAATGAGCAAAAACATTTTTCTTTCAAAATTTCAATAATTTATATGCCTGAACGATTTTCGAAAGTTAAGTGGTGTGATTAATGTCTGTATGAAAGTTATTTATGTTGCATTTTATGTGTATACCAAAATTTTTAAGAGATTTATGCTCGTTAAAGTGATTATCGGAAGCAGGCCTTATATGGGAGCTTTGACCAATTATGGACCGATCACCATGAAATTAAGTGGTGTGATTAATGTATGTATGAAAGTTGTTTATGTTGCATTTTATGTGTATACCAACATTTTTACGAGATTTATGCTCGTTAAAGTGATTATCGGAAGCAGATCTTATATGGGAGCTATGACTAATTATGGACCGATCATAATAAAATTTGGTGACATGAATTTCGTATATATAAAACTTATTTGGAGAAAAACTTGTGTAGATACCTATATAAATTAAACATTTATGACCGATAAAGTCCAATTTCGGGAGGACATTTGTATGGGGGCTAGGTGAAATAATGAACCGATTTCAGCCAGTTTCAATAGGCTTGGTCCTTGGGCAGAAAAAATGATATGTATCAAATTTTATCGAAATATCTTCAAGATTGCGACCTGTACTCTGCGCACAAGCTTTACATGGGCAATCACCCAGCCAGCCAGACGGACGGACGGACATCGTTTAATCGACTCAGAAAGTGATTCTGAGTCGATCGGTATACTTTAATGTGGGTGTTAGACTAATATTTTTGGGCGTTACAACATCTGCACAAATCCAATATACCCTCCTCACTATGGTGGTGTATATAAAAATACACATTTATGCACAAAAAAATTTTTTTTTAGACCCTACACCACCATAGTGGGGAGGGTATAATGGATTTGTGCAGATGTTTGTAACGCCCAAAAATATTAGTCTAACACCCACCTTAAAGTACACCGATCGACTTAGAATCACATTCTGAGTAGATTAAACGATGTCCGGCCGTCCGGCCGTCCGTCCGTCTGGCTGGCTGGTTGTCCATGTAAACCTTGTGCGCAGAGTACAGGTCGTAATTTTGAAGATGTTTCGATAAAATTTAGTGCATATAATTTTTTCTGCCCAAGGACCAAGCTTATTGAATTTGGCTGAAATCGGTCCATTATTTCACCTAGCCCCCATACAAATGTCCTCTCGAAATTGCACTTTATCGGTCATAAATGTTTAATTTATATAGATATCTACACAAGTTTTTCTCCAAATAAGTTTTATTTATACGAAATTCATGTCACCAAATTTTATTACGATCGGTTCATAATAAGTCATAGCTCCCATAAAAGGTCTGCTTCCGATAATCACTTTAACGAGCATAAATCTCCTTAAAATGTTGTTATACACATAAAATGCAACATAAATAACTTTCATATAGACATAAATCACATAACCAGATTTCATGGTGATCGGTCCATAATTTTTCATAGCTCCCATATAAGGCCCACTTCCGAAAATCACTCACGAATATAAATTATTGAAATTTTGAAAGAAAAATGTTTTTGCTCATTTACTTAGTGTAGGGTATTATATGGTCGGGCTTGACCGACCATACATTCTTACTTGTTTTTTGTTATAAATGCTGAATTACGTATTAACTCTCGCGCAGTCTACAAAGCTGTCAGACAACTAAGTAGCAAAAAACTACATTTCCTACCCAACATTAAGGACGTAAATGGAAGAACGCTTACCACAACAGTTGAAGAGCTTCAAAGGTGGAAAGAGTTCTTTGAATCTCCAGCATCGTCATACAACAATCTTGTACAGGAAGAATCATTGTTAAGTCGAAACCCGAACAGAGTTATAACAACAACAGGACCAAAAGAGGCGGAAATCAGAGACGCAATTGAAAAGTTGAAGAACAGTAAAGCATCAGGCCTGTACAATCCTCCATCAGAGCTGTTAAAATACATCACAGAACTGGTTCACAATATATTGCCTTTAATATATGAAGCTTGGACTTCGCGCAACAATCTACAGTCTTGGAAAGAGAGCGTCATCGTTACCATTCCAATGAAAGGTGATCTTAGTGAATGAGAAAATAACACTCCTAAACTCTATCCAGAAAATAATTGACTTTATTCTTCTGGATCGGATATCACCTGTTGTTGAAGCTTGCCTCTAGTACTGGATATTGAAGTGATGAAGACAAACACCGAAGCATCGGATGGCATCCAATATAATCTTAATCAACGCCTACTGACGACTATGCTGACGACCTATATTTAATGTCGCATGCACTTGTTGGCATAGAGGATAAGACGAGCAAATTATATGAAAATGGCATCAAAGTAGGGTTAAGGATCAACTTACGTAGGACAAAATGTATGCGAATTTCGACCAATTACAACTCTCCAGTAACTGTTAATGGTGATACCTTTGAGAATGTTTAGTTATCTAGGTAGTGTGCGGATGCAGATGTTAAAAGCCGAATCAATAAAGTTCGCCATACATACGTTTGTCTTTGCAGCGTTTGGTAGTCTTCCCATATATCAAAAATACACAAAATCCGAATATTTAATACAAACGTAAAATCGGTCTTGCTATACGAAAGTGAAACCTGGAAGGTTACAAACTCAATCTCCAAGAGACTACAAGAATTTGTGAACAACATTTTAAGGCGGATCCTAAAAATATTCCGGCCGAAGCGTATAAGTAACAAAGATCTGCACCAAAGGCGCAACTCAATGCCAATTGAAATAGAAATACGACGAAGAAAATGCCAGTGTACTGGTGACACCCTATGAAAGGAAAACACGGATATATCTAAATCATCTTTACACTGGAATCCCCAGGGACATAGGAATCGTGGTCCTCGAAGAATATCCTGGTGAAGATCGGTGGAAGAAGAGTTTAGAAGCAAGGGGTTCTCGTGGGCTCAACTCAGACATCTTTCCCAAGATAAGATAAGATTTATAAGTTTTCTTCTAACACTATAGAATTATTTACGTTCCATAATTATTACCAAATATTGTTGCTAAAAGCTCGAATAGATTTGGCGTGTTTACTTTTTTTTTTTTAAAAAAAAAGAGAAGTAACACTCAGGCAATTAATATGCCTATATATAATTGTGTTACTTTCTTTCGAAAGGGGATGGAATTGTAGAAGGAAATGTGGTGAAAGGAGGAGAAAAGCTTTGATTGACAACTCTGCAATTGAGCTTTATGTTTGTTATTAGTGCAGGTTGCAGCGCCTCTGCTGGTGAGATGGCGCATTATTCAAGCCAACCAACCTTTATTTATTTTACTTCGGTGGCGTTTTAATGTTATACCTCCGAAGGAGGGCGCTGTGATAAATATAAGTTATTACTAAACTAATATCTATTATAAACTGATGATGTTGATTGGCAGCGGCTGGGAATCGAACCCAGGTCGCAAATACCGTACCATGCTTAATGATCAAACGCGCTAACCAATTAAGCCACAGCACTTGTACAATAAGTGCGTTAATTAAATTATAAAAAAAAATTCTCATCTCCCATTAGTTTATGCGTTATTTTGTAATCAGACTAGTAATTAAGAAGATCCAGATTTATTACCACGTTTTTTTATCGACCCCACATTCTCGAACAATTTATTTGTTACTTCAATTATTATTGTAAATAATATGAGTTTTAACGTATTTTTTGTTTGTATCCCTTTGAATAGTTTCTTTATAAAATTAAAACAAATTTGCATAATTTCTAGAAGTTTAAATTAATTTCAAATAACTTTACATTTAAAAATTTGAACTATTTGATTTTAACATTTTATCATGATAAAATAATAAAATAATGTATTGTTACTAAGGTATTTAATAAATTATTCAAAATACAATTAAATTAATGTAAATTCATTTCTACAAACAATTAATTTTTTTTTTTGCAAAATGTATAAATTATGCAATTAATTACAATTTTTTTTTTCCAATTTAATGCCTTTTGTTTTATTTTTTTTTGTTTTGCATAATAAATGAGATTTAGCGTGAGGCATCTTTTATCAAGAACGAAGAAAAGAGATGACCTAGTTAATTGAAATTCAATTAAGTAGATATACGTTTTTTATTTTTCATTTTTAATACCTTATTTTATTGTGCGTTGCATATTTTATTTTACAATTTTATCTAAAGTATTTTAATGTAAATTAAGAGAAAGGGACATTTTCTAAATGTTGGTCAAAGACGACATATAAGTAATTGCATAAAATAATATTTTTTTTTTTTTTTTCAATATTACAATATTGTAATATAATTCAGCTAAGCTAAAATGTATTAAAAATATAATATAAGTAGATGAAATTTTATGCTTTTAAATTTACCACCTATAATTTATAAATTTTTGTTTGAAAATTATAAGGAGTGGTCGTAGAGCATTGAAATTTGGCACCGAGCATTATATGGACTAAATTAAGAAACAAATAGATTTTTATCAAAATCTTCCGCACCCACTGCCCATACAATCCAAATCGATTTTTTCGCCTAAAATTTGTCCTATCCAAGCAGAAGTTTAGAAATTTAGTACATACAATTTCTGAAACAAAAAAAAAAAAAAAAACGCATGCCGAGTTTCAATAAAATCGGTCACACCCACCGCCCATAAAACCTATACGAATATATTCTATAAATACCTGACCTAAAAGCAAAAATTCTATAACATCCTATTTTTTTTTTTTATTTATGGAGAAATGCTAAATATATTTTTCAAACATATTAAAGGTAAATGGTGCTATCAAGAAAATTATACATATATAAACCACAGAATTGCGAGAAAATACACTTATCCCTCGATTTACACGATTTCAATTTTACACGATTTTTTTTTGGTTTTCGTTTACATCGAGGGATGTGGAAATTACCTTAATTTTTTTCAAAAATATTTTAGAAAAAATATATTTTTTTTAGTAAATATATCCTGCACAATTCTCAAAAATAATTATCTATAAAAAAAATTAAAACATAATAGGAAAAAGTGTAGCAGCTGGAACAAAATGAGCCTGAGTACAACTTCATACGTTCGGGACATTACAGTTGAAAATATGGAAAAGCCACTAATGATCTGGATACAAAATCAAACTCAAAAGCGAAACCCAATTATACCATTGCCCCTTTTTTGTGCTCTTCAATTCTCTTTTAATAAGAGCCCAATATTTCTCTATTGACCTTAGCTCCGGGCAGTTTGGAGGATTTGCCTCTTTTGGTACAAATACCATATTATCGTTTTTGTACCACTCAAGGGCTTGTTTACCATAGTGACAGGATGCCAAGTCATGCCAAAAATAAGTGGACACATTATGAAGTCTTATGAATGGAAGCAGCCTTTTTTGTAAACATTCCTTGATGTAAATTTCGGTATTTATAGAGCCCGTTGTAACAAATGATTGGCTTCCTTTGCCGCAACTGTATACTGCTTGCCATACCAAGAATTTTTTGGTGCTCTGGTTTTGGCCTCTAAATTTTTAGCAGAGTTCCTGCCAGGAACTTTTTGAGCCTTGTATATTTTTAAACCGGCATTAGCTTTAACTTTTCGTACCAAATAGTCCGAACACTGAGCTAACCGGACTGCTTTTCTAACGAATGTGTTGGGGGCTATTTTGAAAGTGCTTTCTATTTTTTTGGCTTTAGAAACATCACCTGAACCAGGTTTTCTATCAACAACAAGTTCTCCCGGCACTGTTTAATAACATTGGAAACAGTTTGACCAAGTTGGGTTTTGTTGAAAATATTTAATAATTTTAGTACGCACTTTTTTCTGGTCACTCATTTTAATCAGATTAATAACAAATGAATATAATTGACACTAAACATAATAACTGACATGTTTTACAAAGGTAACCTGATCAAAAAAATAAAAAAAAAATAAAATAATGCTTGGGATAAAAGTTTTAATGAAAAACGTTTGTTAAGGATTTTACGATCTCACTCCTTACAAATAAAGCTATTAGCTAGCTACTTAATGATCAGCTACCATCTATATCATCAACTGTGTTTAAAGAATATCCCGAACAATTTGCAGAAATTATTTCTGCCAATTCATACACTCCTTATAAAGTCTTCAATACAGACGCACAATGTCCAAATGCTCAATCGGTACGGTACGGTATATCTTTTTTATACCCTTCACCTTCGTGAGAAGGGTATATATAAATTTGTCATTCCGTTTGTAATTTCCACAATATAATTTTCCGACCCTATAAAGTATATATATTCTGGATCCTTATAGATAGCGGAGTCGATTTAGCCATGTCCGTCTGTCTGTCTGTCTGTCTGTCTGTCTGTCTGTCTGTCTGTCTGTCTGTCTGTCTGTCTGTCTGTCTGTCTGTCTGTCTGTCTGTCTGTCTGTCTGTCTGTCTGTCTGTCTGTCTGTCTGTCTGTCTGTCTGTCTGTCTGTCTGTCTGTCTGTCTGTCTGTCTGTCTGTCTGTCTGTCTGTCTGTCTGTCTGTCTGTCTGTCTGTCTGTCTGTCTGTCTGTCTGTCTGTCTGTCTGTCTGTCTGTCTGTCTGTCTGTCTGTCTGTCTGTCTGTCTGTCTGTCTGTCTGTCTGTCTGTCTGTCTGTCTGTCTGTCTGTCTGTCTGTCTGTCTGTCTGTCTGTCTGTCTGTCTGTCTGTCTGTCTGTCTGTCTGTCTGTCTGTCTGTCTGTCTGTCTGTCTGTCTGTCTGTCTGTCTGTCTGTCTGTCTGTCTGTCTGTCTGTCTGTCTGTCTGTCTGTCTGTCTGTCTGTCTGTCTGTCTGTCTGTCTGTCTGTCTGTCTGTCTGTCTGTCTGTCTGTCTGTCTGTCTGTCTGTCTGTCTGTCTGTCTGTCTGTCTGTCTGTCTGTCTGTCTGTCTGTTGAAATCAATTTTCTGAAGACCCCAGATATCTTCGGGATCCAAATCTTGAATAATTCTGTCAGACATGCTTTCGAGAAGTTTGCTATTTAAAATCAGCAAAATCGGTCCACAAATGGCTGAGATATAAGGAAAAAACCAGGACAACCTCGATTTTTTACCTATTTTTTTACCTATATCTGGATTACTAAGTCATTAATATAGACAATATGGATATCTAATGATAGATATTTCAAAGACCTTTGCAACGACGTATATAAGACCATAGTAAGTTGGACCTACAATGGGTCAAAATCGGGAAAAAAATTTTAACCCGAATTTTTTTTTTCACCAAAAGTTTTTTTGCTAAATATTAAAAAAAAAAATGTTTAAAATTTAAAAAAAAAAGTTTTTTAAATTTAAAAAAATAAAAAAAAATTTAAAAAAAAAAAATCGAAAAAAAAAATTTTTCAAAAAATTAAAAAAAAGCAACTGGAAAAAAAAATTAATTTTGTTTACCTAAAAATTTTTATTTTGAAGTATAGTTTGGTGAAGGGTATATAAGATTCGGCCCAGCCGAATATATCTCTCTTACTTGTTTCTCTTTAAATAGCTACACTAGCATTGATACATTGCTTCAAAAACAAGTAATTGCTTCTTTGTTATAAAATTAATATCTCAAGTGACATTTAACAGTGCAAGTGAAATTGTCGTCAAAAAATAATAAGAACAATTAAAAAAAAAATTTGTTTATGTAATTAATATAACAAAGGTAATAGTAAAAATTACTGTTTAAATTTTTCAGAAAACATGTTTTGTTTAGAAAAAAAAAAATCAATTATGTACACGTGTATTTTAAATGTGAAATTTTTGTTCAATGTCCAAATTCTATTAGAATTTCAAATTGTAATTTAACAGAGTTAAGCTTTGGTTTTTTATGTTGTCGTCATCTACATAGATGTAGCTTTCTAATGTTTAAAAAATTAGCTGCCACTTTTAGCCTCAATGATTTGTATTTCATTTAGAGTTTAACATGTCCATTACAAGGAAGGAGCTGTATTATTGTTTTTAAGGTTGGCGTGGCATTTCGCCCACTTCAAATTTTTTAATGAAAGGTAGCCTTTAATACCCTCAACTCATACAGAAAGACGGTTTGAAAATAGCAGGAAAATCGCTTCAGCCGTTTCGCCGTCTATAGGATTCAAACAAACCCACAGAGAAAAAATGTACATACAAAAACACGCATTCCGGCACAAAAAAAAAAAAATCTCTGATTGTTTATATTGATGAAATCTATAAACGTACCAAGTTTCATGTCGGTACGGCTTTTCAAAAGCGAGTTATGACTTTTTTCCGGCTAGATTGAGCATTTAGACCACTGTGAGACGAATCGGAAAAATTTTGGAAAATAATGCCACAGCGGACTTTTCTATCAAAAGCTAATACAATTTTTAAATTTAAACAACGTTTTAAAATCAAAGTTTTTATAAAAATTTTGTTTTAAAATATTGTTTAAATTTAATTTTTTTATGAATATGGGGGAATGTATTTACTTTACTTTAAAATAAATGAATTTTCTAAACAAAATTTTAAATTTATTCGTATTTGGGTCTTTTTTCGATTTACACGATTTCTCATACAAACATTTTTCATTTCGATTTACATGATTTTTTCAGGAACGCATCTATCATGTAAATCGAGGGATAGGTGTTTAAGTAAATTTTTGCTTAATACCCTTGCATTGACTTTACTTAAATTTTTTAAAAATAAAATAACATTATTCTTAAAACTGTAAGTGCACATTTCATCTATTAACATTACTTTACAAAACTGCATCATTTGATTTTTGAAATTGAGTGGTCCCTCTGTACGTCATACCAAAAAGTGTTATAATATCCATGATCACATCGTCATACTGTCCCTGCCTAGTTAGCATAGTTGCCAAATCGTCAAAATCTTCAAACCATAAACACAATCTATTTTTCTTAAACAACATACTTTTTGGGTGGTATTTTTATGGAACTATTTGTTTAGTTTACATTAAAATCTTAAAGTACAAAGAAATTGTCATTAATGTCACTATCGATTAAATTTGTATTTAACAACTGTCTGCTAAAGTTCGACACAATAAAACACTTTAAACATTATTTAAAAGATTATATCTGCTTAAAATCAGTACTATTGATGTTAAATTTAAAGACTTGCCGACACAATCCGCACCAAAAAATATCAATTAAATTCTTGTCGAGTTTCTTCTATAAATGTAATCGATATTGCTAGCAAATATTGTATTTTCACTTAAATCATTAAATAATTACTTAAAAACATTCAGTTATCATCAGAAATTGTGTAACGATTTAGCAGTTATTTAGTAAATTTAAAACACCACAGTGTTTGTTAAGTGTTTGTGCTAATTCTTGTAACACGCAAACATATTAAAGGCCATTATTACAACTTGCCTTTATGTTCGAAATAGTAAAAGTTCACTTTAAGCAATATAAAAAGGTACCCTTAAAGTTAACTTTTACTATTACGAATATAAAGGCAAGTTATAATAATGGCCCTAAGTAGTATAACAAACACCTCTAAGTACACCGATAGACTCTGAGTCAATTCCTGAGTTGATTAAGCGATGTCCGTCTGGCTGGCTGTCCATGTAAACCTTTTGCTTAAAGTACAGATCGTAATTTAGAAGATATTTCGATCAAATTTGGCACATGCACTGTATTTCTAAGGCCTAAGGACCAAAGTCTTTTGAAACTAGTTGAAATTGGTTCATTATTTCACCTAGCGTTCATACAAATGTGCTCCCAAAATATTACTTTATCGGTCATAAATGTTATTATAGATTGGTATCTACACTAATAAATTTTATGGAAGCCGAACTGGCACTATTAAATATTGTGACGATGGGTCCATAATTAGTCATTGCTCCCATATAAGGCCTACTTCCGAAAAGCATAAATCACTTAAAAATATTAGTATCCAAATTTAATACAACACAACTATGTTTCGTATATCATAGTACCCATACAAATTTTAAAAGAAAACTGTTTATAATCATCTACTCGGTGTTGGGTATTATATGGTAGGGCTTGACCGACTATACTTTCTTACTTGTTTATATATTATAAAGGGAACATTGTTACGATGATTTGTCTGCTTGTTTCAACAGAAAATTTCCAGTTAACTTTATACTAAAAGTGTGTGAAAATTTTGTTATTTTTCAGAAATCTAACTTAAGTACAATACAAGCATTAGTTTGTTGTTAATGTTCCCTACTTTACAACTTTTATCAGAAAACAACTCTTGTTTAATGCTGCAAATAAATACTCTTTAACTGAAAATACGATTTTTAATTATCTGCATCATTTTTACACAGAATTATAAAAATAAGCTTACAACTGCGGTGCTAAACAATATTCAACACAATGCACTATAGGAAATTTCACTGATTTTTGTGTGATAAATTACAGCCAAACAACATCACGGCTTAAAATAAATTTTTTCTTTTCTACCTTTTAAAGACTCCAATACAATTTTTTGTAAATTTAGTTTGTTTAGATTTTTGGAAAAATTTTAATTGAAACCGTTAATAGAAACCGCTTTAAAACAATCATCAGTTGAATTCCAAATGTCTTTAATGACATTTCAGATTCATATTTTATAAACATTTTCGTGATAATGTTTAAAACTTTCAGAACAATGACTCCTAATAACACATGAAAAAGTGTGTATGTCGAATTTAACAGGAATTTAACGGGTTAGAAATTATTGTTTTTTTTACAAAACAGCAAATATATGCAGCTGAAGTAAATTAGTTGCAAAAGATAATTGATCGGTCTTGAGAACTGTTTAGCAAATGCCAATTCATAACTTCATTAATTCATCTTAAGGTCACTTTAATTTTTCCGATATATTTAATCTAACAGACAAATTCACAAACATCTCTCTATAAATTAGTAAAGTATTCACGTTCGATATTATTTTCCAGTTTTTAATTTTTAAAAACTATTAACTATTTTAAAAACTTTTATCTGAATTTGACCTATAATTTACCGCACAGAATCACTTTTTGTTTGCTAACTTATTTAGAAACCGATAAAGTAACAGAAAAGCAATGTTATTGAAAAATGTTAGCAAATTAATTTAGTTTGTTATGTTTTTGTTAAAGCAAACAAGTATGCATTTAGCAAGAACTTTAGTTTTAAATTTTGGCCAAAAATGTGGTAAAATTTCATATAGTGCAATGCAATGGTGCAAACACATTTACATATACTTAAGTAATAATAATATAGAATTAAAACAAACATTAGGAAGATCCCATTTATACGTATCCAAAACAAGTTGTCGATGTTTCCATTTAAAATTATAGTTTACAATCTATTAAAACCGGATGGGTAGAAAAGTATCCACAAATGGAACTGTTTAGAGAAATTCTAATTAGTACCAGGTGAAAGGTATCAAAAATCCGTTTTCTGGGATAGATAAAGGAAGAATAGAGCTATTCAAGAATAAATTGGTTGTCATACAGGGTCACATATATATGAGGAATCAGCGTGTCAAAAGTCGGCAAATTCATAAATTCAATAAATGTCTCTGGAAAACTGGGGATTTTAGAACCCATTAGAATAATACCTAGATGTCACAGATTCATGTGTAACAGATAATTTTATCAATATAAATACTTTAAATACTGTATGAAATTTAGTCAAAATCGGACAACGGCATCTGGGGTATGGCGCTAATGGGTTAATATTAAATATGGGGGATTTCATGTCAAACTTTTAAAACCGATGTCTTCCGATCAGTATGAAATTTGCACCAATGTTAGTCCTATTGCATAATAATTCAGACACAATTTTTCAACAAGACCGGTAAGAACTCTCTGAGTTAGATGGGGTAAAAATTTGAAATTTTAGACAAGCAGGTGTTTTTCTCATCCGTGTAACTTATTACCTATTGTTCTTAGCAAAATGTGTCCCAAATTGTTAAGACAGCTATTTCTTCAATCTTTCGAAAAAAATAAATAAATAAAAAAGGTTTGACATTTTTTTTTTGCAAAATCATCAACACTTTTTTATTTTTTATTCAAAATGGGCCCTTTATTTTCTCAAAAGAAAGCTTAAGTCTTTTCCTTGAAGAGCTTTCTGGCCGCTTAGATGTATGCGGGTTGGATAATTATAAAAATAAATGTTTTTTAACTCAAGAAATAAAATTTTTGAAATTTTTTTGCAAAATCAAAAATGTTGTTGACTTTTTTTTCAAAATGGACCCTTTTAAATTTTTTTGCTCAAAAGAAAGCCTTGAATAGCTTTATTGTCGCTAAGTGGTATGCTAGTGGGATAAGACATTTAAGACCTTAGGACTTTTCCTTTAAGAGATTTTTTGTCACTGAGTGGGATGCGAGTGGAATATCTATCAAAATAAATGTTTTGTAACTCAAGACATAAAATTTCTGATTTTTTTTTTGCAAAATCTAAAACATTTTTTTTTTTTTAAATAGACCTTTTTTTACCTTTTTTGCTCGAAACAAGCTCTATTCTTTTAAGAGCTTTTTGGTGATTTAGTGGGTTGGATATATATTAGTGATGCGAGTTGTATATATATCAAATTAAGTGTTTTGTAACTCAAGATATACAATTTTTATTATTTTTTTTCTTTTTTGCTCAAAAGAAATTTTAGGTCGATTCTTTTAAGAGCTTTTTTGTCTCTTAGTGGGATGCAAGTGGGAATAGAACAGACTTAAGCTTTATTTTGAACAAAAAAAAAAAATAGTAAAAAAAGGGTCCATTATGAAAAAAAAGTCAAACAATTTTTTGATTTTGCAAAAAAAAAAAAACTTAAAAAATTTTATGTTTTGAGTTAAAATACATTTATTTTGATAGATATGCAACTCGCATCATACTCGCCGAACAAAAAGCTCTTCAAGTACCTAAGCTTTCTTTTGCGAAAAAAATTTACAATTTTGGAAAAAAAGTCTACAAAAGTTTTTAATTTGGAAAAAAAATTCAAATTTTTTTTTGCAGAAAATTTGAAAAAAAAAAACAGAAAAGAAAAACTGTTTTCTAAAACGTTTCAGCTTAGGAATAATCATCACTAGACTCTACGTATTTTGGAAAACATAATAAAAGAAACCAAAGTAGATTTTGAGGGAATACAAGAAACAATTTATTTTGTTGATTTAATAACTAAAAATCTTCCATCTCTCACACTTTTATGTACGTTAATTATTTGCCTAACGACTAATAACAGAAAATGTATAAATAGTATCTTAAAAAAACTAAATTTTTGATTGAGACCCTCGACGACACATTTGTTGGGCTATTCTAATGCACATAGACGCAAGGTTAATATCATATTAGAACAGTTCCACTCAAGTAATAAAATATTTACTCTCACACGCACATTTGTTGTCTACTAATACTGTTGAGCTTTGTGTTGTATATTCAGTTGACACTAGGGAAAACTAGAAACGAATTGATGCGCTACAAATTTAAAATTAAGGAAGAATACAAAGGAAATAGCACAGATGTAGCATATTTGATTTCAATGAAGTTAGATCCTTTTGGTTGTCAAAAAATATGAGTTCTTTCTACCCCTGGATTCTTACTTTTTTTTACCATAAATTATTCTGAAATATAATACTATTTTTATATAGTTTTTTTAGAAAACTGTTAGCAGTTAAATTTTTTATTAATTTACAAAAATAGAACTATTTTTGTTGGGGAAACATTATTGAACTTTTTTATAAAAAAAATACTTGTCTCAGAATAATTGTTATTGCGTTGTTTACTAATCATTTCACACTTAAATATATTAAAATATAATAAACACTAAATTGGTAGAAATTTGTCAAAGTTGAATGCACTTTTACATTAAATAGTTTAAAGAGAACACATTATATAGTTTAAAGAGAACACATAGTTTCAGAGTCAAAGGAATTCAACCGAAGCTTTACAAACCATACTCGTTGTGAATTAAATCGCGAGTTTTTCAAAATTAGTAATAGAAATATCAAAATGGCTCTTAGGATATATGTTTGCCAAATTTTAACAATGTATGAAGATACACCCACGGTCATTCATGGAATGAATGATATACATTTTTAATGAAATAATTCACAATCCGGAAGCAGTTTGGGATTAGCTTAGAAAAAATTTGTTGTATTGTATAAAAAGAAGTCACACACAATTATGTTTACTCCAAATAATAGGAATGACTTTTAAATTAATTACAATTAACACAATACATCCTAATAAAAATAAAGAATAAACTGTTTTTCATTGATGGATTCGTCGTATTACAATATATCAAATTGACAAGATGTTACTCTATCATTATGAATATAAAATGTGATGAGTAATTTTGCAACATTTTTGTACATGACTAATATTAATAATAAAATATTTACTAATAGCTAATTCATAATGGGATAGCAAGTATGAATAAAAGACCTGCTCTTAAAAATATTTATTTGTCTTTAAGAATAAATCCAATTATATAAGTATCTTGCATATATACATTAAAGTGGCCCCAAAAAAAGAAACAGATATTACCAACTACAATAGCAGTTAAATTCATTCTAGATACCATTTCTCAAAATGTTTGACTTGACTTCAATATTGGGTAGAAAGATCCAATGAAAAAATGTAATTTTTATATATTTTTTTTTTTTTTTTGATTTGTTTCATATTTTTCGCAGAGGAAATTATGACATGATAATCGTTCAAACTATATGTGGTAATTATATATGTAATATTAAGGAAAATTCGATAGAATATGACAGTAAGACGTCCAACATCATTTAGTAGTTCTTATATAATTTTTGTAAATAAATAAAATCCGACTTTTAATAGAAAATAATTATGATTACATAGCTCTAATGGGTTTATTATAACATATTTTCTAAATATTCCCAAGATGTCCATTACTTTAGTCCAAAAAAAAAATAATAATAGTAATCCCACACTATACATTATATATAGCAGCCTACCAACGCATTGGTAGAATACAAGGTGAGATACATGGGGTCAAAGTTGACCAACTTGTGTTAGGATAACTTTGTAACGCTTGTGATTTGTACACATATCGAAATATTTCAATTAATAAAACTTTGTTGTAAAGCTTTTAACACTAAAGATATTGAAGTTTATTTCCCTATGTTACATCTTATAGTTTAAAAGATATTTATGTTAAAATTTTGACATTATTTTTTTAACATGACTTTCACACCCTGCATTGTATTTGGTAGTAACAAATTTAATTTTCTTAAAGCCTTACCTTCCTTTACGATTCGTTCATACATTCTTTTGCAATCAGACCACCAGTTTAGATGATTCAGATTTAATACCATTTTGCGTTTGACTCCACTGTGCAGCGTATGTTACAATTATGTAGGCTTTCAACAATCATCGTAATAAATACAATGTTAGGAAAACTAAATTATAAAATCATAAAGATACATATAAAATTCACCTGCAGGCAAACCTGATGACATTTAATCATTTGCCATTTAAACCAATAAATAAATATACATATGTAGATTAGGGCGGACCTTGTGTTACACTTTTGGATTTGCGATACTCACAAACTCCTAAATTGTTCTACGTATTAAAAAACAAAATGCAAAAAATGTTTTACAAAATCAGACAACGTTTAGAGTTTACACATTTTATTTGATGTTTTGGGTTAAAAGAATTTTAACAAAATTGTTAATTGTTTTCATGTACTCATACATATATATTAACTCACATTTTGTATGTATGACTTAAAAAGTAAGGATTTACAATAGATGACGTATTATTTGAAAGCGAATTTTTTTTAATATCTTACATGTCATTTTGAAGGGAATATATCTGTCATTATTAACTATAAAATAAATAGATTTTCTGACATCGATAACTTATTAGAAGTTGATATCAAAAAAATCATCAAATTTCATCAAAATTTCCATCTATATCTATTTAAATATATAAATGTCTTTGTAAGTTAGTTAGTTAGTTTGTTTGTTTGTTTGTTTGTTTGTTTGTTTGTTTGTTTGTTTGTTTGTTTGTTTGTTTGTTTGTTTGTTTGTTTGTTTGTTTGTTTGTTTGTTTGTTTGTTTGTTTGTTTGTTTGTTTGAGCATCACGCCTAAACGGCTGAACCGATCGTAGATAGATCCTTACTTGGAAGCGTCAATAGGCTATAACTTTTTTCAATACTTGGACCAGAAAGGGGTAAACAGGGGGAAAACCGGTAAAATTGGTACCTTTAGTTCTTAAACAATAAATACTAAACGGCCGAAACGATTTTATTCAAATTTCCAACATAGACTACGACAGGGGTAGCGAAGCGCACCGGGTCAAGCTAGTTCTAAATAAATATTAAAAATGCAAAACAGTTGTGTCTATTATGGGGAAGCGTGAGGACCGATTTCAAGTTAGTAATTTTAATATAAAGAAACATTCTAAAACATTCCAAAATATTAGTCTAACATTCACCTTAAAGTATACCTATCGACTCAGAATCACTTTCTGAATCGATTAAAAGATGTCCGTCTGGCTGTCTGTCCATGTAAACCTTGTGCGCAAAGTACAGGTCGCTGTTCTTTTGATACATTTTAATTTTTAAGTAGAAATTTATAACCGGTTATGGCCAATAGGCAAGGTTGTTGAAAAGAAATAAACAATTTGGTACATAGGATGAAGCCTATTGAAACTGGCTGAAATCGGCACATTATTTCACCTAGCCTTAAACGTGCATAGGCTTAAATGTGTCGTTATATACATAAAATAGACATACAGTAATTTTAGACCGGAATATTAGAAAACGAAGCATTTCATCTATGGAAGAACTCCGAACCCACTTCAAACGAAGAGGGGGAAATCACTAAAGATTTAACTGAACATATTAAAATGCAACTAGAGGCCGTAATTAAGCTGAATGAAAAACCTACAATATATTAACATTTTGTTTTCGGATTTTAGTAATATAAAATAGAGCATTATCCATCAACTGTATACTAATTTTTGACTGCTGTTTTTAGGTACCTTTTCCTTTTTCCCATATATTTTCCAAGTTTTGTAAAATAACAAAAAATTAAACTCTAAATTTAATTTTAAGTTTATTCAAACTTATATATTTCTTTCACTAATAAAAATATTTAGCTTTATAGATGAAAATGCGTGCTGTATACTAAATTTTGACTCTGACTGTAAATGAGTCGACCCAATTTCAGTTCATATTTAATCATGGCTCGCATATATAGTCCTCTTCCGAAAATCATTCAATAAATAAATTATTGAAATTAAAAAAAATAAGACCATTCTTCTTACTTGTTTTGGTTTCAAGTTATAATGGGTTATCGATGTTAGAATATTTTATATTTAAACAAATATATATAAATGTGTAAATAAAATAACAATTTTTAATTGGAATTTTTTTAAGCATTAAATCTGGACATTTTTTGCGAAGTATTGCTACTTTGATTTTCGAATAAAACCCTGAACCCCAAAACGATATTCAATTTTGTTCAAAAATTTAATTTGTAGATGAAGTAGAAGCAACGAAAATCCAAAAAGTACAAAATAAGGGCCTCCGTAATGTAGATGTATAGTACGCCAATGCAAATAAACGTTCAGATATTTGAGCGTATGTGTGAATCTATAGCTCTTATAAATACATACTTACATAAATGTTTGTACATACGTACAAAATAATAATACGACATAACTACTAATATGGTTCAGTCATATATGTCAAATATGAGAACATTTATCTTTTTATGAGTTCATACTTAAATAAATGTAGTGTGAGATGTAATAATTGAAACAAGTTTTTGTATAATATGTTATATTGGATCACAAAATAGTTTTTATAATGTGCCAATTTCTTTTAATCCCTAAAAAATATTCTACATAGTTAAGTCCATTATTTTCAAAATTGACTCTATTAACCATGCAACTCCCAAAAATCAATTTAATGCTAATTAAGCACTTCGACCAGTCGAAATAAAGCAAACATCGGAAATTAATAAAGATATGTATAAGGAACTTCCACTAATAAGAAGTTACATTTATTGAAACAGTTATTCTATGTTACACTTTAGATTATATGGAAATATTTACATTTCTATACGTACAACAATTTCTATAGTTGTAAAATGTCCTTACATACGTTCCCATAATATGAAATAAAACCAACAAAAATGTATTTAAAATTATATTAAATTTTATATTTATTTACTGTAAAACTACCCATAATCTAGCTTTTCATTCACAGAACTATTTAAACCTTCACATAAAAGGCAAATATAAATTTTAGAAACACTTAAGTAAATGTCAGTAACTGTTAACATCTTGAGAGTTGTTTTTTTTTTTTTTTTTTTGAAAGCAGTGGACACATAATTTTGAAACATTTTTTATTTTATTTTTCGCACATTTTGTTTTCCGTTTTATTTTTATGAGATCCTAACATAGAATTAAATGTAAATAATACACAAATGTCATTATAAAGGCGTCTGTCATAAGCAGTAGTTGAAATAGTGGTAGTGTTAAAATAATGACAAAAACTAAATTCAAAACAAGTTAGAGTACTACGTTCGGCTCTGCCGAATCTTAAATACCATCCACCTAAATATAATAAGACTTATAGTAACTTTATTGGTATAAACATTGAAATATCTATATTCAGTGTTAGTTATTGGGCTTTGGGCGGATTATGTGGATTGGGACAACGCGATTTTTAATTTATGTTATAGTATTTTATAAGACTAGATTATGCATAAGATATTTATTTGCAAATGTTTCAAAATGTTATCTATTTCAGTAATTTATAATTGAAGTATCTACAGATTCTTACAATTAACAACATAAGTAGTTTGTAATTTTATAATTATAATTTTGTGCTACTTAAGTAATACTTAATTGGTTGATATTATATGATTGGCTCAACATTTTTCCTTATTCAACATAAGTGAAAAAAACGAATACAGAAAGGAGTATACAGATTATACCGTCTCACTTTTCATTTTTTTCGAAATTCCTTCATGAACATCGATTTTCTTAATTTATTCTAAAAACCAAATATTTTGGTATATAACACTTATTCCGAACTATTTTTTTTGCTTAGATAAGTTAACTTTTGGTCTAAAAAAAATTCAAATCAACATCTCAATTAGATTCAGAAATATGCCACTTTAAAACTCCGTCCTTTAAATATATTGCATTTTTAAATCGGATGCCATTTCGTCCAACAAAAGTACAATTTTAGGAAATTTGAAAAATATAAAACCAATTTCAATCACTTCTTACTTTTCTACTTTACTGGATTTACAGAATATAAAAATTTTGACTAGTTCAATTTTTATATAAGAAAAACTAAGCAAAAATTAAAAAAAAAAAACAAGTAAGAAAGTATGATCGGTCAGGCCCGACCTTATAATACCCTACACTAAGTAAATGAGCAAAAACATTTTTCTTTCAAAATTTCAAAAATTTATATTCGTGAGTGATTTTCGGAAGTGGGCCTTATATGGGAGCTATGAAAAATTGTGGACCGATCACCATGAAATTTGGTCATGTGATAAATGTCTATATGAAAGTTATTTATGTTGCATTTTATGTGTATACCAACATTTTAAGGAGATTTATGCTCGTTAAAGTGATTATCGGAAGCAGGTCTTATATGGGAGCTATGACTAATTTTGGACCGATCATAACAAAATTTGGTAACATAAATTCGGTATATATAGAATTTATTTGGAGAAAAACCTGTGTAGATACCTATATAAATTAAACATTTATGACCGATAAAGTCCAATTTCGGGAGGACATTTGTATGGGGGCTAGGTGAAATAATGGACCGATTTCAGCGAATTTCAATAGGGATAGTCCTTTGGCAGAAAAAATGATATTTAATCGACTCAGAAAGTGATTCTAAGTCGATCGGTATACTTTAAGGTGGGTGTTAGACTAATATTTTTGGGCGTTACAAACATCTGCACAAATCCATTATACCCTCCCCACTATGGTGGTGTAGGGTATAAATATATAATTCTTATTTGAAAATCTGAATTTGTAATGCTATGAATAAAACACCATTGAATAAAATGGCAATGTTGCTTTAAGAAACATTTATGAAATTTAATTAGCTTTATAATGCATGTAATTACGTTCAAGTCCGTTAAGAACTGCTTCAGTTAGAGGCAAATTACTAAAGCAAGATTTTTTAATTTTTTGGAAAAAAGGCATTTTGCCTAAAAAACGAAAAAACGATATGAGAGACCACTTCGCGTTCATCACTATTTAAGTTTTATACACCAAAATTCTTGGTTTTTAGAGTAGATTAAGAAAATCGATGTTTATGATGGACTTTCGAAAAAAAATTAAAAATTGAGACGGTCTAATACAGATATATTCAAACAAACTTCAAAAAAAGGTTTTTCTTCTGTCTGAAAATTTCACAAACTTCAAAAATAGGTTTTTCTTCTGTCTGAAATTTTCACATGGTTATATCACAGGATTTTTAGATATATTCGCGTTTAGTTAATTTCTCACATGTGGACCTTATATAGGAGCTATGTATAATTATGTACCGATAGTGGTATGATTTCTGCCTTCTGGAAACTAATTTATGTCAAATTTTTTATCGAAAACTACATTAACGCACATAAATTAATGTATTCCTAATATTTGTATACAGTGATTTTTGATAACTATTTTTGTAAGAAATTTATAATTATTGAACTGTATCTTATACGGGACCTATGGACCGATATCCATCAGTGTAAAATTTTGGTTTGATACTAAGATTTTTTAGTCATTTATGCAGATTTATATTTTTCGTAAGATCATGGGAGATATTCATATAATCTATATATATAAAAGAGTAACGTTACTGACTGACTGACTGACTGACTGACTGACTGACTGACTGACTGACTGACTGATTCATCATCGCACAGCCCAAACGACTGAAGCTAGAATCATGAAATTTTAACTGTGGGTTCCTCCCTCCCCAAAACGATCCGATAAGAAGGGATTTTTGGAAACTCGAATGTTTAGGGGGTAAAAAAGGGTAAAAACGGGTAAATTCGGTAACCTTATATCTTCAAAACTAATAAAGATACAAAAAAACTTACAATATCATGTTACTCCATTTAAAAAATAAGCTGACAGGTGTCTGGTACTTTTTCAAAATTCGGACTTTTTAGGGGAGAAAACGGGTAAAAACTGTATTTTGGTACTTTTTTGGCACCATATGTATCTTTTAAACCCATAAACATACAAACAAATTTAAAATCATATTCTTGACTTATAAAAAAATAACAAATATAAGTTTGGTACTTTTTGAAAATTCGAACCCTTAAGGGATAAAAATTGTGTTTATTTTTGGTACTTTTTTCATAAACTATATTTTTCTACAAATTGATAAAGACATATAAATATTTTATTTTAAGCTCCCACCATGATACAGAAATTTATTTGGATACAATTTTAACACCACAATGGGGATAAAAAAGGTACCAAAAAGGGGGTAAAAACGGAAAAATACATTTTATTTAACATTTTCAGCCAATTTTGATAAATTTTTAACATTGGTTCCTGGATTCATGCAAAAATTAACTAACAGTGTGCTATTTGGAACTCGACTGATAAGATGTATATTTGTCCAAATCCGAGAAAAGAGTTTGGTACTTTTTATAAAACATATTTTTCTTGAGCACATTAACACAGATTTTAATCGTTTGAGGCATGTCTTTAAGCATAAACAATTTTGGCAAAATGGAATATTTTTAAATTTCAAACTTGAGGGGTGTTCAAGGAGGAAAAGGGGATTTGGTACTTTTTTCCTAATGGTACTTTTTTTAATATTTTAAATTATTTCACTTATCGACATTAAAGTTAGCTGAAATGTATCTGAGTGAAGTTAGAGTTAGGAATAGGGGATAATATTTAGGTACCAAAAATGTTAGAACTGAACTATAGGTACTTTTTTGTTGTTGTAATGGTACTTTTTGAATTTTCTTTAATAATGGGCCTAGAGACATGAAATTAAGCATATATGGTAATAAGTGAGTGAGACTGTTAGGGGGAGACTTTATCGCAGTTTTTCTTTATTAGAGTGGTACTTATGGTACTTTTTCTTTATTCTAATGGTACTTTTTGAAATTTCTATAATAATGGACCTAGAAACATGAAATTAAGCATATATAGTAATAAGTGAGTGAGAATTCTAGAGGGAGACTTTTTGGTACTTTTTCTTTATTCGAATGGTACTTTTTAAAATTTCTTCACGAATGAACCTATAAACATGAAATAAAGGTTATATGGACCCGAATGCGTGGGAAACCACAAGTGGGGGCTTTTTGGTACTTTTTATATATTCTAATGGTACTTTTTGATTTTTTTGTAATAATGGACATAGAAATACGAAATTAGGCGTATATGGTCCTAAGTGAGCAAAAATTCAATTGGATACTTCATGGTACCTATTCTTAATGCTAATGGTACTTCTTTGAATTTTCTATAGCAATGGACTTAAAAACATGAAATTAAGCATATATGGTCCTAAGTAAGTGAGAATTCTAGGGCGGACTTTTTGGTACTTTTTCTTTATTCGGATGGTACTTTTTGTAATTTCTTCACCAATGAACCTAGAAACATGAAATAAAGATTATATGAAACCGAGTGAGTGTCAATCCACAAGTGCCTGCCTTTTGGTACTTTTTCTTTATTCTAATAGTACTTTTTTGAATTTTTGAAACCATGGACTTAGAAACTTGAAATTAAGCATATATGGTCCTGAGTGAGAATTCTAGAGGGAAACTTTTTGGTACTTTCTCTTTAATCGAATGGTACTTTTCCGAATTTCTTCAACAATGAACCTAGAATCATGAAATAAAGCCTATATGGACCCGAGTGATTGTTAATCCACAAGTGGCTGCCTTTTTGGTACTTTTTCTATATTCTAATGGTACTTTTTGATTTTTTTGTAATAATGGACATAGAAACACGAAATTAAATGTATATGGTTCTAAGTTAGTGAGAATTCAAGCGGACATTTCATGGTACTTTTTCTTTATTCAAATCGTACTTTTTTTACTTTTCTATAGCAATGGACTTAGAAACATGGAATTAAGCATATATGGACTTTAGTGGTACATTTCTTTAGCATTTTCTATAAAAATGATCATGTGTGGGCATGTGGGTCTAAGTGGTACTTTTTTATTATAATAATACGTTTCGAATGTGCTAGAAGCCACAATACAATGATTCAATAAACATGAATCTAGAGGCATGTTATCCTGAATTAGCATTAATTTACAAAGGGAGACTTAATAGTACTATTTCTTTCATCCAATTGGGGTGGCGAAGCGCACCGGGTTTAGTGCTAGTCTTCATATAATTCAGTACAGCGATGTTTTTTTTAATTTAAATGAAGCCTATGGTCAAATATGAGTCAAATATTAGTCTGGTAGTCTGCTTAGGATATTAGTAAATATTTTTTTTTGAAATCCTACTAAGTTTGTTTGTGTATTTTGTTCGTGAGTGTTTTACACAGACGAACATAGCTCAATCGACTTAGAACTTCATAAGGATGAATAACATATGGGCAATTCCATGTCATCGTACGTAACATTTGTACGCCTATAGAGTGGAATAGATTTTGCAAAAATAAGAGTAGCTGAAAAATAATTTGGTCTTTATGTTCCATTCAGAGGATACTATATTTTGAAAAAATAATAAGTTCTTTCGAAACATTGTTATCTAAAATATCGAGCGAAATAAGGGTATATCGTACGTGACATAAAACGGAAGTCATTTTGAGGTACATGTAGAAATATGCGAAAATTTGCGAATCGTGAGAGGCGTTAGGATTTCTTTTAATTTGTTACACTAAACCAAATATTTTTCCTTTACAATCCGTCATATTTAAATAAAAACAATCATTGGATGATTTTATAATAAATACAATTTAATATCGTACGTGACATACCGTATGTGACAGATTTTTCTCCTATAGTAAAACAATGTATATTCTGTAAATAAATGCATACAAAAACTAAAAAAAGTAGTATATATATATATATATATATATATATTCGGTTTCAATAAACAATTTGACAATAGCAAAAAAAAACAATCAGAGTCAAATTCATTTCGTACTACATGCTAATTGGGAGCTTAGTTTTCGCCGCAATTTTAGCCTAAAACATACCAATTAAATTAAAAAATTAAATAAAGTAAGTTTAAACTATTATTTTTGCACTTAAAATGTTGTAATAAGCTATAAATACTTTCACATAGTAACATTTTAATATTTTCTCCTATGCAAATCATCTTGAAAAAAAGTTTCAAGGGTTTTTGTTTTTTTCAGTCGTGGTAGTCATTCTCGTGGAATTGCCCATATACATATCTTAGATTAATAATATGTTGGATCTTAGATTAATATTTCTCAATGTTACACACGGAGTGACAAACTTATAAGTTTATACCCTCATTACACACTTATGGTTGTGGAGGTTATAAAAAATAAATAACAAAAGGGTATGTTTTTTTATGAAGGGTCACAAAACTTTATGTATAACAAAATAGTGTTATAAAAACCAAAAATATTGAAAAACGAATTTATTTGTTTACTTAAAAAACAATTTGGAACACAATCACAAATATTATTAGCATAACACGTAATACTTAACCCTTATCATTTCAAAATAATTAAGGAATTCACAACACCTATATTGAGTTATCTAAAGAAATTGTATATAGTTTTTTTAACTATTATATTTAACATAGCGAAATTAGTTAGCATACGTGCTAAGACCACTTTTTATGAAAACTGATTTAAATTGTTGGGCATATGACTTAAAAATGCAGAATTTTTTTTTAAATTTGTGGCTTTTATTTAGAAACATTTGTACAGTATAAATTTATTCAAAGTGTTGGTCATTGTTAGCTATAACATTTTCTGCTCGTCTTTTGAGGTTAAGAACGAATAAAGCCAATAGCGGATACTCTGTTCCAAAATGAGGGGTATCCTAGAAAGAGCGTTCTTCATCGATCGACTATAAAGCGGGTGAGGCAAAACTTCCCAACCACTTCGAAATACTTTTTAACAGGTACTCCAACATGTGGCCGAGCATTGTCATGGTGGAATATTGCTTTATCATGTCTGGCCGCATATTCTGGGCATTTTTCGGCCAATGTTCGCTTCAAGCGAATTAGTTGCGTGGTCAGATTTCAGCAGTTAATTGTAAATCCTTTTGCTACCACCTGCTCTGTACCTCTTCATACTAACTAAGATGTTTATGTTTCTCACATACGATTTAAAAAAGGTATATATGAAATTTTGATTAAAAAAAATATTATTACATCTGAAATATCTCTAAGAATATTTATAACAGCAAAAAGCAAACTCAAATTGTGTTGCCAATTAATTTGTTTTAATACATATGTATGTATAAATAAAAAAAAAAAAATCTTAAAGCTGCTCACTCACAAGACGTCTTATTTCAAGTGTGGCTGTGCGCGTTGAAATCACAGGAAATTTAAATTTTCTTGTAATTTGTTGGATGTGTTAGTAGGCTAGTGCGCGAACATTTTACAATTTTTTCTTTTTAGTTTACAACGACACATCAAAGTGTACACAGAGAAAACAGATTCGTATTCACAACCGAATTTGGCGCCAATCGAATTTTGTCGGTTGCATGTACTATCACATAATACGATTCAGACTACTGTTTATATGGTAATCACAACTGTTAATTAAACAAGTAACAGAGCTAAATTCGGCTGTGCCGAATCTTATATACCCTTCACCTAAGTATACATATTTACATACATTGCCTTTACCCATGCAAAACTCTTCATATAGCAACAACAATAAGAAAAAATCATAATATTATCTTTATTTTGTTCAGTGCACCTACAAACAAACAAATACAAAAACTGAAAAAATAAAGAAAAAGTCATACACCCATACCCATGCGCTTTTTTAGTTGTTTCGTTGAGTGGACAACGACTACTAAACTGTAAGAGCATGTAAGAATACGTGTGATTTGATTTTGCACAATTGTGCTATGCAGCGTTGTCAACTATTTTTAACCAAAACGCGCCGTCCATGCTGTCAAAACGCGCTAAAAATTACATTTACATACAAAATCACAAAAAATAATATTAAATTCAACTATTTGGTGTTTTAATTCTATAATAAATAGTAGAATTTACATTAATATATTATTTTTAAGTTAAATATTTCAGTTACATTTTTGATATTTTGAATTAAGTTTAGGGTTGCTAGAAGAAATTTTGAAAATTCCCTGAAAATTACTGATTGAATAAAATACTTGTTAAGATTTTTTGGATGTAGGGAAACATTCAGAAAATATTTCTCTACATTTTTTCATAGCTAAATTTTTTGGAAATTTAGGATAAATACCATTTTTAATTTTTTATGAAACAGATATTGAAAATAATACTTTCAAAAAAATGTCGATAATTCAGATTAATACAAATATAAGGTTTTATGTTTGTTTTTCTTATACACATGACTTTTTCACACCAACGATTGAAAATCATGATCTGAATAATAAGTTCAAGAGATTTTTCAAAAATGTCCCAAAATAAATTCGGATTTGAACCCGACATTCCGAAAATTTCAAATGCCATGTAATACAATCTTTGAGGACGAACAGAAATAGGCCAAAGAATCGTGCCCTTCACAATAAAATTATCGATTTTGTCAAAAAAAAAACATTTTATTAAATCACAGAAATGTTGACTGTTCAACATTTCTGATGATCTGAAGCAATTTTGAAAGTGACATTACATTTTAAGTTCATATTTTATATAAACTAATTAAATTAGCATTTCTTAATTTTGTTTTGAAATAACTCATCACATTATCGTCTTTTGCTTTAAAATATGGAAAGCATAACAAATTAATAACAAATGCTGAAAGTTTAATAAAAGGAATTTTATTTCATGAAATTTTATGCGGAGTTCTTCTATCCATGATTTCGTCATTCTTTATTGTTTCACTGGCATAATTTTAAATTTTTAAGATGATTTTTCAAATCAAAAACAAAATAAGGAAAAAACGCGCTGGTTTAGCGCCTTTTTCCAAAAAAAGCGTTATGAGGAAAAAATGCGACTTTTGGGTTATCAAAAAACGCTAAATCTAGCGCGAAAAGCGCTAAATTGGCAACGCTGGTGCTATGGGCTGCGCAGCATTGTTGTAGAATGTTGTTGTTGGGTGTGTGTGGTGTTTACGTATAATAGAGATGCTCATTTGAAAACTCATTATAAACAACTCTCTCTTTATATATACCCTTGCCTCTCATGGTGAAGAGCAGTGTTGCCAGTTTAGCCTTTTTATTTACTCTTTAGCCTCGAAATTTTGGTTTTAGCTTCGTGGCTTTTTTCTAGCTTTTTTTTAATTTCCAAATAGCCTTTTTTGAAATTAAAAAAGGCTAGAAACTAAAACCAAAATTTCGAGGCTAAGGAGTAAATCAAAATGCTAAATTTATATTTGTGAGACATTTTCATTTTAATTCATTACTGTTTTTCATTTAGCTTTTTAACAGACTCTAGAATCATGCGGTATTAAAAGAACAAATACCAATTGCCAATATCAAGTGCTTCAAAATTAAATAGAGTATTTTATATCTGAAAGCTATAAATGTCTAGCAAATTCACTTTCAAGACAAAATTGTTATTACACATTATTTTCATCGTTATATAATGGACAAGAGTCCCACTAACTCTCGAAGGCTTGTGATACTCGATGGCTGTCATTTGAAATAGCCGTTGAACGTATTGTGGATGTATGCTTCGAGTTAAAACCAACAATGCTACAAAGCCAAACATTTAAGTGATTAATATACTGATTATAATTTGGTGTATTATATTTTTTTTGAAACCAGTATTGCACAAAGTACAAAAAAGTAAATAAATCATTTGTAAGCAATTCAGCGGATCCGACAAATCTGTTTTCTAATTTAAAATTTCTTCTCCATAGTTTGCGTTTTCAAATTGTAATACAATGCAAAGAAGTTGACCCTTTATCGTCCCCAATTGAAAATTGTTAAATGTTTTCGCCACATTTTTCATACAAGTTTGAAGAATGAGAGATAAAATAAAGAACGGTTTAATTAGTGAAGATTCTGAAAAAATAATACGGAAAATTAAAATAATTGAGCAATTGCGACAAAGATTATCATATGGAAACTCTTCGCTAAATCGATTTTCTATCCGTTGATAATACACTTAAAATAGTATTCGTAAAACCATAAAAAGATATTATGTATGTGAAAAATTAAACTGCTAATGAAATTACGAAGATTATGGCTCAGGGCAGAAAATTTTAAACTACAAATGGACAAATATAGAACCAACAATGTCCATTTTCTGTCATGGTTAATCCAGTGTTTAACTTTTTAGTACTTGCTTTAAGTATTTAATGCAGAGGTTACGACTTTTTAATACAATGAAAATTGTAAATCTAAAAATGTTTAATGCATTATTGAATATTAAATTATCATTAAAAAATTATATAAATATTAAGGGTCCTCATGTAAACGCTTAAAAGCCTCGCAAACTGTGCAATCTGTGCATTTTTACACTCTCGCAAATGAACTGTCAAAATATGTATGGAAATTCGTTTGCACAACTCCGATAAGTTTGCGCGACGATTTAGACTCGCAAACTTGAATTTATTGAGCATTTGATTAATCAGCTGCTTTTGTTTACTTTTATTTATGAAAAATAAAAATCAAATAAAATATAAATATTTTGTGCATGTGAAAATTGTGTAACTTTGGAACAGAATGATTGGATTGAATGGCAATGTATATGGAAACATTAACCATCAGCTAGAACATAAACAAAATCTTCAAACTATGTATATCATCGTTTGTTCCAACGATTTAACTTTCATTCAACATTTTTAGAATTTAAATTTATACAATTTGAAAAACTTTTTTTTACAGCTTTTGTTGAATTTATTTTTATTTGACATTTTTAACAAATATAAATTTTCTGTGTAAACTTGCACAAAATTTAAATGGTGGATTCATGAAACACGTCGCGCAAATTTGCACATTTACACAAATGGGAAATTTAAGCGTTTAAATGAGTACCCTTATTATTTATTATATTTTATTTATATTTACGCAAATTCTAGTTTTGATTCTTCCGATTATGATAAAACTATTATACCTGTTTTATAATTATACATGTATCTTTAAAAGGCTGAAAATATATTAATGTATACTTTATGTACTTCAATTAAAAAAAAAAAAAACAAAATTTGAGTTTTGTCTGTATAAAAATATATATGCATATGTATATATTTATTGTTAATGATTAATGTTATTTTTTGTTTGCTGCTGAAGTGTACCTTTATAATTTTATTTACTTTTATGAATTTTATGAACATATTTTCTAGTTTTTTATTTAAAAATAAATTTAAACCTAAATTCTTAATTTGTAATATTTTAGCTTTTTTTGTTGGCTTTTTTTTAAAGCAGTTTGGCTTTTTCTGGCCTTTTTTTGAAGTCTATATAGCTTCTTTTTTTGCCAGCTCCTGGCAACACTGGTGAAGAGTATAAAAACAAAATACGCAAAGAAATAACCAACAAACATCCACACAAACGCTTTGTTGTTTTTTTGTCAAAGCATGCAATAAATTGTCTTTTTTTTATGAAATTTTCAGAGGTTGTCTCGGATTTTTGCTCATATCTCCGTTATTTATGGACGGATTTTGCTGATTTTAAATAGCAAAATTCTCGACATGGGTTAATCGACTCCGCTATCTATAAGGATCCAGAATATATATGGGGCATTTCACGTCAAGTGAACCAACTTTTGAAATCGATGTCTTCCGATCGGGATGAAATTTGCACCAATGTTAGTTCTATTGGATAGTAATTCGGACACAATTTTTCAACAAGATCGGCCAAGAACTCTCTGAGTTATAGGAGGTCAAAATTTGACATTTTGGCCAAACAGGTGTTTTTTCTTATCCATATAACTTATTACCTATTGTTCTTAGCAAAATGTGTCCCAAATAGTTTAGATAGCTATTTATGCAATCTTCCGAAAAAAAAAATTAAAAAAAATTAATAAAATATTTTTGACTTTTTTTTTAAAAAATCAAAAACATTTTTGACTTTTTTTTCAAAATGGGCCCTTTTTATTTTTTTTTTTTATTTTTTTTAAGAAAGCTTAGGTCTTTTCCTAAGCGACCTATATGGTCGCTTAGTGGGATGCGAGTGGGATATCTATCAAAAAAAATATTTTGTAACTCAAGATATGAAATTTTTTGACTTTTTTTGCAAAATCAAAAACTTTGTTGACTTTTTTTAAAAAAATGGACCCATTTTTTAATTTTTTTTTTTTGCTCAGAAGAAAGCTTATGTGTTTTTCTTTAACACCTTTTTTGTCGCTTAGTGGGATGCGAGTGGGATATCTATCAAAAAAATGTTTTGTAACTCAAGACATAAAATTTTTGACTTTTTTTTTTGCAAAATCAAAAACTTTTTTGACTTTTTTTCCAAAATGGACCCTTTTTTATTTCTTTATTTTTTTCTCAAAAGAAAGCTTAGGTCTTTTCCTTTAAAACCTTTATGGTCGCTTAGTGGGATGCGAGTGGGATAACTATAAAAATAAATGTTTTGTAACTCAAGACAAAGGTTTTTAAATTGATTTTTTTCATATTTTCATATTTCAAACCTTAAAAAAAACCACTACAACTGACCGATAATAGCCACTGGAGGGGTGCAATGTGAGGCCGACCGCTATTAATTTTCCGCCCCCAAAATTTTTCTGAGTTTTGTATCTTGCGGCTTTTTTATTCAATCCTATAGGTAGTTTTCAGCGCAATAATTTATATTCGTGAGCGATTTTTGGAAGTGGACCTTATATGGGAGCTATGTCAAATTATGGACCGATCATCATGAAATTAGGTGGTGTTATTAATGTCTATGTGAAAGTTATTTATGTTGCATTTTATGTGTATACCAACATTTTTAGGAGATTTATGCTCGTTAAAGTGATTATCGGAAGCAGGTCTTATATGGAAGCTATGACTAATTATGGACGGATCATAATAAAATTTGGTGACATGAATTCCGTATATATAAAACTTATTTGGAGAAAAACTTGTGTAGATACCTATATAAATTAAACATTTGTGACCGATAAAGTCCACTTTCAGGAGGACATTTGTATGGGGGCTAGGTGAAATAATGGACCGATTTCAGCCAGTTTCAACAGGCTTGGTCCTTGGGCCAAACAAATTATATGTACCAAATTTTATCGAAATATCTTCAAAATTGCGACTCTGCGCACAAGGTTTACATGGACAACCAGCCAGCCAGACGGACGGACGGACGTCGTTTAGTCGACTCAGAAAGCGATTCTGAGTCGATCGGTATACTTTAAGGTGGGCTAGACTAATATTTTCGGGTATTACAAACATCTGCAAAAATTTAATATACCCCTCGCCACTATGGTGGTGTAGGGTATAAAAAGTGATTTTAATTCCTGAGGTTAACATATTATGGGTATTACAGTATCGAGGCTATGAAATTTTAGTTAGGTTGTTACATACCATCGGAAAGGCTAATGTGTCTAGTTTCTCCTCGTAAGTTTAGTTTTTAAGGTTTACACACAAATATGAAAAAAATCAAAATAGTGCATATCCTAAAAATTTAAAAACCTTTGTCTTGAGTTACAAAATATTTATTTTGATAGATATCCCACTCGCATCCCACTAAGCGACCAAAAACGTTTTAAAGGAAAAGACCTAAGCTTTCTTTTGAGAAAAAAAAATAATTAAAAAAAGGCTCCATTTTGGAAAAAAAAGTCAAAAAAGTTTTTGATTTTGCAAAAAAAAAGTAAAATATTTTATGTCTTGAGTTACAAAACATTTTTTTGATAGATATCCCACTCGCATCCCACTAAGCGACAAAAAAGGTGTTAAAGAAAAACACATAAGCTTTCTTCTGAGCAAAAAAAAAAATTAAAAAATGGGTCCATTTTTTAAAAAAAAGTCAACAAAGTTTTTGATTTTGCAAAAAAGTCAAAAAATTTCATATCTTGAGTTACAAAATATTTTTTTTGATAGATATCCCACTCGCATCCCACTAAGCGACCATATAGGTCGCTTAGGAAAAGACCTAAGCTTTCTTAAAAAAAAATAAAAAAAAAAAATAAAAAGGGCCCATTTTGAAAAAAAAGTCAAAAATGTTTTTGATTTTTTAAAAAAAAAGTCAAAAATATTTTATTAATTTTTTTTAATTTTTTTTTTCGGAAGATTGCATAAATAGCTATCTAAACTATTTGGGACACATTTTGCTAAGAACAATAGGTAATAAGTTATATGGATAAGAAAAAACACCTGTTTGGCCAAAATGTCAAATTTTGACCTCCTATAACTCAGAGAGTTCTTGACCGATCTTGTTGAAAAATTGTGTCCGAATTACTATCCAATAGAACTAACATTGGTGCAAATTTCATCCCGATCGGAAGACATCGATTTCAAAAGTTGGTTCACTTGACGTGAAATGCCCCATATACTTTATAGGGTCGGAAAATTATATTGTGGAAATTACAAACGGAATGACAAATTTATATATACCCTTCTCACGAAGGTGAAGGGTATAAAAATAATTCGGTTGGAATAACCAGCAATTTATATATACTTACATTAGACTGGCCCAATGAAAAAAGTATATTTTTTTTATTATCTATATCTATATAAATATATAAATGTCTTTGTAAGTTTGTTTATTTGTTTGTTTGTTTGTTTGTTTGTTTGAGCATCACGCCTAAACGGCTGAACCGATTTTATTGAAATTTGGAACGTAGATAGATCCTTACTTGGAAGCGTCAATAGGCTATAAAGTTTTTCAATACTTGGACCAGAAAGGGATCAAAAGGGGGAAAAACTGGTAAAATTGGTACCTTTAGTTTTTAAACAATAATTACTAAACGGCTGAACCGATTTTTACATCGACAGGGGTAGCGAAGCGCACCGGGTCAAGCTAGTAACTAAATATGTGTTATAATATATTTATTGCAATTTATGTAACATACATTAATATAGATAAATATTTATAATAATTTACTATACGTGAGAGATGAAAAGACGTACAAATTTTTATGTTTTCTTTATGTCATAATTCATTTAACATTTGATCGACTTGAATGCTGCAGTTCATTCTTTATACATACATGGTCCTGGTAACAAAATATAAATTTCCAAAAGCTACATGGACACCGGTACACATGTTTCCAAATAATTCAGTTTATACCACGTATCAACACTGAGGCTTGACGACGAATGGCGACGACCATAATGATATTGAGCTTTACGAAAGAAATACTTGGTGATAACGCTAAAGAGAATTTTCAAAATAATTAAATCATTAAATAAGTGAATGATTGTAACAAAACGGTTGACTATATTGTAAATTCATAATTTCCTTACCGTTATTCGTCCTTTCATCTCTTGGGAACCAGTCACACATTTAACTACCAGACATTAGAACATGAAGAACCACTTGGAAGTATGTATAATGTATAATGCTTTAGTAAAAAATTCAGCAACTGGATGATTTTGATTATCCAAACACCAGAAATCATTCGTAAACATCGAAAAGGAGAGCGATTTTGTTGGATTAAGTAAATTTTGTTTTTTATTTACAAGAGGGAGTACGATCAAGTCTACCTTACCCCATGTCTATCGATAAATCACCAAAAATTAGACAATTTTGTGTTAGTCTATAAAATTTTCTGTAAAAAAAAATGCAGTGAAAAAAGTGGAATTCATATTTCACAAATTGACCACGAATGGCTTACTTACCATCCTATGACCGAGTGTTACTGCGCTTTGTTGTGATAAATTTTTTTTTTATTAACATTTTACTTTTAAGTGTGTTTTTCTTTAATTTTTGTTTAATTTTTTATTTATTTTTCGAAAAATGTCAAACAAATTTTGTAATTTTTATAATCAACAATTTTTGATTTTATGGCCGAATTTATTGGTTATCGTAACTGAAAGCGTCAGTCCTCTCTGCCGAATTCCTTAAAATAATGTTTACCAAACGCAAGTTGATTATGATAACTAATGATACAATTATAGGAACCTAAATTTTATTACAATTATAATTTTTCAGTTTTAAATAAAGATAATCTGTTGAATTTATCCATTTTCAATGACTATAACTGAATATTGATTTATTCTACTATATTTTCATAGTTGCAACCGTTTTCCAACCAATCCTTTTTCTGTGTGTATGTATAGAGTAGATGTGGAGCAAGTAAACATTTATTTCTTCTTTATTTTTAATTTGTATGTACTACGAAACGTCAAAGCATTGTTTGCTGCCCAAGTTAAAATATCGCAAAGATGGATGGCAAGCAATTTTCAATTGAATTCATTGATACTTGGAAAAAAAATGATGCCATTTGGCAAAGAAAAAGTGAAACATATAAAAACAGAAACGAAAAAAAAAGCATATTAAAAATAATAATATTACACGTGAACGCCTATTTCTTCTTAAAAGCCAATCATTCGTCCATTACCTTTCTTTTTATATCCTCCACCACCATAAGTGGTGAATGAGGGTATATATAAGTTTGTCATTCCTTGTGTAACACTAAATTGATCCTTGTGAAATTCTAAGTCGATTAAGCTATGTCCGGACAGACGTCCATCTATATAGAACACTCTCACGTCCAAAATACTTAAAAAAAACTTAGCAGGATTTCAAATCAAATCTTTGATATTGTTCTTAGCAGTTTGGTATTGAAAATAAGCGTTTGTCCATCTGTTTGTTGAAAACACGATAGGGCCCAAATGAAAGTAACTAGCTACCTGAATTTTTTCACAAATACTCTCCGTTGACAAGGTCTATTTGGTACTGAAAATGGGTAATATCGGTCCTTGATTTCACTTAGCCTCCCGGAATAATGCTTGAGCAGTCATGAATATGTTGATTATATATGTCAAGGTCTACCTATGAATGTTACTTGAACATAAATTAATATCGTGATGAATTGGACATAAACAAGTTTAAATATTTTTACATACTCTTGTAAGGATCGGTTCATAATTGACTCTACCCTATCAGAAAAATATTTGATTGTCAATTAAAAATTTATATACTTATAATAAAATTAATATAAATTTCGATATAAAGACTGAGATCGAAAAATTCTTAACACACGTTTTTCATAAAAATTTTTAACCCAAGTATTATTTGATTTTTTTTTATCAAGTTACTTTTATAAAGCATGTCAGTTATTATGTTTAATGTCATTTATATTCAAAATTTGGCCAAACAATCAAAGGTCTGCCGTCAAACTGATTCCAATATTATTAAACAGTATCTGAAGAACTTGTCCGTTGATAGAAAACCTGGTTCATGTAGAAGGAATTGTTCACATGATGTTTCTAAATCCAATAAATAAGAAGCATTTTTAAAAGACTATTCGTAAAAAAAGCTAATGCCAATGCAGGTATAAAAACATACAAGGCTCAAAAAGTTCCTGACAGGAGCCCTGCTAAAGGCCAAAGACAGAGCACGGCAATTAAAGTCAAATGGATGACGAAACATACGTACAAAATTTACCCAGCTTCCGGGTCCATATTTTTATGTTGCTGATGTTCGACGGAATGATATTGAAAAGTTTAGGACTTAAAAGCAGAAAATGTTCCCAAAAAGTTCTTAGCATGGCAAGCAATATGCCGCTGAGGCAAAAGTAGACAAACATTTGTTACAAATGGCTCTATAAATACCGAAATTTACATCAAGGAATGTTAACGAAAAAGGCTGCTTCCATTCATAAGACTTCGTAATATGTTCACATATTTTTGGCCTGATTTAGCATCCTGTTACAATGGTAAACAAGCTCTTAAGTGGTACAAGAACAATATTGTGGTATTTGTACCAAGAGAGGCAAATCCTTCAAACTGCCCGGAGCTAAGTCCAGTGGAGAGATTTTGGGCTCTTGTTAAAAGAGAATTGAAGAGCACAAAGAAGGTGTCCAAAAGTGTGGTAGAGATGAAGAGGTTTCCGAGAAAGGTTCAAAATGTTATCACTGTATTGATTATAACTATAAAAATGAAGTTTTTTGTAAATTGTAATACTAATTTCAATCAAATAAAAAAAAAATCAAAACTGTAAGTTTAGTGGTTTCATTTTTATTAACATATATGTATGTATGTTAAGATTTTTTTTTGAATCTCAGTATGTAATTAATTTAAAGTTTTAAGAAATTAATCACTCTATCAAATTCATTACAGTTCGGATCATAACTGATGCAATTCCCATAGAAGGCCAAAACTGCATATTGGTGGTGGGTATACAAAATTCGGCACTGCAGAATATAACACTCTTAGGCCGGGTAACTTATAAAAATATTAAACATAGTAAAGGCTTAATTAATGTTTAAATACATTTTTTTTCTAACAAATTTTATCTTTGATTAAGCCTTAGTTATTTACACTCTGTTTCTTTACTTGTGTTGAAAGAGGAAAAATGTTTATACAATCAGATAATGTAAACCCATTATTAAGTATATAGATTGTAAAACAGCACACGTTATTTCCATTATAGGACAAAAATGGTAAGAATCTGTAGTTATTAAAATGGCTGAATAACATAACTTTTTTAATCCTATAACCGGTAAGACCACCTCAAGGCGGTCTTCGATTTTTGGGCCCCAGTGCTGTATTAAACATTTTTTCGCTTCAAAATAGTGAAAACTGTCTTTAGACATCACTTTTTTACATTCTCTTTATACCTTCCAATATATTCTGACAAGTCGTTTGTCAGCTATGATCAATTAAGAGCAAAAAGTCCTCAAATTAGCATCGAAAATTATTTCCCAAATTTAACTATTAAAAAACAACATTTAGAACAAAATGATCGATAGAATAAAATACTTTTTAAAACGTATATGAAGTGAAAAAAAAAATAAAAAAGTTTGATTTAAAAAATAAATAGCGAAGGCCTCCTCAAGGCGGTCTTGCCGGTTTGCGTGTACAAAAATGTTCTCTTCTCTTACATTGTAGTTTTCACCTTTTTGTCATAAAACTCTATTGTTTGCTTATGGTTCTAATATTTTTCCTTTTATTTTACTATTGTGTTAAAGATGGATATTACTTAACGTCCTTATATGAAAAATGTCAATTTGTAGCAAATGTCTGATGAACAATTTCTCGAGTTCATCGATTCTGTAGTGTTCTGTAGACAGATGAAAGTATTAATAGCGATGACAGTGTTGCTGATTCCACTTATGTTCCAAAGACGAAACACCATTTTCGAAAATACATGCCCAATAAGCAGGATAAAAGAGGGATCAAATTATTTGGCGAAGAACAATCAAAGGTTGCTCGGTATGATAGAAAGCAGAAAAAATTAATCGAAATCAACTGCCCTCAAATTATTCGAGAACACAATGATAGCATGGGTGGAGTAGATCTCATGGATGGTCTCCGGGGTCGATACCTTATTTCATCTAAGACTCGCAATATTATAATTAGGTTGTTCTACTATTTTGTGGGCATGGTCTTTACAAATGCATTCTTTTTATATAAACATCTGCAGGCCGATGAGGCCAATGCTTCCAACAATGTGTCCGGTTAAAAAACTGCTTTTACAGCTTCCAGATTTGCGGGAGGAAATAGCTGGACTTGTTTCCTTCAAAAATATACCGTCTGTAGAATGACCATATGATCAAAATCTCGGTGGCCTTTATTACTACAGCCTGACATATCAGGTGTTGGGAAATGAGCTGCTCATCAACTAGCTGATGTTCAGTTTGATGCTGACGATCTTTTTCTTGTTTGGGTGAAGAGAAAAGCCAAAAAAATGTGACACTTAAGTCGTTTGTTCCAAATGAGTTCTGTCTTTATGCGGCAAATTTGATAAAAATTATTTCTGTAACTACCACCATCGAAAATAATGCGTATTTTAACTTTGTTTGTTCCCTTCTCTCAATAAAATTTGTTTATATATAAAATTTACCTTTGGTGTCATATTACACGTAAACTGGCAAGACCGCCTACAGGCGGCCTTTATAATTTTTTACCTGCCGTTCGTTCAGAATGATTGTTTCTCCTGAAAATTAAAACTTACGGTTCTATTGACTACATCTACCTGAAAAAAATTATTGGCTTCATCGGATAACTTTTACGGTCTTGCTAGGTTAAACATTTGAAATAAAATATCTTCTAACAAGATATGAAACACTATAACTAAAATAAAAAAACGCGTTGTGCGCTAAGCCCAACAACTAACACTGAATATGGATATTTTAGTGTTTATACCAATGTAGTTTCTATAACTCTCATTATATTTAGGTGAAAGGTATTTCAGATTCTACACAGATGAATATAGTACCCTAAAAAATAAATGATCAAAAGAGCAATTGCATCATCCGCTTAATTTGTTTTTTTGACGATTAAGTTAATTTCGATTTTTCGTCGTGTGGGGTACGTAAACATAAATCACACGCACAAATCACTCGTTTATGGTCAGCTTAAGATATTTCCAGATGACAATACTGAGTATAAATTTTAGTCAAAAAGTTCTGATAAAAGACCCGTTTCAGTAATGTCTCAATTTGCGTATATTATCATGTCGTACTTCGACAAATATTTGTAAATTAAATATTTTGTTATACACACTAAACTTATTTCTTGGAAGTTCGAAAAAGTATGTAATTTTACTTTGACATGAGTATTTGAATTAAAACTGAAAAATGTCTTACCATAACTTGTGTGTACAGTAGGGTGGGTCGATTTTTTTCACGAAACATCGTACAGCGTTTCAATTCTAAGAAATTTTTCCCAAGAACCCATACGTCTAAAATCAAATCCTATCTTGCGCATTTCGTATTTTTTTCAATGATATTTCAGTATAATTATTTTTTTTAATAGTTTTTTTTTTATTGGATAAAAGACGAAATGCAAAAGATAAGATTTGATTTTGGACATATGGTTTCTTGAGGAAACTTTCTTAGAATTTTCCGCAGATTGCATTTCTGCTATACGATTTTTTACTTTTTGATCGTCCATACAAATGATTATTGCTCATTTTACAAAATATTTCCAATTTTTTCTTTGCTACTATTCTACAGGCAAGCAAAACCTACAAGTAACGTTTTTCCCTATTAAAAGCAACAAAGAGTATAATCATGATAAAACAAAATCATAAAATATGACGTATGATTGATATTTAATTACATTCAATTATAACTTATACGCTACATAAATTACATGAGTTCAATAATTATGTATTGTTTTTTAATTCAACAAGAAATTATAATTAATTATTAACAATTAAATTTTATAAAGAATATAAAAATATATGAATATTGAAACACCAAGGGGAGATGGAGTTTTAAATATAAATAAATTTACTATTATGTAAACCTTTATAAATACATTCTGATGATATGAGAATATTGTGGTAATTGAGTGCATAAGAAGGGAGAAAATATTTATAAAAAGACGGGAACAAATTTGTAATAATTTACTATAAATAATTTAATGCTTAAAGCTATATTTTAACTACTTCACCGTGACAAGTGATATGTAGATTATGATATTTGAATAAGTGCAATTATAGCCTTAGTTGTTATATCATTATTTGATGATACAAATATTAAATGCTGAATTAATTACACAAAAATTAGGAATAACACTTTACATCTAGTTTGGTGTTACTGATTGTACCTTGAATTATACCAATGAGAAATCAAAGATTTTGAAAAGAGTTTTGAAAAATTTATTTGTTTTTGGTCTCTTTCATCACACTTTTTCTTGTTCCAATGTTTTGCATTTATAATAAAATTATTCTTATTATTCTTTTAAAATTATTCTTATTTTTCTTTTATTGTATTTTCTGTTAAGATAACAATATATGCAATTGGATGGAATTCGAAAAAGCCGCATATAATGTAATATATGTACGTCATTTCCAAGCAGTCCCTTAATATTGTGATATTCCATGATTTTTTCTAAACGTTAATATTCTTACAGGATTTTTGTTGAAAATGTTTTTTATTTTGAAAGAAATTTCCTTCTTATGGCGGAACCAAATCTTTCCCGATATGTTGGATACATATATATTTTTTTAAATGAAAAAGTATTTATAAAATAGGACTGCTTACAAATCTTTACTGAGTTAAAAGTTTTGTGCATAAAATAAACGAAGATAACGGAATGAGAGAGTAATATCAATGGAAGAATCACTCTCTTTTCACACATACGAGTGATACAATAGCAAAATACATGCTTATTTTGGCCCTCAGTTACTTATCTAGTTTTCATCTATGGTTTTGTGTTTCATGATAGAATATTACCATTTCATGTTAGGCCGTATCTTCTGAGCGTTTTTCGGCGAATTCTCGCTTCAAACGAATCTGTTTGGTACAGGTTACCTGTGATGGTCTGGCTAGGGTTCATCAGCTCATAATAGATAGGACCCTCTGCATCACCAAATACAGAGCATTACAATAGCCCCATGGATACTTATCTTTAATGACGATTCGTCTGGTTGGACGGGCTTAACATACCATCTCTTACGCATCGGGTTGTTGCAATGGATCCATTTTTCATCGCAAGTAATGATTCGGTGTCAAACAGACTTTATTTTAAGGCATTCAAGTATCATTTCGGGCATGTAAAATCTTCATTCAAGTTATGTTGGCTTCAATTCGTATGGTACCCAATTTCTTGCTGCTCGCAAAACGTTTGAAATACCTTCTGAAATTCGATATTTTCGAAGAAAAAAAAAGTTGTTTTTTAGACTATAATGTTCAATAACTAAGTGAGAATAAATGAGAGATATGTGCCCTTGCAAATTACATAAAACTTTTTAAACACAAAAACCTCATTCAGAGGATACGCTATTTGTTGTGATTCTCGCAGTTTTTTGTTATACACCAATAAAGGAATAAAAAAGTAGTTTTTCGTTATTTTGTTTATTGAAAAGAAAGTACTAATATTATTTTTTAGTTCTTCAGAAAATTAAAAAAAAAAAAAAACATATATATTGGGCATTTTATCTCACATTTTTTCAACGATATCGGTTAAGAACTCTTTGAGTTAGAGAGGGTTCATTTTGGATAAGAGGTGTTTTTTCTCATCCAAGAAATAGCTATCTAAAAAGTATTTCGGACACACTTTGCTAAGAACAATAGGCAATAAGTTACATGGGAAAAACCACCTGTTTGGCCAAAATGTAACAATTTGACCCCCTCTAACCCAAAGAGTTCTTGACCGATCTTGTTGAATTGTGTCTGAATTGCTATCAAATAGGGCTAACCTATCAAATAGGTCCTAATTCCAAATATTGTAAAAAAAGAAATGTCGGTTAATCGACACAAATTAATTGGTTTATATATTATTTGAAAATCGTCAATTATAAATTATTCGAACAGTTAACCGACCAAAATTAATCGGTTAATCGATTAACGGTTAATCGATTGTATACCAACATCTGCATTATTAATTGTAATGGTATGACGTTTATGAATTTTCGAAATTAATACGTTTCAATATGTGGTAGGAATAAGGCAAAGGGGTCGTAATAAGTAGTACTTTCAAATTAATGAATTTATTAAAATAATATTAGCCACACATGTATTTTTGAGTGTAGTAAAAAAATAAAAAGGGGGACATAATCATCTTGTTTATTTTTTTAATTTCTCAGATTTCTGCGTTGGATAAATTCAAGTAAAAAAGGCGTGTGGAAAATTTATTTTTTTTATTTTTTTAATATATGCAACATTATATTAGGATTTCAGTAAAATACGACTTAATTTTACTTTTCGTCTGAAATTCGGATTTGTCTACGTTACTGAGCCGCTAAATAAAAGTAAGGATTAGTTAAGCAGGTGTAAGTATAGGAATACTTTAAAGTTTTTTTTTTTTTATTCATATGACATTTTTGGTTTTTCCATGCAAGGAATCTGCAAAGGAGACTTGTTTGTACATTTTCTTTTTTTAATAGATATTTGTAAGAGTCAGAAAATATTAAACACAAGGACACTTTATACTTTTCCTAAACCAATAAACTTACAGAAATAAGGTTGAAAATATAAAGTGGAACACTATTATAAAGCACGCACAGTGGGACAGAATCAAAATTTTTTGGAAATAAATCTGGTGTTTCTAAACGACTAGTCCGATCGAGATAAAATTTGACGTATGCGTAGCCAAGAAGTATTCAAGTTTAAGTTATTAAAATGGACCCTACAAATGCTCCAGGGGCGGCGTTATGGGGGCTCAAATTAGGGTACCTTCGACATGTAAAATTTTTAAATACGTGCCATCTTATTTCTCATCCGATTTCAAAGATTTGTGTATTTTTGGAATGCGCTTGGCTTGAAAAAACATATTTGCGCGTTCTACTTATCTCTTATAGTTTCCGAATCATAGGCATTTAAAAATTGAACTTTTACAATTTTGCCATACCCCTGTTCGCTTTTTTTAAAATATAGGGATTAGTTTTGGAACGAATGGACTCGAATTTCTTTTGTTAGTTAGACAACTAAATTTCCTATAACATACAAATGATTTCAAGACAATGTCAATTACGGATCCAAAAATAAACGATTTTCAATTTAAAAATTAAAAAAATAGTAAAATTTGGCAATTTTTTGATGTAATCCCTATTCATTTTCAAAGTATTTTCCCAGCCGCAAAGGAGGTGCGGACCCTATGGGCAAAATTGTAAAAAATACCATATTTGGGATTTTTGCTCTAATTTTTAGGAATTGCGGGATGCTCTTTGACAAGTTTTTTTACATTTTGTTATTTAGTATGACAAGTTTAAAAAACGTTGAAGTTTTCATTGAGTTTTGTCAATAAATAAAGATTTTATTACATATTTACTGAGTTTCTAAAACTAAAAATTGTATCAAAAATTAATAGGATTGCAAATATTAGGAACCATTTGATCCACATTTATTCCGAACTAATTTTTTTTTGTTTAGCCAAGTTAATTTTTGGTCTTACACAAAAATTTCAAGCCAATATCTCAACTAGTTTCAAACATATACCACTTTAAAACTCCGTTCAAGACCTAGCAAAGCGCATTCCAAAAATATACAAATCTTTGAAATCAGATGGGAAATAAAAAAATGCCACGTGTTTAAAAATTTTACATGTCGAAGGTACCCTAATTTGAGCCCCCATAGCGCCGCCCCTGGAGCATTTGTAGGGTATATTTTAATAACTTAAACTCGAATACTCCTTGGCTGCACATATGTCAAATTTTATCCCGATCGGACCAGCCGTTTAGAAATGCCAGATTTATTTCCAAAAAATTTTGATTCTGCCCCACTGTGCGCACCGGCAAAACCAGTATTGTTCTTTTACAGAGGGTCGTCCAATGTAAAATTATGAGGATCATGACGGGAGTACTATGGTACATAAGAAATGCCAATATCCACAGGGGCATTGGAAATGGAAGAGTTCAGGAAAGCAAGTAAAAAATGTATTATAAAACAGCAAAACCATCCAACCCGCTTGAAAGTCCATGAAGGTTCTATTGTTAAAGAGTAACTAATATTAATTTTACAATTCAATAAAAAAATATATAAGTTGTACTACATAAAAATCTAAGGGTAAACTGAATTCGTGGTAATTAAATACTGTTGTTTTTTTTTTCATTTATTCAGTTTAAATAAGTACAAACAATATCTTCTGTTGTTTGTTTTAGCGGTATATTTTCGTTGTACATACTTTTGGAAGTAGTCAGATTGCTTACATAATCAACTACTCCCTTGTGTATAGCATGTTTTTTTTTATTACATGAGTGTGTTCTTGACTTTCAAATCATAACCATCTGAAAAAAAAAATATTCTTGTATTATTTTTGCGGCATGAAATTACAGATTAAATTTATTGTTTTATTTTTCTTTTTGCTGTTTCATATTAAACGATTTAGTTAATCAGACCCTTTATGTGAATACTAGCAGATATATTAACTTAAGTGAATTGCTACATCTACGTACATATACATTTCTACGTACTTATTTAAGTGTTTTGGATGTCTATTTTAAATATTTCAATATAGAATGACCAATTAGCTTCTAATTTCACTTTTTTGGCATATCACAAAGGCAGAATTCAGCTTAAATATGTTTACACAAGGCTAATTAAAACGACCATCATTACTGGGCACCAGTTGATAATTTATCCGAAAAATACCAACTTCAGGAAATCACTTAAAATGAAAAAACATCTTACGATCTAAACATGGCACAATTGAAACGATCGCACTGGTCAATACAGATGGAGTTGTACTTTCAAAATATTAGCGGAGTTCAGTGTCTGATGCATATGGTATTGCGAAAGTGCAAATGCAAAATACTGTAGCTTTTGTTTGCAATCCAACAATAAAATACATAGAATTTCAATTGACACATCATTGCTTTTGCGCAATTCTAAAACTGTATAGCTTTTTTTGCTACGTGTATTGCGTATGTGAAGATGTACATATATAAGAATTTTGTCCGCTACATTAAATGACAGGTAAAACATCTGATATCATGTACAGACAAAAATGCTAACAATTTGAAGGCAGTGGTGCTAACATTTCCGTACGCCGTCCGACTACTATTTGTTTCGATCGATGCAGAACGCTTTCTCTGGAATACGCTTCACTTTGGAACAGTGTATCCGATATTGGCTTGATTCATTATTGGCCTCAAAATATGAGCAGTTCTTTTTTCTCAGAATCCCTATGTTGCCAGAAAGATGGCAGAAGGTCATAACTAACAATTGTCAATACATTAATGTTTCAAAAGAAAAGCTAAAAATTTTAAAAAATTCAATGATCCAATGAAGTTATATTATGATGCCAAGTAATCATATTATTATTAAGAATATAAAATTTAATTTTAATAGGTTTTAGTTTTAATGTACTAAAGTCCCAATTGTAATATTATTGATAAATTCACTAAAATTGATTGTTGTTCTCTTTAGAAAAGCTAATGTTATTATACAAATAAAACTGCAGATCGAATGAGATTTATAGACACTACTTGTAAAGATATCATAGCTTGGACAAACACCAACAATAAACACTAATGCAAAAGTATTCCAAAAATGCTGAGAAAAAACTTATATTAAATGTAAACGTATTTTATTTGCATCTTAACTCTTTCCGGTTTAGTGGTCACTTTTCTAACCACCTTTTCCAGAGTCTTTAAATAACTTTTAGTTACATCTATTGGCATTTTGCTAAACAATTACATTTTTTTAAGTTATCGTTTAAGTTTATTGGCAAAACTTTTCCGTCAGGTTGCTCTGGTTAGATTAATATATTAATTTGAAAATGTTGTAAATCGCAGTTTTTCTAAGGGGGTTTCCCGCATTGAATAAAAAAGGGTCAGAGTGTCTATTGTTCATCAAATTCAAAATTACTTTGTTATTTAGTGTTTGTTTGGTTGTCTTGTGCTAACAAACTAATATTTTATACTATACTCTTTGATAAATAACATAAGTAATATAGTGGTTAGATTACTAACCACTGTGACTGAAATTGGTTTTATATAATGTGTTTCTCTACATAATATTATGTGATTTTGTTAGGATGGCGCGTTTACTCAATAAATATTAAATTGAAGATATTTTGTTAGAAGGTATACCTAAGGATGGGTATGTGTCTGCAGTTTTGAACCCAACGAAGAAGAGAATTATTACGACAAGTCGATCTGATGATGGTGCTCGATGCCATACCTTCGGGGCTCCAGTTAAAATATGATATTAAAATATGATAAAATGGTTACAGTAACCATGCACAACTATATATTTTTTTTTTTTGCGTGTAGGAGTGTAGGGCAGGGTTCAGACTACAGGAGAGTAAAATATCTTTTTTGACGTGGTATTACGAAAACGAGTTATGTTCTATTAAGTAGGAGAATTTCAGGCAATTTAGAATTTTAAAAAAACATTAGCGTAAAAAGCTTGCAAGACACTTAATTATACAAAATTTATTTTGTTTCAAAATATTTGAAAACTAAAAAGTTATAGTAATTTAAAAATTTAAATTTACTAAGAAAAGTTTTAATTTTAGCACAATACTGAGATAGTCCAATTTGGATCATCCTGTTCGCTGTGATATAGTTGAAGTAGGGTTGTAATTTTTTTTGGCTACCGTATGTACTTTCAAATGAGTATTATAACTATAAAGTCTGTGACAATAAAAAAATGTTGGTCGGCTTCCTAAAATATGGGCATTGACTCAAACACGTCATGAATTATTTATATAAAACATCTTAAAGAAATTTTCTAGCTGGGTTATTTTTACTTAACTATTAACAATAACAACGTAACTTATCATACATCCCTCGTAGAACATTAGCTGCCTGTTCTACTCATTTTACAATAAACATTATTAAGTATTCTTTTAAGAAAAACAAAGTTTAAATAAGATGAAGATAATGATTACGATTGTAAAAAACTTTCTTATAAACATAAACTTATGAACTTTAGTTTCATATCTATACATAAATATACTTGATATATAAATTTGATAAAAAAAAATTATTTATTTTTATTACAAAGTGGAAGGGTGAACTATTTGCTGATGCTTGTTCTATTAAAAATTAATACACCAAATTGTTTACCCACAATCGCTTTCTACAAGATGAGATAACCAGTTATATTTTCTGCATAATATTTGATTTGAACAAATTGGATCAGTAATTTTTAAATTTCTATACCATACCCATAAATAAGCATTTTTTAAATAGTTGTCAATATAAAACCTTTTTAACTTTCATTCAATTTATTGGCACGTCTATCACAGTTTTACAATTGTCACTATTTGGATTTGCTCTATCAATATTTATTTCTTGAAACAATTGATGTATGACAACTAAATGTCACTGAACATTTTAGCTCATAAATTTCTGTTACAAACACTATTGTGTTTATTTGCGCGAACATAGAGTATGTCGTAAATAAACAACACAATATCTCATGAACAATATGTCTAGCTGCAACAAATCATTACAATGATTTGTGAAAATCACCATGGCATTTTTAAGATCTATTTGTCATGTTTTTTAGCACATTGGGAGTAGCATTGTTGAAACTTAATGAGACATTTATTGTTATAAATCCTCTTGATTGAAGTTGATTTATGTGCGAAGATATGTATAAATATTGGGGTAAATGAAGCAACTAAAGCAATTAAAGTTTTAAAAAATGTTTTTGGTATATTAGCTTAAATATATATAAATTGTATATATGTATAATAATATTTAATAGCTTTAACAACAAATTGGATCTTTTGCACAACCATATAACCGTTTAATGTCTAATTGATATGGAAGAAAATCACACTTATTTATTTTGGAATAAAATCACATTTATTCAATACTAGTTGACCGCCCCGGCTCTATAGCTATTTACTAATTTTAATTCTTCAAGTTTCTGTAATAAATGTCTCTTATTAAGAACAAATAAGAGAGCTATATATACCAAATTATACTTTAAAATAAAAATTTTAAATATTTTAGGTAAACAAAATTAATATTTTTTCTTTTCGAAATTGTTTATCAATTTTTTTTTTTTTTTAATTTTTTTCCAAATTTGTTTTTTTTTAATTTTAAAAAAAAAAAAATTTATAAATTTATTAATGAAAAAAAAAAAATGTATAACAAAAAAAATTTGTTTGCTAAAAAAAATTTGGGTTAAAAAATATTTTTCCCGATTTTGACCCATTGTAGGTCCAAATTACTATAGAAATATTTATCATTAGATACCCATATTGTCTATATTAATGACTTAGTAATCCAGATATAGATCAAAAATAAGCCTAAAATCGAGGTTGTCCCGGTTTTTTCCATATATCTCAGCCGTTTATGGGCCTATTTTCTCGACCGAACCGGAAGAATTTCCGATATTTTGATGTATTAATTATGTTTGTAAGTTATTTGGGGGCTACGGAAAATTGATTTCAACATACAGACGGACAGATGGATATGGCTTTATCGACTTCGCTATCGATAACGATCCAGAATATATATACTTTGCGACCCAAGCAAATGACAAATGTAGAAATTACAAATGGAATGACAAACTTATATATACCTTTGCCACTCATGGTGAAGGGTATAAAAATGAGAAGTGAAAAGGAGGCAAAATATATTAAAAATTTAAAATTCAATATTTTTGATATTTGAATTTTTTCTTTAGAAACCATCTCCTGAAAAATTCGAATCGATTAAAAAAAATTTGCCAAAAAATCACTCCAGCCATTTTATTTATATATATGGGGCATTTCATGTCAAGTGAACCAACTTTTGCAATCGATGTCTTCCGATTGGGATGAAATTTGCACCATGGTTAGTTCTATTGGATAGCAATTTAGACACAATTTTTTAACAAAATCGGTCGAGAAATTTCTGTTAGAGGTACTCAAAATTTTACATTTTGGCAAAGCAGGTGCTTTTTTCTCATCCATGTAACTTATTACCTATTGTTACCGAAGTCCGGTCTACAAATTCCAAATATTTAAGAACATATTGGGCTATACAAAAAGGGATTTCATTTATTTATGTCAAATTTGAGTGGTATAAATATGACTAAACTTTAAATTTATGGGATTTTACTTTTGCTCAACTCAAACACTGCTGGTGTCATGTTGGAATATTACTTAAAGGAAAATTAATCCAAATGTACTAATAAAATATCGAAAAAAAGTGTTTATCTCAATGTTGAAATAGAGAAATCCATATAAACTTAAAAATACTAATATTTCTAAATCTTATCGGAAACATTATGGCCCATAATCATAGTCAAACAATAAAGTCGGTTCTTTTTAAAAACAACTTTAAAATAAAAACCCGCTTTTTATTATTTTCTAACTATAGTCAAATGTTTTAAATTGAACCGACTTTAACTGGGTGTCACCTCTAATCAGTGTTGCCAGTTTAGCCTTTTTGAGGCTAAATTTAGCCTTTTTATTTACTCTTTAGCCTTGAAATTTTGGATTTAGCTTCGTGGCTTTTTTCTGGCCTTTTTTTAATTTCAAAATAGCCTTTTTGAAATTAAAAAAAGCTAAATTTATATTTGTGAGCCATTTTGATTTTACTTCATTACTGTTTTTCGTTTAGCTTTTTGACATACTCAATAATTATGCAATATTAAAGGAACAAATAACAATTGCCAACATCAAGTGCTTCAAAATTAAATAGAGTGTTTTATATCTGAAAGCTATAAATGTCTAGCAAATTCACTTTCAAGACAAAATTGTTATATAATGGACAAGAGCCCCATAAACTCTTGATACTAGATGGCTGTCATTTGAAATAGCCCTTAAACGTTTTGTGGATCTATGCTTCAAGTTAAAAACAGCAATGCTACAAATCCAAACATTTAAGTGATTAATATACTGATTATAATTTGGTGTACCATCTTTTTTTGAAACCAGTATTGCACAAAGTACAAAAAGTAAATTAATCATTTGTAAGCAATTTAGCGGATCAGAGCTGTTATCTGATTTAAAATTTCTTCTCCATAGTTTGTGTTTTCAAATTGTAATACTTACAATGCAAAGAATTTGATCCATTATCATCCCCAATTGAAAATTATTTAATGTTTCCGCCACATTTTTCATACAAGTTTGAAGAATGAGAGATAAAATAAAGAACGGTTTAATTAGTGAAGATTATGAAAAAATAATATCGCAAATTAAACTAATTGAGCAATTGCGACAAAGATTACCATATAAAAACTCTTCGAAAACTAAATTGATTTTTTATCCGTTGAGTATACACTTAAAATAGAATGTACTCGTAAAACCAAAAAAATATATTATGTGTGTGAAAAATTAAACTGCTAATGAAATTACGGAGGTTAAAGCTTATGGGCAGAATATTTTAAACTACATATGGACAAATATAGAACCAACAATGTCCATTTTCTGACATGGTTAATCTAGTATTTAACTTTTTAGTACTTCCTATAAGTAATGCAGAGGTTGTACGACTTTTTAGTACAATGAAAATTGTAAAGTTAAAAATGTTTGATGCGTTATTAAATATTAGATTATCATTAAAAAATTACATAAATTTTATTTATTGTATTTTATTTATATTTACCCAAATTCTAGTTCTGATTTTTCCGATTATGATAAAACTATTATAACTGCTTTATAATTGTATCATTAAAAGACTGAAAATATATTTATGTATATTTTATGTAGTGATTTCGAAACACTGAAATAGTAAATACTTAGTACTTAAATTAAAAAAAAAAAAATTTGAGTTCTGTCTGTATAAAAATATATATGTATATGTGTATATTTATTATTAATGATTAATGTTATTTTTTGTTTGCTGCTGAAGTGTACCTTTATAATTTTATGAATTTTATGAACATATTTTCTAATTTTTTTATTTAAAAATAAATATAAACCTAAATTCTTAATTTCTAATATTTTAGCTTTTTTTATTGGCTTTTCTTTTAAACACTTCGGCTTTTTCTGGCCTTTTTTTGAAGTCAATATAGCTTCTTTTTTAGCCAGCTCCTGGCAACACTGCCTCTAATGTAGAAAATGTTTTCAAACAATATACAACAAAATACAGTGGCATCGCTGAACAGATGACTTAGCAAATTTAAAAAAAAAAAATCAAAAAGTGACAAACAATAAATGTAACCGGGAAGCTAAAGAAAAAAACAGTTTGTGCTGGAAAAATAGAAAAGGAAAGATTTATATCAAATGTATTCCATTTTGGTACTAATTTTATTGATTCAATATTCAATAATTGCAAAGTCTCTGCCAATATCTAGCAATTAAACATTTTTGACTTTTTGTCGAACTTTTTTACATGGCGAAGAACAGCTGATGCTGTTGTTAAATGAGTTAAAAACAACTTCAGCTAGTTTAACTTGTCTATGGTAGACCTAAAGTCCACTCTTAAGTAAACACGACTTTATTTCTCTTAAAATATACTTTATTTTTGACTATGATCAGGGGCCTATATTTTAAACGACTTTTCTATGCCGGATTTTGACATACACAACAGGATAATGCTGGTTACAAAATATGGAGTTAACCACTGTGCATGAATTCTTAACATTCGCCTACACTTTTCAATTGCATGTTTTTTCCAAAATATATTTTTTTCGATGGCCACCTTTTTCAGTGCCTTCTACACAATCCTACTTGATTTCTTTTAACATAAGAAAAAAACATATATATGTATATGAAAAAAAAAAAAATCAAAATAAATGACTTTAATTCTAAAACGTAATAACCATAAAGGGAATGTGAACAATTATAAATTCCATTAACTAAAACAGCACTTTAAGACGCAATTAACATAAAAAGTTCTCCAATTCGAAAAATAAATTGTTTAGTAAAATTAAATCTTAAATATAAAGGCTAAAAACAAATAAACACAAGCACACCCATACTTACTATCACACAATTCACCAGCACTTAGAAAGATAAAAATAACAACAAAAACCCCCAAAAAAGAAGGAAAATAAATAAAATACCCAAATCCTAACAAACAAATCGACCAACCAAATAATCTTGGTTATGGGTATTGTTGTATATATAATCATGGTGCCAGTACGCTCTTTCCATTCCATATGGCAAAAATCTTAAGTATGCCTATTTTATTTACATGAAAGTTAAATAAAAAAAGAACATTCTTATTTTGCATTAAATAATGTTTAGATACTTACACAGTTGTGGCCTGTAAAAAGAAAAACCGGCTCCTTGGATGAAAAATAAAACGAGAAAAATTTAATTTGAATTGAAGCCATTAGTATTTAGATGTGGTTGTAAGTAAGAAAAGTTCCTTCGCGTTTTAATAGAGATGCGTATATTTATTTAAACGGGTTGTAAACTGTTCTTTTTTTATTGGCTATTATTGCTGCTATATGTACTTGCTGAAACGAAAACAAAAACATGATTATATAATGTTGTAAACAAATATCATAAATTATAATTTATTGTTAATATTATACAAAAATTAGATAATAACCATATATTTTCTTATTATTATGAAAATGAATTCAAATACATATACTTATACCGTTAACTGAAATGTGAAACTACGTTTTTACGTGGTTGTGCTGATAAAATAAAACAAGTAAGAAAGTATGGTCGGTCAAGCCAGTCAAAAGTTATCTAATATTCGATATATACAAAAAAAAACGATTTTCGCATAATTCAAAAAAGTATAATTTTTAAAAACCGGTTTTCGGTTTTTTCTTTCAAAAATATTTCAAGAAGATAATACAATTCAAATGATTTGAGGACATACGAAATATTTTTTATTAAATTTATTAATTTTTTATTAAAGATGAAACAGAAAAATCACGTACACTTATAGTTGAAGATGGATTAACTGTTAAAATTGGATTGTATACAAAATTTAATTCATTTTATCTTTTTGAATATTTGCCCAAATAATCAAAATCTTGTTTTAAGTCGACAATTGTTACAATATTAGATCTTTTGTATTCAACATCAAAGCATGATGAACTTTAATTTAGTTTTGACCAAAAGTTTATTTTTTCTTCATACTGCATAACAAGGCGAATTTATTACAGGTGACGTAAAAAAGTGAGCTGATTATTTTTGCTTGATATGTTTTCTGACTGTCAAAGTTTGTTTACATTGGTTTTTTAATTTGTTGGAGAGCAACTATTTTAGATTTAAGTTATAAGATTTAAATACTTATTGCTAGGCCTATAAAAGGCAGATTCAATAAATCAATAAAAGCGTTAAAAACAAAAAAATTTATATGTAACATTTTTGTTTTAAACATTGCATCTCATAATAGATTTTTGCAAATGTTTGAAATTAACCATAAAACACGTTCTATCGCACAGTGGGGCAGAATCAAATTTTTTTGGAAACAAATCTGGCATTTCTAAACAACCCGATCGGGATAAAATTTGACACGGGCGTAGCCAAGGAGTATTCGAGTTTAATTTATTAAAATGGACACTACAAATGCTCTAGGCGCGGCGCTATGGGGGCTCAAAGAAGGGTACCTTCGACATGTAAAATGTTTAAACACGTGCCATTTTTTTGTTTCCCATCCGATTTCAAAGATTTTTAAATTTTTGGGAAGCGCTCGGCTAGGTATTGCAAAAACATGCGTGCGTGTGCTATTTATCTCTTATAATTTTCGAGTTATAAGCATTTCAAAATTGAAATTTTAAAATTTTGCCATACCTTGGTACGCTTTTTTAAAAATATAGGGCGTACTTTTGATCGGAATGGTCTCGAATTTTTTCATTATTTAGACAATTAAATTACCAATAATATACAAAAAAGAGCAATATCAATTACGGATCCGAAAATAAACGATTTTCAATTTAAAAATTCAAAAATTTTTAGATTTTTGCTGTTTTTTGGGCGAAAAGGTGACTTTACTCTTTTTTTATTAAAAACCTTTAAGAACATACAACAGTTTTATGTTTTTCTGTAAGATATCTTTATGAACAGTATCTTGGTATAAAAACCATGTCATATTTTTCGAATGTGTTGCCCCTACGCCCTTCGGAATTTGACCTATTTTTTATCAAAATTTTAACTTTGGTCCACATGTTCTAAAATCCCAAAGCAAGGATCAGAAAACGGAAAGCAGTTTTGGAAACCTTGATGTAATTCCTATTTATTTTTAAAGCATTTTCCCAGCCCCAAAGGAAATGTGGACGTTATAGGCAAAATGGTAAAAAATACCATTTTTGGGATTTTCGCTCAAATTTTTAGGAATTGCGGGATTCCCTTTCACCTTTCGACAAGTTTTTTTACACTTTGTTATTTGGAATGAGAATTCTAAAAACTCCTGCAAATTTCGTTTAGTTTTGTTAATAAATAATGATTTTATTACATATTTATTGAGCTCTAAAACTAAAATTTTTATCAAAATTTTGATAGGATTGCAAATATTAGGAACAATCTGGTCCACATTTTTTCCGAACTAATTTTTCTTGTTTAGATAAGTAAATTTCTGATATTAAAAAAAAAATTTCAAGTCAATATCTCAATTATATTCAAAAATATGCTACTTTAAAACTGCGTCCTTCAAACTATTGCTCTTTTTCATATTTGAATGTGACTAAGCTCAATAGCTGTTGTCAATTATGGACCGATCATCCCCAAATATGGAAGAGTAATTTTCATTGACAGAGTTATTACTTGGTATGCATTTTAAGTTCTCATTTATGGACCGATCCTCTCAAAATACAGAATAATGATTTCGATGGATAAGAAAATAACTCGGAACTAACTTTTTATCAATATCAATTTATTCAAAATACTTATGCCCGTTGGGAGCTATGGAAATAAAGTAGAGTTTCCAGTTCGGCTTTACCGCGGTGTTTCAAGGCCTAAATCCGAAACCGATAATTATTCTTCGGTTTTTACTATTAATCTATTTTCAGTAGAAAATTTCAAAATTTAGAAATGAGAAACAAACCCTTTCATTCAATGATTCATCCAATATCTCTAAAAGCAGATCAGTAAAAACATTTTAAAATTTATTTAAATTTTTTAAATACTATTACAATAATTGCTTCATATGCTTTCGCAGGCTATGCAAAGAAACCTGTTAATAAAGAATGTCACGAACTTATTTTAAAATATTGATCTACGTGTATTTTTAAACTTTAAATGACTGTTTATTTATTTAATTTAAACAAAATAATTATTCTGGGTTCATTATTATAGAAAATGCTAAAGAAAAGTACCACTAAAGTCACCTTTTGAGAATTCTAACTCATTCATCTTAAATTTTTAGGTTAATTATTATAAAATAACCAAAAAGTATTATTAGTTGAAAAAAAGTACCTTTGAGTCCTTTTTTTGATTCTAACTCAGTCAGAATAATATGTGTTTAATTTTCTGCTTATAGGTTCATTATTGTATTTAAATTTCAAGAAATACCATCCGAAGAACGAGAAAATACTAATAGTTTTTGTTACCTCAATGTCATATAGATGGCCTAATTAATTTCTTTCTTTGCTCAAAAGCACATCAGCCAACTATTATGTATATAAGTAAAATAAGTTTGAAATGAAAGTAATTTCCTGATTCTAAGTTCAATATTATAGAAAATTCAAAAAGTACCATTTTGAAGAACGAAAAATAACTCCTTAGTTTGGTTAAGTTCTCCTTTTTTGGTACCATAGTACCATTAAGCCCCCTATTCTTGATTATTTCTTTACTGAAAAGCATATTAGCCAACATTAATGTATGTAAGCTCATTTAATATATTAAAAGAGCACCATTAAAATAAGTGTTCCTATATCCTCTTGAATACCCGTCAAATTTGAGTTTTAAAATTGTATAGCATTTCCTATATTATCAACTGATTTTGTTTCTATAACACAATACTATTTAACAAATAATCACAAAACCGAAACTGATCGGCTTTAAATTTTTTAAAAGCGAAACCGCTATTTTGAAATTCTTCGGTTTTTGGAAACGCTAAAATAAAGGACCGATCGTCGCAAAATTAAGAAAACAGATTTCTGTTCATAAGAAACATACTCGAATACATATTACAGTGATTTATTCTTATTAATGAAACTTTCGGAAGACGACTTTATATGGGAGCTATAGTAAATTATTGATCGAGAGGTACAAATTGTGGTTGTGTGAGCTAATCGTTATAAATTCATTATGGATCATATGGGCTTAGTTGACCCAAAGATGATTAAAATTGTTGAATTTAAGCATCATATTCTAATATTTTATTATCCTTTTTTCTCGAAATAATTCTCTCAATTCATGTAATTATGACTGTAAGTTGATAATAATCATATTAAACCCTATATCAGCATTCAGATTTTACTCAATCTTTCGCCTAGAAAAGTGGAAACTGGAAAAAGAACGAAAAACTGCTAACTATTAATTATGTAAAACCAATCAACTATAATAAACATTACTAATAAATTTTCCTATTTATATTTATTTTATAAGATACAATTTTTAAACATTTCCTCAAAGTTTGTTTTTGTTAAAAATTTTTTATTTATATAGATAATTATGAATAATTGAAGTTATTTAATGACTTTGGACATAAATTTGCATTGCTGAACATAAAGCCCTTTTAAACAACATTATTCAGAGACTTAAAATCTTGGTTTCGTTTAGCATCATTTTGTGTTAAAATAAAATCAACCTTTGTAAAATTATATTGTATTTTTCATGTTTTTTCCTGTGGTAACGATCTATTTTTTATGACTTTTTTTGTTACAAGATTTGTTGAATTGTGGTTTATGTATATATATACTTATCGAGTTTCTTTACCCTTAGGAATCTTTTGTGAAATGGCTCTGTTGCTAAAATGTCCGTTTTATTTATTTATTTATACATTTCTTTTCAGTTGTAATAACAATTGTGATTTATTTTTATATTCACATTTGTTGTTGAAGCTAAAATATCTCTCATTTTAAATGTTTGTCCACTTGAAATGGCTGTTTGTGAGAATTGGATTTTTATTTTCTTGGCAAACAATTTTTATTATTTTTTGGAGCAAAGAAAAGGTGTCAAAATGAAATAAATTTTCATTTGTAAGAAAAATTCTGGAAAATATATTGTGGGTATAAAACATTTTACTTTATTTTTGGGTCTCTGTAAAGCCGTCATAAATAAGATTTAAGTACTTTTTGCTGTTTAGCTGATAAGTTTATTTGTTCCTTATACAACTTCAAGACAATTTTTGTTGACTATCGTGAGTTTACCTTCAAAAAAAGAAAGTCATTAGTTTTATTACATTGTTTCATATGTATGAATGTATTTAAATGAGACTTTGTTTATTAAAGTGAATTTTAGATGATTTATATACCGGAATTTATTTAGGGAAATCAGCTTCATCTTGATGGAAACGATTCTTCTATAAAACTGGGAATAAACTATCGACAATAGCTACACTCCATTTTGTTATCAGCAGTGTTGCCAGGAGCTGGCAAAAAAAGAAGCTATATTGACTTCAAAAAAAGGCCAGAAAAAGCCAAACTGCTTTAAAAAAATGCCAAAAGAAAAAGCTAAAATATTATAAATTAAATTAATTTAGTTTTATATTTATTTTTAAATAAAAAATTAGAAAATATGTTCATAAAATTCATAAAAATAAATAAAATTATAAAGGTACACTTCAGCAGCAAAAAAAAATAACATTAATCATTAATAATAAATATACATAAGCGATCAAAAACCTCTTAAAGGAATGGACCTAAGCTTTCTCTTGAGCAAAAGAAAAAAAAATTAAAAAAGGGCTCATTTTGAAAAAAAAAAAAAATATCAACAGTTTTAGATTTTGCAAAAAAAGTCAAAAAAAGTTTTTTTTCGAAAGATTGAAGAAATAGCTATGTAAACTATTTGGGACACATTTTGCTAAGAACAATAGGTAATAAGTTACATGGAGGAGAAAAAACACCTGCTTGGCCAAAATGTCAAATTCTGATCCCCTCCAACTCAGAAAGTTTTCGACCGATCTTGTTGAAAATTTGTGTCTGAATAACTATCTAATAGAACTAACTATCTGAAGACATCGATTTCAAAAGATGGTTCACTTGACATTAAATTAAAAAAAATTTTGTTTTTTTTTAATAAAAGCATTTACTATTTTTCACATACATAATATATTTTTTTGGTTTTACGAGTACTACTTTAAGTATATTATTAACGGATAAAAAATCGACTTAGCGAAGAGTTTTCATATGAAAATCTTTGTCGCAATTGCTCAATTAGTTTAATTTGCCGTATTATTTTTTTCAGAATCGTCACTAATTAAACCGTTCGTTATTTTATCTCTCATTCTTCAAACTTGCATGAAAAATGTGGCGAAAACATTAAACAATTTTCAATTGGGGACGATAATGTATCAAATTCTTTGCATTGTATTACAATTTGAAAACACAAACTATGGACAAGAAATTTTAAATCAGAAAACAGCTTTGTTGGATTCGCTGCATTGCTTACTGGTTTAAAAAAAATAATACACCAAATTATAATCAGTATATTAATCACTTAAATGTTAGGCTTTGTAGCATTGCTGGTTTTAACTCGGAGCATAGATCCACAATACGTTTAACGACTATTTCAAATGACAGCCATCGAGTATCACAAACCTTCAAGAGTTTGTGGGGCTCTTGTACATTATGTAACGATGAATATAATGTGTAGTAACAATTTTGTCTTGAAAGTGAATTTGCTAGATAATTATAGCTTTCAGATATAAGTAAAATACTCTATTTCATTTTGAAACACTTGGTATTGGCAATTGTTATTTGTTCTTTTAATACTGCACAATTCTTGAGTATGTTGAAAAGCTAAATGAAAAACAGTAATGAATTAAAATGAAAATGTCTCATAAATATAAATTTAGCCTTTTTATTTTCTCCTTATCCTCGAAATTTTGGTTTTAGCTTCGTGGTTTTTTCTAGCCTTTTTTCATTTAAAAAAGGCTATTTTCAAATTAAAAAAAGGCTAGAAAAAAGCCACGAAGCTAAAACCAAAATTTCGAGGCTAAAGAGTAAATAAAAAGGCTAAATTTAGCCTCTTATATAAAGAGACAGCTAAGAGTCGGCGCCATATTGAAAAAATCTTCAAGTGTTTTATTTCGGCTTAAGTCGGTTTTAGTGAAATTTTTCCAAAAAAAGTTAAAAATATTTGTCGGCCATGCCTCGACTAGGCGGAACTAATAATACTTTTAGGATATATCTTGAAAACTGTATGTTTATCTTAAACAATATATTTATTTAACAAAACATACTATTAATATGGAACGACTGTTTCCCAGTTCTGGGGAAAGTTAGTTGTTGATTCGATATTTAGGTTTCCAGGCAGCCGCGAAGTGAAGAAGAAGTGCAGCTCACGTGGGTCCAGGCATAGGTCCCTTCGTGTTACCTGAAAGGCAAAACGAGATGAACAGAGTAGATATGAAAAGAGAGAAGGGGACAGTCAGTATTTGGTTAAGATTGAAGAGTTGGAGAAGAGATACGAGAGAGAAAGAGAAAGGAGATTAGATTATTATTGGTCACTCCATGGAGATCCCCATATTAGGTCTGGTTAGCCACTTACTGTTCCTTACAAAGGCATTAATGCACTCAAGCCTCTAATTCGAGAGCTCAGATAGACTAGTTAGGGAACGATGTCCCAGAAACCTTAAGCGCAGATTTTCCAATGCCGGACAGTGACAAAGAAGATGAAAAATTGTCTCATCCTCCTCCTCGTTTTAACAACTTTTGCAGAAGTCGTTGTAGGGCAAGCCAAGTCTCCTCGTGCGGTTGCCAAAAATGCAGTGACCGGTAATGACCGCCACCATACCGCTCAATTGTGAGAGTGTCAAGCCAAGAAGATATATTGTTCGTCCACGACTCAGTCGGGGCCATATCATTCTGGTAATAGTACATGTGGGTTCACAACCCCATCTTGCCTGAGCGAGCTCATAGTAGAAGTTACTAATGTGAACCTTGCATTTGGATAACGGAATCCCACATAGGAAGTCTATGTGTCCGTCATGCAGCATGGAGCCCTTTTTCGCCAATTCATCAGCAACACAGTTGCCTATAGTATCTCCGTGTTCACGTACCCACTTGAGTACGACTGTTGAATGTCTCGCCATCCTGTTTAAGGATGCCCGGCATTCCTGGACCAAATTAGATGTTGTATTTACACCTGTTAGAGATTTTATTGCGGCCTGACTGTCAGTATATATACGAATATCCGTAAGTGATATCTTGTTATAACTGAGCTAGTTAGCCGCCCTTTTTATGGCTTATATTTCAGCCTGGATAATGCTGCATTCATTTGGAAGTCTAAAAGATAACCTAGTTTCGAATTCCTGAATGTAGACACCTACGCCAACTCGATCTTCCCTCCTAGACCCGTCCGTATAGACTGAGAGACCCGTTATGTCGTGTAGAGGTCCGTCCATTGCTTCCGTATTATCTGGAATTGAGAAACCAAAATTTCTCACCATGAAGGGGCTAGAAATGCAGTAATCGATATTTTCCGAAAGATTCCGAATGCTACCTATTACACTAGCATGACCATATGGAGCATGTCGTGAATGCCGATTTTCTGGCCATTAGATGCACAGGGATCCAGTTTAATAAAGCAAAGAGCGACTTTGTTGCGGTCGTTCTTAGAGCTCCTGTTATCATGATTGCCATTCTTCTATATATCTATGATTATTCTGCATGAAAAACGTTTGTATGCTAAGCAAAGTAAAGTATTGCTAGTAGTTGAATTTCCCAGCTCTTAACTGAAAGGCCAAGACTGCTTCTGCCAAAAGGCATCTGTCAGTTGACTACTGTCAAAATTTTGAAATGCTTAAAGTTAATTTCATCTGCTAATTAAGTATTATTTTTTGGGAAAAATAAACATTAGACAAAGAAAGCTTAAGATTACCAAATACCAGCAACCAAAAATAACTCGAAAAATCCTATATTTTGTAAGGCATACAAAGTGTATACTTAGAACTCAAAGGCGACTTTGTTGAAAAATAAAATAATTTTTTATCCAAAAGGGCACGGATTTTTGACAAATCCTCCTAACATGAATTAGAAAATAATTACGACCGGCTGTAGGCCGTCTGTATAGACAATCTTTACTAAGAAAACCCGATATTTGATATACCATGTAGTAATTTTAATTTTCAACTAGCAAAAAGCTGCAGATACATCTTTTACTATGAATTAAGCTAACATCAGCTCCGGCAGAAAATAGGGTTCAACAAATTTAAATAAAAAACATATAAATATATAATTGTCTTTGTTTGTTTGTTTGTTTGTTTGTTTGTTTGTTTGTTTGTTTGTTTGTTTGTTTGTTTGTTTGTTTGTTTGTTTGTTTGTTTGTTTGTTTGTTTGTTTGTTTGTTTGTTTGTTTGTTTGTTTGTTTGTTTGTTTGTTTGTTTGTTTGTTTGTTTGTTTGTTTGTTTGTTTGTTTGTTTGTTTGTTTGTTTGTTTGTTTGTTTGTTTGTTTGTTTGTTTGTTTGTTTGTTTGTTTGTTTGTTTGTTTGTTTGTTTGTTTGTTTGTTTGTTTGTTTGTTTGTTTGTTTGTTTGTTTGTTTGTTTGTTTGTTTGTTTGTTTGTTTGTTTGTTTGTTTGTTTGTTTGTTTGTTTGTTTGTTTGTTTGTTTGTTTGTTTGTTTGTTTGTTTGTTTGTTTGTTTGTTTGTTTGTTTGTTTGTTTGTTTGTTTGTTTGTTTGTTTGTTTGTTTGTTTGTTTGTTTGTTTGTTTGTTTGTTTGTTTGTTTGTTTGTTTGTTTGTTTGTTTGTTTGTTTGTTTGTTTGTTTGTTTGTTTGTTTGTTTGTTTGTTTGTTTGTTTGTTTGTTTGTTTGTTTGTTTGTTTGTTTGTTTGTTTGTTTGTTTGTTTGTTTGTTTGTTTGTTTGTTTGTTTGTTTGTTTGTTTGTTTGTTTGTTTGTTTGTTTGTTTGTTTGTTTGTTTGTTTGTTTGTTTGTTTGTTTGTTTGTTTGTTTGTTTGTTTGTTTGTTTGTTTGTTTGTTTGTTTGTTTGTTTGTTTGTTTGTTTGTTTGTTTGTTTGTTTGTTTGTTTGTTTGTTTGTTTGTTTGTTTGTTTGTTTGTTTGTTTGTTTGTTTGTTTGTTTGTTTGTTTGTTTGTTTGTTTGTTTGTTTGTTTGTTTGTTTGTTTGTTTGTTTGTTTGTTTGTTTGTTTGTTTGTTTGTTTGTTTGTTTGTTTGTTTGTTTGTTTGTTTGTTTGTTTGTTTGTTTGTTTGTTTGTTTGTTTGTTTGTTTGTTTGTTTGTTTGTTTGTTTGTTTGTTTGTTTGTTTGTTTGTTTGTTTGTTTGTTTGTTTGTTTGTTTGTTTGTTTGTTTGTTTGTTTGTTTGTTTGTTTGTTTGTTTGTTTGTTTGTTTGTTTGTTTGTTTGTTTGTTTGTTTGTTTGTTTGTTTGTTTGTTTGTTTGTTTGTTTGTTTGTTTGTTTGTTTGTTTGTTTGTTTGTTTGTTTGTTTGTTTGTTTGTTTGTTTGTTTGTTTGTTTGTTTGTTTGTTTGTTTGTTTGTTTGTTTGTTTGTTTGTTTGTTTGTTTGTTTGTTTGTTTGTTTGTTTGTTTGTTTGTTTGTTTGTTTGTTTGTTTGTTTGTTTGTTTGTTTGTTTGTTTGTTTGTTTGTTTGTTTGTTTGTTTGTTTGTTTGTTTGTTTGTTTGTTTGTTTGTTTGTTTGAAGCATCAATAGGCTATAACCTTTTTCAATACTTTTACCAGAAAGGGATAAATAGGGGGAAAAACTGGTAAAATTGGTACCTTTAGTTCTTAAACAATAATTACTAAACGGCTGAACCGATTTTTACTACGACAGGGGTAGCGAAGCGCACCTGGTTAAGCTAGTTCCAAGGTGTATTCAATAAGGTGAAGTTACGAGCTCAGCTGATTATTGTTTATTTATTTATGTTGTGTTTGAATGTGTCAAAAAGTTGTTTACTGTTTGTTGTTGACATTCAAAATAATTAAATTGAAAATGATGAAAAACTGAAAATTTTTTCAATAAATTTGTTCAAGGCGTTACAGCAAACAATAAGAATAATATCTGCAAAATAAAATAAGCAATAATGGAAATTGTTTGGTAAAAATGCATCAGATTTATAGCTTTTGCTGATTTTCAATACCAAACTCCTTAGAAAAATTTGGTTCTGTATTTTGGACGTGTTTGTGTATTTTGGGCAGACAGACGGACATAGCTAAATAAACTTATAATTGAATATGAATTATTGTGCGAAGCTGTCCTTTTGGCTAGGAATCCATATGTTGGCAGAAAGGTGGGAAAAGGTCATAGCTAACAATGGATATATATTGTACAAATGTTTCAAAATAAAACCTAAAAATTTAGAAAAAATTCCGCATTTTTAAGTCATGCAAAAGTTCGAATATTAACAGGATTATTGCAGGTATGGCATTAAAGGCGCTTTTCAAGGACCTTTCACATCGTACCAATATTTTATATGCTTTCTCTGCGAAAAATACGACAACAAATTATAAAAGCCTTAAAAAAGGACCTTTTTATCCACCTCACCAAATACTCAACACGATTCAAGATTTTCGGGAACTTGTCTAAATTACTGTGCAGATAGTGAGCTTTTATGCTCATGTTACATCCACGATTTTTAATGCTAAATTAAACGTCTTTAACTAATTCCTCGTAATTTCCAGCTTTATGATTTTATGAGAAATTTTTCAAAATATCAATAAAATATTTCCAAGCCGCTGCTTCTAAGTCATTCATTGAATGTATGGAATTGTTGTCCTTTATAAAATCTCGTATTTGTGGACTATCAAAAATACTACCTTTTAGTTTTTGTGTACTCAAATCAGAATCTTTTTTGAATGAAGGCAATACTTGGACCAGTTTTATGTTGTTCTTTACATACTACTTTATAAGTCCCAATTTGATATGTAATGGAAGCAAAATTATCTTATCTCTGGAAACCAACCCACATGTTTTCTTTCAGATGCCAATATTTCCTTTTATTCATACCATATAATTTAGCAGAACAAAAATAGCAGTCACAAAGTGGTTTTTCGGTTCTGTTCAAATCATAGGTACTCCAAACTTCAAATTACTTCTTCCCTCTGTCTTAAATGTTCACTTATTCATGGCCTTTATCACCATCCAAAAGTAATTGAAACACACTATGGACATTATAGGTTTTCTAAAATTTGTGACTGTGTCTTCACCACAAATCTAACAAAACACATTTCGGTCATTGCGACAACTTTATCTCGATGAGGAAATGTACTCATAACATTACGAAACGGGAACACGAATTTATTTATGACAGCCATTATTGAAAAATGAAGCAAGATCCAAAGCTAGACGTATGAAAAAAAATTTAAAATTATTTTTGGTGTTACCAATGCTCAACTAATAGAAAACCACTAAGTGTTTCTGTTTATTTGTTGACGTTTGTAATTTACTGCAGTCAATCGTTCTTTGCTAAATTATTTAGAAACGGATATAGTAACGGTAGAGCAATGTTATGGAAAAATATTAACAGAATTGTTTAATATGTTAAAGCAAACAATTAAATTATTCAAAAACTTTAATTTTTGAATTTTGTCCCAAAAAATGATGGAAAAATTTTAAAATTTCGATTTGAGTAATTTTTAGTTTTAAACAACAGATCAAATACGTAATACTCTCCCCACCATGGTGGTATATGGTGACCGTATACTTACATACAGTTAAAACTAATACTTACACTTTGAATATCTAATCTTAAACTACCAAATTATTAAACAATTTCATGCTGAGTTTTTTAATACATTTTTTGTAGTTTTATTTTATTTGTTTTATGAGAAAAAGAATTACATTCATTGTATTTACTTAAAATTAAATTTTTGTTAACATTTTATTTATTAATTTTACATTAGAAAATATTTACACGATTTTTACTTTATAATTCTTTCAAGAATAATGTCATTAATAGATGTTAATTGATATTTCCATTCGACAAGAACATAGTTTTTATGTCACTTGAAGATAGCTTGAACAGAAAACAATTAATTTAAAACATTTGTTCATTAAATGCAAAATTAAACATTCGAAAGGATGGAGGAAGGTTCAAGTTAATATTTATTTTAAAATAATTTGTTCTGTTTTTTTGTTTTAAATGCACTCATATTTTTAAGAATATTTTGATTTTTATATTATTAAGGTTCATAAAAAAATCTGTTTAAATGTTAACTTTTTAAAAATTAACACTTTATAGAAGATTTATTTTTATTACGTTTTTGTTTGTTTTGATAATTGTTACTGTTATTATTAAACTAGTTTAACATTTATTGATATTTCACAACTTTTAGTTTATTTCAAGAGGTTTAAATTTAGTTTAATTTGTTTTATATTTTATTTTAAATTTAAGAATTGTTTTAATTTCTCACCCATACAAATAATTATATATGATTTTTGTTTTTTTAATTTACAATTTTAAAGTCACTTAAATTATTTCTGTAAATTTTCTAATATAATATTTACACTTTGAATTGGTTTGTATATGTATGTTGCTAATATATTTAATATTTTTCTATTTCTTGTTTAGAGAGACATTTGGCCTTAATAATATTACAATTTACTAGAAATATCTATGTATGTATGTATATTTATACGTATGTGTGTAAGTATCTATATGTATATGTATATGGATCTACATATTTAAACTAATTGCTGTATTGAATTGTTTTCGAACAACAGTCACGTCTTGTGTAATAACATCAATAAAAATAAAAGCAGCAACAGATAGTAATCATTAAGTGTGTACGTTCGTGCTGCAGACATGATGGCAGATGCAGAATATTCACCTATAAATAGACAAAAAATAAAAATAAAAAATATATTGAAAAACATATTTTTTTTTCTATAAAAACAAGGTCGGTAAAGCAATACTTATATGTAAAAAATAATAATAAATTTGGTTTGTGTTGAAGTAATTCTCATTCATATTAATTGTTATGACAGGCACAAATGCATACTTCCACCTAGATATCCACAAAAACATACATACACTTATAAATTTGCACAATAGGGTGGCCCTTAGTTTGAACTTTCTGGATTTTCGATGCTCTCAAATGATAAACATTTTTGAAAAAATCGATTAAGGTTTAGAGGTTGGAAAATTTATTTGTTTCAAAATAGCAATATTTAAAAAAAAAAAAATTCAATAATTGTCGAAAAAAAAAAAATCAATTAAAAATTGTTTTTGTAGTATATTTACCCATAGATATTTAAATATAAAAATTAAAAAAAATCGATAACCCATTATAAAATGTCTTGCATATTTTGCATATAATTTGGGGTCCAAACTTTTAAAATCGCGAAAAACACAGTCAAATATAGAGTCATTTTGACCCCAAGTGCTTTTAAAGGTTAATTTCCATTTTTGCACTGTTATTGTATATTTTAGACCTTAAGGTATATTTTTCGGAAGTTTCCTTAAAATTTGTTCAAAAATGTATAATAATCTTTCATTTAGAAATTCCAAATATTGCTAAATTTTACTTTTGACCTTCACGGTTCAAGGGTTAACGTTTACCGATTTTAGTAAAACTTTCATAGTATATCTAAAATTATCTGAGTTATAAGATTCTGTATAGGTTTTACTTAAAATTCGTAACAGTAAGGAAATTGCTATCATTCGCCAAATTATGGCCAAAAAAATATTTTTTCCCGAAAATCACAAAATTTAAATCGTAGGTACGGAAAAACTGTAAGAGGTATTGACATAATTTTTTCACACTTTTATTCTCTATTATGATCTCAATAAATCCCAATGTGATGATCAAAAAATTCGGAAATTTGTTTAACAAAATTTTTAAAAATTTGAAAATGGAGATTTGAAACTGCCGTTAAAAAAAATAATTTTTTTTTGCCAACCCTGCGAATAGGTTAAAGGTATTCTACAAAGACAAAAACTCATACGAATGTAAATACGGATATATTTTAAGTAAAAATTAGCTTTTATTTTAATATTTTTTAAAATATGTTAATTTTGTTCCTACATTTCTTGTTCAAGTGGCCTGAGACACGTTAATGATTTGGGGAATTTTTAATAACTTTAACATTTTTTCACCAATTTTTGTCTTTTGTATCTCATTAGAACGACAATTACGTACACATTTCGATTCTTATGCATTCGATTGCAAAAATAATTATTTAGGAGCAAAATTTTTACAAAAACTGAAAAATTTTCATTTTTTCCGAATTTTAACGATAATACAGTTTGTGGGTCAATTTGACCCAAAGGAGATATAGGTTTAATCTGAAAAAGATTTTGTTGACTGTAATTTTCATTAATATAAATAAATCTACATATTTATATAACATAATGCAGAAATTTAAGGAGTTTTAGAAATTTATTTCATATAAATAGTAAAATTTTGCGTATATCTGACCTTTGACCTCGATGCGCGTCCCAAATCGTTGTCTGATTTGCTCAAAATTTTCAGTACTTATCTTTTAGATCTAGTGTCACAATAATCCACCCGGCACCCTTCAAAAATCGTACTCAAATTTTTTTCCATACAACTGATTGTCACTCTAATATGTATGTTAAACATTTTTCGATCTCAGTCCTTATAATGGGTTAGCATAGGGACTGATTTGAAATTGGTGGACTTTTAGTTTTAGGTCAGAAATTTGTAAAATTATTTTTTTAAAAATACAATACATTTCGTAACTTTTTTTCTAATATCATTGTCTAACAAATTGAGACTTTTTGATTGGAACAGAACAGCGACCCTATAATTCTGAAAGGGCATGTTGAGTAAACCATTTTTGTAGAATACACTTATAGTTCAGCTGGTCTGAATTTTTTTACATCGGGTAAAATTTTTCATTTTTTTTATCGAAGGGAGCATTATACTAGCTGAAACAAATGCTGTATAAGATCTTAACCCTCTCTTAGGGGTCAGTTTGACCCTCATTTCACCAAAGATACAAAAGTTGCAAATAAAGCTCTTTACGCCTAATAAGCAAAAAAAAAACGCCACCTCGGATCTCACATTTTTAAAATATAGCCAAAAATCCAATTATGATCCGAATGAGCTGAAATTTAAAATATGAATAGTCCTAAAGAAGATCTACAAAAAACATGCATACACATGTACGTTATCTCATTTTGTTCAAGTGATATTTAGGTTTATTTATTTTTTTAAATTCTGCTCGATCTTTTTATGATTTTTTAGATATGGGTCATGGAGGGTCAACATTTTTTTAGAAATATCAGTTTTTTTTTTTGATATGAAATTCTAAAGAAAACCAAAATAACTTGCTAACAGTTATCCCGTACCTATAAAAAGTTACATGCATCAAAAGTTGGAACACGTAAAAATGACAGTTTAGTGAACGGAGAAAATGTGTTCCAAAAACTGTATTTTTATAGAAAAGTGCCTACTGTGACGTTATTCACCGTTCGATAGTAACATAACTTTGTATGTACAATGTTGGAGAAAATAATAGAAACGAGAGCTTTTTTTTAAATTTTGTAACTATATTAGATTAGTTTTGTTAAAAAATATTGATATGCATTTTTTTTATCAGACATACAACATAAGAAAAAATATTATCATTCTTATATTATCATTCTCTTTTCATTTATATTTTAATACATTATATGACTAACAATGTAAAGAGTCAATATTTTTACTGGAAAAAATAATAGAAACGCGTAAAAGGATTCAGTTTTTAGAGGCACATCTTTTTATTTTTTGTTAAAAAATTATTTTATTTTAATATTTTGTTGCTCTACCTTTGTTTTTTACAACTTCATTGCATCTGCGACTCATGTAATCAAACATTTTTTTCCAAACGTCCTTGTCAATGGAAAACCACTCTTTCTAAGTTTTTTCCCACAATTCCTCCTTATTTGTCAGACTGAAACCCTCCCACCTATTTAACCCAAAGGTGTTAAATAGGTGATTGCTCAGCAAATGGAAGCATTATGCTTTGCAATATATTTACGTAGTCCGAGATGCATATTTTGTTCTTTATCCAATATATTTGACCGACACCAGAAGAAGACACCCCACATCATTATGGATCCACCGCCGTGTTTTTCCCCAATATAACTCTAACAATAAGAATTCTCTCAGACATTTACTAACAAAATTTTTTTCAGTTAGTATGTAATGCTCCCTTCGATCAAAAAATGAAAACTTTGACCATAAATTTCACTTCCGAAAATCACTTAAATAAGCATAAATATCTGTGATTTGAATTCTGCGGATATAGAATAATCAATTTAATTTTAACAAAATAACATAAGAAAAATATATATATACTAGCTTCACCCGGTGCGCTTCGCTACCCCTGTCGATGTAAAAATCGGTTCAGCCGTTTAGTAATTATTGTTTAAAAACTAAAGGTACCAATTTTACCCGTTTTTCCCCCTTTTTATCCCTTTCTGGTCCAAGTATTGAAAAAATTTATAGCCTATTGACGCTTCCAAGTAAGGATCTATCTACGTTCCACATTTCAATAAAATCGGTTCAGCCGTTTAGGCGTGATGCTCAAACAAACAAACAAACAAACAAACAAATAAACAAACAAACAAACAAACAAACAAACTTACAAAGACATTTATATATTTATATAGATGTATTTATTACATACCTATATATACATTGTACTTCTGTACTGAACTTTTTACCAAAATCGGGAAAATCTAATCATATGTCATACGATATTTTTCAAAAAAGTACGAATTGGGTTTTCATTCAATTAATTAATTTTTACTAAAATTGACAAAAATAATGACATCAAAATAAGTCAATTTTTCTTACTCATTAACGTCTGACCCCGAATCCGTTGTCCGATTTTAATGAAATTTCATGCAGATAATATTTAGGATATTCATATCGACGTGAATGGTTTCCTTTTCGCACCTCAAGCTGAGGCTTCTCGGTATTCTTCGGTAATTGATTTAATTGTTTTATACCTCAATATGTATTTATATACCTATACCATAAAATTTTAACATGTTAGGTAATCTAAGTATACGAGTACTTTTTTAATAGAGGCCATCTGATGATATTGATGCTTTAAGGCACCAATTTTCCATACCATCGTCTATAAAAATCTGTTTCCTAAAATCAGCATTAACTTATGTCTTTGAGAATTTTACACAAGTTTTTTTGAAATCTCTGCAATTACTTTTGCCACCACTTTATAAATTAATATTTTTATACGTTAGCAGTTTTAAAACATAAAACTTAATACTCAACTGCACATCAGTGGTGGAAAAAGAAAGAATTTAATAAGTAGTTATGAGTGAATGAGGCTTAAGTGAGCAATACAAATAAATTGGTTGCATCTGAGTTTATATGTATTTTGAGTTGGTAGTTCAATTTAAAGTAACGACCTACTATTAAGGCTGCAATAGAGATATGACATTTCAGCTGAACATATTTACATCATATTCAGCATTTAAGTAAGTGGTTTTCGTTATTGACTTTTATGTTCGCAAACATATGTATGTTTGTAATAATAAGGCAATAATATTTAGCCAATTTTTGCGTATTTCGCAGATATCATTTAATTTAAAATTGTAGGTAAGTACATAAATATATATCGCTCATTTGCTGTAACAACGTCATAATTCAAAAAATCCAAATTTCGAATTAATAGCCCCAATGCATAGTAAGTAAGTTGTTTTAATAGCTGACATTTTGAGCATTTTGTCCTAATTTTATAACATGCGTTGCCGTTTGTGTCTTCAACATCGTTAAGTTATCTAGAAACGTGACATATTTTGTTATGTGTCTGTTATTTTGTTAAAAATGCCTATCCTGAAAAATTAAATTTCTTTTAGTTATGACGTTCTTGCAGCATATGAACGATATGTAAAAACTGTTTCATATTCTATAATTTTGCATTAATTTTCTCTTTTATTTTAAATTGGACCATCCAATTGGTACTTCCTTATAACAATTTATTTTGATGTGAATATAAACTTCATGAAATTTCCTACAGCGATTTTTATGTGCATGGGGATTATGCAAGTTGAATTTCAACCTGATACCGATATATATAAGATATTTAAGTGTATTTAAATGATTTTCGGAAGTAAACTTTATATGGGGGCTAGGGTAAAATAGTGCCCGATCCAAAAGAAAAAATTGATCTCGCGATTTATGTTTGCACGAAACTTAGTTGTACTGAATTTTGTATGGATACTGCAATTCTATGGGCATTTATATACCATATCACCATATTTCGGGAAGAAATTTGTATGGGGGCTACGAGAAATTATGGACCGATTCTTTCCATTTTCAACAGAATTTATCCTTTTATCATATAAATAATGAGTGCAAAATTTCATGGTATTCTCTGCAATGAATTTACCCAAAGTCACAAAAACCATGTGAAAATTATCAAAATTTTTGGAGGTTGTCTTACATTTTGATCCATAACCCTGGTTTTACCAATTCGATTTTGCTGATTTTCAATACCAAACTGCTTAGAAAAATTATAAAGATTTTGGTATACATTTCATTAGTTTTACTTATGTATTTTGGACGTGAGAGTGTTTTACACAGACAGACAGACAGACAGACGGACAGACAGACGGACATTGCTCAATCGACTTAGAATTTCATAAGGATCAATAATATATATACTTTGTTGGGTCTCAGATGAATATTTCTCAATGTTACACACGGAATGACAAACTTATATATACCCTCTTTCACCACTTGTGGTGGTGGATGGTATAAAAATGTATAGCTATACAGGGAAATTTTATGATATTTCTTTTGAAAAAAATCACAGCTTTATACCAATGTGTTTGTTTTTCTGAACCTAGGATATATTACCAAACCTATTTAAAACTCTTTTCTATTAAATAATAATGCTCTTGCTTTAACCTTATTACATTAGTAATTGTTCAGTTTAATGATTTTTTTGTCATATTTTTATCTTTATTTTTTACTAGCTTGACCCGGTGCGCTTCGCTACCCCTGTCGTAGTCTACGTTGGAAATTTCAATAAAATCGTTTCGGCCGTTTAGTATTTATTGTTTAAGAAATAAAGGTTCCAATTTTACCGGTTTTCCCCCTGTTTACCCCTTTCTGGTCCAAGTATTGAAAAAAGTTATAGCCTATTGATCCTTACTTCCAAGTAAGGATCTATACTCGTTCCAAATTTCAATAAAATCGATTCAGCCGTTTAGGCGTGATGCTCAAACAAACAAACAAACAAACAAACAAACAAACAAACAAACAAACAAACAAACAAACAAACAAACAAACAAACAAACAAACAAACAAACAAACAAACAAACAAACAAACAAACAAACAAACAAACAAACAAACAAACAAACAAACAAACAAACAAACAAACAAACAAACAAACAAACAAACAAACAAACAAACAAACAAACAAACAAACAAACAAACAAACAAACAAACAAACAAACAAACAAACAAACAAACAAACAAACAAACAAACAAACAAACAAACAAACAAACAAACAAACAAACAAACAAACAAACAAACAAACAAACAAACAAACAAACAAACAAACAAACAAACAAACAAACAAACAAACAAACAAACAAACAAACAAACAAACAAACAAACAAACAAACAAACAAACAAACAAACAAACAAACAAACAAACAAACAAACAAACAAACAAACAAACAAACAAACAAACAAACAAACAAACAAACAAACAAACAAACACCATTGTACTCAAGGCATTTTACTCATTTAAATATTAATCATACGTACTGATGAATATCTATATAAATAAAAATCAATTGTCGTTCGTTGGTAATTGCATCAGTTGAGAACGGCTAGACCGATTTGGACAATTTTTTTACTGAAATGTTCGTCATAGTCCAACTTAGGTTTTTACGGAAAGAAAAATTGACCACGCCCACTTTTACGCCCACTTTTTTCCATTTATCTAAAATCGGAAAACGGCTGCACCGATATGGCTAATCTTTTATTTAAATGATCGTAGTAATCTAATTTAAGTTTTTACTGAAAGAAAAATTTACCACGCCCACTTTTACGCCCACTTTTACGCCCACTTTTTCCATTTATCTAAAATCGGAAAACGGCTGCACCGATTTGTCAAATTCTCCTTATTTTTCGGCTTATTTGTAAGTAAAGTTTTTGCTGGGATATTCTTATGTTGTAAATAACTCATTTGTTATTACTTTTGTATTGTTTCGCGATTTGTCCGAAAATACCGTTACTTTTTTATTTACATTCCAATTTATTTTGGTAAATGTGCAAATGTTGATTGACTGCTTATTGTCAAATTGTTGATCAAATTAATCGGTGGACGAAAAATAAAATAAGTGCAATTGTTAATTGTGAATTAAAAAAAGTTTAAAGTGTTTCTAAAAAAGTTAACTAACGGTGATAAGTTTTTTTTTTGAATTAAGATTCCATTGTAAGTACATTGCAATCAATTCATTAATTGAAATAAGTTAAATCGTGTTACCTCAAACAAATTTATAGATTAACCTACTATAGACTGTGGGTTTTGAAGTTATAAACGGTTAAAAGGTAAGAGCAAAGTCAATAAATTCTATCGCATTGTAATGCCGCCAATAAGAAGGAGCAATTTAGGTCGCAGAACTCGCAATGCTTCAAATCAAGCGTATTTTCGATCTAATCAAACTGCGGAACAACTCGAAGAGCGAAATGAAATTGAACGAAATCGATTATCACAAACACGTTCTGCACGTACACAAGAAGAAAGAGAATATGCAAACGAAGTAGATATGCATCGAATGAGACACAATCGTTCTATAGAATCCAACCGAGTGATAATTAATTCAAATGTACGTGCAAGAAGAGAAACAAATGTTGCGTTAAATACTCATCGAGCTGCATTTCATTACAACAGGACAGTCGATTACAGTGCAGACCATTCCGTTGCTATTGGTTCGATGAGCATTGTGTGCCCACATTGTAAGGCATTGAAATATAAAAATGAAACTCCTGGATTGTGTTGCGCAAGTGGCAAAGTGAAATTGACACCGTTGATTCCACCACCAGAGCCATTGCTCTCATTGGTTTCTGGAACAGGAGCTCATTCCAAGCATTTCCTAACACAAATCCAGAACTACAACAATTGTTTCCAAATGACTTCATTTGGCGCAACAAATGTGATTCGGGATAATTTCATGCCTACTTTCAAGGTAATTTCACCACTTACAGCATTTTATTTTGTTTTCTTATGTAAATTAAACATTACAGATTCAAGGTCAAATATATCATCGAGCAGGTTCGCTTTTGCCAGTACCGGGTGCTGACTATAAATTTCTGCAGATTTACTTCATGGGCAATGCTCCACAAGAAGTAGAACAGCGTTGTGCATACAACAGTTCGGTAAAAAGACCAATTGTTGAGCAACTGCAAACTTTTTTCCATCAACACAATCAATTGATTGCATTGTTCAAAACCGCACTAGACCGCATGCCCTCTGATAATCACAAAATTGTTATCAGAGCCGATAAGACTCCTACGGGAGAACACGCAAGACGTTTCAATGCACCAACAATTGATGATGTCGCCATTGTCGTCGTTGGTGAAAATTTGGAATCACGTGATATCGTTCTACATCGACGAAATAATCAGCAGCAGCGTGTGTACGAAACTCACCGATCATATGATGCGTTACAATATCCAATCATATTTTGGCAAGGTGAAGACGGTTATCATTTCTCGATCAAAATGATAAATCCGCTTACAGGTGAATATCAAATCTATATTTTTTCTATTATAAGATCAATTAATTTTATTGACGCGAAAATTAATGTACAGGCGCTGAAACAAACAAAAAAGTAAGTTCAATGAACTATTATGCATTTCGACTGATGGTTCGTGAAAATGAGGACAATCACATATTGAAATGTCGTCGTCTTTTCCACCAATATGCTGTCGATATGTATGTAAAAATAGAAACAGAAAGATTGACATTCATTAGATTGAACCAGAAAAAACTGCGTTCCGAAGAGTACATACACCTTCGAGATGCCATAAATGTGGACGGGAACGCACACAATATCGGCCGGATGACGATTCTCCCAGCAACGTACGTCGGAAGTCCTCGCCATATGCATGAATATGCTCAGGATGCTATAACCTACGTTCGACACTACGGTACAGCAGATTTATTCATAACTTTCACTTGCAATCCACAATGGATAGAAATTCGGCAAGAATTATTCCCTGGCCAATCACCCATCGATCGCCATGACGTCACCGCGAGAGTCTTCAAACAAAAATTAAAATCACTGATGGATTTCATTGTGAAGTATCGCGTGTTCGGCGAGACGCGCTGCTGGATGTATTCAGTAGAGTGGCAAAAACGCGGACTACCAAACGCGCATATCCTCATTTGGTTGATTGAGAAGATAAGACCGAATGAAATCGATGATGTGATATCAGCTGAAATTCCTGATGAAGTAGAAGATCCAGGCTTGCACGAGGTTGTTACTAAAAACATGATTCATGGTCCCTGTGGATCATTAAATATCCTTTCTCCGTGTATGGTCGACGGCAAATGTTCGAAGCGTTATCCAAGGCCATTAGTAGCTGAAACAATTACCGGAAATGATGGTTACCCACTGTATCGTCGCCGTTCAATTGCTGACAATGGAAGATCAACAATGGTGAAAGTGAATCAGCAGGACATTCAAATTGATAACCGTTGGATTGTTCCGTATTCGCCACTACTCTCCAAAACATTCAAAGCACATATCAACGTCGAATCTTGCCATTCCGTGAAATCCATCAAATACATCTGCAAATATGTGACCAAAGGTAGTGACATGGCTGTGATTGGAGTTAGTGCGGAGAATTCCATCGATGAAGTCACTCAATTTCAAATGGGCCGCTATGTTAGTAGTAACGAAGCAATTTGGCGCATTTTTTCATTTAGCATTCATGAAAGACATCCTTCTGTTATTCATTTAGCCGTACATTTGGAAAATGGTCAAAGAGTGTACTTTACTGAGGAGAATGTATTACAACGAGTTGATCGACCGCCACCTACAACATTGAAAAATACAAAGATGCCATGTGTGATGATATTTTGCATCAGGTGCGTATTAGAACATCAAATCCAAATTTGCAACTGAATGAGGAAATTTACAACGAGGCTTTGATTTTAATTGAGGACATGTGCTTGATGATGGCGAACAAGGTATTGTCTGAGTTAGGCATGGCAGCTACCAATCGACCGATGCACGACGTATTTAATCAAGAGTTGCGACGCGAAATACAATATGATTGCGATGCCTTGAAGGAATTAGTACGAACAAACGTTCCACTGTTGAATCGACAACAAAAATATGCATACGACACTCTTATGAAAGTTGTGAAAGATGGAACGTGAGGAATTTTTTTTTTTGGATGCTCCCGGTGGAACTGGAAAAACTTTTTTGATTGCGTTGATTTTGGCCACGATACGCTCGCAGAATGATATTGCACTTGCACTTGCTTCATCAGGAATTGCAGCTACGTTGTTGGAATGCGGTCGTACTGCCCATTCAGCACTCAAGTTGCCATTGAAGTTGCACATCAATGAAAATCCAACATGCAACATTTCCAAGAATAGTGCAATGGCCAAAGTTTTGCAGCAAAGCAAACTAATCGTTTGGGATGAGTGTACAATGGCGCATAAAAAGTCTTTGGAGGCATTAGATAAAACTTTGCAAGATTTACGAAACAATCAAAGCCGTTTTGGTGGTGCAATGATTCTGTTGGCAGGGGATTTTCGGCAAACATTGCCAGTGATTCCACGGTCAACGCCAGCCGATGAACTTAATGCATGTTTGAAGTCGTCCGTTTTGTGGAAACACTTCAAGAAACTCAAATTGACTGTGAACATGCGTGTCGAGCTGCAGAACGATCAATCTGGAGAAGCATTTTCCAAACAATTGCTGGACATTGGCAACGGCAAAATCCCGGTTGACATTTCGACCGGTTGCATTCAATTTCCCCCCGGTTTCTGTCAGTTCACCGAATCAAAATCCGAGCTAATCCGAAAGGTATTTCCAAACATTGCACAAAATTACAAAAATCATGATTGGTTGAGCGAACGTGCTATATTGGCTGCGAAAAACATTGATGTCGACGAATTGAATTTTAAGATTCAAGGTGAAATTGCTGTCGAATTGATGACGTACAAATCGGTGGATTCCGTTACTTCCCAAAATGATGTTGTCAACTATCCTACCGAGTTTTTAAACTCGCTGGAATTACCCGGATTACCGCCTCACAATCTCCAACTGAAAGTCGGATCGGTAATCATAATGTTACGAAACATAAACCAACCACGTCTTTGTAATGGCACCCGACTTGCGGTAAAAAACCTGATGAACAACGTCATCGAAGCAACAATACTTAAAGGAAAGTACAAAGGAGAAGACGTTTTGATACCACGGATCCCAATGGCTCTGACCGACATGCCATTCGATTTTAAACGATTGCAGTTTCCGGTACGGCTTGCATTCGCTATGACAATTAATAAATCTCAAGGGCAGTCATTGCGTGTTTGCGGCATTAACCTTGAAAATCCATGCTTCTCGCATGGTCAATTGTATGTCGCCTGTTCCCGTGTCGGAACACCATCAGCATTATTTATTTACGCGCCAGGCAACAAAACTAAAAATGTCGTGTATCATAAAGCATTGCAATGAAGGAAACTACGATATCACTGCAAAGCAACAGAAAAAAGTATTTCTTTATTTTAATTGGTTCCTGAACATCGATCTTTCAATCAAAATGTAAATATAACACCATATATTGTACATATTTTCAAATCAAATGTAATTTAAACACACCTCAAACCTACATAAATAAAAATTATCATTTAAAAGTACGTTGTTTGTCTCTTTTTACTATTTTTTCATAATTCAAACAGCTTCTCACAAATTCACAAATCGAACACAAACATTTTTTCTAATATATGGACAGGACCAAGATGTATTAACCAGGTGGCAGCGTAACTACAACAATTACAACAATACAAGAACAACAGTGTGTAAAACCTTATAAACTGTCAAAAAATAAATTCACAAAAACGCACTTTTTAAAACGAAATAGTTTGTTTTAGCACTTTCAAATATTTTACGCACTTAAAGCGGTAACTAAAACTCACTTTTGTAAATATAAAATAATCTTTTTACTCTTATAACAAATTTAAAAATGTTTGTAAACACGTTTTTGACATTTCATAAGGCACAATATAAGTATTGCAAAAAATTGTCAGCTGGCGTTACGCTGCCACCTGGTTAAATATGCCTTGGACAGGACAACGTCTGTCGGGTCAGCTAGTCTATATAAATAAAAATCAATTGTCGTTCGTTGGTAATTGCATCAGTTGAGAACGGCTAGACCGATTTGGACAATTTTTTTACTGAAATGTTCGTCATAGTCCAACTTAGGTTTTTACGGAAAGAAAAATTGACCACGCCCACTTTTACGCCCACTTTTTTCCATTTATCTAAAATCGGAAAACGGCTGCACCGATATGGCTAATCTTTTATTTAAATGATCGTAGTAATCTAATTTAAGTTTTTACTGAAAGAAAAATTTACCACGCCCACTTTTACGCCCACTTTTACGCCCACTTTTTCCATTTATCTAAAATCGGAAAACGGCTGCACCGATTTGTCAAATTCTCCTTATTTTTCGGCTTATTTGTAAGTAAAGTTTTTGCTGGGATATTCTTATGTTGTAAATAACTCATTTGTTATTACTTTTGTATTGTTTCGCGATTTGTCCGAAAATACCGTTACTTTTTTATTTACATTCCAATTTATTTTGGTAAATGTGCAAATGTTGATTGACTGCTTATTGTCAAATTGTTGATCAAATTAATCGGTGGACGAAAAATAAAATAAGTGCAATTGTTAATTGTGAATTAAAAAAAGTTTAAAGTGTTTCTAAAAAAGTTAACTAACGGTGATAAGTTTTTTTTTTGAATTAAGATTCCATTGTAAGTACATTGCAATCAATTCATTAATTGAAATAAGTTAAATCGTGTTACCTCAAACAAATTTATAGATTAACCTACTATAGACTGTGGGTTTTGAAGTTATAAACGGTTAAAAGGTAAGAGCAAAGTCAATAAATTCTATCGCATTGTAATGCCGCCAATAAGAAGGAGCAATTTAGGTCGCAGAACTCGCAATGCTTCAAATCAAGCGTATTTTCGATCTAATCAAACTGCGGAACAACTCGAAGAGCGAAATGAAATTGAACGAAATCGATTATCACAAACACGTTCTGCACGTACACAAGAAGAAAGAGAATATGCAAACGAAGTAGATATGCATCGAATGAGACACAATCGTTCTATAGAATCCAACCGAGTGATAATTAATTCAAATGTACGTGCAAGAAGAGAAACAAATGTTGCGTTAAATACTCATCGAGCTGCATTTCATTACAACAGGACAGTCGATTACAGTGCAGACCATTCCGTTGCTATTGGTTCGATGAGCATTGTGTGCCCACATTGTAAGGCATTGAAATATAAAAATGAAACTCCTGGATTGTGTTGCGCAAGTGGCAAAGTGAAATTGACACCGTTGATTCCACCACCAGAGCCATTGCTCTCATTGGTTTCTGGAACAGGAGCTCATTCCAAGCATTTCCTAACACAAATCCAGAACTACAACAATTGTTTCCAAATGACTTCATTTGGCGCAACAAATGTGATTCGGGATAATTTCATGCCTACTTTCAAGGTAATTTCACCACTTACAGCATTTTATTTTGTTTTCTTATGTAAATTAAACATTACAGATTCAAGGTCAAATATATCATCGAGCAGGTTCGCTTTTGCCAGTACCGGGTGCTGACTATAAATTTCTGCAGATTTACTTCATGGGCAATGCTCCACAAGAAGTAGAACAGCGTTGTGCATACAACAGTTCGGTAAAAAGACCAATTGTTGAGCAACTGCAAACTTTTTTCCATCAACACAATCAATTGATTGCATTGTTCAAAACCGCACTAGACCGCATGCCCTCTGATAATCACAAAATTGTTATCAGAGCCGATAAGACTCCTACGGGAGAACACGCAAGACGTTTCAATGCACCAACAATTGATGATGTCGCCATTGTCGTCGTTGGTGAAAATTTGGAATCACGTGATATCGTTCTACATCGACGAAATAATCAGCAGCAGCGTGTGTACGAAACTCACCGATCATATGATGCGTTACAATATCCAATCATATTTTGGCAAGGTGAAGACGGTTATCATTTCTCGATCAAAATGATAAATCCGCTTACAGGTGAATATCAAATCTATATTTTTTCTATTATAAGATCAATTAATTTTATTGACGCGAAAATTAATGTACAGGCGCTGAAACAAACAAAAAAGTAAGTTCAATGAACTATTATGCATTTCGACTGATGGTTCGTGAAAATGAGGACAATCACATATTGAAATGTCGTCGTCTTTTCCACCAATATGCTGTCGATATGTATGTAAAAATAGAAACAGAAAGATTGACATTCATTAGATTGAACCAGAAAAAACTGCGTTCCGAAGAGTACATACACCTTCGAGATGCCATAAATGTGGACGGGAACGCACACAATATCGGCCGGATGACGATTCTCCCAGCAACGTACGTCGGAAGTCCTCGCCATATGCATGAATATGCTCAGGATGCTATAACCTACGTTCGACACTACGGTACAGCAGATTTATTCATAACTTTCACTTGCAATCCACAATGGATAGAAATTCGGCAAGAATTATTCCCTGGCCAATCACCCATCGATCGCCATGACGTCACCGCGAGAGTCTTCAAACAAAAATTAAAATCACTGATGGATTTCATTGTGAAGTATCGCGTGTTCGGCGAGACGCGCTGCTGGATGTATTCAGTAGAGTGGCAAAAACGCGGACTACCAAACGCGCATATCCTCATTTGGTTGATTGAGAAGATAAGACCGAATGAAATCGATGATGTGATATCAGCTGAAATTCCTGATGAAGTAGAAGATCCAGGCTTGCACGAGGTTGTTACTAAAAACATGATTCATGGTCCCTGTGGATCATTAAATATCCTTTCTCCGTGTATGGTCGACGGCAAATGTTCGAAGCGTTATCCAAGGCCATTAGTAGCTGAAACAATTACCGGAAATGATGGTTACCCACTGTATCGTCGCCGTTCAATTGCTGACAATGGAAGATCAACAATGGTGAAAGTGAATCAGCAGGACATTCAAATTGATAACCGTTGGATTGTTCCGTATTCGCCACTACTCTCCAAAACATTCAAAGCACATATCAACGTCGAATCTTGCCATTCCGTGAAATCCATCAAATACATCTGCAAATATGTGACCAAAGGTAGTGACATGGCTGTGATTGGAGTTAGTGCGGAGAATTCCATCGATGAAGTCACTCAATTTCAAATGGGCCGCTATGTTAGTAGTAACGAAGCAATTTGGCGCATTTTTTCATTTAGCATTCATGAAAGACATCCTTCTGTTATTCATTTAGCCGTACATTTGGAAAATGGTCAAAGAGTGTACTTTACTGAGGAGAATGTATTACAACGAGTTGATCGACCGCCACCTACAACATTGAAAAATACAAAGATGCCATGTGTGATGATATTTTGCATCAGGTGCGTATTAGAACATCAAATCCAAATTTGCAACTGAATGAGGAAATTTACAACGAGGCTTTGATTTTAATTGAGGACATGTGCTTGATGATGGCGAACAAGGTATTGTCTGAGTTAGGCATGGCAGCTACCAATCGACCGATGCACGACGTATTTAATCAAGAGTTGCGACGCGAAATACAATATGATTGCGATGCCTTGAAGGAATTAGTACGAACAAACGTTCCACTGTTGAATCGACAACAAAAATATGCATACGACACTCTTATGAAAGTTGTGAAAGATGGAACGTGAGGAATTTTTTTTTTTGGATGCTCCCGGTGGAACTGGAAAAACTTTTTTGATTGCGTTGATTTTGGCCACGATACGCTCGCAGAATGATATTGCACTTGCACTTGCTTCATCAGGAATTGCAGCTACGTTGTTGGAATGCGGTCGTACTGCCCATTCAGCACTCAAGTTGCCATTGAAGTTGCACATCAATGAAAATCCAACATGCAACATTTCCAAGAATAGTGCAATGGCCAAAGTTTTGCAGCAAAGCAAACTAATCGTTTGGGATGAGTGTACAATGGCGCATAAAAAGTCTTTGGAGGCATTAGATAAAACTTTGCAAGATTTACGAAACAATCAAAGCCGTTTTGGTGGTGCAATGATTCTGTTGGCAGGGGATTTTCGGCAAACATTGCCAGTGATTCCACGGTCAACGCCAGCCGATGAACTTAATGCATGTTTGAAGTCGTCCGTTTTGTGGAAACACTTCAAGAAACTCAAATTGACTGTGAACATGCGTGTCGAGCTGCAGAACGATCAATCTGGAGAAGCATTTTCCAAACAATTGCTGGACATTGGCAACGGCAAAATCCCGGTTGACATTTCGACCGGTTGCATTCAATTTCCCCCCGGTTTCTGTCAGTTCACCGAATCAAAATCCGAGCTAATCCGAAAGGTATTTCCAAACATTGCACAAAATTACAAAAATCATGATTGGTTGAGCGAACGTGCTATATTGGCTGCGAAAAACATTGATGTCGACGAATTGAATTTTAAGATTCAAGGTGAAATTGCTGTCGAATTGATGACGTACAAATCGGTGGATTCCGTTACTTCCCAAAATGATGTTGTCAACTATCCTACCGAGTTTTTAAACTCGCTGGAATTACCCGGATTACCGCCTCACAATCTCCAACTGAAAGTCGGATCGGTAATCATAATGTTACGAAACATAAACCAACCACGTCTTTGTAATGGCACCCGACTTGCGGTAAAAAACCTGATGAACAACGTCATCGAAGCAACAATACTTAAAGGAAAGTACAAAGGAGAAGACGTTTTGATACCACGGATCCCAATGGCTCTGACCGACATGCCATTCGATTTTAAACGATTGCAGTTTCCGGTACGGCTTGCATTCGCTATGACAATTAATAAATCTCAAGGGCAGTCATTGCGTGTTTGCGGCATTAACCTTGAAAATCCATGCTTCTCGCATGGTCAATTGTATGTCGCCTGTTCCCGTGTCGGAACACCATCAGCATTATTTATTTACGCGCCAGGCAACAAAACTAAAAATGTCGTGTATCATAAAGCATTGCAATGAAGGAAACTACGATATCACTGCAAAGCAACAGAAAAAAGTATTTCTTTATTTTAATTGGTTCCTGAACATCGATCTTTCAATCAAAATGTAAATATAACACCATATATTGTACATATTTTCAAATCAAATGTAATTTAAACACACCTCAAACCTACATAAATAAAAATTATCATTTAAAAGTACGTTGTTTGTCTCTTTTTACTATTTTTTCATAATTCAAACAGCTTCTCACAAATTCACAAATCGAACACAAACATTTTTTCTAATATATGGACAGGACCAAGATGTATTAACCAGGTGGCAGCGTAACTACAACAATTACAACAATACAAGAACAACAGTGTGTAAAACCTTATAAACTGTCAAAAAATAAATTCACAAAAACGCACTTTTTAAAACGAAATAGTTTGTTTTAGCACTTTCAAATATTTTACGCACTTAAAGCGGTAACTAAAACTCACTTTTGTAAATATAAAATAATCTTTTTACTCTTATAACAAATTTAAAAATGTTTGTAAACACGTTTTTGACATTTCATAAGGCACAATATAAGTATTGCAAAAAATTGTCAGCTGGCGTTACGCTGCCACCTGGTTAAATATGCCTTGGACAGGACAACGTCTGTCGGGTCAGCTAGTATCTATCTATATAAATAAAAATCAATTGTCGTTCGTTGGTAATTGCATCAGTTGAGAACGGCTAGACCGATTTGGACAATTTTTTTACTGAAATGTTCGTCATAGTCCAACTTAGGTTTTTACGGAAAGAAAAATTGACCACGCCCACTTTTACGCCCACTTTTTTCCATTTATCTAAAATCGGAAAACGGCTGCACCGATATGGCTAATCTTTTATTTAAATGATCGTAGTAATCTAATTTAAGTTTTTACTGAAAGAAAAATTTACCACGCCCACTTTTACGCCCACTTTTACGCCCACTTTTTCCATTTATCTAAAATCGGAAAACGGCTGCACCGATTTGTCAAATTCTCCTTATTTTTCGGCTTATTTGTAAGTAAAGTTTTTGCTGGGATATTCTTATGTTGTAAATAACTCATTTGTTATTACTTTTGTATTGTTTCGCGATTTGTCCGAAAATACCGTTACTTTTTTATTTACATTCCAATTTATTTTGGTAAATGTGCAAATGTTGATTGACTGCTTATTGTCAAATTGTTGATCAAATTAATCGGTGGACGAAAAATAAAATAAGTGCAATTGTTAATTGTGAATTAAAAAAAGTTTAAAGTGTTTCTAAAAAAGTTAACTAACGGTGATAAGTTTTTTTTTTGAATTAAGATTCCATTGTAAGTACATTGCAATCAATTCATTAATTGAAATAAGTTAAATCGTGTTACCTCAAACAAATTTATAGATTAACCTACTATAGACTGTGGGTTTTGAAGTTATAAACGGTTAAAAGGTAAGAGCAAAGTCAATAAATTCTATCGCATTGTAATGCCGCCAATAAGAAGGAGCAATTTAGGTCGCAGAACTCGCAATGCTTCAAATCAAGCGTATTTTCGATCTAATCAAACTGCGGAACAACTCGAAGAGCGAAATGAAATTGAACGAAATCGATTATCACAAACACGTTCTGCACGTACACAAGAAGAAAGAGAATATGCAAACGAAGTAGATATGCATCGAATGAGACACAATCGTTCTATAGAATCCAACCGAGTGATAATTAATTCAAATGTACGTGCAAGAAGAGAAACAAATGTTGCGTTAAATACTCATCGAGCTGCATTTCATTACAACAGGACAGTCGATTACAGTGCAGACCATTCCGTTGCTATTGGTTCGATGAGCATTGTGTGCCCACATTGTAAGGCATTGAAATATAAAAATGAAACTCCTGGATTGTGTTGCGCAAGTGGCAAAGTGAAATTGACACCGTTGATTCCACCACCAGAGCCATTGCTCTCATTGGTTTCTGGAACAGGAGCTCATTCCAAGCATTTCCTAACACAAATCCAGAACTACAACAATTGTTTCCAAATGACTTCATTTGGCGCAACAAATGTGATTCGGGATAATTTCATGCCTACTTTCAAGGTAATTTCACCACTTACAGCATTTTATTTTGTTTTCTTATGTAAATTAAACATTACAGATTCAAGGTCAAATATATCATCGAGCAGGTTCGCTTTTGCCAGTACCGGGTGCTGACTATAAATTTCTGCAGATTTACTTCATGGGCAATGCTCCACAAGAAGTAGAACAGCGTTGTGCATACAACAGTTCGGTAAAAAGACCAATTGTTGAGCAACTGCAAACTTTTTTCCATCAACACAATCAATTGATTGCATTGTTCAAAACCGCACTAGACCGCATGCCCTCTGATAATCACAAAATTGTTATCAGAGCCGATAAGACTCCTACGGGAGAACACGCAAGACGTTTCAATGCACCAACAATTGATGATGTCGCCATTGTCGTCGTTGGTGAAAATTTGGAATCACGTGATATCGTTCTACATCGACGAAATAATCAGCAGCAGCGTGTGTACGAAACTCACCGATCATATGATGCGTTACAATATCCAATCATATTTTGGCAAGGTGAAGACGGTTATCATTTCTCGATCAAAATGATAAATCCGCTTACAGGTGAATATCAAATCTATATTTTTTCTATTATAAGATCAATTAATTTTATTGACGCGAAAATTAATGTACAGGCGCTGAAACAAACAAAAAAGTAAGTTCAATGAACTATTATGCATTTCGACTGATGGTTCGTGAAAATGAGGACAATCACATATTGAAATGTCGTCGTCTTTTCCACCAATATGCTGTCGATATGTATGTAAAAATAGAAACAGAAAGATTGACATTCATTAGATTGAACCAGAAAAAACTGCGTTCCGAAGAGTACATACACCTTCGAGATGCCATAAATGTGGACGGGAACGCACACAATATCGGCCGGATGACGATTCTCCCAGCAACGTACGTCGGAAGTCCTCGCCATATGCATGAATATGCTCAGGATGCTATAACCTACGTTCGACACTACGGTACAGCAGATTTATTCATAACTTTCACTTGCAATCCACAATGGATAGAAATTCGGCAAGAATTATTCCCTGGCCAATCACCCATCGATCGCCATGACGTCACCGCGAGAGTCTTCAAACAAAAATTAAAATCACTGATGGATTTCATTGTGAAGTATCGCGTGTTCGGCGAGACGCGCTGCTGGATGTATTCAGTAGAGTGGCAAAAACGCGGACTACCAAACGCGCATATCCTCATTTGGTTGATTGAGAAGATAAGACCGAATGAAATCGATGATGTGATATCAGCTGAAATTCCTGATGAAGTAGAAGATCCAGGCTTGCACGAGGTTGTTACTAAAAACATGATTCATGGTCCCTGTGGATCATTAAATATCCTTTCTCCGTGTATGGTCGACGGCAAATGTTCGAAGCGTTATCCAAGGCCATTAGTAGCTGAAACAATTACCGGAAATGATGGTTACCCACTGTATCGTCGCCGTTCAATTGCTGACAATGGAAGATCAACAATGGTGAAAGTGAATCAGCAGGACATTCAAATTGATAACCGTTGGATTGTTCCGTATTCGCCACTACTCTCCAAAACATTCAAAGCACATATCAACGTCGAATCTTGCCATTCCGTGAAATCCATCAAATACATCTGCAAATATGTGACCAAAGGTAGTGACATGGCTGTGATTGGAGTTAGTGCGGAGAATTCCATCGATGAAGTCACTCAATTTCAAATGGGCCGCTATGTTAGTAGTAACGAAGCAATTTGGCGCATTTTTTCATTTAGCATTCATGAAAGACATCCTTCTGTTATTCATTTAGCCGTACATTTGGAAAATGGTCAAAGAGTGTACTTTACTGAGGAGAATGTATTACAACGAGTTGATCGACCGCCACCTACAACATTGAAAAATACAAAGATGCCATGTGTGATGATATTTTGCATCAGGTGCGTATTAGAACATCAAATCCAAATTTGCAACTGAATGAGGAAATTTACAACGAGGCTTTGATTTTAATTGAGGACATGTGCTTGATGATGGCGAACAAGGTATTGTCTGAGTTAGGCATGGCAGCTACCAATCGACCGATGCACGACGTATTTAATCAAGAGTTGCGACGCGAAATACAATATGATTGCGATGCCTTGAAGGAATTAGTACGAACAAACGTTCCACTGTTGAATCGACAACAAAAATATGCATACGACACTCTTATGAAAGTTGTGAAAGATGGAACGTGAGGAATTTTTTTTTTTGGATGCTCCCGGTGGAACTGGAAAAACTTTTTTGATTGCGTTGATTTTGGCCACGATACGCTCGCAGAATGATATTGCACTTGCACTTGCTTCATCAGGAATTGCAGCTACGTTGTTGGAATGCGGTCGTACTGCCCATTCAGCACTCAAGTTGCCATTGAAGTTGCACATCAATGAAAATCCAACATGCAACATTTCCAAGAATAGTGCAATGGCCAAAGTTTTGCAGCAAAGCAAACTAATCGTTTGGGATGAGTGTACAATGGCGCATAAAAAGTCTTTGGAGGCATTAGATAAAACTTTGCAAGATTTACGAAACAATCAAAGCCGTTTTGGTGGTGCAATGATTCTGTTGGCAGGGGATTTTCGGCAAACATTGCCAGTGATTCCACGGTCAACGCCAGCCGATGAACTTAATGCATGTTTGAAGTCGTCCGTTTTGTGGAAACACTTCAAGAAACTCAAATTGACTGTGAACATGCGTGTCGAGCTGCAGAACGATCAATCTGGAGAAGCATTTTCCAAACAATTGCTGGACATTGGCAACGGCAAAATCCCGGTTGACATTTCGACCGGTTGCATTCAATTTCCCCCCGGTTTCTGTCAGTTCACCGAATCAAAATCCGAGCTAATCCGAAAGGTATTTCCAAACATTGCACAAAATTACAAAAATCATGATTGGTTGAGCGAACGTGCTATATTGGCTGCGAAAAACATTGATGTCGACGAATTGAATTTTAAGATTCAAGGTGAAATTGCTGTCGAATTGATGACGTACAAATCGGTGGATTCCGTTACTTCCCAAAATGATGTTGTCAACTATCCTACCGAGTTTTTAAACTCGCTGGAATTACCCGGATTACCGCCTCACAATCTCCAACTGAAAGTCGGATCGGTAATCATAATGTTACGAAACATAAACCAACCACGTCTTTGTAATGGCACCCGACTTGCGGTAAAAAACCTGATGAACAACGTCATCGAAGCAACAATACTTAAAGGAAAGTACAAAGGAGAAGACGTTTTGATACCACGGATCCCAATGGCTCTGACCGACATGCCATTCGATTTTAAACGATTGCAGTTTCCGGTACGGCTTGCATTCGCTATGACAATTAATAAATCTCAAGGGCAGTCATTGCGTGTTTGCGGCATTAACCTTGAAAATCCATGCTTCTCGCATGGTCAATTGTATGTCGCCTGTTCCCGTGTCGGAACACCATCAGCATTATTTATTTACGCGCCAGGCAACAAAACTAAAAATGTCGTGTATCATAAAGCATTGCAATGAAGGAAACTACGATATCACTGCAAAGCAACAGAAAAAAGTATTTCTTTATTTTAATTGGTTCCTGAACATCGATCTTTCAATCAAAATGTAAATATAACACCATATATTGTACATATTTTCAAATCAAATGTAATTTAAACACACCTCAAACCTACATAAATAAAAATTATCATTTAAAAGTACGTTGTTTGTCTCTTTTTACTATTTTTTCATAATTCAAACAGCTTCTCACAAATTCACAAATCGAACACAAACATTTTTTCTAATATATGGACAGGACCAAGATGTATTAACCAGGTGGCAGCGTAACTACAACAATTACAACAATACAAGAACAACAGTGTGTAAAACCTTATAAACTGTCAAAAAATAAATTCACAAAAACGCACTTTTTAAAACGAAATAGTTTGTTTTAGCACTTTCAAATATTTTACGCACTTAAAGCGGTAACTAAAACTCACTTTTGTAAATATAAAATAATCTTTTTACTCTTATAACAAATTTAAAAATGTTTGTAAACACGTTTTTGACATTTCATAAGGCACAATATAAGTATTGCAAAAAATTGTCAGCTGGCGTTACGCTGCCACCTGGTTAAATATGCCTTGGACAGGACAACGTCTGTCGGGTCAGCTAGTTATTAATATTTTATAATTAAAAAAGTAACACTATGCTACACCAAAAATAAGCAGGGGTTCTCATATAGAAATTCTCTTGATCCCTTTGTTTAGCACTTTTTTTTCAAATGTAGCAAATAACGAAATTCTTAAAGTTATAATTTTAAAATATCATTAGTACATATGTTGGTTTGAAATATATTTTAGAATTGTTTATTTTATTAAAAAACTAGCTGACCCGACAGACGTTGTCCTGTCCAAGGCATATTTAACCAGGTGGCAGCGTAACGCCAGCTGACAATTTTTTGCAATACTTATATTGTGCCTTATGAAATGTCAAAAACGTGTTTACAAACATTTTTAAATTTGTTATAAGAGTAAAAAGATTATTTTATATTTACAAAAGTGAGTTTTAGTTACCGCTTTAAGTGCGTAAAATATTTGAAAGTGCTAAAACAAACTATTTCGTTTTAAAAAGTGCGTTTTTGTGAATTTATTTTTTGACAGTTTATAAGGTTTTACACACTGTTGTTCTTGTATTGTTGTAATTGTTGTAGTTACGCTGCCACCTGGTTAATACATCTTGGTCCTGTCCATATATTAGAAAAAATGTTTGTGTTCGATTTGTGAATTTGTGAGAAGCTGTTTGAATTATGAAAAAATAGTAAAAAGAGACAAACAACGTACTTTTAAATGATAATTTTTATTTATGTAGGTTTGAGGTGTGTTTAAATTACATTTGATTTGAAAATATGTACAATATATGGTGTTATATTTACATTTTGATTGAAAGATCGATGTTCAGGAACCAATTAAAATAAAGAAATACTTTTTTCTGTTGCTTTGCAGTGATATCGTAGTTTCCTTCATTGCAATGCTTTATGATACACGACATTTTTAGTTTTGTTGCCTGGCGCGTAAATAAATAATGCTGATGGTGTTCCGACACGGGAACAGGCGACATACAATTGACCATGCGAGAAGCATGGATTTTCAAGGTTAATGCCGCAAACACGCAATGACTGCCCTTGAGATTTATTAATTGTCATAGCGAATGCAAGCCGTACCGGAAACTGCAATCGTTTAAAATCGAATGGCATGTCGGTCAGAGCCATTGGGATCCGTGGTATCAAAACGTCTTCTCCTTTGTACTTTCCTTTAAGTATTGTTGCTTCGATGACGTTGTTCATCAGGTTTTTTACCGCAAGTCGGGTGCCATTACAAAGACGTGGTTGGTTTATGTTTCGTAACATTATGATTACCGATCCGACTTTCAGTTGGAGATTGTGAGGCGGTAATCCGGGTAATTCCAGCGAGTTTAAAAACTCGGTAGGATAGTTGACAACATCATTTTGGGAAGTAACGGAATCCACCGATTTGTACGTCATCAATTCGACAGCAATTTCACCTTGAATCTTAAAATTCAATTCGTCGACATCAATGTTTTTCGCAGCCAATATAGCACGTTCGCTCAACCAATCATGATTTTTGTAATTTTGTGCAATGTTTGGAAATACCTTTCGGATTAGCTCGGATTTTGATTCGGTGAACTGACAGAAACCGGGGGGAAATTGAATGCAACCGGTCGAAATGTCAACCGGGATTTTGCCGTTGCCAATGTCCAGCAATTGTTTGGAAAATGCTTCTCCAGATTGATCGTTCTGCAGCTCGACACGCATGTTCACAGTCAATTTGAGTTTCTTGAAGTGTTTCCACAAAACGGACGACTTCAAACATGCATTAAGTTCATCGGCTGGCGTTGACCGTGGAATCACTGGCAATGTTTGCCGAAAATCCCCTGCCAACAGAATCATTGCACCACCAAAACGGCTTTGATTGTTTCGTAAATCTTGCAAAGTTTTATCTAATGCCTCCAAAGACTTTTTATGCGCCATTGTACACTCATCCCAAACGATTAGTTTGCTTTGCTGCAAAACTTTGGCCATTGCACTATTCTTGGAAATGTTGCATGTTGGATTTTCATTGATGTGCAACTTCAATGGCAACTTGAGTGCTGAATGGGCAGTACGACCGCATTCCAACAACGTAGCTGCAATTCCTGATGAAGCAAGTGCAAGTGCAATATCATTCTGCGAGCGTATCGTGGCCAAAATCAACGCAATCAAAAAAGTTTTTCCAGTTCCACCGGGAGCATCCAAAAAAAAAAATTCCTCACGTTCCATCTTTCACAACTTTCATAAGAGTGTCGTATGCATATTTTTGTTGTCGATTCAACAGTGGAACGTTTGTTCGTACTAATTCCTTCAAGGCATCGCAATCATATTGTATTTCGCGTCGCAACTCTTGATTAAATACGTCGTGCATCGGTCGATTGGTAGCTGCCATGCCTAACTCAGACAATACCTTGTTCGCCATCATCAAGCACATGTCCTCAATTAAAATCAAAGCCTCGTTGTAAATTTCCTCATTCAGTTGCAAATTTGGATTTGATGTTCTAATACGCACCTGATGCAAAATATCATCACACATGGCATCTTTGTATTTTTCAATGTTGTAGGTGGCGGTCGATCAACTCGTTGTAATACATTCTCCTCAGTAAAGTACACTCTTTGACCATTTTCCAAATGTACGGCTAAATGAATAACAGAAGGATGTCTTTCATGAATGCTAAATGAAAAAATGCGCCAAATTGCTTCGTTACTACTAACATAGCGGCCCATTTGAAATTGAGTGACTTCATCGATGGAATTCTCCGCACTAACTCCAATCACAGCCATGTCACTACCTTTGGTCACATATTTGCAGATGTATTTGATGGATTTCACGGAATGGCAAGATTCGACGTTGATATGTGCTTTGAATGTTTTGGAGAGTAGTGGCGAATACGGAACAATCCAACGGTTATCAATTTGAATGTCCTGCTGATTCACTTTCACCATTGTTGATCTTCCATTGTCAGCAATTGAACGGCGACGATACAGTGGGTAACCATCATTTCCGGTAATTGTTTCAGCTACTAATGGCCTTGGATAACGCTTCGAACATTTGCCGTCGACCATACACGGAGAAAGGATATTTAATGATCCACAGGGACCATGAATCATGTTTTTAGTAACAACCTCGTGCAAGCCTGGATCTTCTACTTCATCAGGAATTTCAGCTGATATCACATCATCGATTTCATTCGGTCTTATCTTCTCAATCAACCAAATGAGGATATGCGCGTTTGGTAGTCCGCGTTTTTGCCACTCTACTGAATACATCCAGCAGCGCGTCTCGCCGAACACGCGATACTTCACAATGAAATCCATCAGTGATTTTAATTTTTGTTTGAAGACTCTCGCGGTGACGTCATGGCGATCGATGGGTGATTGGCCAGGGAATAATTCTTGCCGAATTTCTATCCATTGTGGATTGCAAGTGAAAGTTATGAATAAATCTGCTGTACCGTAGTGTCGAACGTAGGTTATAGCATCCTGAGCATATTCATGCATATGGCGAGGACTTCCGACGTACGTTGCTGGGAGAATCGTCATCCGGCCGATATTGTGTGCGTTCCCGTCCACATTTATGGCATCTCGAAGGTGTATGTACTCTTCGGAACGCAGTTTTTTCTGGTTCAATCTAATGAATGTCAATCTTTCTGTTTCTATTTTTACATACATATCGACAGCATATTGGTGGAAAAGACGACGACATTTCAATATGTGATTGTCCTCATTTTCACGAACCATCAGTCGAAATGCATAATAGTTCATTGAACTTACTTTTTTGTTTGTTTCAGCGCCTGTACATTAATTTTCGCGTCAATAAAATTAATTGATCTTATAATAGAAAAAATATAGATTTGATATTCACCTGTAAGCGGATTTATCATTTTGATCGAGAAATGATAACCGTCTTCACCTTGCCAAAATATGATTGGATATTGTAACGCATCATATGATCGGTGAGTTTCGTACACACGCTGCTGCTGATTATTTCGTCGATGTAGAACGATATCACGTGATTCCAAATTTTCACCAACGACGACAATGGCGACATCATCAATTGTTGGTGCATTGAAACGTCTTGCGTGTTCTCCCGTAGGAGTCTTATCGGCTCTGATAACAATTTTGTGATTATCAGAGGGCATGCGGTCTAGTGCGGTTTTGAACAATGCAATCAATTGATTGTGTTGATGGAAAAAAGTTTGCAGTTGCTCAACAATTGGTCTTTTTACCGAACTGTTGTATGCACAACGCTGTTCTACTTCTTGTGGAGCATTGCCCATGAAGTAAATCTGCAGAAATTTATAGTCAGCACCCGGTACTGGCAAAAGCGAACCTGCTCGATGATATATTTGACCTTGAATCTGTAATGTTTAATTTACATAAGAAAACAAAATAAAATGCTGTAAGTGGTGAAATTACCTTGAAAGTAGGCATGAAATTATCCCGAATCACATTTGTTGCGCCAAATGAAGTCATTTGGAAACAATTGTTGTAGTTCTGGATTTGTGTTAGGAAATGCTTGGAATGAGCTCCTGTTCCAGAAACCAATGAGAGCAATGGCTCTGGTGGTGGAATCAACGGTGTCAATTTCACTTTGCCACTTGCGCAACACAATCCAGGAGTTTCATTTTTATATTTCAATGCCTTACAATGTGGGCACACAATGCTCATCGAACCAATAGCAACGGAATGGTCTGCACTGTAATCGACTGTCCTGTTGTAATGAAATGCAGCTCGATGAGTATTTAACGCAACATTTGTTTCTCTTCTTGCACGTACATTTGAATTAATTATCACTCGGTTGGATTCTATAGAACGATTGTGTCTCATTCGATGCATATCTACTTCGTTTGCATATTCTCTTTCTTCTTGTGTACGTGCAGAACGTGTTTGTGATAATCGATTTCGTTCAATTTCATTTCGCTCTTCGAGTTGTTCCGCAGTTTGATTAGATCGAAAATACGCTTGATTTGAAGCATTGCGAGTTCTGCGACCTAAATTGCTCCTTCTTATTGGCGGCATTACAATGCGATAGAATTTATTGACTTTGCTCTTACCTTTTAACCGTTTATAACTTCAAAACCCACAGTCTATAGTAGGTTAATCTATAAATTTGTTTGAGGTAACACGATTTAACTTATTTCAATTAATGAATTGATTGCAATGTACTTACAATGGAATCTTAATTCAAAAAAAAAACTTATCACCGTTAGTTAACTTTTTTAGAAACACTTTAAACTTTTTTTAATTCACAATTAACAATTGCACTTATTTTATTTTTCGTCCACCGATTAATTTGATCAACAATTTGACAATAAGCAGTCAATCAACATTTGCACATTTACCAAAATAAATTGGAATGTAAATAAAAAAGTAACGGTATTTTCGGACAAATCGCGAAACAATACAAAAGTAATAACAAATGAGTTATTTACAACATAAGAATATCCCAGCAAAAACTTTACTTACAAATAAGCCGAAAAATAAGGAGAATTTGACAAATCGGTGCAGCCGTTTTCCGATTTTAGATAAATGGAAAAAGTGGGCGTAAAAGTGGGCGTAAAAGTGGGCGTGGTAAATTTTTCTTTCAGTAAAAACTTAAATTAGATTACTACGATCATTTAAATAAAAGATTAGCCATATCGGTGCAGCCGTTTTCCGATTTTAGATAAATGGAAAAAAGTGGGCGTAAAAGTGGGCGTGGTCAATTTTTCTTTCCGTAAAAACCTAAGTTGGACTATGACGAACATTTCAGTAAAAAAATTGTCCAAATCGGTCTAGCCGTTCTCAACTGATGCAATTACCAACGAACGACAATTGATTTTTATTTATATAGATACAATTTCATTAAACAGAACAGACTTTCTGTCAAAAGTTATTGCTCTTGGTGTCAGTACTATATCTCTCGATTTATATCTTTTTTTCTCGCACTATACTAGTTATTATAGATAGGAGCTCATCAAACGTGTTCCACATAAATTCATGGGTATCGCAAGGCTCCGTTCATTCTCCTAATCTATTATTAATCTTATTTTCCTAAATGACCTTCTACGTCAAACTTCCAACCCTATATATTTATTTGCACATGACAGAAAGATTTGCCATTCTATTCATTCAGTTACAGACCAAGCCTGAGGCAATGAAGCAAAAACTTTACTGTGTGGACACGAATGCAGTTTCAAAAGAGAATTTAAAAATGTTTTGCAGCAAATGTTTCACAGTGTGGACCGGGACTTAGTAAAAAAAATTTATGACAATAAATTTTTTTTTGTGAAAAAAAAAAATTCTGGTTAAAAAATATTTTTCCCGATTCTGACCCATTGTAGGTCCAAATTACTATAGCCTTATATACATCGTTGCATGGACTTTGAAATATATATCATTAGATATCCATATTGTCTATATTAATGACTTAGTAATCCAGATATAGGTCAAGAATAGGCCAAAAATCGAGGTTGTCCCGGTTTCTTCCTTATATCTCAGCCATTTGTGGGCCGATTTTCTCGACTTCAAATAGCCGGAAGCCCGAAGAATTTCAGATATATTGATGTATCAATCATGATTGTAAGTTATTTAGGGGCTACGGAAAGTTGATTTCAATATACAGACGGATAGACGGACATGGCTATATCGACTTCGTATCTATAACGATCCAGAATATATATACTTTGTAGGGTCGCAAATGAAAAATGTAGAAATTACAAACGGAATGACAAACTTATATATACCCTTGCTACTCATGGTGAAGGGTATAAAAATAGTATTCCCTGCAAACGATAGTTTTAGAATGACCATAATATAATTGGTTTCAAAATCATAAGTTTGGAATATACATAAATACATATACAGGATTAACCCGACTCAATATCGACTCACAAAAAAAAAAATTATTTAAGACATTTGAACATCGCATGGTGTTCTTCATGAGGACATTATTGTCTGTCGGAACTGCTCACGTGGAGCATTATCATCGCTATCACTATCGCAAAATACTTATATTTTACTTGGTACATCATTTGGCATACGAACTACAACAATATCCTCAGCAACACCTTTATCTTTATTCATATTACAGTCCGGATCTGATAAAATAATAGCTACATCAAAATTGTGATAGACCGATCAGCATCATATCGAAAATTAATAAATATATTTTCAAAATTACTGCAATTTTGTATTTAGTATGTAAATTAATACGCATAGTTTCAATGATATCCCTACAATATATTCCCATAACAGACGATCCTCGTCTAGAGATCCCAAACGGGGAATCCCGTTCCTGAAAATCCCGGGATTTTCGGGATTTCTTAAATCCCGAAGCCCGGGATTTTTTTAATTTTAAATCCCGGGATTTTCTAAATCCCGTTTTTCATAAATAAATAGGGGAAATTGTAATTTTTGTAAGCATTTTTCATGCATTTTGACATTCTACATGCCCGAATATCGCAAAGTGATGTTCAGCAAAGTTGTTTAGCTCAACGCCTGCTGCAACATAGTTAACCCTGCTGTTAGGTTTGGACCATTTTGGTCAATTTTTTTTTATTTTTTATTAAAATTTGCAATGGCTTATCGTATCAACTTAAAACATCAGCTCAGGTATTTTTTGTCTATTCCAATGTGTTTTCCTAGTTTTTAGCTATCTAGGATAGCATCGAACAGAAAAAAATTAAAAGTTACAAATCCTAGGTTATGGAACATTTTGGTCCATACAATTTATTTTATTCTGTACATGAGTAAAATAAAGACAAAACATTTATGGCTTATTGATATTTTCGCAGCAAGATGAACAAATTGTTTTTCGTTTCAATTTGCATACAAATCTATTGCATATTATGCATTTGACATCACATTTCGGCTTACATTAATTTCAAATTCCCCGATTTCTAGGAGTTCAAATTTGTACGATTTTTACCAAAACAATAAATAATGGCAAAAAATAACAAATCTTTTCACTACTTTTTTTGTTGTCTTCTGCTGACAACATCATCAAAGCGGAAAGCACTTATTATCATTGGATGACCAAAACATGCATCAAAAAAACCATGCAAATCTTCGTGACAACCACTTTACGTATATACAAGACCAAATGTATTGTATATACCGATAATCCCAGCAAGAATTAGAACACCAATATATGACCGCAATGTAGATTTTTCTAATCATTCCATTTGCTTTCATTTCGTTTTTTCAATGATTATATTTTCTAATCTCGGAGGAAAAAATAACAGAAAAGTAGACCAAATATCACGGTATCTGGACACCACAAAATGAAGCTCCATAGTGATGTGGTAAAAGAATTGCTATCCAATGCATTTTGTATTTCGCAATGTATAATGCATCTTCACAACAAGCTCCTTCAGTTTTTTCACCATTTTCCATTTCACATGTATCAATATCACTTTCAATATTTTTTGAGCTAATATGGAAGAAATTGAAATAACTGAGTCACTTTCAATTAGAATTTCAGCAATAGCACAGCTGTTTAAATTTCGTCGATTTTCCAGTTTTTTCCTATCCACATGTCTCTGATTATAAATATTTAAAATGTCTGGTCAAAAGAGTTTTATGTCACATTTCATATGAAAATTACAAAGTGGACCAAAATGGTCCCTTACCTAAGATTCGTAAGTTTTTTTTTAACCTAACACCAGGGTTAATAAAGGAATGCAGTATTTTTTGTTTTCCTTGAGTGTGGCCCTGAAAAATCAATTTTTCATCATTTTTTTCATAAGTTATTTAACAAAACTCAATTAAAATCCTGTTCAACAAAATCCTCAAACAAAATGAAAATATTTCGATTGCTCAAAGGCTAACAGATTTTATTAATAAATGTAAAAGCCCCCAAATAACAATAACAAAACCAAAATCAAAATCGCCCCAGCATAGTCGAATAGACCATTGAAAGTTATTTAAAAAAATTGTATTACTACAAAACGCGGTAATGTTTGGAGATAATATTTAATTTTTTTTTTTTTATACAAAGAAGGCAAATATTTTTTTACAAATATATCAACTTGGCTCGAATCTATATTTAAAATTTGCGGTAATGCAAAGAATCAGCTGTTTTACTATAAAAAAAAATTAAAAAAGTAATACAAATTTGAGAAAATTTTGACTTTAAAAAATCGTTTTTGTGTGTGAGGTTTTTATTCCAAAATGACCCGACATTTTTTTTTAGTAAATAACAAAAAATTTGCCGTCGCATAGTGCTAGGGCCAAAATTCTGTTATAGCCCTAATGTAAATTATACATACTTTAGTGTTATTTCTTCTTATATAATGTACATACTCATGCATTTTATTTATGAATTATATTTTATTTTTTGTAAAGACATATGTATATATATACGTATCTTCCTTATAATTTTCGGGATTTAAATTTTCCAGAAAATCCCGAACCCCCGGATTTTTAAAAATCAGTCGCGATTAGCATCTCTCGTCCCGATTAGCATCTCGACTGCAATGACCATACCAGCAAAAACATGGTAATGACTTGCAAAGGATCAATAACATACTATCTAACGACTACTACCGATTGAATTACGTAACATGTGGTCCAATAGGGACTTCCGAACTTTGACAGTAGATAACGGCCATATGATTGGAGACACATGTGTCGAATTGGTTGTCATTTATTCAGTTTGTTTTGCCAAATCAACATGGCACAGTGGGGTAAAATCAAAATTTTTTGGAAATAAATCTGGCATGGGAGTAGCCAAGGAGTATTTAAAATTAAGTTATTGAAATGGAACCCACAAATGCTCCAGGGACGGCGCTATGGGGGCTCAAATTAGGGTACCTTCGACATATAAAATGTTGAAACACGTGCCATTTTTTTGTTTCCCATCCGATTTCAAAGATTTATATATTTTCGGAAAGCGCTTGGCTAGGCCTTGCGCTATTTATCTCTTATATTTTCCAAGTTATAGGCATTTCAAAATTGAACTTTTAAAATTTGTCCATACCTTGGTCCGCTTTTTTTAAAATATAGGGCTTAGTTTTAGACCAAATGGACTCGAATTTCTTTTGTTAGTTAGACAACTAAAGTACCAAAAGATTTCAGGGCAACATCAATTATGGACCCAAAAATAAACGACTTGAAATTTAAAAATTAAAAAAATAGTAAATTTTTGCAGTTTTTGGACGAAAATGTGAATTAACTCTTTTTTTATTAAAAAATAACTTTCTTTAAGGACATATAACAATTGTATGTTTTTCTGTAAGATATCTTTACGAAAAACATTTTGGTATTAAAAGCTTGTCATAGTTTTTAAATATGTCGTCCCTAAGCCCTTTGGAATTTGACCTATTTTTTATAAAAATTTCAAATTTGGGCCACATGTTCTAAAATCCCAAAGCTGGCATCAGAAAATAGAAAGCAGTTCAGAAGGAAATGTGGACCCTATGTGCAAAATTGTAAAAAATACCATATTTGGGATTTTCGCTCCAATTTTTAGGAATTGCGGGATGCCTTTTGACCTTTTGACAAGTTCTTTTACTTTTTGTGATTTAGAATGACAATTTTAAAAAACATTAAAAAGTCCATTGAGGTTTGTCAATAAATAAAGATTTTATTGCATATTACATATTTACTGAGTTTCTAAAACTAAAAATTGTATCAAAATTTTAATAGGATTGCAAATATTAGGAACCATTTGATCCACATTTATTCCAAACTAATTTTTGTTTTGTTTAGACAAGTTAATTTTTGGTCTTACAAAAAAAATTTCAAGTCAATATCTCAATTAGATTCAAAAATATCCCACTTTAAAACTCCGTTCTACAAAAATATTTCACATATATATCTCACGTGGAGTATTCTTAAGACGTAGGTATATCGATGGCTTCATTTAAAAAGGTCGTATCTCAACTTTTAGTTACTTTACAGGAGAAGGAAAAAACTGAATAAAATCTGAAAGTGAAAAAATAAACAACTAACAATTTTTAATATATCGAAATATACTTTTAGAAAAGTTGTTTGTTTTAATATAAACCAAAAAATATGCATTCAACACTTTCAAACTATTATTGTAAATCTGTTATTCGTTAACATAGGAAACTGATTTTTTTAGGAGAGGTGTATATGAGTTTTGTCTACCAGAATATGTGAAAAACCCGATTTTGAAAAAAAAACGAGAAACGACCTTCGGCGTTGGTCTCTGCTGGTTCGTTGCGATAACACAATAAACATAGCATAGAAAGTAGTATTATTTTAGGACATTTTTTGCTTGAAAAGCAATTAAAAACATTGTGAACTATTATGAGATTACGACAATATGACATGGTAAGAGACCTTGTGAATTGACCAACTGTGTGTTCTTCAAATTTAAAGATATGAAGCCCATAATGAAGGACCCTTTATAACTGCTTACTTTATAATCATTTGCACGAGGACTTTATGATTTTACTGATAACAGCTTATGTGTGACCAATCTATCAATGTCTTATTAAGTTATTACTTGTAACTACTTTTAATGATATTAAAATAATGATATATTTGTAATCGTTTGTAGTAGGTACTTGCGTCTATTGACATCTCCGTGATTAAGTTATTACTTGTAACTACTTTTAATGATATTATAATAATGATATATTTGTAATCGATTGTAGTAGGTACTTGCGTCTATTGATATCTATGTGGTAAAATAAAAGGTTAAAATTATATTGTGTAAGTAGAGCCAGAAGAGAAAGATTTTAGCATTATAGCTCATTACTTAGTAATGAAATTGTTTTCTGGGATTTACAGTTATTCATTACAAACACATTCACTCACATACATATTAGACCTGCTCTTAAAAAACATATTAGTTTTTGATGGGTCTTTTTTTGTTATTTAGTATCTAAAAGGAAATGACACAACGATAACCCGAGCTAAAATTGTTTTAAGAGATCCAAAAATTACCATTGTTTACACAATTTTACAATTTACAATCGATTTCCGCACGGGTTCTAATTATCCGTCTTTACTCAAGTTTTGCAAAATAAATACATTTTTTATGGTCGGGTCTAATACACACTCACACAAACACACCTAAAATGTTATTACACCTTCATTTACAATTCCGTTTATAATATTTCAACGGTCTCTTAAACTGCTTATTTTCAACTCATGGTAGATTCTGTGTTAGATATTACAAAAACGCAAAATCAGAATGCAACTTACCGCTGAGAACATGTAAATCAACTGACACAGATGCACTATTTGATGGCTGACATGTGTAATTACCAGAATCCATTTTGCGTACAAACGGTATAATCAAAGAGCCAATCTGCAGAAATTTAAAACGAAAAGAAGGAAAAAAAGCGAAATGAATTTAAGTTAAATTATGCTACTTTAGTCTGAAAAAATGAGGTTAATAATGTTTTTGTAACAAAATTCTAGAAAATTATTATTTAAAGTATATGTATGTGCTATACAAAACCAAGAAAAATTGTATCATAATGAAACCTTTTTTATAGCTAAGTGCTGTTGAAGCTAAATGTTCTTAAGTTTTTTATAGCTACAAGTAAATGTTTGTCATTTCATTTGTTTATAGGTTATTATTTAAATTTACCGTATTCTGATTATCTCCACTATTGCCAAAAATATTGCGATCCAGCTGAGTATACCAACCCATTTTGTTATCCTCGCTGATTTGGGATTTATCGTGAAACCAAATAATATACTGCGGAGGGTCCAGTGTGCCGCGTACAATACAATGAAGTGCCACCTTACTGCCAGCCTTAACAAAACGTGACTGATCACCAATCAATTCGGTTATGGGTACTATATTGAAATAGAGCAGACACTTAACAACGAATTCTATTATAAATGCTGGTATTCGTTAACTTACCTATAACCCTTAGATAAACTTTGGCACTCATTTTTGGCTCTGAACTGGCCTGGCATTCATACCAGCCTTCGTCCGTATGCTGGACATATTTGATTTGTAAGGACCACGTGAATTCCTTGTCATCTTGAAATATGGCTTGGAATCGTTGATCTGCAATAAATGTTGTTTGATCTACTGATATGATATGACCGTCTCTTAAGCGTACCCAGGAAACGGGTTTATTTTGTAAACGATGTATCTGGTAAATAAAAGTTATGTTATACAATAAGCAGTTTTTCAAAGTACATACATACATGATCTTATGGTAAATATTAAGAAAATAAGCAATAATTAACAGGTTAATTCTGACAAATTGTTATAAAAATTGCATTTAATACGATGTTTTATTGCATAATTTGTGAAATAGGCTATTATAAAATATAGTGTAAAATACTTAATCACAAACATGATTTAAAATTTTATAAAATGTTGAACTTTTCCATCCCATTATATGCATTTCCCAAAAACTAACAGTAATTAAGTTTGCTTACAAAACCTAGAAATTAAGCTTACTTTAGAATACTCTCCAGAGTTCATCTAATATCTGACTGTGTAATTGATACCTTAACTTCATACATTAATACGATTTGATCTGTGTTAAATATTTTAAATTTTTTTTTCATTCAAGTATTTATTTCTCTTTTGCGTTGCTGTGACTTTGTTGACATTGATAAATGTTTATTAGATTTTCTTTGAATTCAAAATTTGTTGAAAATTAAATTATCGCACAGAGTGACTGTATGAATAAACCGTCCCAATAGTAAAATCAGCCATCAAAAAAAAATCATTTATTTTCCATTTTCATGATGTTGACAATAACAATCGAAATACTAAAAGGAGCAAATGCTCTAAAATTGTTGGGCATATATTGTGATATATTGGAAACAATATTTATGTATACATGCAAAACAATATTTGACACTATTATAGATCGTGAATAAAATTATTCGCCTTATAAAATAGAAATATTGTGGAAATATATGTTCACATGCACATGTCCTTGACAACGATTGGCCAAAAGTCGTTATATAAAGAAAAATTTATGTTGTCGTACAGACGTGTGAAGAAAATACTGAGGAATACAAGTAAATGAACTCAAAATTAAACACGTTACCAGTGTTGCCAGGAGCTGGCAAAAAAAGAAGCTATATTGACTTCAAAAAAAGGCCAGAAAAAGCCAAACTGCTTTAAAAAAATGCCAAAAGAAAAAGCTAAAATATTATAAATTAAATTAATTTAGTTTTATATTTATTTTTAAATAAAAAATTAGAAAATATGTTCATAAAATTCATAAAAATAAATAAAATTATAAAGGTACACTTCAGCAGCAAACAAAAATAACATTAATCATTAATAATAAACATACATAAGCGATCAAAAACCTCTTAAAGGAATGGACCTAAGCTTTCTCTTGAGCAAAAAAAAATTAAAAAAGGGCCCATTTTGAAAAAAAATATCAACAGTTTTAGATTTTGCAAAAAAAGTAAAAAAAAAAGTTTTTTTCCGAAAGATTGAAGAAATAGCTATGTAAACTATTTGGGACACATTTTGCTAAGAACAATAGGTAATAAGTTACATGGAGGAGAAAAAACACCTGCTTGGCCAAAATGTCAAATTCTGATCCCCTCCAACTCAGAAAGTTTTCGACCGATCTTGTTGAAAAATTGTGTCTGAATAACTATCTAATAGAACTAACTATCGGAAGACATCGATTTCAAAAGATGGTTCACTTGACATTAAATTAAAAAAAATTTGTTTTTTTTTAATAAAAGCATTTACTATTTTTCACATACATAATATATTTTTTTGGTTTTACGAGTACTATTTTAAGTATATTATTAACGGATAAAAAATCGACTTAGCAAAGAGTTTTCATATGAAAATCTTTGTCGCAATTGCTCAATTAGTTTAATTTGCCGTATTATTTTTTTTCAGAATAGTCACTAATTAAACCGTTCGTTATTTTATCTCTCATTCTTTAAACTTGCATGAAAAATGTGGCGAAAACATTAAACAATTTTCAATTGGGGACGATAATGTATCAAATTCTTTGTATTGTATTACAATTTAAAAACACAAACTATGGACAAGAAATTTTAAATCAGAAAACAGCTTTGTTGGATCCGCTGCATTGATTACTGGTTTAAAAAAATAATACACCAAATTATAATCAGTATATTAATCACTTAAATGTTAGGCTTTGTAGCATTGCTGGTTTTAACTCGGAGCATAGATCCACAATACGTTTAACAACTATTTCAAATGACAGCCATCGAGTATCACAAACCTTCAAGAGTTTGTGGGGCTCTTGTCCATTATATAACGGTGAATATAATGTGTAGTAACAATTTTGTCTTGAAAGTGAATTTGCTAGACATTTATAGCTTTCAGATATAAAATACTATATTTCATTTTGAAACACTTGGTATTGGCAATTTTTATTTGTTCTTTTAATACTGCACAATTCTTGAGTATGTTGAAAAGCTAAATGAAAAACAGTAATGAATTAAAATGAAAATGTCTCACAAATATAAATTTAGCCTTTTTATTTTCTCCATATCCTCGAAATTTTGGTTTTAGCTTCGTGGTTTTTTCTAGCCTTTTTTTATTTAAAAAAGGCTATTTTCAATTTAAAAAAAGGCTAGAAAAAAGCCACGAAGCTAAAACCAAAATTTCGAGGCTAAAGAGTAAATAAAAAGGCTAAATTTAGCCTCAAAAAGGCTAAACTGGCAACACTGCACGTTACGTTTACACTTACGATAGGAAACTGTTACATTGTCAAAAAGCCAGACTGTGGGATATTGCCATTGGACAGACGTTATACTTTGCCTCGGTATATAGAAGAGGATCCATATGAGACTAAAAGTTTCTAATCTGCACTGGTTTAACTATTCCTCGACTGCAAATACAAATTGTTTAAAACTGTTTTAAAGTCAATTTGGACATATGGAATATAACAATGTAGAACGACAATTAATACCAAAGTTTTAGTACCATGGTATATAAGAAATAACAACATCCACAGAGACTTAAAAGTACCATTGGTAAACAAAAATTTTCTAAAAATTATAACATTTCAAAGGAAAAATTTCGTACCTCTAAAACTTAAACGTTTTTTTTTTTACAGTTTGGTATGGAAAATCAGCAAAATCGAATTGGTAGAACCAGGGTTATGGATCAAAATGTAAGACAACCTCCAACAATTTTTGATAATTTTCACATGATTTTTGTGACTTTTGGTAAATTCCTTGCAGGGAATACCATGAAATTTTGCACTCATTATTTATATGGTAAAAGGTCAAATTCTATTGAAAATGGAAAGAAACGGTCCATAATTTCTCGTACACAAATTTCTTCCCGAAATATGGTATTTTGGTATATAAATGTCCATAGAATTGCAGTATCCATACAAAATTCAGCACAACTAAGTTTCGTGCAAACAAAAATCGCGAGACCAATTTTTTTGGATCGGGCACTATTTGACCCTAGCTCCCATATAAAGTTTACTTCCGAAAATCATTTAAATACACTTAAATATCTTATACATATCGGTATCAGGATGAAATTCAACTTGCATAATCCCCATGCACATGAAAATCGCTGTACGGAATTTCATGAAGATCGGCCCATAATTTATTATAGCTCCCATATAAGGACCACTTGCAACAAAACACATTAATTTTCATAAATATCTGAAAAATATCGTTATCGAATTAAAATTTTACAGAGATCGGTAGTATTAATTCACAAATGATACTACTAGATTGTGTGTATATCGGTTCATATCTGACCATAGCTCCCATATAAGGTACATTTCCGAAAATTACTTAAATACTAATAAATCTATTATAAAAGCTTCTATCTGGTTAAAATTTCAAATAAATATTTCCCATATATACTTTATGAAGATCGGCCGATAATTGGTCATAGCTCCCAAAAACACATTATAAATATTTTAAATATACCGATATCGAAATAAAATTGTATACAGATCAATATATTGTATCCAAAAATTATATTACTGAGTTTTGTGAATATAGGTCCATATTTGACCATAGCACTCATATTAACTCCATTTCCGATAATCACAATAATACCCATAAAAGACTTGTAAATAATGTTATGGAGAAAAATATCAAGCAAAATAGGCCTCAAATACATTAAAATATTTAATTATATCTCTCAAATAAGTCGCACATCCGAAAAATACATTAACGCATATATACACATATCGGTAAAAAATGTAACAGAAATAAGATTCAAGTAGATTTGGTGAATATGGGTTCATAATTATATACAGTGTTGGAAAAAATAATAGAAACGATAGCATTTTTTTTCCAATTTTGTAAGTTGTTTGTCTAGTTTAGTTTTATTAAAAAAAATTTATATGCAGTTTTGTTTATCAGACATACAACATAAGAAAAAACATAATCATTCCTCTTTTAATTAATATTTTAATACACTATATGACTAACAATGTAAAGAGTCAATATTTTTGCTGGAAAAAATAATAGAAACGCGTAAACGGATTCAATTTTTAGAGGCACATCTTTTTATTTTTTGTTAAAAAATTGTTTTATTTTAATATTTAGAGGCACTAGCTTTGTTTTTCACAACTTTATTGCATCTGCGACACATGGAATCAACCAAATTTTTTGAAAAATTCCTTGTCAATGGAAAACCACTCTTCCTGTTTTTTTTCCCACAATTCGTCCTTATTTTTCCGACTGATGCCCTCCAGCTTCCTCTGGAGCACTCCCCAAAGGTGTTCTATTGATTTAAGGTCCGTTGAGTGTGAAGGCCATTCCATAAGAAGTACTTTGTTGACAGCAAACCAATCCTTGGCCAATTTTGAAGAGTGGTTCGGATCACTGTCCTGCTGAAACTCCCATCTCAAGGACATTTCTTCCTCAGCAAATGGAAGGATTATGCTTTGCAATATATTTACGTAGTCCGGGGCGCATATTTTGATCATTATCCAAAATATTGAACAGACACCAGAAGAAGAGAAACACGACCATATCATGATTGATCCACCGTCGTCTTTTACGGTCTTCTTGGTATATTTTGGATCATATGCCTTATTGTGTGGGTGCCTAACATAATGTTTCCCATGGGATCCAAACAAATTTATCTATGTTTCGTCTGACCACAGCTCAAGAAGACCGTCAAACACAGCGGTGGATCCATCATGATATGGGGGTGTCTCTCTTCTTCTGGTGTCTGTTCAATATTTTGGATAAAGAACAAAATATGCGCCCCGGACTACGTAAATATATTGCAAAGCTCAATCCTTCCATTTGCTGAGGAAGAGATGTCTTTGAGATGGGAGTTTCAGCTGGACAGTGATCCGAACCACTCTTCAAAATTGGCCAAGGATTGGTTTTCTGCCAACAAAGTTCCTCTTATGGAATGGCCTTCCCAGCCATTGGACCTTAAACCAATAGAACACCTTTGGGGAGTGCTCAAGAGGAAGCTGGAGGGCATCAGTCGGAAAAATAAGGACGAATTGTGGAAAAAAAACAGGAAGAGTGGTTTTTCATTGACAAGGACTTTTTCAAAAAAAATTGGTTGATTCCATGACTCGCAGATGCAATGAAGTTATGAAAAACAAAGGTAGAGCCTCTAAATATTAAAATAAAACAATTTTTTAACAAAAAATTAAAAGATATGCCTCTAAAAATTGAATCCTTTTACGCGTTTCTATTATTTTTTCCAGCTAAAATATTGACTCTTTACATTGTTTGTCATATAGTGTATAAAAATGTTAATGAAAAGAGGATTGATTATGTTTTTTCTTATGCTGTATGTCTGATAAACAAAACTGCATATACATTTTTTTTTAACAAAACTAAACTTGACTAATATACTTACAAAATTGGAAAAAATGCTTTCGTTTCTATTATTTTTTCCAACACTGTATATAAGGCTCAGATCCAGAAAATTCATTAGAACAGAACAAAAATATACTTTTGAAGTTTGACTAAATGTATTTGTTTACCCTGTTTTAAACTCTTTTACTTCACTTGTGGTGAATAAGGAGAATGTTGAGCCAATCGGTAATGTTAACCAATTATCAAGTATATATATTGTTAAATAGTACATTTTATTCCTATTATAAAATTATAGACTCTGTTGGAAATGGTAGGAATATGTAGTTATTTCAATTATAAATTAATTAGATAACATTTTTATATATTTTAAATAAAACATCTTCTGCGTAAACTAGTTTTTCTAACAATATATAAAATACTACTATACTACTTAACTAATATCTTTTAAACAAACTTTTATTTGGTTTAAAAAAAGTAGTTTTATTGAAGAAAGCACATAATTTGTATATGGTCCAAAATGTGTATTATATCAGAATTCATCTATAATCCATAAAGTGGCTAAAAAATTAATTCGGCAATTAATATTGCCATGTTACTGGAACCAGCTGATTCATATCTGTATAATTTGTGATCTATTTTCTCAATGTTACGTGTATTTTTCCAGAAATTGCAGGGGTAAAAACACGATTTTACAACAATTTATTAAATTACACTATTTTACAAGTTAGAAGCTTATTTTACATTTTCTAGGATGGTCGTCATTAAGATACTTCAACAGTTATCTGTCATCCTATGTTGATCCCAGCGAACCTGGTATCAATCTTCCATCACTTTTACATTTTAATGTAAACGTTCTCCTTGTTATTTGCTAATGACTGAGCAGATAGTGTATTTTTTGCTTATATTACATTCAGGATTTCTAAAGCTAGCTAAAAGTCTGTATCTAATTCCTCGTTATTTTCAGCCTTATGATTTCCTAGGAAATTATCACACGGGCAACAAATGATTTCCAATCCGTTGCTTCTAAATCATTCATTGAATTTATGAAATTATCGTATATCGTGAAAAGTCTTATTTGTGGGCCATAAGCTTTTAGTTTTTCTGATATCAAACTTTCTCTTCCGTTGTCATGTGCAACCAAAAAAGTACGTCTTCTTAGCTTAGTAGAGGAATTTTAGCAGATGATAAATCAGCATATGTCATTTTCTTATTACATGTAATTTAGCAACACAAAAATATCATTCATCAATGACTATATTTACCTCTTTCCCACTGTCTTAAATGTTAAATGGTCAAATGCTATTGGTCAATTCACAAGGTCTCCTATCATGTCATATTGTCATAATGTCCTAATATTTCACAATGGCTTGTAAATTTTGTTATTGCCTTTCAAGCAAAAAATGTGCTAAAATAGTACTACTCTTTGTGCTATGTTTATTGTGTTATCGTAACCAACTAGCAGAGATCTAAGATACTTATGATGACCATTATTTAAAAATTAAGGTAGATCCAAAGTTACATGTAGGAAAATAATTTAATTGGTATTACCAATGCACCTAATATAAATCCACTAACAGAATCTAGGCACCAATATTTTTTATTTTTTATTTGTTGACCTGTGTAATTATTAATTATTTGCCATGCAAGTTTTTTTTCACAAACAGTTTAGATGAAATTTATGTCTAAATTTATTTGACTATGTTTCATTAACATTTGCTCTATATAATTTACACAGTGTTGCCAGGAGCTGGCAAAAAAAGAAGCTATATTGACTTCGAAAAAAGGCCAGAAAAAGCCAAACTGCTTTAAAAGAAAGCCAAAAAAAAAGCTAAAATATTATAAATTAAGAATCTAGGTTTATATTTATTTTTAAATAAAAAATTAGAAAATATGTTCATAAAATTCATAAAAATAAATAAAATTATAAAGGTACACTTCAGCAGCAAACCAAAAATAACATTAATCATTAATAATATATAATAAATATACACATATACATAAGCGACCAAAAATCTCTTAAAGCAATGGAAATAAGCTTTCTTTTGAACAAAAAAAAAAAATATTAAAAATGGTGCCCTATTTGGAAAAACATTTAGATTTTGCAAAAAAAAATTAAAAAATTGTATGTCTTGCGTTACAAAATATTTATTTTGATAGATATCCCACTCGAATTCCACTAAGCGACCAAAAACCTTTTAAAAGAATGGACCTAATCTTTCTCTTGAACAAAAAAAAAAAAAAAAATTAAAAAAGGGCCCATTTAGAAAAAAAATGTCAACAGTTTTAGATTTTGGAAAAAAAGTCAAAAAAAATGTTTTTTTCGAAAGATTGAAGAAATAGCTATGTAAACTATTTGGCACACATTTTGCTAAGAACAATAGGTAATAAGTTACATGGATGAGAAAATACACCTGCTTGGCCAAAATGTCAAATTCTGATCCCCTCTAACTCAGAAAGTTTTCGACCGATCTTGTTGAAAAATTGTGTATGAATTACTATCTAATAGAACTAACTATCGGAAGACATCGATTTCAAAAGATATATTTTTATACAGACAAAACTTAAATTTAGTTTTTTTTTTTTAATTTAAGTACTAAGCATTTACTATTTTTCACATACATAATATATTTTTTATATATTTACGAGTAATATTTTAGGTGTATTATTAACGTTTAAAAAATCGATTTAGCGAAGAGTTTTCATATGAAAATCTTTGTCGCAATTGCTCAATTAGTTTAATTTGCCGTATTATTTTTTTCAGAATCGTCACTAATTAAACCGTTCGTTATTTTATCTCTCATTCTTCAAACTTGAATGCAAAATGTGGAGAAAACATTTAACAATTTTCAATTTGGGGACGATAATGTATCAAATTCTTTGCATTGTATTACAATTTGAATACACAAACTATGGAGAAGAAATTTTAAATCAGAAAACAGCTTTGTTGGATCCGCTGAATTGCTTACTGATTTAAAAAAAATAATACACCAAATTATAATCAGTATATTAATCACTTAAATGTTTGGCTTTGAAGCATTGCTGGTTTTAACTCGAAGCACAGATTCACAATACGTTTAACGGCTATTTCAAATGACAAGCCTTCAAGAGTTTGTGGGGCTCTTGTCCATTATATAACGATGAATATAATATGTAATAACAATTTTGTCTTGAAAGCGAATTTGCTAGACATTTATAGCTTTCAGATATAAAATACAATATTTCATTTTTAAATACTTGGTATTGGCAATTGTTATTTGTTCTTTTAATACTGCACAATTCTTGAGTATGTTGAAAAGCTAAATGAAAAACAGTAATGAATTAAAATGAAAATGTCTCACAAATATAAATTTTGCCTTTTTATTTTCTCCTTGGTTTTAGCTTCGTGGTTTTTTCTAGCCTTTTTTATTTAAAAAAGGCTATTTTCAAATTAAAAACAAGGCTAGAAAAAAGCCACGAAGCTAAAACCAAAATTTCGAGACTAAAGAGTAAATAAAAAGGCTAAATTTAGCCTCAAAAAAGCTAAACTGGCAACACTGAATTTACATCCGCATTCCAACAAATTTTAAAATTTTCGTATGAAATTTTGCTAAATTCGTCCATATTTCGTCTTAAAATGTTAGCATCGATTTCACTGTAGATAAATTAGGCTCAATAAGTTATGGATATTTTACTTGTACTCCTATCTCATATACTATATTTTGTATTAAAACTTGAAAATCGTATTTTCATAGCTAATATAGAGAATAAAATTTGGTGGAGTTATTATCAGGATCCTGTTATCTACTATATATTTTCTTTTCCAGCCAAATTAAAAAAAAAATCAAGTTTTGAAGCTTGGTTCTTACGATTTTGAACCCATTAAGTAAACCTATACGCTTTTATTCACGATCAAAATTTTTTTAAAAAATCTACTTGTCGGATTTGATTGACTTAAGATACATTTTGAAGATAATTATTTCCTTAGACTACATAATAAAAAAATGTTTGTTTTCAAATGTAATTTTCCAATGCACTTTTGGAAATGTTCTCCACGAAAATATTTAATTTTTTGAAATCATCGTAAACAGTTTTAAGTTTATTTTTTATACCCTACACCACCATAGTGGGGAGGGTATAATTATACCCTACACCACCATAGTGGGGAGGGTATAATGGATTTGTGCAGATGTTTGTAACGCCCAAAAATATTAGTCTAACACCCACCTTAAAGTATACCGATCGACTCAGAATCACTTTCTGAGTCGATTAAACGATGTCCGTCCGTCCGTCCGTCTGGCTGGCTGGCTGGTTGGCTGGCTGTCCATGTAAACCTTGTGCGCAGAGTACAGGTCGCAATTTTAAAGATATTTCTATAAAATTTGGTACATGTCATTTTTTTTGCCCAAGGACGATCCCTATTGAAACTGGCTGAAATCGATCCATTATTTGACCTAGCCCCCATACAAATGTCCTCCCGAAAGTGGATTTTATCCGTCACAAATGTTTAATTTATATAGGTATCTACACAAGGTTTTGTCCAAATAAGTTTTATATATAGGGAATTCATGTCACCAAATTTTATTATGATCGGTCCATAATTAGTCATAGCTCCCATATAAGGCCTGCTTCCGATAATCACTTTAACGAGCATAAATCTCCTACAAATGTTGGTATACACATAAAATTCAACATAAATAACTTTCATATAAACATTAATCACGTGACCAAATTTCGTGGTGATCGGTCCATAATTTGTCATAGCTCCCATATAAGGCCCACTTTCGAAAATCGCTCACGAACATAAATTATTGAAATTTTGAAAGAAAAATGTTTTTGCTCATTTACTTAGTGTAGGGTATTATCTGGTCGGGCTTGACCGACCATACTTTCTTACTTGTTTTTTGTTAATAATTTTTATATTTAACACAAACACTTTTCTCCATACATAATTATCTTTCAAATGAATATTAAACCATTAAGAGCTTCATAAGTTACGAATATTTTGTAATATTTCCAAAAATTTTAATTGGGAGTTAATCGAAATTAAAAAAAAGAGTGCTATATATTGCATTCTCACTATCAGCATGTGACAACAAAATATTTCTCTGATATAGGATTATATTGGGGGTAAGGTCAATTATGGACCTATCCTCACAAAAGTTGGTAGAGAGATTTAGGTTAATTTAAAACTTATTTATGTCCAATTTTATCACTGTATTAATTATTATAATACAATTATGAATGTTTCAGAGTCCATAGAACTAATTTGTGCAGAATTCCATCCATATTTCCGAATAATCAACATATTTATGTCTGCTCAAACGGTATTCCGGGGTGACATTTGTATGGGGGCCATTGTATATTTTCAATACCAAACAAACATTATTAACTGAGAGTATTTGTGGAAAATTTTAGCCAGCTATGTCCTTTCGTGTTTTCAACAGACAGACAGAAATTTTACCTATTTTAAAAAATAGAGTTTTTTTTCAAAACAAAGCTTAGGTCTTTTCCTTAAAGAGCTTTGTAGTCGATTAGTGGTATGCGAGTGGAATAACTATAAAAATAAATGTTTTGTAACTAAATATTTCATGACTATTCTCCGAAATACCAGTTTATTTATTATGACACTTGAATTTTAACAGGTAATTTATTTTAATATCATGTTTAAACGGTAAAAATTAACAGGTGGTTTATTTTTATTTTTATTTAAAATAGTGCATACGCCAAAAATTTAAAAAATTTTGTTTTAAGTTACAAAAGAAGACATAAGCTTTCTTTAAAAAAAATAGTAAAAAATGTTACGTCTCGAGTTACCAAACATTTTTTTTTGATAGATATCCCTCTCGCATTCCTCTAAGCGAACAAAAAGCTCTTTGAGCAAAAAAAAAGTAAAAAATTTTGGATTTTGCAAAAAAAAACACAAATATCTGTTTTCGAAAGATTGAAGAAATAGCTATCTAACCTAGTTGGGACAAATTTAGCTGAGAACAATAGATAATAAGTTAAATGGATGAGAAAAAACACCTGTTTGGGCAAAATGTCAAATTTTTACCGTCTCCAACTCAGAGAGTTCTTGGCCAATCTTGTTGAAAATTTGTGTTTAAAATACTATTCAAAATGCAAATTTCATCCCGATCGTAAGACATCTTCTTCAAAAGTTATATCACTTGAGATGAAATGTACGTTATTTGAGGACTTTTGTAAGTTCATTTATAAATACAGACGGGCATGCCTATATCAAATGAAAAATGTAGAAATTACAAAGGGAAGGACAAACTAAGTAATGGTGAAAGTTATAATTAAACTAAAAGTGTTCAACTATGATAACCTGTAGCTACCTTTTATTTAAACATGATGATTAAGAAAATAAATCTCTGAATTAGCCTCATTTACGTTTTGTTTTTACTCATGCAACATTTTTGTTAATGAAATTGAAAAATGTGTCCAACTTTAAGTTTAGCAGAAGTGTAGAACGAAGTTTTTCATTATACGGTTTTTTTTAGAATTTTAAAAATATATTTTAAGCTATTCAAGACCTGTTCAAATAAATAGTATGTATTCATACCATATTAAACTCTAGAAAGAAATTTCCATACACTCATCACTCATTATGTAAATCAGTTTGTAAGAAAAACTATGTTATTCGCCTTTGAAATGTATTTGTACACACGAGATTTTTTTCTGAGAAATAATTATTTTTTTACATGCAAGTGGCAACATATTTCTTCACACACAGAATAGAAAATACTGTGTTAACCTCATTCTGATTTCTTTAGCAGATATTTTTAATATTTTCTTCTGTTTGCTGTCTATTGAAAAACGACCTTACACTTTATCACCTAAGCTCAAAAATCAAATAAAGTTTTAAATGCAACTTTAGGAAAAAAAATAAAAACTAAAATGTAAAGTACAAATTTTAAAAAGAAAGCACAAAAGTGTTGATCACAATTTCTAATAACTAAAGTAGTACTCACATGACATGGCAAATAAGCATGACTGCCCACTTGCACGGTCACATTTGCCGAAGCCATACTTGTGTTTCGTTTAGATATCTGCTGTCCATGGAGTTGATGTTCTGGTATATTATCGAAATATAAAGTATTTTCTTGTGAATTTGCGGCATAACCATCTGATGGCCGGAGATTGGATGTTGGAGATTCTGTAGTCGTTGTCGATATGGTATTTAAATATGCTGGCAAATCAGCAACAGCAAATACGGGAAATGGTGGCAAATATGTGGGTATCGAAAATCCTTTGGTTAACAAATTTTTAGCTGCTTGTTCAGCTTCACTGAGTGGTGGTAAATCACTGGCATCGTATGTGTTTAATATGGACGTTGAAAGTGATAATTCACTAGAACCATCCTTGTCATCCTCTTCCCATTGCAGTGATGAATGTTCTGGTGATTCTGTATGTATTAATGTGACTGTCCCTGTTAGGGATGACCATAGATTTGAATGGCTATCATCCAATGTCGTTGTTGTTAATGATGATGTTGGCGCTGATTTTTCTACTAACGCAGCAGATTCCATGGATTTTAAAGGTGGTCCGGTATCTGTCGATGCTTGTGATGATGATGACGATGATGGCGTTAAAAAGGATGATGTTGCAGCCGCTGATGACGGTGACACTGAGGATGGAAATAACAATGTTGCAGATGATGCTGCCATTAGTGTGATTGTTGTTGATGTGACAGGTAAGTTTTTTAAATTTTCGACGATTTTTGTAGATTTATTGGTTGTTGCTGTGGGCAGGTGTGTATTATTCGGCAAAGTCATTGTATTTAATTGTTGTTGCAATATTGCGCTAGCACATATCGTTAATTCTGCCAGGAAAAAATCACAAAACAGAATAAATAAAAAAGAAACATGAAAGAGATAATAAAAATAAATTGTTAATACGATTGTTTTAAATGTCCATATAAAATCATACAAAGAGACTCACACAAGAGAAGTATAATAAATTAAGGTTAATATTTCAATATTTGTAAAAATATCACATCGCTCATTTGCTGCAACAACGTCATAATTCGAAAAGCTCAAATTTCGAGTTAATGCCACAGCTGCTTAGTAAATAAATTGTTTTAATAACTGACAAAGTGTTGTGAACTAGCTTCTATAATTACACGTAGCATCGCCATAGAAGAATTTTGTCCTAATTTCGTAACCTATTGTCTATTACTTGCAATAACGTATTCGTTTAGTTATGCTTTGCCGTTTGTGTGTTCAACATCGTTAAGTTATCTAGAAAAGTGACATATATTGTTATGTTATGTTATAAAATTTTTTGAGTTATGACGACGTTGCAGCAGATGAGCGAAATATATCTGTGGACTTTTGACACAACAACTTAAGTGTAATTTTAAAATGTGCGCAAAAAATGTTAAATTGATCGATATGTATATTAGGATAGCCCTTATTTTGCACTTTTGCCATTTTCGATGCTGCCAGGATGTTAAGTCATTACCTGTTACCCAGAAATCAAACATTTTAGCAATATCGAATAACGGTTTTCTTTATTTTATTTGAAATTTCGTGTCTTGGTTCATAGTAAAAATATTTTAAAAAAAATTTAATTTTGAAAAAATCCAACAAAAATATATATGTAAAATTGTATGTTTTGAGTTAAAAAATATTTATTTTGATAGATATCCAACTCGCACCCCACTAAGCAACCAAATACGTATTCAAGGAAAATATCTAAGCTTTCTTTTGAGAAAAGAAAAAGAAAAAAACAAAAAGGGCCCATTTTGTAAAAAAGTCAAAAAGTTTTCGATTTCGGAAAAAATTTCAAACATTTTTTATTTATTTTTTTAAAAAAATTTTTTCCGAAAGATCCAATCGGAAGGTGGTTCACTTGACATAAAATGTCCCATATATATAATGTAACACTAAAGTTTTGAAAAGGTAAAGACTTTGCAAAAACATACTTATATTATCCACAGTATTTCTGGAATAATGTATTGCAATATTTAGTGATGAGAGTGAATAGTGAGCTGCTTCCACAAAACCTTAGTTCTACCGTAAAACATGGCGGTAGGCATTTGATGGTGTGCTGCATTATCTCAGCTGTAGGACCTGCTAATCTTGTATTTGTTGCAAGTACAATGAACAGCCGAGACTACTTATAAATTTTAAACGACTATTCGAAAGTGCTGAAAATTTAGGTCTTGTAACTCAGAATTGATAAGCAGTGGCTATTGTATAACGTGCCTAAGTACTTAAGTTCACCTCAACAATCTCCAGACATTAATTCAATAGTGCACCTGTGTGAAATCTTAGACTGGAACATTGGAAAACGAATCCAAGGAGGGGGAATGAACTAAATATATAACTGAACATCTTGTAAACTCCATGAAAAGGCAACTAGAGGCCGTAATTAAGCTGAATGGAGGACCAACAATATATAAACTTTTTATTTTTGGATTTTGGTTATATAAAATAGAGCGTTATCTATCAACTGTGTACTAATTTTTGACTGTTGTTTTTAGGTACTTGTTCCTTTTCCCATAAATTTTCCACGAGATCAATTTTAGTTCTTTAAAACAATAAAACATTAAACTCTAAATTCAATTTTAAGTTTATTCAAACTTAAATTTAACTTAATTAAAATATTTACCTTCATAGATGAAAATGCGTATTGTATACTAAATTTTACACTGGCTGTACATTATATATTATGATTTTTTTTATTATCAAGTTGTAATGGATTACAGATGTCAGAAAATGTTTATATTTTAAATTTGGACGTCTATGGATTAATTAAATACTATTATTTTCAAATTTTAACTTTTATTTATTTTGGAAAATATTGCTACAAAGATATGAAAGATTTTGCTAAAAAATTTTAGGCTACCCTAATATATTAATATTCATAAGTGGATATTATGCATAATTTATTAACAATTGAAAGGTTTTAAATGTTTGGGGTCAGATACATATTTCTTATATATAATATATGAATTTTATATTAAGGGTACTCATTTAAACGCTTAAGTTTCCCATTTGCGTAAATGTGCAAGTTTGCACAGAAAATTTATATTTGTTAAAAATGTCAAATAAAAATAAATTCAACAAAAGCTGTAAATAAAAGTTTTTCAAATTGTATAAATTTAAATTCTAAAAATTTTGAATGAAAATTAAATCTTTGGAACAAACGATGATATACATAGTTTGGAAGATTTTGTTTATGTTCTAGCTGTTGGTTAATGTTTCCATACACATTGCCAGTCAATCCAATCATTCTGTTCCAAAGTTACACAATTTTCACATGCACAAAATATTTGTATTTTATTTGATTTTTATTTTTCATAAATAAAAGTAAACAAATCAAATGCACAATAAATTCAAGTTTGCGAGTCTAAATTGTCGCGCAAACTTATCGGAGTTGTGCAAACGAATTTCCATACATTTGTTGACAGTTCATTTGCGAGAGTGTAAAAATGTACAGATTGCACAGTTTGCGAGGCATTTAAGCGTTTACATGAAAAAAAATTGTAAAAAAAAAACTTTTTATTCAGAAGTGATTTTATTCAGATAGTGATTTTAATAAATCAATAAGATGGATTTTCTAACTATAATCACATTGTAACATTTTCTCCTGTGGCCAAAAAATTAAAATTTTGTATTTTATTTTCAAAAATCCAGTTTCAAACTTTTAAAGATTTGTTTAAGCCAATTAAATAAATATAAGAATTGCTATTTAGAATAAATTTCAAAAAAATTTTAATGTCCACATAAAATTAACAGAAAGAAGTTCCATATAGAATGAAATCGCGCGACTCAACTTCCGAAAATCACTCACAAAAATAAATTATTGAAATTTTAAAAGAAAAAGGTTTTTGTTCATTTACTCAGTGTAGGGTATCATATGGTCGGGCTTAAACAACTATATTTTCTTACTTGTTTTAAATTAAATTAGTCTTAAACAAATTAACTATATAAGTATGTAGGTATACTTGTTGACAATGATACTTGTTGACAATGCCACTGCTAAATCGAAGTCTTTATCTAATAAATAACTTTGAGAATGTTTTTGTGCTGCTTTTGCAAATGGCTTAAATTTCATAAAAAATTATATTAAACCTAAAAACACTAATGATGACTTGAATACTAAATTTAACCTAATTACAAAAAACTCAACATAGATAGGGAAAAAATACTTTAATGCACAATATATATTTGTATGGATTTTATAGCAGCATGTTGCGTAGAATTAAATAAACATTAAGGGTTCCGTAAGAAGGGTAGATACTTGTATTAATGTTGTAATTTTTCTTATTTATCTCAACTTTTTAATGACCACAAATATAATGGTGTAAATTTTTTTCAAAACTTTGATTACATTTTTAATTAATACGCTTTTCTATTTACAATGCAAATAATTAACATTAAAAAATAATAATTAATTTAATAAATAGAGAAAATAAGGTTGACCAGTAAAAGTAGAGAACAGTGCACTAAAAATGAGCGAGCCATTGATTTTTGAAGAACATCGTTCTCAGTGAACTAGATTTATAAATCACTGTTTTTATACCCTACACCACCATAGTGAGGCGGGTATATTGGGTTAGTGCTGATGTTTGTAACGTACAAAAACACCCACTTTAAAGTATACCAATCGGCTCACGATCACCTTCTGAGTCTATTAAGCGATGTCCGCCCGTCCATGTAAACTTTGTAATCAGACTACAGTAGTGCGATTCACTAAATTTTTCGAATTTTCTATACAGTAACATTTTTAACCATATTAGCTGTCGGTTGAAGTCAGCTGTTACTTTAAGCAGTTTTTTCGTTATTTTAGCGACAATAATTTAAGTTGTTTTTATTTAATCGATAAAGTGTATTTCCAATTTTTTTTTTTTGCGTTATATATACCTTTTGTAGCTGAGACTATCGTAGAAATAAGGTTACCTTATTCAAAATTTACAAAAAAAAAAAAAATATATATATAAAAAATAAGCCGAAAAATAAAGGAAATTTGACGATAGTCTACTTATTATTCTACTGGAAGAAGTACTTATTTTTGTTCGCGATATTTCGGCCGGAAATAAGTTGTTTTGTAAGCAGTTATTTATATAAATATGTATTTACAAAAAATAAAATACAAAAAATAAGTCGCATATTACGATTGTCGGTTCGTTAAAAGCTAGTCAATCGCACTACAGGTAGTAGTTTTTAAGCTAATTCGATATTGCCCCAAGGCCGAAGCCTGTAAAATTTGGTAAGAATCGGTCTATTATTTCTCCGAACTCGCCTCACAAAATTTTCTGACGATCGGTATAAAACTAGTCATAGCCCAATTCGGAAAATAAAATTCAATACAAACTTTTGAAATCGATGTCATCCGATTTGACCGAGCTTGTTGAACAATTGTGTCTGAATTACTATCCAATAGAACTAACCATGGTGCAAATTTCATCCCAATCGGATGACATCGATTTCAATAGTTGGTTCCCTTGACATGAAATGCCACTATCGGTCCATAATTAGTTCCGAAAATCATTATAATGAATATAGATTTCATAAAAATGTTGGTAAAATCTATATAAATATATAAATGTCTTTGTAAGTTTGTTTGTTTATTTGTTTATTTGTTTGTTTGTTTGTTTGTTTGTTTGTTTGTTTGTTTGTTTGTTTGTTTGTTTGTTTGTTTGTTTGTTTGTTTGTTTGTTTGTTTGTTTGTTTGTTTGTTTGTTTGTTTGTTTGTTTGTTTGTTTGTTTGTTTGTTTGTTTGTTTGTTTGTTTGTTTGTTTGTTTGTTTGTTTGTTTGTTTGTTTGTTTGTTTGTTTGTTTGTTTGTTTGTTTGTTTGTTTGTTTGTTTGTTTGTTTGTTTGTTTGTTTGTTTGTTTGTTTGTTTGTTTGTTTGTTTGTTTGTTTGTTTGTTTGTTTGTTTGTTTGTTTGTTTGTTTGTTTGTTTGTTTGTTTGTTTGTTTGTTTGTTTGTTTGTTTGTTTGTTTGTTTGTTTGTTTGTTTGTTTGTTTGTTTGTTTGTTTGTTTGTTTGTTTGTTTGTTTTTTTGTTTGTTTGTTTGTTTGTTTGTTTGTTTGTTTGTTTGTTTGTTTGTTTGTTTGTTTGTTTGTTTGTTTGTTTGTTTGTTTGTTTGTTTGTTTGTTTGTTTGTTTGTTTGTTTGTTTGTTTGTTTGTTTGTTTGTTTGTTTGTTTGTTTGTTTGTTTGTTTGTTTGTTTGTTTGTTTGTTTGTTTGTTTGTTTGTTTGTTTGTTTGTTTGTTTGTTTGTTTGTTTGTTTGTTTGTTTGTTTGTTTGTTTGTTTGTTTGTTTGTTTGTTTGTTTGTTTGTTTGTTTGTTTGTTTGTTTGTTTGTTTGTTTGTTTGTTTGTTTGTTTGTTTGTTTGTTTGTTTGTTTGTTTATTTGTTTGTTTGTTTGAGCATCACGCCTAAACGGCTGAATCGATTTTATAGAAATTTGGAACGTAGGTAGATCCTTACTTGGAAGCGTCAATAGGCTATAAACGAACGAAACGATTTTATTGAAATTTCCAACATAGACTACGACAGGGGTAGCGAAGCGCACCGGGTCAAGCTAGTATGAAATAAAATTCAATAAAATTCATATATGCAGAAGTCATGCAACCTAATTTTATGGTGATTGGTCCATAATTAGATAGGTGTATGGTAGTATATGGTCGGGCTTGAAAGACTATGCTTTCTTACTTGTTTTAAACAGCGACAGTTTTCACTTTTTGTCTATGAAATCTTTACATTGTAAAACAAATTTTTAAGTCTGCACTTATGTTAACGAAAAACTAATATTTGCCGATTTAAAAACGTATATTAACAAAAAAAAAACATACTAAAATAAAAGAACTAAGCAAAGACCAACAAAATGTAAGCGAACTGATATGTTATTTAATATTTAATTTTATACAATGTGTGGGAGAGATACACATATAACTATGAATGAAAAAATGTGAAAGGACGACATTTAACTGTATGTTCAAAACGACATTTATAATATATGTTACTTGCTGTACATTTGAGTGGGTCGATTTATTGATACTGTGTTTTTATATTGACTTTTTCTAAAATTTGGGCGCCTCGAAAATGATTTTTTGATATGTCGTAGTGGAAATTTTTTTCCTCATGTCACAGTAATGAAAGAAACTTCGTTTCCACTTTGTAAACGAACATTTTTTATTTCCAAATACCATTCTTTGAATATTTAAGATGGATATTTAAAATTTTTACATAAAAAGTTTATGAAAAAACAAGTAATAGAACTATATTAGGCTGTGCCGAAGCTTATATACCCTTCACCAAATTATACTTTAAAATACAAATTTTAAATATTTGTAGGTAAACAATTGTTTTTCAAAATTTAAAATAAATAATTTTTTTTCAAACTTGTTTTTAATTTTTTAAATTTACTAGTGAACAAAAATTTATGACAAAAAAATTTTTTTGCAAAAAAAAAAAAAATTCGAGTTAAAAAATATTTTTCCCGATTTGGACCCATTGTAGGTCCAAATTACTATAGCCTTATATACATCGTTGCAATGGACTTTGAAATATCTATCATTAGATATCCATATTGTCTATATTAATGACTTAGTAATCCAGATGTAGATCAAGAATAGGCCAAAAATCTAAGTTGGCCCGGTTTTTTCCTTAAATAGCAACCGAGACAGAAAAATTCCCAATATATTGATGTATGAATCAAGTTTGTAAGTTATTTGGGGTCTTCAGAAAATTGATTTCAACAGACAGACAGACGGACATGGCTTAATCGACTCCGCTATCTATAAGGATCCATAATATATGCACTTTATAGGGAAAATTATATTGTGGAAATTACAAACGGAATGACAAAATTATATATACCCATCTCACGAAGGTGAACGAAACGAATTCATATGATTTATAGAAATAAATTTGTTGTGCACGATTCGTTCGTTTGGAAATTTTTACATTTTGTAAACATTTTTTTTAATTGTTAAATTATTGATTACAAATTCAAACAAAAATTTTCTGCAAATTCGGTTTTTGTAGAAAATTTTCGGTTTACAGTAAACTATATTAAATATGAAACGCAGACACTTGTAAATAATCTGAATATTTATTCCGAAAGTGTAATTTATTCTGAGTAAAATTATCTATATGTAAATGCAAGAAAACATTTTAAGTACTATTTACTTAATTTAGAAAATTACATTTATCATCCTTGTCAGATAAAGTTCGAACAAAAGCATTATTTGCCTTTAGATGACTTCATTAATAATTTTTTCTTTCCAAATTTGGAGTTTAGAAAATCCACTCGGTAAAAAATAAATTGGAATACCAAAAAATCGATACAAATCCTATTTCTGTTTTAAAATAAATTCTGGAACTATTAGCCTCATTTTGGGAAGTTTTAGAAATCAATTTTGCACTAAATATGAATTTTTAAATCCCACCATTGCTTTGTATATTAGCAAAATTAACGAAATCTGAATAGGAACAATTCGAAATAGAGTTTTGCAAATATTTCAAATTTGGTAATTTTTAATAAAAAATTTGGTTGGAAAAATATGTAATGTGTGGCAATGCTGGTTGTTACCAGTGATTTTTCAATCACATTGATTAAACCACAAGTATGGAAATATAGCTCATCTCATCAGAATGCATATGTATAAATGTTTATAGCGTTGTAGTAATAAGATAAGAATTAATTATTTTACAACAATAATTCGTTTTCAAAAACAGTAGAATGATTGAGTCAATTCAATTAGTTAAGTTGAAATACTCTGTGGTGTTATCTACTAAATTCACACATAAACCAAAGCTTTCCGAAAATAACATAAATGCACATTCATCTGATATAACGCTAACTATACAAATAAAATTCAATAAAATGGTTTTTAATAGTAATTCGAATCCCTTTACCAATTAACCATAGTTGCTATATCTTATATCTTAAGTATATGTATGTAGGTATAAAAGAAAACACTTTAGCTCATTTATATATAATCTGATGAAGTGTTTATACGGTCAATTTCACCCGACTTTATACTCTTACTTGTTCTATTTTGTTAATAACTAGTTATTACATTCGTTATGTGAAATATATGTAATTATTTACATATTTACATATAAACATAAAAAACTTATAGTGTAGAAGAAATATTTATAAAAACTATAAAATAATATGCACATAAAAATAGATATTAAATATTTTTTGTATGATATTTACATTCTAATAATAATAATAATATATGTATATTATGGTAGCCCAGTTTGTACATAGGAAAAATTAGGTTTAGTTTGGTTGAAATTTTTGTTATGGCGTCGGTATTTGGTTAAGTTCTTTAGAATTTTTTCATATTTCTGCCAAAGCAAATGCGCATTCAATGGCGTATCTAATTTCAAAAAATTACGGAAGTTTTGTTATTTAAGTTTTTTTACATAGAATTATTTAAATTAATACGTTATAAACTTCATTTAAATGCACCAAAACGCTTTTTTCCGTTTTTCGATATAGTCCGAGTTTTATTCGAATTTTCGAAATCTGTTTATTCTCCGATCTGATGATAGGCATATCGTCGTCCCGAAGTTATCTTCTCGTATATCACAAAATCAAAAAAAAAAAATGAGTTAAGACCATTTTCTGGGGTAAAATTCTTAGATCTATCGGTATGTTCGATCCCCAGGTCTATATCTCTTCATGAATTATACTGCATAGAATCTATAATGGTTATTAACAATATTATTGCAATAAACTAAGAAATAGAAACAAGAACATAATAACTCCAAATATATCACTCGAGTTTAAAATTTCGTATTAAAAATTTAGCTGAATATTACAAATTTACATTAATAGATCAGAAAAGAATTTAACACATTATCTGGAAGGTATACATATAGGCGTTCAATATCTTTATTTTTGTCTTGATAAATATTTATTCTTGTGCATGCAACCATCGATATATATTCAAATCTAAATTAAGCGATAACTTGATTTCGAGAAATGAACCTGTCAATTGGCCTTCAATATCATGCGATTTAACACGTCTCGATTATTTCCTGTGGTGCCACTTGAAGTCAGTGGTATATGCTGATAAACCAGCAACAAGTTACGCATTGGAGGCCAAAATAGTTTATGTTATTCATGTCATACCATCAATTCAATGCCACATACTCGAAAAAAGTGGTCCATAATTGGACGTCCATAATGCGCTTCATCAAAAACAGCCATATGCCCGAAATCTTTTTCAAATGTTAATGCCATGTATTGATCTTTTGAACAAAAATTTTGTTTGATTAAAATTTACTTTTTTGTGTTATTTTTTACAATTTTAATTCTTTTGGGTTTAAAAAAACACACTTTAGAACTAGCCATTTCCTTTCCCAGAGACCACAAAAATAAAGATTGGTAGTTTGTTTAATTGCTTACTAATTAATGTTAATTTAGCATACTGCAAGTATAACCCATATACTTGAAGATAATTTTGGAGAAAAAAATTAAAGGAGTTTTTATTAGTACATTTTCACGCATGTGTCATAAATTAACAAATATTTCGTAAAAACTGGCGTATACAACAAAATGGCAAATTTAGTTTGGAGCTAAAAATGCTTATAACTTGAAAAATTTCCTCCATGACTTTGGACATTTTTACACTAATCAATGTAGAATTTCAAGGAATACATCATACAAAAATATCGAACCACTTTTTTCGACTCAATTTTTTTATATAAATCGTAGAAACTTTAAATTCGATTTCCCAAAAAAAAATTTTTGGCAGTTACGTGAAGATAACTTCGGGGCGACGATATGTTTTTAATTGTGTAAGCTTTCCATTGCTACTTTCTAATTTTATTGGGTAATAAATCAAACATTTAATTTTTTAGGTTGGAAAGGACCAACAAATTATAATTTTTTTTAAAACAAACACATACTGCGAAGCGTTTTGCTAGTCTGATGATACACCCAGAGTCTCTGGTGGGAATTGAACCTGAATTGATAGTCCAGCTCACTATCGTCTATCGGGGCATTATAATTTCACGCGAAATATTTAATTTATTTACAATGCCATCTTTCTGATTAACATTTTTAATGTTTTTGTTTAGTTTGTAAGATTATTGTCATAATGTAATAATATATTATGATAGTTTCAACAACTTTTTGTTGTGTTTCAAACAAAAAAGTTCTAAACTAATAAAACTTTATGAACTAAGTATGTTTATTCTTTTGATAACATAAAATAACACTTTTTTTGTTTGAAGCTCAACAACAATTTGGTTAAGCTATCATAATATATTAGGACATTATGAAAATACGACCTAATAGCAGATCGTTTGAATCTCCTAATAGTTTATTGTTTATAATCTATACTATTTTATGTAAAAACTTTGTGTCTTGAACATGTATTGGGTGTAAGATTTAAAAATGCAGGATATACAATAGGTGGCGTATCTTTTGAATGCGGTTTTTGTTTTTATTTTTTTTTTTGGAAGCGGCTGGGAATCGAACCCAGGCCGCAAATACCATATCATGCTTAATGACCAAACGCGCTAACCAATTAAGCCACAGCACCCTCAACCAAAAAAGCTTCATATGTGGGAAGTTTTGCTTTACTTCTCTAATTTGAAATGAAGTAGTTTATGTCAAGAATTGGAGGCATTATTCCATGAAGGTTGATATAAAGCTCGACCAGAGCTTGCAAAATCATTGGGAGCTACTCAAGCAGCAGTTCCTAAATGTTTTCGGGCAGCAGGATTCATCCAAAAGCAGATAAATTGTGTACCATACGAAGATTTTGTATATCTGAAATTATGCTTGAACGCTATAAAATAAAATCATTTTTTCACCGATTCCTTACTTGCGATGAAAAATGGATGCTCGAAGAGTAAGAGATTGTATATGAAGCCTGGCCAATCAGCCGAGTCGACACCAAAGCCAAATATCCATTGATTTGGTGGGAGCAAAAGGTTATATGGCTACCTGTCACAGGCTACCTGTACCGAACACAACTGATCACATGGTACGTGTACCGAACGCAAACGATTCATTTGAAGCGAGCATTGGCCGAAAAACGCGCAGAATATGCGGTCAGACATTAAACCATATTCCATCATTACATCATTTTACAATAACTGTTAAAATGTATTTAGAGGAAGTAGTTGGGAAGTTTTGATTAGGAGAGTATTCGATATTGGCTTGATTCGTTCTTGACTTCAAAAGATGAGCAGTTCTTTTTTGAGCTCGCACTCCATATGTTGCCAGAAAGGTCATAGCTAAAAATTGCCAATGCATTGAATAAATTTATATTGTACAAATGTTTCAAAATAAAAGCTAAATATTTGAAAAAATCCCGGAAGAAATTAGGTTTCCAAAAATTAAAATTTCATTAGAACTAGATTGTATTCAAAAAACGAAAAAACCGTTTCGGTGCATTCACATGAGGTTTCTAACATATTAATTTGAACTAATTACTTTAAATAATTCTGTGTAAAAATACAAAAAATGTTTGCAAAAATCTACAAAAGTTTGAATAGTGGTAGAGATACAGCATTGAAAAAACCATTCATACGAAAGCAATATTTCATATGCATCCTTTAAGAGAAATATGAAGAAATCATAAAAACCTTAAAAAAGGACCAGCTAACCTAATAAAAAAATTTTGAGAAACCGTAACTGGAATAAATTAAACTTTTGTTTTAGTTAGGAACTTCCACTACTTTTTTGGGGCCACCCTAATGTGCATATTTAGTATAGATTTGTAAAATTTATTTCTTACTGACCATATTTTTTATAAGTAAGGCTAGAAATGCAAAACAACTGTGTACATAAAGGGAATAGTATGTCCAGATAAAAACCAAACAAAAAATATAAAACTTTTTACATTAAAAGTTCTTATCAACAGCATTTTCTAACCAAATGTAAATACACTCATATGTATTTATGTATGTAATAAACTACATGCCAGTCAGTAAACATGTAAGGATTGAGATCAGCTAAATTCAATAGTAAGAATATAACTCCAATATTTTTCGAACAGAATTTCATTCTCGTATAGTATATAGTATGAATGATTACAATTTTTAATACACAGTGTAAAAGAAAAAAACATTGAAAAATATCGGAACAAGGACTTGCATAGTTATTCATAAACTATGCAAGTCCATAGGCAAAATATCCATCGCCAAAATATGAGGTGTATATCCATTTTGTCATTCTGTTTGTTACACATCGACAAATTGGTCGTCGACCCATAAAAGTATATACATTCTGGGTCCATATATAATTTTAAGACGATTTTTCTATGCCCGTCCTTCTGTCAGTTAACCCTCCAGCGGGTGAGAAGGTCCGCTGGGACAAACTGAAATTACTCCTTGATGGTCCATGGGAAGTATACCCGTCCTCTACATGTATTCCAAGGAAATTTTATCTAGAATCGTTAAAAAAAAATCAAAGCGATCCGACCAATAGTTTAGTTTCTATTAAGATTTAAATGTGTTTAGTACGGGAACTGAAATTTTAAGAAATCGTTAATAAATGCACTGTTTTTCGGCTTGTTTTATTGTTTGAACACATTACAAACGTGTTCCTTAAATTTTTTTCTAACATTCATTATACATGTATAATTAGTAAATAATAATAAATCAAAACAAAAAAAATTTAAAAAATGCGTTTTCATATAAAATTCAATACAAATAGAAACAGGTCCCTGTGGACCTTGTACTTCGTATAAGGGCAAGGGATGACTCAACCGTCGGAGGGTTAAAGGCAGTCTAGGATCTTGAGGGAAGCATATAAAAATTCTTTGTTGATCTGTAATTAACAAAATCTGTCCAATCAAACACAATTTTTGTTCAAAATGTCCATCCAAACGCTATTTAAAAACCACTAACCACTATAGGAAGGAGATGTAGAAAATGTTTACAAATAGATTGAAAATAACAAAATAGATTGAACATTGCCCATGCAAGTGTATATACAGAGAAAACAGATTCGTGATAGCAACGGAATTTGTTGTCAATCGAATGATTCTACCTTAGTGACCGAATTTTACAGTTGTGGCTAAAAAATTTTAGAAGGGGTAACAAAAGTCCTAGAAAACCGATAATTGCCTCAAACAGTTATTGCTAATAGGTTGAATTGTTAAAAACTTTTGATTAAAATTCATATATGCAAAACGTTGTTTTGCACACATACTTATTTTTATTCCGATATTTTGATATGCAAAACGTTGTTAGATTCGGCACAGCCTAATATAACACTCTTACTTGTTTGACTTATAAATGACCGTGAATTCAAGAGGTGAAGCATTTTTGGTACTACCTACAGAAATGTGTCACTGTTTTTTTGATTTTGGTAATATACACACTTTCTTTGTATTGCGATTTTTGTTATTATGAAGAATCTAGGCCCAACAAACTAATGAGGTAAAGCATATACGATGGTGTTGCATTTTTTGTTATTTTGAAAAATTTTAAATTAAATATTCTCTAGACTGTGCTCCCCTGCATTACATACATATGTATGTATGTAGAAAATTACAGTACAAAATAAAAACCGACCATATTTAATTTTCATGCAAAATATAGTACATATACAAATTATACTTCCAGCATATTCTACCCCTTATATATATTTAACAGACATGATATACATATGTATATACAAATATACCATATCATACTGTGGCACTTCAGTGCTGAAAGTAAATCGTCTCGGTCTGCTGTTTGCTTTCATATACATATAAAACTATAGATGCACAAAGACAGTAGTACGTAGTAAACTGTGATGTTGTAAATGTGTTTATTGTTTTATTTTCCAATTGTGGCTTTTTAATTCTTTGGTGTATGCATTATCACATTAAGGGAAACATTTTAAGGAGACTAAGTAGTAGTTAAAAATAAAAACAAACAAAAATATGACAATTGTCTACTGAAATATCCCAGGTGAATTTGGTGTGGATGACTTTTGGGCTTTTGTAGACATAATGGAAAATTTAAAAGCAATGTGAAAAACCAAAAAACAATATAAAAAAGTTATTTCTTTATATGGGAACTTATTATAAAACTTATATTCGTAATTATGTGAGAAAGCAGATAATTTTGTTTGGAAAAAGTTTGTACGTAAAAATATATGTAAATACATATCGCTCATTTGCTGCAACATCGTCATAATTCAAAAAAAGTCGTTTTGAGAAAAACGGCTTTGAATGTTTTTTGACATTTGACTATTTCTTAAACAAATTTTCAACAAATCATGCGATTTCAGAAATAAAACCTGATTTAAATAGTAGATGTTAATATCATTCTAATCTGTATTAAACCTAAATTTTTTTCTTGTCAAATAAACGAGAAAACATGAATTTTAGTTTTGATGTGTACAACAGAAAAACACTCTCACACAAAAAATAATTGATTTTTTTGAAAACTGCTAAAACTATATGAAAGACTAAAAAACGGGGCATATTTTGTATTACTCACTTCAAAAAACCCGAATTTTGAGTTATGACGGTGTTGCAGCAAATGAGCGATATGTAAATAAGTTTTGTTTGAATACATTTCAAGTAAATATAATAAAATAAGGGCACAATAATTTTTTCTAAAAGACACAATTTTTTTTAATATCACATTTGTTCAATTCACAAGGTCTCTTATCATGTCATATTAACCAACTCTTAGGCGTTCAGCGCAGGTCTCTGCTGGTTGGTTACGATAACACATTAAACATAACATAGAGAGTAGTATTATTTTAGGTTATTTTTTGCATGAGAGGCAAGAACAACATTTTTAAACTTTTCTGAAATATTAGAACATTATGACTGATAGGAGACCTTGTGAATTGAACAGTTGTATTTATTTATTAAAAAAAAAACTCAAACAAAACATTTTTTTACTATTTTTAATAGGAACATTTTTTCAAGTAAAAACAAGTAAGAAAGTATAGTCGGCAAGCCCGACCATATAATATCCTACACCGAGTATATGGTTATAAACTGTTTTCTTTTGATATGAAACTTATTTGAACATTAAAATTTTTAAGATATTTATGCTCGTTAAAGTGATTTTCGGAAGTGGGCCTTATATGTGAGCCATAATTAATTATGAACCGATCGTCACAAAATTTGGTGGGATGATTGAACATATTGTTGTTGATTTTTGTTTGGATACTTAGATATTAAAGGGATTTATGCACATAAATGAAATTTTTAAGAGTGGTGGTTATATGGGCGCTATGGAATATTTCGGACCGATCGATACTAAATTTAGTAGTACGAGTACTGCTTATATAAAACTTATTTGTACTGAATTTGGTTTGGATATGTTTATAATTGAGATATTTATTAGAGCTTAACTATTTTCACATATGACAGTTGTATGGGGGCTAGGATAAATAATGGACTCATTCTAACCAAATTCAATAGGTTTGGTCGTTGAGACAATGTAAAAGTTTGTGCCAAATTTTGTCAAATTATCTTTAAAATCTTTACATGGACGAACAAACGCACAGTGGTCCAAATTCTCGATCTAGCCGGAAAAAGTAATTTTTTTAAATGTTTTGAAAGCAAATTTTTTGTCCATAGTACATAACGGTATATATATATATATATACACATTGGGAGCTATAGTCAAATATGAACCAATATTCACACAATCTAGTAGTATCATTTGTGAATTAATACTATCGATCTGTGTAAAATTTTAATTCGATAACGATATTTTTCAGATATTTATGAAAATCAATGTGGTTTTTAGAAGTGATCCTTATATGGGAGCTATAACCAATTATGGGCCGATCTTCAGTGATTTTCATGTGCATGGGGATTATGCAAGTTGAATTTCAACCTGATACCGATATATATAAGATACTTAAGTGTATTTAAATGATTTTCGGAAGTAAACTTTATATGGTCAAATAATGCCCGATCCAAAAAGAAATTGGTCTCGCGATTTCTGTTTGCACGAAACTTAGTTGTGCTGAATTTTGTATGGATACTGCAATTATATTGACATTTATATACCATAGCACCATATTTCGGGAAGAAATTTGTATGGGGGCTACGAGAAATTATGTACCGATTCTTTCTATATTCAACAGAATTTTTCCTTTTATCATATAAATAATGAATGCAAAATTTCAGGGTATTCTCTGCAATGAATTTACCCAAAGTTACAAAAATCATGTGAAAATTATCGAAAATTTTGGAGGTTGTCTTATATTTTGATCCATAACCCTGGTTCTACCAATTCGATTTTACTGATTTTCAATACCAGACTGCTTAGAAAAATTATAAACATTTTGGTATACATTTCATTAATTTTGCTTATGTATTTTGGACGTGAGAGTGTTTTACACAGACAGACAGACGGACAGACAGATGGACATTGCTCAGTCGACTTAGAAATTCATAAGGATCAATAATATATATACTCTGTTGGGTCTCAGATGAATATTTCTCAATGTTACACACGGAATGACAAACTTATATATACCCTCTTTCACCACTTCTGGTGGTGGAGGGTATAAAAATGTGTAATTAATATAACAAAGGCAGGAGTAAACGATTTTTATTTCATTTAGAGTTTAACATGTCCATTACAAGGAAGGAGATGTATTTTTATTTTTAAGGTTGGCGTGGTTTAATGAAAGGTAGCCTCTAATTCCTTCCACACATACAGAAAGACGTTGTGAAAATTTCAGAAAAATCGGTCCAGCCGTTTTGTGTGTTTTTTTTTTTTTTCTCAGTTGTTTATATTGATGAAATCTATAAACGTACCACTTTCATGTTGGTACGGCTTTTCAAAAGCGAGTTATGAGTTTTTCCGGCTAAATTGAGCATTTGGACCACTGTGAGATGGACGGACATCGCGTGATCCTGAGTAGATTGGTATACTTTAAGGTAGGTATTCGATTTTTGCGCGTTACAAACATCAGCAGTAACCCAATATTATGGTGGTGTAGGGTATAAATAGTAAGAGAGAAAAATAAAATCTCTTAAAAAGAACATTTTAAGAACCAAGCAAAAAATATTTTATTATTAATATTTTATTAGCATTTATCCCGCTATATCGTCTCAATTTAGAAAACTAAAAAGTATTAGTTGAAGAAATAATAGTAGAAGAAATTTGTTGGAACAAGTTTTTGACCTTGGCTCTTGCGATTTTGAGTCTTCATGATTAAATTTTCAATATTCGTATTTTATGAAGTCGACCTCGGGATTTGATTGATAATTATTTCCACTTTAGAGTATATAATTCAAAAAAAATATTTGTTATCAAAAAGTACATTAATTATGCAAATGAAATTTCCAGATACACGTTTGGAAATGTTCTCCAGCTAAAATTAAAATTTTTCTCAAATACTCTTAAAAAGTGTAAAATTTAGCAAAGCATATGTCGAAAGGTCCCAGTTATTTAGACAGATGCATCTTAAATCAATAAAAATGTACCACAGCTTCATAAGATTCAAGTATTTAAATTTTTTTGATAAAAAAAAAAAAAAAAAAAATTAAATTGCGAATGAAAATAAAAATGTCCAAACGACTCCAAAGGGTAAGTCACACATGGCAAATATTTACTCCAAAGTCGTAAACACCATTTTTAACACAACTTAGTTTGACGTTGTTTAGAAGTGTTTTGTAAGATCAAATAAAATAAAATTAAATATTTGTTTTGCATAGTTCTAAGTAAGATACGTTTTTGGAATTAAACAAAATAATTCAAATTTATTTTTTTAGTGGTTACGTATTTTTCTTCAAATATTTGCGTGTGACTTAAGTGTTTACCGATTATGGTAAAATTCGCAAGACCTACTGAAACTTATTTGTGTTAAATTTTATTTTGATACCAATATGTATAAGATTTTAATGTTCATTAAATTTATTTGCGGAAGTACTCCTTATATTGCACCTATGGTTAATTATTATCCAATCCGAACGCAATTATTAAATGTGATTTATTTTTATATGAAAGTTATTTTTGGCGAAACTTGTATGGATACCTTTATAAATCAGACATTTATGACCGACGAAGTCCTATATCGGGAGGAGATTTTTGTATGGGGTAGGTAAAATAATGAACCGATTTCAACCAGCTTCGTCTTTGAACCGAAAAATACGCATCTACCAGACAGTGATTCTGTGTCTATCGGTATACATTAAGTGGGTGCTTGACTAATATTTAATCCAGACTAATATGGTGGTGTAGCGTATAAGTAATAGCATAAACCATGACGACTGGTAATTGTGTAACGAAACTCGTTGTTTATCTGATAAAACACAACTGAATAATTATAATAACAATATGAGAAAATAATAAAAGAAATAAAACTATAAAGTGAAACATAAATAAGTAAATCAAAAAAAAAAAAAAAAAAGGAAATTAGCGAGTAAAATCTACCACCACGGCAGTAGTTTAACTTTTAACTACTTTCTTCCTTAGATATCTTCTAGCTTAAAACGATTCTTGCTAACCCTAGAAATTCCAACAGATAAATTGGTCCACAAGCTCTAACTACTCTTCGTTCACGCATGTCCGACAATTCAGTTAACAACCATCATGTAATCTGTCGGAACTTATCCAGACATCCATATAAATGAAAAATAAAATTTTGTATGATTTAGAACCCTATAATGACCAATTAAATGGGCTTACCTATATGAGGAGGACATATAAAGCCATAATGGTTTTCTGGAATTCCGAAAATTTCAGATTTTTTTTATTTGTAGAAATACCGACCTTTGACCCGCTTATTCCCCATCTAGACATGTCCCTATATGACAATAAAATTGTCCTTTAAGTCCTTTTCTCCCCATATATATCAATGAAAACAGATTTGCGATAGCCCATACCTACTCTATTTTTGGGAATTTTTCTACCCATCCGTCGTTAGTGGATTAAGAATACTATTTAAGGGATACTTTAAAATGTAATAAATATAATTTTTTTCTATGTTGTGCGTTTGGATTTAACTAAAATTTTTTTGGAAAGTTGGCATCATAAAGGAATAAGATAATTTCCAATTTCCTACAGCATACATAAATAAATATTTATACCACCATGTGCTACTCTCTGTCAAAATGGTAGTAAATTACTCCAAAAAACAAGAAAAAATTATGGTATTTATGAGCTAGTATATTATATTATAAATATTATATACTATATTATATAAACAAACACACCCTTAAAAAATAGATTTGCTTTGGTTGGTTTTTTAGTACTTAAAATTATAGTATGGTAAATATCTGTGGTACTTTTTCCGATTTCCTGGAAAACTTTGCTATTTAAATTACATTTTTTAAACCTTTGATATTTATATGTTATCTTCTAGAGAAAATGATCTGAGTAACAAGGTATAAAATATTTACACCAAAGCAAAATGTAGTAGGTCTAATATACGCAAACACAATGCTCGTACTTACCCATACTAAAAACAGCAACTGCCATTATTGTTAGTATTAAATGTCTTAGGGGCATTTTAATGCTCCAACATTGTTTTCTACAAATTGCTGCTGCTACTGCAGTTGCTAATGTTGGCTGATAGGCAGTCGGTGTTCTTACTGTAGCTGTTGTTGTTGTTCGTGCTACTGCTGCCGCTGTTGATGATAGTGATGTTTGTAGTGGTGGTAATAGTGATGATAGTGGTTTGTCTGCTCTATATGTTTTAACGTGTATACTTTCAACATCTTTTTCCATTATACATAGCCGACTCGTTAGTATTTGTATTTGTTTTGATGACATTGATGTAAGTGGTGGTAACATCACCTCTGTACTGTCTGTTTTTGCTGCGCTTGTTCTTGGTGTTTGGTGTGCTTGTTTTTCTTGTTCATGTGCTGATGATGCTGTTGATAACGTTGCTGGTGTTGATGCTGCTGCTGTTGATGTTTTTGTTGTTTTTGTTGACTCACACATCCCCATGGAGTAGTTAAGTTGAGTAATTTTCTTGTTATGCGGTGACGTAGGCATTGAAGAGGAGTAGATTGTATAAGATGCGCAGGAAGGAAGAGAAGACAAGATAAAATGTTTCTTGATGATGATGGTATCCTCGTTGTAGTTACCAACTGATGCTGTTGAAACTTTTGCTGTTGCTGCTGCTGTATTTCAGATTGTAGTTTTAACATTTGTGACTGTAGTGGTTTTCGATGCTGTTGCCAATGCTGAAGACGACGATAATGATAACGATGATGGAGATGTTGTTGTTATTGCTGTTGTTTTCGGCGTTAGTTTCACTTTTCTTGTTAAATTTCCATTGAAATTCATTTGTATGGCAAATACACTCACAACACTTATTATTTTTTATTATTTTCTTAAATGTGCTTGTTAACTTTATAAAATAGAGCTAGAGTTTGTGTGGTTGGAAGTTTTTTATTTTCAATATTTACGTACACACTTTGCTGTTGAAAAACATATTCTGTTTTTATTCTCTATTTCATCACCATTCCCCAAGGTAATGGAGACAGTTTTTTTTTTTTTTTTGTTAGTGTATTTCCAAGCAAGAACATGCTAGAGATCTTGAAAACTTTCTGCTGGCATGTTTTATTTCGCACAAGTTTTTCTATATTATTACTTCTTTATGTATGCCTCTGCTGGAGTAGTTTTTGTATTCAATCTGACAAAGAAAAGAAGAACATATACATATATATTTTCATGTTGATGTTATTTTTGATTTTTCTCTTTTTTCCGTACACAAAATATTTTGTTATTGTACCATATATCATACAATAGTATATAGTATAAAATACTTATGCAAATATGGTAGTGCATGGAATTTGAATGATATTAAGCTCGAAAATATTTGATGTATTAATATCAAGTGCATTATATTCTTATAACATTCTATTGTAGAAGATAAAATGTTCGAGGCTTTTGAATTTGCATGCAATTATTTGGAATTAATTAATTTAAATAATATGTTTTAAAAACATTCTATTTACAACAAAGCATAAGTAAGAAAATAGAGTTAGGCAATTTCGATCATATTATACCCTAACATCTGTTATAAGCATATTTGGGCGAAACGAACAATTTCAATAACAAAATTAATTTTTAACTATTACGCTTCTAAATTCGATTATATTATGTTTTTCATGGCCGTACAAAACTAAAAGTTCTTGAAATTTTGATATTAGCTTTAGTTTGGTTCTTATGTAGGTTCAAAGTTCATATTTTTTAATAGATGCGTGCAAAATAACTAAAGTGAAACTATTAAATACTTTACAATTGTTTCTCAGATTTTACTATTTTCTCATACACATAGAAAACTGTTTTCGTTGTGATAACTGATAACTGTTCATCCTTGAACAAAGGATATCTTCAACCTTCCAAATATTTACCTTAAACATGAGCCATAGCACGATTGATGGGGGACTTTTAAGATAATGTAAACTTTGGGATTCAATTTGTATTAACTAAAAACATAGTTTTTATAAATATACTTATATATTTATTTAAACAGAGGATATCCGGCGTGTGCTACTACCCTAATAATTCTTTCTTAATGGATGGATTTTATAATGAACATTTTTTTTTATCATATTAATGTACATCAAAAATGGTTTTGTAAAAAAAAGTACAAAAAAGTACCAAAAAGAAGTACGTTCAAATTTCAAAAAAGTGCCAGAGTCAATTTGAAATGAAAGAAGGACAGCAATTCCATTTAAATTAAATTTCTGGGATATGGGATACAAAAAATTACTAAAACTCGGGTTTCGCCCATTTTATCTCCTTACAAGTACAAAACGTACCACACACCTATCCACTTATTTCTTGCATAAATTTAGATTTAGTTGGATTTTTGGTGCTAGCTTTATTAGTTCCGGAGATACAGAGATACCGATTTTACCCGTTTTTACCCCCTTAGTGGATCTGCACACATCGGGAGAGATGCTTACATACAAGATTTCAAGAAAAATAAATTTTAAAATTGGGAAAAAATTGTGCATGGGAAAACTCGAAAATCTGGTTCACGATTGGACCTAATGCATTGTTTTAGGTGTCTAAAAAACATCTTCAGAAAATGTGCAATAAAACCAGTTTGGAGCTTATCCGTTGCATAGTTTCAGAGTCTATAATGGACATAGGTCGAAACATTTTTTGTGTTTTATATACTTATATAGATAATAGGGTATTCATTTAATCGGGTTTCTGGATTAATCGGTTAATCGAGCAAATAATTAATCGGGGTTTAGATTTAGTCGGTTAATAATCGGTTAATTTTAAATTATTCGATTAACCGAATAATTTCTATTTTAATTTTAAATTGAAAATGGAACCACAAATTTTGTATACTTATTTAAGCATTTTATTAATAAAAACAACAAAATCATAAAAAACAAAGAAATCATAACAATTCAACAAAAAAAAATGGTATCTGAGATACTTCTTTATACACATGTTTCTTTAGGAGTTTCTTTAGGATTTTAGTGAGATCTTCTCAAATAAGCTCTTAAAAAGAATATAATTGAAATATTTTCCTTTTAAACGATTTTTTCAGTAGATTTAATAAAACTTAAGAAATCAAAATTAAACAATATCCAACTTCTCATATAAAATTCTCAATTATACTACTGCACAGTGGAAAATTTTGGTAATTTTCGGATCAAAAGTCTGTAACTTTTGAATGGATGAGCATTTTCTGTTTTATGGTTAATTTCAAACATTTGCAAAAATCAATTATGAGATGCATACACCTTATATTATCCACTGTGCATTGGAGTCTTTTTTGGAGTTTTTGGATAAAATACTCGTTTCAGTTATGTCTTTAGTTTCATCTATTATCATGTCGTCCTTCGACTCATTAGGACTAAGTTAATCATAGTACATTCTAGAAAAAGTTTCATTTACAAATTCCTTACATTAAATTTTTGTGAAAACCACAAATTACACAGATATGAATCGGCTGGCTCCAGTAATATGTCAATAGAAAATAAACAAACGAAAATGTCAAAATGGTTGTTGGCTATTGAAAATTGTATTTTTTCTTTCACTCTGAAAACCACTTTTCAAAGGTTCGATATTACTTTTTTGAGAACTGTCATTTGTTTCATATTATTACAGATATGATCTGTGTGGAAAATTATTGCTAGCATTCAATGTTCATGAGCTAAGAAATAAAATGTGTGTGCTTAAAATTATGTATTTTTATATAAAGTGCCAAAAAAATACATTTCGGTTAATCGGTTAATCGACACAAATTAATCGGTTTATTTGTTATTTGAAAATCGGCAATTTTAAATTATTCGAACATTTAACCGAGCAAAATTAATCGGTTAACCGATTAACGGTTAATCGATTGAATACCCTAATAGATAAAAGTATTCTCCAAGACCTGAGCTAAAGTTATGATGTCATGGCTAGGATATGCCACTTCGGCATTAATGGGTTGTTCTAAAACGTATGAATATGAATTTTCTTTTTCGAGTGAGATTTCAGAGGCCTTTTGTAGGAAATCGTCGAAAATCCGATTTTATTATATTTATATTAAGTAAGTAATATGTATCATATGAGTAATTTTTATGCAGTCGTGACAATTACAACAGAACCACGGCAATGAGTTTGAGCAATTTTTTTCCATTGCTTCAACAACACACACATGAAAAACCAACTGCAAGTACTTTTATGTAAATTTGTTTATTTCCACAGCTTTCTAATACTCTCTTAAGACCTTGGAAGATAAAATTCTGCTTACTATAAAATCAATTGCATATCATATGGGCAGTTCCATGTCATTGTACGTGACATTTATATGCCTATAGAGTGGAATAGATTTTGCAAAATTAAGAATATCTAAAAAATAATTTGGTCTTTATGTTCCATTCAGAGGGTACTATATTTTAAAAAACGTAATAACTTCTTTCGAAAAATTGTTGTCCAAAATATCGAGCGAAATAAGAGTGTATATAGTACGTGAAATGAAACGGAAGTAATTTTGAGGTACATTTAAATCTATATGAAAATTTGCGAATCGTGAGTGGCGTTGTTCTCTTTTAATTTCTTACATTTATACATTGTCTTATGGATGCCTTATGGAATGAATATTATTTATTAAATATGTTTAATGACTCCTGACTGCTAAAAAATTTCGGTTAAATAGCTGAATCGGTTTTATCGAATAAGTTAAACCGAAAAACCGGTTTTCTAAAAATAGAGGTATTTCGTTTAACCGACAACTAGAACGGGTTTTTATAAACACATTAATAAAGGTGAAAATTATTTTGTTGGCAATAATTTATTGCAGAAATGGCGGAAATATCAAATCTTACCTCAATCCTTTGGTGCACCCTATAAAAGGTGCTAGTGTTAAAAATTGATTTTAAAGAATTTTTATTTTAATAAGTTTATTAACATTTAAGCAATATTTCGGAAAGGCTCTTGACTAGATGAAACCAAGGACTGGTTTATACCATTTTCAAAAAGTTTAATATAAAAAGCATGATCAAAAATTCATTGAAGTAACTTAGAAATTATGATAAGGTTTGACAGACAAACAGATGGAAATGTTAAATCGAACCAAAAGGTGATTTCGAGTCGAACGGCTGTTATAAAATTAGTTTTCTGTTTAGAAACATTAGAACAATAATTCGCCAAAAAAAAAAAAAAAAAACTATGATCAATTTTTTTTAAATTATTTTTATTTGACCATCTGGAATTCAAAATGCTTGCTTAAATTACACATCAAAATATTTTAAAATATCTCAATTAGTTATGAAGCTATTAATACAATTTATGTGTAATTTTGTATGGTTTAAAAACAACAACTATTTTTGTATCTCCTGAAAAGTTGTTGTAAAACAGATAGCTTATTAATATAAGACACAAAGTATATTGGAATCATTGCCATTATAACAAACATAAATTCAATCCGTATCTTAATGTACACTCTTAATGCATTTAAGCTCAAATAAAAGTCGGATTAGCCGACTTTAACACAATGATTATTTGTTTCCTAAAACTTGTTTGTGGGTTAAAAGGTTTTTTCTTTAGTTTTAAATGTGTTAGGAAGAAAATAAGAAAACGTAAATTTACATAAAACAACACAATCACTCTGATCTTATGTTCTACTTATGTTCTATAACGTTCAAATACATTAAACGTTTTTAGGTTGAGCAGCAACGAAAAATACAGGAAAATTTGCATTTATTTTTTATTTTCTGTTCAGTGTTTAAGTATTTCAACTTAAATACATTTACATTTTGTGATTTGAAGTAAAATGTTATCATGATTGTGGGTGTGGGGGTATTTATTTTCAACAATAACAATAACAAGGTAAAACAGAAACAATTTCTGATACACAAAAATGTTGCCAAAAAGCTATAAATAATACAAAAACTAAAATGGAGAAACCTGAGAAGAAAAGAAAATAACTTTGGGAGAAAAAATTTTCATTATTTATATTAAAAGTTTGATGCTTGTTGTTTTTCAAGAGCTTTCTTGTTTATAAAAGGATACAAAAAAAAAGTAATTTAGTTGAAGTGATTTTATCCTATTCTAACGTTATGTTTAGCTAAATTTTTATGTTTAATTATGTCCATTTGATATTGCTTAAATTAATGGTTTAATAAAGTTTTAAGATTTGATAGAAATTGTGTGTTTTTATAAAGGTATATTTTGGGTTATAATTTTCATTCATTAATTTTTTTATAAGGGTCTAATAGGTGTAATGTGCAATATTTTGTATATCATCTTTATTAAGGTTATTAAAGTTAATCGGTTTTATAAGGTTGCAAACAGAAATCATAATATTTATATTTTAATAGTTTTATTTTAAATTTAAAAATAAAAAATTGCGAAAAATATAAAATTTTAATTTTAAATTTCGAAGAACTGAATTTATATCAAATATTCTTTCATTATTTTTATATCGAAATGTCTAACTAAATACCACATATACATCTTCAATTACAAGCTCATGTAGACATGGAAATTAGCGTTTATAAATGTATATTTTACTAGGTTGGCTACCGACACTGCTATGTTACTGAAATAACTTCAATTACCGTTATTACGGATATAATCGAAAATACCGTTACCTCTAAATATTGTTAAATAATTTTTGATTTTAGATTATGAAAATACAATATTTTTATTTTAATACGCAATTGAATTGAAATATAGAGAATTAAAAATGTAAGATTTACTAATAATTTAATTCATGGTGAAATCTCTATTATCATTAAAATACCGTTACCGAAATAACAATTAATACCTTTACCGCTAAGCTACCTTTACCGTAATAACCGCAATTATCCCATACTACCTCGTTCATCGTTTTATTGTATTTTCAATTTTAAAGGAAAATATTTTTTTGAAAATTTACGACAACATTTATACTTAAATGAGTTTTCACGTAGATTAGTATTTGATAAATCTTTAATTTAATTCTTCTGTTCCAAGAATTTGACTTAAAAAATAATTTTTTTTATTTAGATTAGTAAACATCAAATTTTATTCAGCGACCAACATAAAAAAGCCATTAAGTAAGTTTGTCTGATTTGCTAGATTTGAATTTAAAACCACAGTGACACGGTCAGATAAGTTATTCAATGTAGTGTTTTCTGAAGAAAAAGTAAAAAATCGATGTACCAGATTACGCTGATGCTAAAATCATTTAAAAAATCTTTGTTAAAAGTTCTTTATAATTTCAATTTTTGTTAGAAAAATTCTGGTAAATTATTACAGAAGGTATGAGTGATTTTTTATAATACTTATAATTTAAAAACAATCATACGCACAGTAGCGTCATTTTATTTTTTTTGTTGGAAAATCGTAACTTTTGAACCAAATAAGATAATCAAAAAATTTAAAAGGCATATAAAAGATAAAATTGATAGTTAATTGATCAACCTCTGAATTGTCTGAAAAGGATTCTATGCCTTTTAGGTGCATACTTATGGGTTAGCAAAATTGAAATTTGTGGAAAAATCAATGTAATGGGAAGTAAAATAAAATATTTTTTAAAATCCGTAAAAAAGGTATATCTAATGCAATGGTGCCCAAGCCCTATACTCTTGGTGCTCATTTGTTTTTGTAGATGCTCTTAGCTATAGGCTGTGTGTTTCTATACTCAATGGATCACTCGGCACTAGCAATATGAAATACACAAACAACTTTGTCTTGTTTGTTTTTTGTCGATCTTCACTGTCTACACGCAAGTGCAAAGCAACAACACTTTCGTATGCTTTGCTGGTAAACATTGACGACAGCGATCATCAATGTAGATTTTGTTTTTGTTTATTGTATGGTATTGTTTAAAAGAGTGTGTAGTTTTTTCTTTATTCTTTGTATGTTTTGGTTTTAACAACAAAAAAAAATAGCATAAAAATTAGTTTTTCTTTAAATGTATTGGTGTTTGCTCTTCCATAAGGAACTTTTGGGCACCCCTGATCTAATGGGTTTTCACGGCTATATATCATAAATTGCATACAAATGCATGCAACACATTTTTGGAACCATGTCTTTTTCAAAATTTTACCTCTTGCAAAAAATGAGGCAAGGACGGGCAGCTGGACATTTTAGCATTAGGTAAAGGAATCATCAAAGAACTTATTTGAAAATAATGCAAATATAGAAATCAATAGTTTTTTTTATTTTCAATCAAATTTGAGACTTATTGAAAAAATGGATAGTAGTTAAACATCGATTTACCTAGATAAATACAAAGCAAACAGTACAAATTTTTTTATTCTTTTTTTAATAGATATTAATGTAATAAAAAAGAATGACAATCCGTTTCCTAGTTTTCGAGATATTCTATCTGAAAACGGACCAAATTAGCTAAAAATAGTCTGTTTTTTGAAAACTGAAAATCAGTCAACATTGAAGGGCTATATCTTCTGGACTAATTTGATTTTAGTAAGAGTAACATATTTGAAATCGTTGGACAATTTCCTGTAAAATAGGTTTATTTAATATTTTTTTGGGACACATGAAATTATTGATTTTTGGTACCTCGGTTGTTCTACAGCGCCACTGTGATACGTCACGATCTACTGGTGTAAAAATTCTTTGGGGCTTATTTTATAATTATACACCACACCACCATAATGGGGAGATTACACTGGGTTAATGCTGATGTTTGTAACGTGCAAAAATATAGTCCTAATACCCATCATAAAGTATACCAATTTGCTCGGGATCACTTTCTGAGTCGATTAAGCAATGTCCGACTGTCCGTCCGTTCATGTAAACCTTGTAATCAAACTACAGGTTGGAATTTTAAAGGTTCTTCGACAAAATTTGGCACAAACTTTTATATTTTCCAAAGGACTAAGAATTTGGTTAGAATCGGTTCATTATTTCTCTTAGTCTCCATACAACAGCCCTATCTAAAAATAGTTAAACTCTCATAAATATCTTAATTATAGGTCCCATTTATGGTCCACTTCCGAAAATTACTTTATCGCATAAATATCATAAAAATGTTGGTATTCAAATAAAAATCAATGCAAATAAGTCTAATATCAAAAGAAAATTGTTTGTAATAATATATTCGGTATAGGGTATCATATTGTCGGTCTTGACCGACTATACTTTCTTACTTGTTTTCATTATAAAATAACTTCCAATGAAACAACTCCCATCGACATTTTTGTAAAGGTTATTCAATTTATTTGGGAGTTATTTCATCAAAAGCTTCGTTCAATAAAATGTTTTCTCCTTTCGGATATTTTCAAAAACGGCTTCGCTTAGTAAAAATTTCTTGCATTACGTGCCATCGGCCTCTGGGGTCACCGAAAAAATAATTAAAACTTTAAAAAAAAATCCAATATGGACTTAAAAAAAATAGCAAATAATTGGAAGATTCATTATTCAAGAGCCATTAAACAGTATAAGAAAGACTTGAATATTGAAAGGTTTAACATATATTGGTAAGGCAAAAGAAGTCGAACAACTATTTCGAAGAGCACCGAACCCTTCTTTCTGAAAAACAGCTCGTAAAGTTAAATAATCTGATTCTTTTGTGCGCAAAGCCAAAGCTAATGCTGGGTTGAAGTCGTATAAAGTTCAGAAATTTCCATATAGCAATGCGTTAAAGAACTTAGGAGCAAAATAATGAACAAAAAAAAATTTTATAAATTAAACTTATATACTGGCAGACTTTTCACAACTTCCGGGTCAATATTTGTATGTGGCTGATGGACATGCTAATTTTCAAGAATAACACCGGAAAAAAACAAACAAAACTACCAACAAATATCTTGTGTTTTTAAAAGGTAATAACATAACAATATATTAAAATTATGAAAGCGCAAAGTAATAGTTTAAAACACTATTTGGCGCAGAGCCAAAGCCAATGCTAGAAATTTCCATATAGCAATGCGTTAAAGAACTTAGAAGCAAAATAACGAACAAAAAAAAATTTATAAATTAAACTTATATACTGGCAGACTTTTCACAACTTCCGGGTCAATATTTGTATGTGGCTGATGGACATGCTAATTTTCAAAAATAACATTGGAAAAAAAACAAACAAAACTACCAACAAATATCTTGTGTTTTTAAAAGGTAATAACTTAGCAATATATTAAAATTGTGAAAGTGCAAACTAATAGTTTAAAACACTAATAAATTCTGCAGTTTTTATTTAAATTTTTATGAAGTTTTAAATTGATTTTATTTAAATTTGTATGAAATTTTAAATTATGTTTTAATTTGCATTCCATGCTAAAAACAAAAACAATATTTGTATTGTATAGGTAGCTTAAATAATATATAAAAAACCATTTACTGTCAGATTTGCTATTTGTGAGTACAATTTATACCACATAAATATATAAATAATTTTTTTTTTTTTTTGTCATTTGCCAACACTTTGAAATTCGGTGAAAACTGCGAAATTTTTTACAATATAAATGAAAAATATGTGTAACACGTGAATTTATTTATTTATTGGCTTAATTCCAGCCGAACCCACGTGTTGTTTTCATTTGTGGTAATATTATTTCGGAAGTATGTGTTTTTATAACATTCAGTTTGAGTGCACTACCATATATTGCATTTTAATAAATGTAGGTAATAAATTTAAAATGCAATAATTCCAAATAATGGAATGAATCGATAATGTTTCAGATGTAATATGTATATGAGAAATTATAATAAAATGGAAAGTAAAGAATTTTTATTTTTATAAAATAGTAGTTTGTATGTATATTAGGGTGGATCTTAAATTGGATGTTTTTCGATGTTCAAGTTCTAACAAAATTTTTGCAAAACCATGGTAATGGGGGAATGGGTAATAAATTACCACATAACTTGGTAATAGAACGGGAATGGGCTTATATGAACTGAGCCGAAACATAAGTAAATACTTTTGTCTAACAGATCACAATACTTATTTTCATGGTAATATAGAGGCGATTACGGGACGAGTCATTAAATGTTTTAAGAGGATTGATAATACAATTCAAACTCGTAGATTTACGGATACTCAAGTGGTTAGCAAAATCCTAGAAAACGACAGTGTTAAAACTCGAAACGTTTTACAATGTAAGAACGTAATAAATTCTTACTTAAATTTCGAATATCTTGAGATAACATAGGTGCCAGGTCCCTTTAAAAGGTCAAAAATCAACTTAAACACTTTCAAAGGAAAATGCTTAATAAACTTAAACAAAAACTTTTAAGCAAGTATATGTTAAAACACATATTCCAAAATTGTTTATATTATTATTTTAATATAACGTACAAAATTTAAATATCCTTCACTTTAACTGTCATTTTACCTTATCGAATGTTTAACTTAAATGAAATTTTTCTATATTTTTCTGCTTATGGAGGCAGTATTATTCTACATTAACTCTTAAGTTAGACATGTATACGAAATTTTTAAAATTAATAAGGGTTCTCATTTAAACGTTTAAGTTTCCCATTTGTGCAAATTTGCAAATTTACGAGACGTGTTTCATGAACCCACCTTTTAAATTTTGTGCAATTTTGTACAGAAAATGTCTATTTGATAAGAATGTCAAACAAAAATAAATTAAACAAATGCTTAAAAAAGAAGTTTTAAAAATTGTATAAATTTAAATTCTAAAAATTTCTAATGAAAATGAAATCTTTGGAGCAAACAGTGGTAAACATAGTATGGAAGATTTTACTTATGTTCTAGCTGTTGTTTAGTATTTCCATACAAAATGCCATTCAATCCAATCATTCTGGTTCAAAGTCACACAATTTTTACATGTATAAAATATTTGTATTTTATTTGATTTTTATTTCTTATAAATACTAGTAAACAAAAGCAGCTGATTCATCAAATGCACAATAAATTAAAGTTTGCGAGTCTAAATTGTCGCGCAAACTTATCGGAGTTTTGAAAACGAGAATGTTAAGTGCACAGATTGCACAGTTTTCGAGGCATTTAAGCGTTTACATGAGGACCTTTAATATTTTCCTATTTTTCTTATTGGATGATATTATTTATATAATAAATGTGATATAAAATTATAATAAATATTAAAATATTATCAATTATATGTATCATAATATTAATAGGCAAGTCGATTTTTTCAAACCCTTTTTACATTCAATTTCGGCAAAAAAATACCACTTTAAAGGTATTTATTCACAGATGTACACAATATATATTTTATTGAAATCGGTTTAGTTCCAGAAGTTTGAAAAGTACCAATTGGAAACCTTACACTAGCTATATTACTACTTGTACAACAACCTAGTTCACTGTAGCCGCTAAAGTGGTAGTTGAATAGTTGTAATTTGCATAACATTTCGTCAGCGTATTCAGTAACAAGCAATAGTCAGATATTCGCCTTAAATTTTTGAAAATAAATTCAAGTAAAACAAGTAAGAAAGTATGTTCGGCCAAGCCCGACCATATAATACCCTACACTAAGAAATGAGCAAAAACATTTTTCTTTCTAGAAAGTGATTCTGAGTCGATCGGTATACTTTAAGGTGGGTTTTAGATTAATATTTTTGGGCGTTAAAAACATCTGCACAAATCCATTATACCCTCCCCACTATGGTGGTGTAGGGTATAATAGAATCCTCTAAAATATATCACTTCGGTGGCCACATGTAATTCTGAATGTGGCTTTGGTATTTTCGTTCTCTCTGATGATAAAAAAAAAAATTAGAGTAGACTCACATGAAATTTTTAATAACAAATAGGGAGGTTATGAAATTTTTTTTTTTTTTTTTTCTCAAATGCTTTATTTCGTGTTAAATTCATCAGTCAATAATGTTCCGAGTGGGTTGAAAATTCACTAGTAATATTTCTCAGTGGCCAACCTATTCGGCGTAGCGGAAGTAGTTGAATGAACTGCAAGGTTATATAAGGAGTTATAAGCATGAAAAATTTTTGCTAATACATATGTAAAAAAACGAGTTCATGTAACGTTTAAGCTAAAAAGTAAACAAAGCAATGCGTGTTTGTCCTATTGGTTGTTGTAAATAAATAAGAGGAACAATTAAACAGCGTTGATTTTGCTCTGTTTTTAGTGAGAGTTGTTATATAAAGAGAGAAGAGAAGAAAAAGAGTTTAATAATTTAAAGTCACTTAAAAAAAAATGTAGTTTTTGTATTTTAGCGTTGTTTTTGAATTTGTTGTGTATATAATTTTAAGTAAATAGTTATTTTCTAATATCGGCAGAACTATAATTGTGGCAGTCTTCAAACTTTATACAAATCAATTTCTTATCACTGCAGTTTAACAAAAAATGGGACGGAGAGGAACAGGGGGTGAGTAACCACCTATACAAAGTAAATAGTTACTTCAAAATATCTTGAGAACTACTTACATATAATTGCAAGATTCTTCAAAGTTTGTGCGCATAGCTCTCTTATCAAACATGTATATGTTTGGGACAACCATTTATATGATGAATAATTTTATCATAGTATGTTGTTCTCAGATTATGATATCCATAAGCCGAGAGCAACATAATGTGGTAAGTCCTTTATCATATAAATGGTTGTCACAAACATATACATGTTTACTGTAACCATATATATGGTTGATACAATCATGTGAATCGTAAATTAACCATATTATTGTTACCACAATCATATATATATAGTTACTGTGACTATAATATTGTTAACAATGTTGAAATGGTTACAGTAAACATGAACAAATGTTGAAATGGTTACAGTAACAATGCACAACTATATTTTTTTTCTGTGTGTAGTTTAGCTGAAAATGGTCGGGACTACATTTGTGGTCGTAGCATCTCTCATACAAAGTAAATACTTAATTTCGAATGTCTGGAGAACTATAATTGTAAAAGCATTTAAAACGAACCAGGAACAATGGGAGTGGGACCGCCATTACAAAGAAAATTTTAATTTCGAGAGTCTTTAAGATTGGTTTTAATCACTTATAATTTTACGATGTTTGGCTGAAATTGAGCGGGAATGAAATTAGTAGGAATGCCGCCTCCCATATAAATGAAATGGTTATGATTGAAGAAATATACTACTTAAAGTAGAGATTATTTGTTTACATAAAATATATAAAAGTGTGGGATAAGAACAGTGAAGTGGTTATTTTCGAATATCAAGTAAACTGTAATTAAGGGATTCTTAATATTTTACATGTGTTATTTTCAAACCATTCAAACATTTTTTTTACTACGAAGGGCCGGTCTGAATAAAAGATTTGAAAATATGTTATATATTGGATAAAAATATCATTCTTAAAAAAAAAAATTATTAAAAAATATGCTGTGTAGTTTACGAAAGTATCCTTAACATCCCTTTGGCACATTTTTCCTAATAATATGAACTAATTTTTCCGAAAACTAAATTCGAAAATGAAGGTTATAAATTTCTGATAAAAATGTTTTTTTTAAACAATACATAAATAATTATACATTAGAATAAAAAGATTTCAAGGATTTATTTAAGACTAAGTGTATAAAAATTGGCCAATTATATACATACATTTGAATTATTCCCTATGGTCTCATTCTGGATTTTTTTTTATGTTGTTAATTGTATTGGGTGTATGACATAAGAATGAGAGATTTACAATAAATGCCGTATCTTTTGAACGCGGTTTTTGTTTTTAATAACATATATGTCATTTTGAACGGTACATATCCATCATTTATTTGCACTTAGTTTATAGTGTAAACACCTAAGTTTTTTTTTGTGGTTCGTGCGGTTCAGAAGTGTTAATTTTGATATGGAAGCAAAGGTCGCCCAGGCCAGCCAAAAGATCTTGAAGACCAAGAATTGGAGACATTATTCCATGAAGATTGTTTTAAAATTCAACAAGAGCTTACACAATCATTGGGAGCTACTCAAGTAGCAAAAGATTAGATTCAGTTAATTTGGCTCGCAATTCATATGTTGCCAGAAAGTTGGGAAAAGTTAATAGCTAACAATTGTCAATACTTTGAATAAATTTTGTTATACAAATGTTTCAAAATAATGGCTACAAATTTGAAAAAATCCCGCATTTTTAAGTCATACTATGTTTAAATAAAATCTTTGGAAAATGGAAATCTACGATTTAATTATATTTAATTCAAATATTTACTAAAAGAATGTAGAAGGAAAATAATTTTTTTCCAAAACTGACTTGCTTGTATGTTTTGCTATTATAATAAAACAAATCCGTTTCACATTAAGCTGACGTCATTAAAACAATCTTTGCAATCCTTTCAAAATAGCTCTCTAATCTGACAATTTTTTTTTTTCATTCTTGATAACGCGTTATAACGTTTGTGTAAGTACCAACCAGTACCTTCATAAAATAAGCTTGTTTACTTTGTTTTTCAATGCCCCAAGAAAAATTTAGTTGAGACTTTAAGTAAACTTTACTTATACTCTTCTTTACTGTATTCTTTCTACCTATTTCAATTTTTTTTATTATTAGTTTTTTGTTTTTTGATATGACATTTGTTTGCTGTAGAGACTTTCTTATATATTTTTGTTCTTAATTCCATGTAATTGGATTTTCTTTATGTTTAGAAAAATTTAAAACTAATACGCCTACACTAACATTTACAATCATACTTAAGTTGGGCGTGATGAACACAAAACACAGAAATTGTAATACACTTTGGAACACATAACTGGTGTTCGATCAAAAACTTTATTTATTGTTTTCAAGAAAATACATCAAAATAAAAAACGCCTTTAATATCCACCTCTATGCAAGTATAAGCATAAATGACTTCTATTTCATCTGCTGTTTGATTTTGTTTGATGGCACTTTTTTAGGAAATATTTTCTCTAAACAGTTCAGTTTATATTTGTTACTGCTTAGTCTTTCCAAAACCACTATGTAAAAAATTCCATTATGTTTACATTTAATTTAAAGACAAATGTACGTACATATATGTATAAAAAGTAAAATATTTTGCATATATTTTTTATTTTGCACATTTTATTCAATTTTCTATTGCTTGTATTTTTTTTTTTTTTTTTGTTATTTTTATTGCACATGTTTTTATTTCGAAAAAATAACCACAAAGATATTTATTTCTATTATTTTTTGAATTTGATTGCTGAATGAAATAAGTGATTGTTGAATGGCATATAATATGTACTTATATACATATGTGTGTACGTATCTAACGTACAAGGACAAATATATATGTATATATGTTTCGTTTAGTGTGTAGATGTCTTTTTTTAATTATTACGAAAGATATTAAAAAACGTTCAAAAATTTTTATTTATATATGTATACATAAATACATATTTCTGTATTGTGTCTTCAAAATTTTATTTTTCACATTGTCCATGCAAGTGTACACACAGAGAAAACAGATTCATGATAGCAACCGAATTTGTTGCCAATCGAATGATTCTACCTTAGTGACTGAATTTTACAGTTGTAGCTAAAAAAATTTAGAAGGGGTAACAAAAGTTTGGTTGCTTCAACACAAATTCTTCTTTATCAACTGACTTTCTGTTAAAAGAACCGAAAAGTGTTATGTGTGCAACCGAATCATTCGATTGGCAACAAATTCGGTTGCTACTACGAATCTGTATTCTCTGTGTAGGTAATATAGATTATTGAAACTTACTGATTGAAAACTATATATGAGGAAAATCAAAATTGTTTAAGACTTGAAGAAGTGCAACCTTAGTAGCCTAAGATTTTGGATTCACAGGTCAACAATTTCAAAATATTCTCAGAACTTCAAATTTGGCTTAAAACCATTTAATTCGATTTATATACTTTAAATAAATAACAATATGGAAAAGTCTTAAATTGTATTTTAAAGACAATACAACCGATCGAAGTATAGTTGAAATATAAAACAGCTCTAACTGCAACTTGATTGGTGTTAAGAGGAGAATGGCTAATAAATGACCACATATATTTTAACACAAAATGCATCACCAAAGAACCGAATCATATTTGGCCAAAGATTGTCAACTCAGCGACAGCTGTACAAACCGAAAGTTTTTTACCCAGGGAAAAACAATCGGCCACAGTCGAACTGTTACAACAACAACCGAGCATAAAAAATGCAACGCTATGCTATGTGATTTTCAACAGCACTTATTTTGCTCAAAAAGGTATGCAATTATAGACATCTGCTGTTCTTATATTCTTATTGATCTTAGGCAATTATTGTATAACATTTTGTCCAATATTATTTTACGTAAGGATAATTATAAAATTTTTAAAAACTATAACAATGTTGCACTACCATCATTTATTATTAACACAAATAAATTTAAGGACATTTAAATTCAAAAGAATAAACAGTTTATCCAAAAAAACGCCATGCTCCTATTTCGTTTTAAAAATTTACATATAATTAAGAATTTTGTTATGATTAGAGTGCCGAAATAATTTTGCTGGCTAGTTTTGAAATGGATTTTATTGAAATAAAACTAAAAGGTTAAACATTGAAGTAATCAAGGCTGTGTTACCTGATCCATGAAAGGTGACATCATATATTTGATGCTACCCAAACGAGCACATGTGTATATATATGACTATTGCAATCTTCAAAAGATAATGATACAAATATAATATACCATATTATATTTGGTATATTATATTAAAACAGTAAAGTAGTTAAGCGACCAATTATCAAGCCGCTTCTAAGTTGCATTTCCGCTTCTAAGTTGCATATGTGCCAAGCACTTCCTTTAAGACATCTGAAAGTGCAACTCGTGCTTTCAAATGACGTTCTTCGGGGCAACATATATCGTACACATCGTCGGCTTCATGCCCAACTTTAAAGATCAAGGCCAAATGTACCACCGAATTGGATCATTGCTCCCGTCTCCCAATGTTGATGCGAAGTTCTATCAAATTAATTTTACGGGAAATTAAACTAGAGAAGCCGAACGCTATCGACAAAAATATGCGTGAGCATTTTCTGCAAGACCCTTCTGCCGAAACATTCTCAAAATAATTATTGGACATCGGAAATAAAAAATTTCCAATTGATCCCGCCACAAATAAGATTTCGTTATCGGCGAACTTCTGCCAAATGCAAATGAATATTTAAGCCGTTGTCGACAAGGTACTTGTTCCCAAGTCTTACAAACAACTACAAAAATGTGGATTGGCTGTGGGAACGTACAACAAGTTCAATGAGCAAATTTAATTGAAACTAAGTACCTGGCGAAATTATGAAATACAAATCGATGAACACAGTAATGAACGAAGAATAAGCCGGAATACCACCACATGTATTCTATCACCGATAATGCTTCTCCGCAACTTAAACGCGCCAAAATTATGCAAGGCAACAAGATTGACCATCAAAAAATGCTCACCGAATTTAATTGAGGCAACAATCATCGGTGGCAGATTCAAAGGCGAAGACGTACTGATTCCGATGACTTCCAATGATTTCTTGTTTTGTTTTGCCTTTGCTATAACCATTGGCACAGAACAAGGCCAATTGTTGACTATTTGCTGGCTTTTTTTATGGGGGTTGCTCCCGAGTTGACAGATCAAATAATTTATACATTTTTATTCCAAATAAAAAAAAACAAGAAACATTGTATATCCTTTGGTATTAAGATGAATTCATAAATATAATATTCCATTTGCTTTTAAATACACTGTACTTATAGATATCTGCTACAACTTTAATTTCACTAAATTCATTTCCCTAGTGTTGGTATTCAAAGATTTGCGTTGAATAAGAATTTAGTTTAACATTGTTTTCAACTGATATAATTTATTTTAAAATATAATTCTTATAATCAAATAAATAATTCTTTATATTTTTAGATTAGTCTGTTCCACATAAAATAATTAGTTTATAACCCATGTTTTTACAGGAATATATAATATTCTTCAAAAAATACATTCATGTGTCAATTATCTTAAAAAATATTATCTTGTTTTAATTTAATTTTGCTCTTAAAATGTTGCGCCATACGCAAATGTATGTAGATTCCATTAAGGAACGCATATGTATTAGGCTAGCCCTGTTTTGAACTAATAGGAATTTTTTTTTTTTATAACCATCATCAAAAAAGTTTCTAAAACGATCTGGCTATGTCTGTCCGACTGTCTGTTGAAAACACAATAGGGTTTGTTTGGTATTCAAAATCGTCAATATCGGTCCATGACTTCTCCTAATCGCCATACAAATGGACACCCGGAATACTGTTTGAGCATTCATAAGTTGTTGATTATGCGGCAATTCTAATAACAATTTACGCAAATTAGTTCTAAGTACTCTGAAATTATACTATTGCGAAGATCAGGAAAAATTTGTCGTTAGTCCCTACACAAGGTCTCTCTCAGAAAATGACTTGCCATTCAAAATTGTCTTATAGTAATTAATATCATTATGAAATTAGACATAAACAAGTTTTATATGAATCTTAATCTTTTCAACAACTAATTTACCCCCTATATCAAAAACAAATATTTCATTGTCACATATTGGTGGTGGGTATACAAGATATTTGACATTTTAAATTTTTTAAGAATTCGTTTGAGTTATTAACTAAATGTGATACAACATTATCCACATATATTTCTACATAAAATGTTTTCTTAGCTTTATCGTAAACAAACACGATACAAATTTTAAATTCTTGCAAAGAACCTTGTGTGGGCCAACCTAATTTACATATGTATGTAAATTTCTATATTGTATGTATGTTGTTCTTTATGTATTTGCCTTTTTACTTAATTTTTTTACATTCCAGTTTATTAAATTTGCCATACTACTGTTTGGTTTAAAATAGCAGGCAAAAATTCCATTGATTCAACAAAATTAACATCTCTTGGGAAATTTTTTTATTGAGTGAATATTAAATTTTTTTAGTTTTTTTTTTTATATTAGATACAAGTATTATAGAAGTCATATGTAGGGCAAGTTTATTAAGATTTTAGCTTGAAAAGTAAGTTTTTTTGCATATTACTGACGTTTTTAGAAAAATATGACTTTTTACACTGAACCTTGCATAATTATGCATTTCATGCACTTCGACTACAATTTCATTAAAGAAAATATTACTTTTGAGCTATATTTCCACCACGACATATCGAATACTGACCCCATAATATATATGTTGGATCTTTATGAATCCTTGAAACCACATTCTTTTGTCCGTAGGTTCGTTTCTCTGTTTAAGATAAAAATATTGTTATTAAAAAAATTAGTTTTCACTTAAAAACTGAAAAAATTATAACTTTTAATTAACCATTATAACCTTTTAATATAACTGAATGAATTTGAAGCTTTAATTTCGATTTTTCCTATGCATATCCAAGTTTTTTCTGCATATTTTCCATTTATTTTATATACTCTACATCACCACATGTGTATCATTGAGAAATATTCATCTGAGACCCAACAAAGTATATATTTCATTAAAAATTTATATGAAATTTAACTTAAATAGGCCTTAAATAGATAGAAATCTCGTTAAAATATTTTATGACTATCGCTCCATAATAGCTCGTACTTCCTATATAAGGCCCACATATGCTAGACATATGAATATAAATGTGATGTTTCACTATTAAGACTCGAAATACTGTGATATAATTCATTTTTACATGAAAAATTGAGTCAATACAAAAACTTACTATGAAGTTTGTCTAAATATTTCATTACCCTTTTTTATATTTTTTTCTTTCACATGTCATCGTACGTGACATTTGTACGCCTATAAAGTGAAATAGATTTTGCACAAATAAGAGTATCTGAAAAATAATTTGGTCTTTATGTTCCATTCTGAGGGTACTATATTACTATAATCAGTCCTTTCGAAACAATGTTGTTCAAAATATCGATCGAAATAAGGGTATATCGTACGTGACATAAAACGGAAGTCATTTTGAGATATGTAGGAATATGCAATAATTTGCGAATCGTGAGAGGCGTTATGCTTTCTTTTTATTTCTTACACTAAACTAAATATTTTGCCTCTACAATCTTACGTATTTAAATAAAAATAATGTTTGGATGATTTTATAATAAAAAAAAATTAATATCGTACGTGACATACCGTACGTGACAGATTTTTCTCTTATAGTAAATCAATATATATTCTGTAAAAATATGTATACAAAAACTAAAAAAATAAATTGAAAATATATATTCGCTTTCAACAAACATTTTGAGGACACCAAACAAACAATCAGAGTCAAATTCATTTCATACTACATGCTAATTGGGAGCTTAGTTTTCGCCGCAATCGTAGTTTAAAACATACCAATTAAATTGAAAAATTAAATATAGTCACTTTAAACTATTATTTTTGCTCTTAAAATATTGCAATAAGCTCTAAATACTTTCACATAGTAACATTTTAGTGTTTACTCCTATTCAAATCGTCTACAAAAAAAGTTTCAAGGGTTTTTGTTTTTTCAGTCTTGGTAGTCATTCTCGTGGTACTGCCCATATACTTTCTGTTGAACCGGATACTGTAAACTAATTATTTATCATATAAACTATAAATTATTGAAACGTACACACATTTTTGTTATAATGGGACCATGTCTGTTGCAAGTGGTAAGAATCGGTGGTTATATCAATTGTAGATTGCTGAATTGGATACGATTTTTAAGCATTTGGAATAAATTGTCTTTTGCTTTAAGTTGTCTTACTAACAATATATAAAATACTAATACTAATTTAATGAATATGAAACATTGAGTCTGGATATTATATTCTCTACACAATGAAGTTTCAATAATTCTCACTATATTTAGGTGGAGGGTATTTAAGATTCGGCACAGCCGAATACTGTTTTCTACTTGTTTTTAGTTCTTTTTGTACATAATTAAATTTGCCCTGGTTATAATAAAGACTCAACAAAAAAAACATTGATAAAAAAGATTTAAAAAAAAACGTTGTATTGTACATACATAGAACTAAGTTGAATTTGGATTTGGTATATACCATGACTTTTAATAATTGTTATTGTAACTTTATGCCAAATTCAGAAATTACCAAGTAATCTACTGATTTACACTATTCTTATAGTTTCTTTATTTGTCACATAATTTCATGACTGTTTTCATTTAATTACTTTCTTAAACTAGTGAAACATCTTAAATTTTTAGTATCTACACGCAGAAAAAAATATAGTTGTTCATGTTTACTGTAACAATTTCAAAATTTGTGCATGTTTACTGTAACCATTTCAACATTTTTAACAATATTACAGTCACAGTAACTCTATATATGATTGTGGTAACAACAATATGGTTAATTTACGATTCACATGATTGTATCAACCGTATGTATGGTTACAGTAAACAAATATATGTTTGTGACAACAATATAGGCATTTAAAATAAAACAAAATTCACAGAAAGTCATTGCAGATTTTCATTAATAACTTTTTGAAGTGTCAACAATAAGAAAATTAAAAGCGACATAATAAAAAATCTTTCCGTTGAAATGAAAATATGAAACTACCTTGTTTGTTTTATTCAATAAATAAGGTAACAAAATTTTAGTTGGAATATCACCTCATATTGTAGAAATATATTTTACAATACATACGATATATAACAATAGGAAAGAAATAATTTTTTCCAGTATTTTATATCAATAATAATGTAATAAGATGGAAAATACGAAGGTAATTACAAAATATTAGCAGAGATCCAAAAAAAAAAAAATCATGTATTCATAATCAAAAGTGTAATATTTTTTTAAGAGTGAACCCATTTTTTAACCCGTTTCTGTACCTTTTATAAGGAATTTTGAAAATTCACCATTAGTTTCTAATATTCTATATCAAAATGCTCTAAAATTATCAATCAATTCAATTATTTAAAAAATTTTTGGTTTTAGTTTTCAAATATTTTAAAATAACAATTGATTTGAAATTCCTGCAAGTTATATAAATAAAATTTTTTTAAGATTTTTATTTAATTTTTAATAAAAAAAAACTTTAATGGAAAAATTCTAAAATTAGTATTTTACTTTTTTTAAGAATGTAATTTATTGTTGTCAATATTAAGAAATATATCCACCCAGTTTTTGAAAACTCTGTATTCGAATCTGATATTATTTTCTCGCTAAAGAGGCACATCTTCCATAGGCGTATGAATTATATATAACAAGTATACGTATATCATATAATAGTGAGAATTAAATATTATGAATAAAGAGGCACATCTTCCGTAGGCGTATGAATAATATGTGTTAACTATAAGAAGTATACGTCTATCACATAATTGTGAGAATTAAATAATTTGAAATTTTCATTGGAAATTTTTTATTTTTTTGGTTTTTATGATTTTCAGCGAAATTGACTGCATTTTGTGAATATGATAAAATGCTTTAACGTTAAGGATGTTCAATTAAGTTTAATGATATTTTTTATGTTTCAGATTTGTTCATACATCGTGAAAGATTGTTATACAAAAATATTTGATCTAAATGATTACTTAATGCAATTATAATGCAATTTATTATAAAATATCAACAAATATACATAACAAACAAAATGTTCGAATGAATGTGTTCATATTCTGAATGAAAACGTTTCAGGAAAAACCTCATGTTCGATAATAATATTTATTAAAAATTTCATAGCAATTAAAAATTTCTCTTTTCTGAGTATTACTTATTTTGTATTTTTATGTTTTCTGGTTGGACGGGGCAAGGTCTGGTCAGGTGAGGCAAAACTTCCCAACCACTTCATTCCCAATAGCTTTCAACAAGTATTGCAACGAGTGTTGTCATATTGGAATATTACATTTGCATGTCTGACAGCTTATTCCTGGCATTTTTTTGGCCAATGCTCGCTTCAAGTGAATCAGTTGTGTTCGGTACAGATTCCCAATGAAGGTCTGCCAAGATTTTAGCAGCTCATAATAGATTGGACCCTTTTGATACCAACAAATACAGAGCATTACCTTAGCGCCATGGATATTTGGCTTTGGTGTGGACTTGGCTAGTTGGCCGGGCTTCACGTACGATCTCTTATGCTTCGCAGATTATTATAACAATTAATTACACAGTGCTACAGTGAAAAAAAAAACTTGGAAAATGACTTGTCTAAAAATTTCAGAAACACCCTTAAATTCAGAAGTTATTCCAAAAAAAAACTTTTGAATTATTTTAAATTTTTTAACGGGTTTGAAAAGAAAGCTGATTACACTTTAAATTGATGTGCATTTTTTGATACATTTGTAAGTTATAAGTATTCTATTTGTTAAGAACAGTGTTGCCAGGAGCTGGCAAAAAAAGAAGCTATATTGACTTCAAAAAAAGGCCAGAAAAAGCCAAACTGATTTACAAAAAAGCCAAAAAAAAAAAGCTAAAATATTATAAATTAAGAATTTAGTTTTATATTTATTTTTAAATAAAAAATTTGAAAATATGTTCATAAAATTCATAAAAATAAATAAAATTATAAAGGTACACTTCAGCAGCAAACAAAAAATAACATTAATCATTAATATTAAATAATAAATATACAACTATACATAAGCGACCAAAAACCTCTTAAAGCAATGGAAATAAGCTTTCTTTTGAGCAAAAAAAAAATTAAAAAAGGGGACCATTTTGGAAAAGAATTTAGATTTTGAAAAAAAAAAAATCAAAAATTGTATGTCTTGAGTTACAAAATATTTATTTTGATAGATATTCCACTCGAATACCACTAAGCGATCAAAAACCTCTTAAAGGAATGGACCTAAGCTTTCTCTTGAGCAAAAAAAATTAAAAAAAGGGCCCATTTTAAAAAAAAATGTCAACAGTTTTAGATTTTGCAAAAAAAGTCAAAAGAAATGTTTTTTTCCGAAAGATTGAAGAAATAGCTATGTAAACTATTTATGACACATTTTACTAAGAACAATAGGTAATAAGTTAGATGGATGAGAAAAAACACCTGTTTGGCCAAAATGTCAAATTCTGATCCCCTCTAACTCAGAAAGTTTTCGACCGATCTTGTTGAAAAATTGTGTCTGAATTACTATCTAATAGAACTATCGGAAGACATCGATTTCAAAAGATGGTTCACTTGACATTAAATGCCCCATATATATTTTTATACAGACAAATCTTAATTTTTTTTTTTTAATTTAAGTACTAAGCATTTACTATTTTTCACATACATAATATAATTTTTTGTTTTTACGAGTACTATTTTAAGTGTATTATTAACGGATAAAAAATCGATTTAGCGAAGAGTTTTCATATGAAAATCTTTGTCGCAATTGCTCAATTAGTTTAATTTGCCATTTTATTTTTTTCAGAATCGTCACTAATTAAACCGTTCGTTATTTTATCTCTCATTCTTCAAACTTGCATGAAAAATGTGGCGAAAACATTAAACAATTTTCAATTGGGAACGATAATTTATCAAATTCTTTGCGTTGTATTACAATTTGAAAACACAAACTAAGGAGAAGAAATTTTAAATCAGAAAACAGCTTTGTTGGATCCGCTGAATTGCTTACTGGTTTAAAAAAAAAATAATACACCAAATTATAATCAGTATATTAATCACTTAAATGTTTGGCTTTGAAGCATTGCTGGTTTTAACTCGAAGCACAGATTCACAATACGTTTAACGGCTATTTCAAATGACAGCCATCGAGTATCACAAGCCTTCAAGAGTTTGTGGGGCTCTTGTCCATTATATAACGATGAATATATTGTGTAATAACAATTTTGTCTTGAAAGCGAATTTGCTAGACATTTATAGCTTTCAGATATAAAATACTATATTTCATTTTGAAACACTTGGTATTGGCAATTGTTACTTGTTCTTTTAATACTGCACAATTCTTGAGTATATTGAAAAGCTAAATCAAAATCAGTAATGAATTAAAATGAAAATGTCTCACATATAAATTTAGCCTTTTTATTTTCTCCTTATCCTCGAAATTTTGGTTTTAGCTTCGTGGGTTTTTCTAGCCTTTTTTATTTATAAAAAGGCTATTATCAAATTAAAAAAAGGCTAGAAAAAAGCCACGAAGCTAAAACCAAAATTTCGAGGCTAAAGAGTAAATAAAAAGGCTAAATTTAGCCTCAAAAAGGCTAAACTGGCAACACTGGTTAAGAATATCTAAAAAAATAAAAAAATAAATTATCAACTTTTTTGAATTTAGTAGCTTTTCATTGCTTATTTTGATATGAAAGCTTATACAAATTTATACAAGTGTATAAATAAAATTTAGTTCTTAACAAAACATGGTTTAAATTTTTAAAATCAGATGAAAATTGTAAAAGTTATTCAGTTAACACATTTTTTAGTATTTTCTTCTCCAGCGCATATGAACAATTTTTGTACAGTTTTTAATTTACAAGGTAAATATTTTCGAAAAACTTTAATTACTTTTGCAAATATAAACCGATAATAATAAGTAATGTCTCGTTTTTGTTTGTATAAAGTTGTCTTTAAAACACTGTGGAAAAAAATAGGTTTTCATAGAAAAAAATTAAAATAAATATTGTTGAATTTACAAAGAATGTGAAAAAAATGAGAAAGAAAGCGAAACTTTTTATAAAAACTTACTTAATTTCTTAAAATATACATTTTATGCATACACTTTTTGAAAGCTTAATTCTTTGCCGATCCATAATTGTTTAAAAATTGTACATCGGTCTAAAAATGTGTGAGTTAAAGCTACTAAAGTACAACAACCTACCCTAAAACAGTTTTTTCTACACACAGAAAAAAAATATAGTTGTGCATGTTTACTGTAACCATTGCAACATTTGTGCATGTTTTTTGTAAACATTTCAAAATTTTTAACAATATTATAGTCATAGTAACTATCTATATTATTGTGGTAACAATAACATGGTTAATTTACAATTCACATGATTGTATCAACCATATATATGGTTACAGTAAACAAGTATATGTTGGTGACAACCATTTATATGATGAATAATTTTACCATAATATGTTGTTCTCAGATTATGATATCCATAAGCCGAGAGCAACATAATATGGTAAGTCCTTCATCATATAAATGGTTGTCACAAACATATACATGTTTACTTTAACCATGATACAATCATGTGAATCGTAAATTAACCATATTATTGTTACCACAATCATATATATAGTTACTGTGACTATAATATTGTTAAAAAAATTTGAAATGGTTACATTAAACATGCACAAATTTTGAAATGGTTACAGTAACCATGCACAACTGTATTTTTTTCTGCGTGTAGATAGTACAACACGATTGCGAATTACAAATCCACGGGCAGATGTAAATTCAAACTTGTACGTTTATAAATTATATCGTTTGAAAATATGTTTTCTAAAGATAATGGACACTAGTTTTTCATCTATACATAGCACTGGTCGGTGTCTGCTCCGTCTATAAACTAAATTTCAAGTATTTCAATATTTAAAAATAACCAACTTAAAAAGGTGTTCTCGTGAGCAACCTTATTATAAATATTATTCTAATTGCACTAAAATTACAAAAGAGATGGAAAACATTTTATTAAAATTGGGGTTTATTATTGCAAAAAAAAAATATTATTTTAAGATGAATTAGGAAGGCAGTGAGGTTATATCCATAGTTATAGTAATAAACTGACAACCATTTTTTTTTTTTTTTTTGAGCTCTTTTAGTTAAAAAAAGTACCAAAGAATTTGCTTATGGTCTTCATTAGATATGCATGTTGCTTATTTTAATATTGGTTGTATTATGCGGCATTAAAAACACTAAGATTTTAATAAACATTTTTAAACATTATTTTTATTACAAATTCAAGAAATTTCCTTATAAATTATTTAATTACAATAATAGTATTAGCTATACAAAATATTTTGTTTATATATTTTGTGCTTAAATAATTTAAAAGCATAAAAAAAGTTTTCCTTGATACTTTGAATATTTATACTCTAGTCTCTTTACCTTAGACTATCCAAGTTTTATCTAAATTTATCAATAACAACTATAAAACAGTCATTTATTCCTGTATATATTCCACAAAACTGCTGGGCTTTATACAAAAAGAAAACTCAGTTTTTGAGGAATTTAAACCGAAAACAGACAATTATTTTTGGATTTTTTTCTCTTTTTAGTAGAACAGTTAAAAATTTAGAACTGCAAAAACAAACATTTTATTTTATTATTAAGTATTTTTAAAAAAATCTATTTTGATGTATAAAGCTGATCTAAAAATTAAATACACAGTTTAAATAATTTATAATTGACTTCAAAATATGAATTTCGGAAGACATTTCCTCATTTGTATCAAGTTATTGTAGATTAAACATAGATCAGAGTACTAAAGAACAACTAGGAAAAAATATTCATATTTTAACGTGCTTAATTTCTGTAAAGTCTAATCAATCAATTTAAACATATAATTGGATTCCATAAACTTGTTGATTTTCTTATTAAATATTTGTCTTACAATAATTGCTTTCTGTAAAGTAGTCCATATTTGGAAACATCAAAAATCATTGACCGTATCTACTTAAAATTGAGTTATGACAACTAGAAAATCCATATATCAAACTATGTATGTAACACTTATGTAAAGCATTTCTATTATTAAATTCATTGGTTTCTTTGGAAACTCTAAAAATATATGGATATGTGGTCTTATCCATGTTATTAAAATTCAATTACTAATTTTAGCAAGTTCTGTCCCAAAATTGTCATGGATTTTTAGCATATTCATTAAAATGTCTTCTTACTGCAAGTTTTATGATGTTTTTATTGTCGCCTGTAAAATTACCCAAATTGTTTATATGCCCTTATAACACTCCATGTTTCTATTGTTTTGGATTAATATTAATTTTTGAACGCAAATGTATGTTTTTTGATAACTATTAAAATATAAAGCTTTTTCTTTTGGTAGTTTGTTTTTGGAACAACTTGTTAAATGTTAAAAAATGTATTTCTTTGTAAAATAAAAAAATTTTCATTAATTTTTAACTGAACAAAAATTCATTCGAATCATTTTTCGAGTGTGTATTTTATTTAAACGTTACTAGTTTGGTCGACTGTACGAACTTTCTTACTTAGTTTTCTACTGATATATTTTCAAAGTGTATTGAGACGTATATCACACTCTACATAATTATGGTTGTGATTTTTCGTTTAATTTCAAGCTAAGGCTCATATTTGGTTTGTTCTGTGTTAAATACTTTGGCCCTTATTTTTCACTTTTTCGATTTTCTTTGCTCCCGCGGTGTTGTTCTTTGTTGTATATAAATTAAATATTGAAACAAATCTCAAATCCCAAATTTTACATTTTCAAAAATTTTTTTTAACAAAATTTAAAAAAACAAAAAAAAAAATTGTTTTCTGTTCTATTAAACGCTAATAAGATTAAACATGCAAATTTTAGCGTAGTCACAGATTAAAAAAATTGGCATATGGAAATTTAGTCAAATATTTGTTCAGATTATTAAAAATATATTTTGTAACCTATTTAATTCATATAATTTCGTTTCGTTGTTTGTTTACGTGTTCGTAATTTAAAATTTTAACGACATCGTTTACCCTTTTACATATGGGGACGACAAAACCTTCCTCCAATACTTAAACATTATTTAATTATTGTTTGTTAATTATTCTCAATAACCTGCCCATTGGCCATAATCGGTCATAAATTTCTTCTTAATCCATATAAATATATAAATGTCTTTGTAAGTTTGTTTGTGCATCACGCCTAACGGCTAAAACGATTTTATTGAAATTTGGAACGTATATAGATCCTTACTTGGAAGCGTCAATAGGCTATAACTTTTTTCAATACTTTCACCAGAAAGGGATAAACAGGGGGAAAAACTGGTAAAATTGGTACCTTTAGTTCTTAAACAATAATTACTAAACGGCTCAACCGATTTTTACTACGACAGGGGTAGCAAAGCGCACCGGGTCAAGCTAGTTATTAAATAAACATAATAATGTTATAATAATTTCTGTACTCTAAGGAACAAAAACAATATACTTTTTTATACATGGATATATTTAACCAATATTAAACCGAAGTAAAAAACTATTTAATTAATTTCGAATCTATAAAAATGATATCATAATCATTGTAAAATTATGTGATTTTGACCAAAATATATTCCAAAACTATGCTTTGGTAATACGTATAAATTTTATATATATTATTTACTAGTTGACCGCCCCGGCGTCGCTCGGTAGCTATTTACTATTGTTAGTTCTTCAAGTTAGTTGAAAAGGAGGCAATATATTACAAATTAAAATTTAAGATTTTTTGAATTTTTTTCTTTACAAACCTGAACATTTCAAATCGAATAAAAACAAATCATCCAAATCGCTCCAGCCGTTCTCACGTGATGCCATTACACACATGGACCATTTCATTTTTATATATATAGATTTATAGAATACAGAAGCTAAGGAGGTCCATATCAAATGTCAATAATTTTACAGTAATTTAGTACCAAGTAAAGTGGTTCATACCAAATTAAACATTTCCAGCATATAGAGTGGCGGCCAGCTAATTAGGGTTAAAATTATTTGCTATATTCGTTGTCACACTCAACAACGTTAATATACCGCAGTCTGATTATGTCACCTACCTTGGTATTCATCTTGATAGACGGCTTACTTGGCGCCGTCATATAGAAACCAAGAGACTTCACATGAAGCTTAAAGCCTCTAGCTTTCATTGGTTAATCAGTGATCAACCAAAATTAAGCCTTGAATATAAAGTCATCCTGTATAAGACCGTTTGAAAACCAATTTGGACGTATGTAATTCAATTATGGGGAATGGCTAGCAACACCAGTATTGATCTTATACAGAGGGCCCAATCTAAAATTCTTAGGACCATGACGGGAGCACCATGGTATATAAGAAATGAAAACATCCACAGGGACTTAGATGTGACATTGGTAAAGGAAGAGTTCAAGAAAGTCCGTGAGAAATATATTGTTAAGCTGCAAAACCATCCCAATACGCTTGCAAGACAACTTGTGCAGATCCAACCCCGATCCAGGCTCCGTAGAGCTGATCTACCACCCCGCTAAGATGAGTGCCAGTTAACCATGAAGGCTCTCTTGTTGGAGAGCAACTATTTTTAATTTTAGTTATAAGATTTAAATACTTATTGTTAGGCCTATAAAAGGCAGATTCAATAAACTAATAAAAACTTATAAAAAAAAAAAAAATATTCCATTCGATTCTCAATTTATTTTTTAAATAGTTTCACAAATACAGTAAGGAACAAAATTGTTCACAAAAAGTATGATTAAAGATATACCTAGAAACATTTTTTTTACATACCTACATCTGGCAACCCATTTTGAGTTATGTAGTCTGGCATAATGTTGTTTATTGTATGGCAACATTTGTTTGGAGTACCGTTACTTTTTTACTAAAAAGAAATTAAACAACTATATCCACGTGTGTGAACATTTTTGACCCTCAGATTTTTTTCTCAATTTTTAAAAACTATAAAAACAAAAAAACCAAATTTTTTAATAACGTAAGTAAAGTACATTATTTAAAGTTATTTAAATAAAATACTACTCTTTAAATAATTTATTTAGCCTTTTATAATGGGAAAAGCTAAGACTCCCCTATTGAATCAAAATGTGGCAAAAGACATAATGGAAGGTGTCCCATATCGCGAAATCGCTAAAAAATATAATATATCAATAGGGTTAGTGAATAAAATAAAGAATCAGAATAGTTTAAACTCCACGGGAAAAAAATATAGTCGTCCAAAAAAAACTTTCGCTTGCCGATGCTCGAGAAGCTCATCGATTGATTGTGTCTGGTGAGGCTAATACAGCATTTGAGGTCACACAAATACTCAACCAAGAGTATAGTTTAAACATAAGTTCCAAAACCGTTCGAAGGTGTTTAAAATCCAACGGCCTAGCGACAAGAACAAAACTTAAAAAACCTTATTTAAGCGAACAAAATCGAAAAAAGCGGTTGGCTTTTGCAAAAAAGTATGAGCATTTTACGACATACGACTGGATGAAGGTAACTTGGTCAGATGAGACAAAAATCAACCGTATTGGGTCTGATGGGCGCCAATGGACATGGGTTGATAAAACAATTGCAGTCCAAGGGCGGAATATTACAAGCACAATGAAATTTGGAGGTGGATCTTTGATGGCTTGGGGCCGTTTTCGTGGAAACCAGTTGGGTGTACTACGCCGAATAACTGGCAGAATGTGCCAAAGATTACATTACAATCCTTGAAAACTCATACATGCCAAGTTTGGATATATTTGGTTTAGAGCCGGGTCAGGATGACATCTTCATGCAAGACAACGACCCGAAATACACTGCCGGAATTACTAAAAAGTGGTTAGAAGAAAATTGGATTAAACTTTTAGATTGGCCACGATTGAACACCTTTGGTCAATATTGAAAAGGAAAATATTGGCTAAAAAAGATCCAGCAAAAACCATCAATGAACTTTGGGAGCGTTCTATCGAGGCGTGGGTAAATATTATCCCACAGGTGCTAATAAATCTTGTAAGTAGTATGCCAAAGTGAATAAAACTGTTGAAACTGCAAGGCACACGAAATATTAATAGCCAAAAACGTAAGGATTTTCGTCAAAGGTCATAATTGTTCACAGCTAACATGTGAAACCTTTTTAAATTTAAAAAGTGAATTTAATATTTTTTGTTAGTTTTATCTTTTTTTTATTAAAACATAGTGTAAAAATTAAAATCAATTTAAAAAATTTCAATAAAAACAATGAAGAAGAAAAAGCAAGTTATTTATATTTAATATTGGTTGTTTTGTGAATAATTTTGTCCCTAACTGTATATATGCAAGTGTGTTTCATATAAAACTGCGTCAATTCATAAATATTCACCACAAAAATATACGGTATTTCTGCAACTTGACAAATTAAAAAAAAATAAATTTTTCCTAACTTTTATATAACTATGTTTTTATTATTACAAAATATTCAGATCAAATTTCGTATTTCTAGTTTCATTTGTTTCGACCATATCATGTTATTAACAGTGGATATATACATATATGTTGTACCGATTTTTCCAAATATTTTTGAAAACAGTAATACTAAATTACATACCCTTAGGTCCTTTTGTTTTGATACTATCGCACTTAAAATTCAGCCGATAAAAATTATTTGTTCCTAAATAGCTAGCTGGATATGTTCCCTTAAATAAAAGTGGTCTTAGTCATATATTTTACGTTGTCACCTGGTTAGTACATCTTGGTTGCTACCTGACCTATATTATTTACCCTATGTTTATACTTATACTTTGTTATGATAAAAATGGTTGTCATGAAAAAAAAAATGATCAGATATTGTCCCCATTTATTAGTATTAGTGCTTCGTTATGACAAAGTTATTAGTGTTTTTGCTCAGACAACTTTGTCTTGAAAACAAACATCATTTATTGTTATGATAAATTATTATTTTCAATTAACTAACTCACCGTTTATATGTATGTCACTTTGGTTACGGAAAATTCTTGTTTTTATGAGATTGTGGATGGAAAAATTTAATCATTTGTCTTGCAATCCAATTAATACAAAAACGCAATGAAATATTTAAAAAAACATCTTAATAAACTAAAAACTTTAAAACATATGGGCAATTCCACGACAATGACTACCCCGACTGAAAAAACAAAAACCCTTGAAACTTTTTTCAAGATGATTTGAATAGAAGAAAACACTTAAATGTAAGTAATTAAAAGAAAGCATAACGCCTCTCATGATTCGCACATTATGCCATATTTCTACATGTACCTCAACATTACTTCCGCTTTATGTCACGTACGATATACCCTTATTTCGCCCGATTTTTTGGACAACAATGATTCGAAAGAACTTATTATTTTTTTAAAATATAGTACCCTCTGAATGGAACATAAAGACCAAATTATTTTTAAGATACTCTTATTTTTGCAAAATCTATCTCTATAGGCGTACAAATGTCACGTACGATGACAAGGAATTGCCCATATGACAATGTTTGAAACCTTATTTCCAAATAGTGTCGATAATCAGGAATTTTTTTCGTGATAGCTATTCGCAAATAAAAAATTAATTAACTGTATATGAGGCAATTTTTTCTCATTACAATATTTTTATTTGCGAATAAGCCGTGCGTATAAACCATGTATTAGACCATTTGCAATATTATGTGAATAACCTAACCAGAAAACAAAAACCATAATTTAAGTAAAGTAATTCTTGAATATTTATTAATAATAAGTGAACGGTAATACATTCTTATTATTTATTATTTATTTAAGGCTTTTAGCATTGTAAGTATTAAGATTCATAAAATGTTTTTGAAAAACTGGAGGGATGTAGGGTAATAAACACATAATATCTTTATGTTTTTCTTCAGTTGGTATATAGTGGATATTGTGGTGGTATATAGTGGATATAATTCAAAATTTCCATTTATTTTGAGTCTTCCTTTTTTAGTTTAAAGATGTATAATATGAAATTTAAAGTCATCTAAAGAAGTTTTATAAAACATCTTATAAGGAGAATTTTTCAGGAATCTCATCCATTGGATTCCTTGATTTTTATTGCAATATTATAATTTTTACAAGTTTTTTAAGCAAATAATCAAATACACTTTTTTAAGAACACATTTTCAAATTGCTATTAATCGAACACGGATAGCCATAATTTAATGAAATAATTTTTTTTTAATATTCACAGATAACAAAGTTATGTGCAAAAATCTAAAATGTATCCATATGGATACTATGTAGCAAAAAGCTTAACAAAATATAACGGTTCTATTTTTATAAGTTCACAAAAACACTTATTACCATCGTTGTCATTACTGTCATCGACAAATTTTTAATTACTAATAAACTCAATTTTTATACATTTTGACTTAGACCATTTTCACAATTACCACTAATTGGAATTTGGTGTTAAAATATCAACCATTCATAAATGGTTAGTTTTTAACAATATAATGAAAATCACATTGAACTTATTTAGTTTAAAGTATTGTAATCTCATTTTTTTATTTTGAATTAGACCACAATTAAGGGCACATATATCTTACTAATATATCTTACTAAATTAAAATTAATTTATTCGTTTATCTAAAAAATTATTAACGTGGAATTAATCCGTTTTGCTATGGACGTCTTCAATGGTTTTTAATGAACAAATTTCCTTTACCTTAATTTTTAATAATATTTTGATCTGAGATACAAGAGCCCTAATTGAATGGTCCGGAAATTAAAAATTTAAAATCGTAAATAAATATTAGAAAATAAGCAAGACAGTAAGTAGTTTTTTTACCAAATAAGTTTAAAAAATTTTGTAACCGTAAAGAATATTTTCTTCAAAATTCATGAAATACAAATCGATCCCAATGCTAATCCATAAAATATTATAAATTTTTACCGCCATATTCATAAACTATTTTAAAATTTATCATAGGTTTATAAAACAAAATTTTCCCACAAAATTCGATTTATAAATTGTTTATAAATAAGGCTTATAATATTTAAATTTTGAATCGACATTTAGCATTAAATTTTTTCAAAATTTTCTTTAAACAAAGTTTGAAAATGTAATATTTGTAATTTGGGATATGCATGAAATTTGATGAATTGCTTGTGTATCAATTTATGATGGTTTAACAGTATTTAAACATACATTGGTGAATTAAATATAAAACTATTTTTAATTCGATTTTTTCACCTAAAAACCTAAAGCATTTGGTTTTTAGGTGACGGTGAACACTTCTAGAGAAAATCCAAAAAGCGTCCAAAAATAGTTTTTTTGTAAAGTAGATTATATTTATGTTGTTAAGTATTCCGTTAAACTGTTGAATTATTTGTTAAATTGTAATTAAATTCTCCACTAATTTTGAGTATTTCACAAACTTTTTTTTTTCATATAAAAAGTATTTCTTTTAATTTTTGTATTTATATGAAAAACTAATCATTTTTAATTCGTTTTTTTTTTGTATACAATTCAGTAAATTCAATTCCACTTATTTTATATTTTTCAGTAACATTTTTCATTCATATATTTCACATATTTCTTTAGTTTTTGTTATATAAATTTAACAGCATTAAAATTTAAATAATTTGTTTCTATTTTTTTTTTCAAAATTCAATAAAAAATTCACTGACAAATAACATATTAAATATTCATATTTTTTATGTGACATAACTTTTTCTCATTACACTCTTCTACTGAAATTGTAAATTCCATTACTTTTTCTTATTTTTTATATTCCTTTTTTACAACACTTTTGATAATTTCCCTAGTTGAAATTGTTCAACCAGCGAAAATGATTTATACGTTTTTAATACATTACAAATACCACAAGGGTGTCAACAAAGCTTGATATTAATGATAAGATTTTTCGCGAAGTCAGTATGTTGAGATTTTTTTAGCTATTGTACGATTTGGTTTGATTAGTTAAATTTATATTTATCTTAATATAATGTAAAATATTTTCTGGAATTACCTATAAATATTTATTTAATGTAGCTTTCATAATTTTGTTTATATATTTTTTTTAAAAATGTTTCATTAAGAGTTTTCACTGTACTCAATATTTTGATTCCTTATTGGTTGCTTAAAGAACACAAAAAATTTTTTTTACACGTTTTATGATTTTTTTTTATTTTTCCTTCTTTATTTGAAAGACACTTTTCACATTTGAACTTTTCTTATTGGGTTTTATTTGTGTTATATTTAAAATTTTAAGTTAGCAATTTGTATGCTACAAATAATTCTTATGTTTAGAATAAAATTTCGCTTTGTTTAATTTAATTTTTTATGGTGTTGCTTTCACAAACATCTGTTTGATGTCATTAACATTGCAATTAGAAACTTGACATTTAACATTTAAATAACTTTTGTTGTTGTTGTTGTTGCTCTTTAATTGATATATACATATGTATATGTATGTGGCTGTATTTAATTGTTACACTTGGCACAGTATGAATAGATTAACATTTATTTTTAACTTTCATAAAGCCACCAAACACTAAAGCATACGTCCGTACATCGCACTTGGTTACAAAAATGTTACATCTCGTTCCGTTTTTAACTATTTAAGAACATTAGATTTTTTATTCGGATTTAAGTAAATTAATTTGTTTGACTTGTTAATGGCTTGAAATTTTTACGCGTTTCATAAGTTTGGCACGTGTTTTCCAAACCATAGCATTAACAAAACTGGCAATACATGTTGTATTGTAAAAAAAGCTCGAATGCGCATTTCAAGATTTTCGGAGTTAAAATAATCTTTGACATCATTTGTGATGTTAGGATGCTGCCAGCTGTTTCCATAAAAAAAAGAATTATTCGTTTCATTGCCATTCGTTTTTGGGATATATTTACTCTTTGGCATTCTCCAGGCGCATGCCAACTTTTGGTTTGTATTTAATGTTGAATGTTTAGTTAAGTGAAAGTATTTTGATAAATATATTCCACGGACACACAGAGTATTTAATGCTTTTGTTTTATGATCTTTAAGATTTGGATAAGTTTACAGAAATCATTTCGGGAGTGATGTATATTTGTGCCTCTTGACAAACCACAAACATTTTAACATTTTTTTAGTTTATTTTCTACTAGCTGAATCCGGTCCGCGTTGCTGGCCCTTAGAAAACATCTGTTTTATATTGCATCTCGATTTTAATATACAGAGTCGGACAAAGTCGTTGATCCAACCTTCAAGGTTAATACATGTGGTGGCAGTCCGGCTGATTCCAATGAATTCATTACTGTGTCAATGGATTTGTATTTTATTGTTTCGCCAGGCAGTTTCAATTGTATTTGCTTATTGAGTTTGTTAACATCATAATTTGTTGGTCCCAAAATTGCATGTTCCCACAGCCTATCCGAATTTTTATAGTTGGTTGTAAGACTTGGGACTATCTTGTCGACAACGGCTTGAATATTCATTTGCATTTGGCAGAAGTTCGGGAACGAAATCTAATTTGCTGCGGAATCAATTGGAATTGTCCGATGTTCAACAATTGTTCTGAGAATGTTTCGGCAGAAGGGTATTTCAGCAAATGCACACGCATGTTCCTTCATAGCGTTCGGCTTCTGTAGCTTCATTTCCAGTGAAATAAATTTGAAGGAACTTCGCATCATCATTGGGAAGCGGGAGCAATGATCCAATTCTGTGGTACATTTGACCTTGAACTTTAATGGTGATGAAGCCGACGTACTTGGAAATAGGATTGGCGCCGGAAATGTAGCTTAGAAGCAGCTCAGGCGGATTAATTCCGTCCACAGACCGAAAATCAAAAATCTGACTTTACAGTGTTACCCGCTAGGCTATTCTGCATATTCCCTGAAAATTGGTTCAGCCGTTTTTATATATTTAGATAGCATCACAAATGTTTTATCACTTGGCTGACTCCAATTTATATATTTTGGTCATTTGTCACTTAAGTGTCTCTAAGTAATCTGGAGTGTAGTCACTTTAAACATTTTGTGAGTAATTCGTTCAAACTGGTTTTATACAAATTTTGTTGATTTAATTTTCATACAGTTAATTTTAATTTTTGCTTAAGTATACTGATATCCCATGTAACATAGGATGAAGTCAATAGTCACTTTAGTGTCCCTTAGTAACCTACAGTGAAGTCACTTTAAAAATTTTTTTTTTGTACTGCACTTTAGAAAGTAATTATTTTTCCCACCAGAAGCAATCCATTGGAGAGTTTTCGAAGAAAGGTTTGTTTACAAGCTATCATTTATTGGACTGACTATGATATGTCTTTTAGCTGACTATTTAAGGTCAATTAGCACTCGCACATGTTAAAATAACTAGTTATGTAGCTGATCAAGTTACCAGTTAGGTAACTGTCGCTATTGAGCCAGTATGTGAATCCAATGCGTCGACTACTTTGGACCAGCTATTAGACAGTCTCATTGAAGTCCAAAGGGTCAATTGACCCCCTGCTTAGGACCTGCCCGTGTTAAAATAACTAGATGTAGCTATTGAAGTAACTAGTTCCCACCCTAAATGATGGGTAAAATCACTAGTTCGGGACTGTCTCCTAGAACTGCTGGGATGTTACTGAACCCAGTTGATTCATATAATTTTTGGTGAATATTTTGAGTAAACCAAAAAAAAAAACACAATTTCGAATTCTGTAATAGAAAAATATCAAGATATCGTATTCAATAATTTTTGGTTATTTAAAGTAGTTTCGTATGGGGTAAGACATAAAAATGCTTAATTAAGTAGTTTGCCTTTTCAATCGATTTCCATTCCTGGATTATTGCTAAACACCGAAGAGAGGGGAAAAATATAAATAAGAAACAAGGCACTGGTGGAGAGCAGTAAACAAATAATAATCCTTAGGCTATAAATATTCCTTAATATATAATGTACTTAATCCAACAGTTGTCTATTTTTTCTTTAAAATGGCATTCTTTCTAGAGATGTCCTCATCCTTACACGAAGACAGTTTTTTTAAGTTTCGAAGAGTTATTTCTAGATTTCAAATACTTTGGCTGTTAATAAAATTGTTCATGGCAAAAACTCTCTTGTATGTGGTGCCTTATTCCTGGTGGAATTTTAACATTGTACTTTTAGTTCAAAATTATGCAAAAACTTCGAATATTTCTTTAAATATATTCCAATGTCTTAGGTGATAAGAATTATAAGTTTCTTTTACAAAATTACTATTTTTGTTAAATATTACTAGAAATGTCAAGTCTTTCAAAATCTTAAAATGATTATAATCATTATTAATATAATTTTATAAAATAACAAATTTGCAATAATTTTTTAAGGCTGCATTTTTAAATAATTTATTATATGTTGAATCAATTAATATATTGCTTGATTTGATCGAAATCTTAAAATATATTGATTTGGTTAAAATTTTGGGCCTGGCTCACTAAATGCGGACGAACATTTTCTTACTTATTTTATATTGAAAACAACAAAAAAATTTAATTTTAATTTCGGAATACAATATTTTATTAAGGATAAAGCTAAACGAGTCAAGTTTCAAAAATTCATGAAAAATCAAACAAATATGCCAAAACATCCGCCAGAATTATTATACTCAAAAGAAACATATATTTACTTAGACCAGTTTCATGCTAAAAACATTTCACATTACCCCAAATTTAAAAAAAAAAAAAAACACCAAAAAATTGGGTATTCCATGAAAATATAAAAATCGCGATATTTCGAAAATGCGAGCTGTAAAAAACGTAGTTAAAATCTCGGGCACTAAAATGTCTGTTCCGCAAAGTTATGAAATTTATTATTTTAAAAAATTGTATAAAATAAATTTTACAAAGTTATTTCTAAAAATTTCACTTAACTTTTATTAGAAATTACAGTTCAAGTTGTATTTTTAAACGTTATTTGCAATTAAATGGACACAATCTTCTTAAGTGTTTATGATGTACACGTCATTAAATTTAACTTAACTAAAATTTATTGTTAATAAAAGAGTTTATTTTTCATTTAATACTTATACTAAATCAATGATTCTTTCTTGATATTTTCTTAACGATATACATTGTTGTTATATAAAAAACTAAAAAGGATATAAGTAAGGCTTGATTTAATAGAAAAATATATACATTTATAGTACGTTAACAAAAGAAGATTTATTTTATATCTTTAAAAAAGGTTGGAAACATGCTTTTGTAATAAAATATTACAAAAGAGTTAAAGTTCAATATGTAGTTACTATAACACCATTTATATAACGAATGTAATGTAATAAGTATATACCTACATATTAAGGGTTTAGTATATTTTGTGAAATATTAATTTAATTCACAAAATTGTTGTATGATATAGGTTGTACGATACAACTATTGTGAACACAAATTTTGCCAGGTCTTAAGTTTACGTTGAAAATACCAATAGAAGATGATGAAAAAAAGTCTAAAAAATATAACTCAGAGATAAATTAGTATTTCAGTGTTACCGTTTGATTGTTATTGTGATCTAAAATATGTTAATTTTTTTCTTGATGAACAGTTATGAACTTTTGGTAACACTTAAACTTTCGCGTAATATTCGAAACATATTGTTGGTGTCGTACAAAACATTAATATAGAAATTATTAACAACATTTGTACAACTATTGTAAATGCAGATGTCTTTTAGCTGTTACGACTGTATAACATTAGTTGTAAATTGAACAATTGTTTATTATTAAGAAGGCGTTATTATTCGAGTATATATGAGTATAAGTACATATGAGAAATTTTGCATAATTTTACCTACACTATAGAAAATACAGTTATGTACAGTATCTTCTATAGAACATACTGTTATGCACATATTCTGGTATGCACAATATTATCTGTAGAATATAATGTTATACAAAATATGAATAAATTAATGAGTTTCAGTTAAACTGACGCTCTTTCCAGCAAACGGGAATCCAAGTTATAAGGATATAACAAATTTCACTTCCAATTGAAATTGTCATCTTATTTAATAATCCAGCCTACTTACTTACCATTTACCCAAAGATAAGATGCAATCAAAAGCCGAGTACATCTGCAATTATGCGGAATATATACCTAGTAGGGTACTCAATTAATCAGGTTTACAGTTTAATCGGTTACTTTAAATTGTTCGATTAACCGAATAATTTATATTTCAATTTTAAATTGAAAATAAAACCACGAATTTTGTGTACATATCTAAGCAATTTATTAATACAGGTGGCGCAAAAGTAATCCTCCTATCAGAAAATGCTATAAATTTTTGCCGATTATTGGTCAAATAAATAGTCAGCAATATTCCGCGTTCTGAACGTGTATTTCCCATGTGTTTACTACACAAATGTCAAAACAGAACTGACATTAGGGGCTTCGCAAAATTTATAACATTTTCTGATAGGAGGATTACTTTTGCGCCACCTGTTAAAAAGAACAAAATCATAAAGAAACAAAGAAATAGCAAAATAAGTATGTTATCTGAGATCCTTTTTTTAAACACATGTGAATCTTTTTTAAATTTTAGGGAAATCTTTCCAAAAAATTTTTTAATGAAAGAATATAATTGAAATGTTTTCCATTTAAACAATATTTTCCATTAGTTTTAATAAAATTTGACTTGGAAAGAACTCTTTCACTGATCAGATGTTGGATAAATTAAAAGAAAGGCATGATAAAGAATATACAATTTCTCATATAAAATCCTCAATTATACCATTCGAGTCCTTTTTGGAGTTTTATTAGATTGTAAATACTTTTAATAGTTTCTGATAAAAGACTCGTTTGCGTTATGTCTTTAGATTCATCTATGATCATGTCGTCCTCCATCTCATTAGGACAAAGTTAATTATAGTACATTCTAGTAAAAAGTTCATTTCCAAATTCTTAGTTTCCATTTTAGTGCTATACTTCTAAAAAACTATTGCTAGAAGTTAATGTTCATTTCTATATAAAGTGCAAAAAAAAAATAAATTTCGGTAAATCGGTTAATCGACACAAATTAATCGGTTTATTTGTTATTTGAAAATCGCCAATTGTATATAATTCGAACATTTAACCGATCAAAATTAATCGGTTAATCGATTGAATTTAGGGTATTCAACCTAGTAAGCTCCATTTAGACCAAAAGCTTAAATGTTTGGAAACTATCCACGTACAATTGTGCACATTTGGGCTATAACTTTTTTTAATTTTTTTTGCATATATCAAAATGGCCCTAGCATAGTCAAATATGCTATTGAAAGTTATAAAAGAATGGTATTACTTTTTTGCGGTTGTCCAAAAAGTTCACCCACAAAACGCGGTAAAGTTTTGAAATAAGTTTTTTTTATCCAAAACAACGCAAATAGTTTTTTTTATCAATACATAAACCTGGCTCGGATCTATACTCAAAATTTGCGGTAACGGGAAAGAAGTAATACAAATTTTAGAAAATTTGTGAATTCATATGTGGAACATTGTTTTAATAAAGAAAATTTCACAGTTTTACAATAATCCTTAACACGATTTAAGAACGTGAATGCACGTTAAAGAAGCTAAATAATCCCAATGCAACCGCGAAGTAAGATATGCGCAGATCGTGGTATTAAAGTAGTAGGACATTAATCCATTATAAAATTTTACGCGCACGTTAAATTTGAAGTTTAGGTCTTTTAATAATTAAACAACATTTTTCTCTTTATTATTTTACTTTATTTGTAAAATATTTATGTGCTGTTTTCATAATACAAGCGAGTACTTTGAGTGGAAATTTTACATGTGTTTTGTTATTGTAACAAAAACAAAATACATGTAAAATTTCCACTCAAAGTGCTCTTTTGTATTACAAAAACAGCACATTAAAATTTTTTATTTAAAATCAATGTAATTTTTTTGGGAGATTTATAAAAATCGTTTGAGGTGAGGTTTTTATTCCAAAATCGCCCGAAAGGGCGTCGCGTGATGCTATCCATAATTTGGTTATTATTTTTTTTTTATTTTACTTATATTTCAAAACAAGTAAGAAAGAATAGTAGGTCAAGCCCTACTAAAAATGTTGTCAACACTATTATGAACAAAATTAATTACCAATTCTAAAGGGTCTTCCAATAGGGATTTCTGAAAATTGACAATTGATTGCGGTCAATTTTCAAGTACTAATAGTATAAAAATATGTTCACTAGAAATGCCTGATAGGTTTTACTATTTGTTGTGTACTTGTTATTTGTAATGCTATAATTACACAGCGGAACAGTGAAAAAAAGCACACGGTAATGACAGTATAAGTTTAAAGGGGAGTAAAACCGTATCTCAGTTTGGCGATTTTTGTGACAATTTTTTTTTATGGGCCTCCAAAGTTTCTGAAAATCAGTGGGTCCGCAGAAACAGGTGTCATCAGTTTTTCGCCAACACCTAATTCAGACTTAGTGCTACTGGTTAACTATATATGGAAATATTTTAGCTAAGAGTCCACCCAATAAATTTTGTTTACACTTTTTGCAAAACAATAGCTTTTTCGTGTCCTTTTATCAGAAAAAATTTGTAAGAAAAATTTTTTTTCACTTTTTTTGGAATATCTTCCAGGGACTCCTAATTTTTCACTAACAATATTTAGCAAATTTGTTACTACGATAAAGTTGAACAACTCTAGTGAACGTTTCAATGCAACCTAAACATTTCTCGGCACTCTTTAAAATTTTCGATTTTACTATTTTGTGTCGCTAAAACAAAGATTTGTTATTAAGATAGTATGATCAAGTCCACACTTCTATGTTGTGTGGAATTATTTATTCAGCTGAGGTAATGCAGCTTCGTAGGCAGAATGGGGATCAGTGAGTGGCACTTCAACGTCTTACATTTAAAAAAAATCGCCAAAAATCCATTTATGATCCGAATGAGCTGAAGTTTCAAATATAGGTAGTCCTTGAGAAGGTCTAAAAAAATACATGTAGGTTATCTCTTTTAGTTCAAGAGAGGTATATTTTTTTTAATTTTGCCCGTAAAGTAAAATTTGGCTCAATTAAGCTGACATTGTCCCCCACAGCCCTATCCAAAATTTGCGAATTTTGAAACAAAATTTTAGGTTTGAATAAAAAATTCTAAAAACGCAACGCACCGAAAAAACCCATTTGTTGTTTAAGTACATACAAAGTCCTATATGTTTTTTAAGTACATACAAAGCTTTTTTACTATCACACTGTAAATAACGCCAAAGTGGGCAATTTTCTAAATAAAACTCTGTTTTTGGAGGACATTTAGATCTATATTAGTTTTGTTATGATATTATAATCTTTTTTAGTTTATAAGATAATTGACTTCCGAAAAACAATAAATTTTTTTAATTTTACTAAAACATTAATCTTCCTAAGGTTTCCATTAATACAAAAAACTTTTATAAGAAGCTTACATGTACTCTTCAGATGCTCCACAAACCGGTCAAGGATCATACTGATAAAGATTTGCCCATTCTTCGCTATTTCAGTACAACAGAGAAGTGTTCATACTTTTTTTAACAAAAAAAATCTATGTTTTCGCGTCAAAAATTAAGGTACAAAGTGATCTTTATGTGCTACTTAGAGTGCATAGACACGTTTATATTTCATCGAAATGTTCACAAGCTTTACCGTAGCTACAACTTTGCTAAATATTGTTTGTGAAAAATCAGGATTTTCTAGAAGTTATTATTAAAAAGTGAACAAAAATATTCTTCCAAATTTTGTTTCAATAAAAGGACACGAAAAACCTATTTTTGCGAAATAATATTTAAACAAAATATGATTGGTGGGCTATTAGCTATATTATTGCCATATACATATAGTTCAGCAGTATCGCCAAGTCTCAAATAGCTGTTGGCCAAAAATAGATGACACCCTATTGTGAAGGCCACTAAATTTCAGAATCTTTGGAGGCCCACAAAAGAAGTTGGTCACCAAAACCGCCAAACTGAGTATAGGATTTTACTACCCTTTGGTAGTAAAATCGAGCCTATCAAGACCGTGTGTTTTTCCAAAAGTCTTCATTTGTTGCACTGTGTTATAAAACAAAATTATTCAAGTCTATATCTTCTAAACTACTAGTCCGATTGTAAAAATATGAACCATTGAATCGTGGTAGAGGACATAAGCTTTCAGGAAATGAAATTTGGGTACACATACTTAAAGCAAATGGTGAAAGATGTCAAAGTTAACTACCTCTAGTTTTCAAAGCTTTGTATAGCTTGAAATTTTTTGTTCCTAAAATCCCGCAATTCCTAAAAACTGAGTGAAAATCCCAAAAATGGTATTTTTTACAATTTTGCCCACAGGTTCTACATTTCCTTTGAGGCTGGGAAAATGCTTTAAATATAAAGAGGAATCACTTCAAGGTTTCCAAAGCTGTTTTCCGTTTTCTGATCCCAGCTTTGGGATTTTAGAAAATGTGGTCCAAAATTTAAATTTTGATAAAAATAGGTCAAATTGGGAAAGGCGTAGGGGCGAAAAATATGTTTTTTATACCAAAATAATCTCCGTGAAGATATCTTACAGAAAAAAATAAAACTGTTACATGTTCTTAAAGAAAGTTTTATTTTAGTAAAAAGAGAGTTAAGTCACCTTTTCACCCAAAAAACAGCAAAAATCTACAAATTTTTGAATTTTTAAATTGTAAATTCACAATGCTGTACACTAGAGTCAAAATAGCACAAATCATCATCACTTCCCCAGATAATTTTTCTTTTCACTATTTCAATGCTATTTCGAGAATTTCAATTAAACAATATGCTTGAATTAATATTCAAGTTTTCAATTATGTATGTATTTGACACGTAAAAAATCCTAAAGACCCCAAATATTTAATATACTTAGTATTAAACGTTTGAAATAAGTAGTTAATATAAAAAAGTTGTATGTATACTATGATTATGTATATATAACTTTATTGACGTTCCCTTTGTGAAATTAAAAAAAAAAAACTGTAAGAAAGTATGGTCGGTTAAGCCCAACCATATAATGCCCTACACTGAGTAAATGAGCAAAAACTTTTTTCTTTTAAAATTTCAATAACTTATATAAGTTAGTGATTTTTGGAAGAGACCTTATATGGGAGCTATGACTAATTATGGACCACTCGTCATGAAATTAAGTAACTTAATGTATGTCTATATGAAACTTATTTTTATTAAATTCTTTGTGAATATCACAATTTTTAACAGATTTATGATTTTCGCAAGTTATATGGGAGCTATTACTACTTATGGACCGATCATTATAAAGTTAATGACACGACGGATGTCCGTATATATATAAACTTAATTACAGCGATAAAGTCATTTGTGGACATTGGACCGATTGTGAAATAATGGACCGATTTAAACTAGTTTCAATAGACTTCGTACTGTGGCAAAACAAAGTTATGTGTAAAATGTTATCGAAATATTCAAAACTGCGACCAGTACTTTGTGCACAAGGCTTACATGGACAGCCTTGTCAGCAGAAAGTGGTTCTGATATACTTTAAGGTGGATGTTAGACTAATATTTTCACCAAAGTATACTCTAAGATAAATATGAATGTTATTTGGGGGCATCGGTAAGTTGATTACAACAGACAGGAGGACGTGTCCATATCGACTATGATATATATAGCGATCCAGAATATATATACAAATAAAAAAAATAGATACTACAAACGGAATAACAACGTTATGTATACCCTTGCTCCAGATGAAGGGTATACAAATACCAATGTTTAACAATTATTTTACAATTGTTTCAATAGGTCAAAAAATATATTCTTTTATAAAGGCAAGTTGTACCATCTAAGGGAGGATATTGGTAATTTAGATGACTTCCAAACAAACCTTACTAAAATATATAAATATACATTACTCAAAATATCTTTGTTATTACACAAAAAAAATTATTGTAAACTATTTTTTAGTTAAAATTTTTATTGGTTATGATTTTGTTTTTAATCATATATTTAATTCTATTAATTATTTGTTTTAATTAAATACGATTTTGTTAGTTAAAAAAGAAAACTGAAGTAATAAATATTTATTTTTTGTCAACATATTTGTTAATAAATTTTTATTAAGAATATGAAATTTCCATCTGGTGTACATACATTCGTATGTATTATGAGAGGCAAGCGTCATTCTTTGCGGTAAGTAATGTTTGATGTAGAAATTGAATAACCCAAAACAGATTTACAAATTCTAACCACGTACAAGGCTTTCTTTCAACAAGTTCGAAGACACTTCAAGTGACAATCGTAGATGTAGAGGTCGCGGGAGGGAGACGCTTTGGCAAAGTACCACCATTAAACATGGCAGTTCGGATGAATATCAGGATTCTTCTAGTCCACAAGGAACGAGATTCAGATTTAGGATTTGAAAAAATGCTACAAAAGTCGAGCAGCTCTTCAACTAGTGCAAGTAACGGTCAAACTGCAAATAATGACGATGGGTCTGCTGTTAAGTTAAAATTGTATGTAATGTATGTAAATTTAATTTATTCATTTAAATGTATATGTAAAATGAATATAACACTAAAATTAAATGTTAAAATTGCCAATTAATTGCAGAATTGTGTTAACTAATATTTTTTTGTAGATTTAATGCAAAATTTCAATTACAAACTTAATTGATTCAATTAAAAATTTGATTGAAATTTTCTAAGGAATTCAATTAAAATTTTTAATTTATAGTATCATTTTGATGATTGGAGCAAAATCAAATATTTTTGTAATTAATATTAGCAACTTCGTAATTGAAACTCATTTTTATTTGTTTCTGTGTATTTAGAAAATCAAACCCACATACCAACAACTTTGTTTCTTAAGATAAGGAACACAAAATATAATTTATTATCCCATAAAACATACAGCGTTTAAAACAATATTAGGTAAATTAATATTTATGTATATTTCACGTTATTAAACTTACAAAAGATGAATTTGAGGGAAATAAAGTTGAACAAAGTATTTTTAATACGAACAAATAAATACTTATAACCTGCGGATGTAAGTTGAACGTTAAGCAAACTTTTGTTCTTTGTATTTTAATACCGTTAAATAAAACATTTCGAACTTTATTATAAATCATTGTGATACATTTTTATTATGTGTGTATTATTCATTGTTTAAAAATCTCTACTTCCTTAGCAAACACGTGTCAGTGTTTTGAATGTGCAACAGTTTTACGAGTATTTATGTGAATTGTTGTGTATTATTTGTTTTCCCTTGAACATTTTTGGGGGTTTTTTTTATATTTGTTTTATATGATGACCTCAGGAAATTTTACCATTTATAATGTGGGCTTCTTTTTTTGTTTATGAATAATAAATTGTAAATCATGGAAAATATTTATTAACGAAATTGTAAAAGAAGATCTACTCGTATGACATAATTATATTAAATGAACACTTGTTGCTCTTGCAGAAGAGATTAATTTGTTCTAAATTATAGCATATAATAATTGAGAACAGTCATGCGTGTTGTAAAGTTCAATACTTCAAATTATAAAAATATAATTAATATTATGAATGTATAACGATAAAGTATTGTGCGCGTATGCGTACTATTTTTCTTAGTGATAATTCAGAATTACGTATACGTAAATATTAGGGACAAAAACAAAATACGAAATCTTCTACACTACTGGCCCGATTGCAAAATACTGTATAAACGAATCGTAATGGAGGACATAAGCTTTCCGAAAATAAAATTAAAATAAAAGGAGAGCTAGAGGTGTGCTAAATGTTGTGGAGCTCATAACTTCAACAAATTAGGAAAATAATGAAAGTTCTGGATTTAAGAATTATGCATTATCTCTATGCTTTAAAATATATTAACAACTTTTGTTTCTTACCTTAACACATTAACGGCGAATGGGTAGTAATATACCCATAAATATATCAATTTTAGAAAAATTCTACAAGAGCGATAAAAAGAATCTTCTTTTGGAAGATAATGTAAGAATCGAAATACTTAAAATAATTTTGTCGGTAATATCAGGTCATGCCTTGGTGGGGAACTAGTCGGCCAAAATTGAGGAATATTACAAAATCACAATATTCGAAAACGGAGAGAGTGGAAGTCCCCAATTTCCTCCTTGTGTCAAGTGATCTTGGGAGATCATCAGTAAAAAAAAAATAACCAAGTGATTAGGCTCACATTCCTAAACTACAAGTATGAGATATGAATTTAATTTTTCAAGTAAAAATTAAAATCATAATAAACAAAAAAGAGTCCTCTATTCGGCCGTTTCGAATCTTAGACACCCTCCACCTACATATGATGATATAACAGTTGAAATAATATAACAACTATTAGAAAGACTAATTTGCGAAGAAGATATTTTATTTCAAATGTAAAAAAAATTTAATAAAATTCAGCAATTTATAGGGCCTCATGAATCGTTCAGAAACGTAAGCAGTTTGTATGAAAAATATTGGGAAAATGGTTTGAAACTTGAATATTTTCCATAGAAAATTTGTTTAATCCTTATGTGTGTGACAGGGTACCCGGGTAACTTTTTGTAATTTTATTGCGATTTTCTATGTATGCAGAATTCATAGGCGCTGGAAACTTTCTGAGAACTCCTAAGTTTTTGTTATATTTATTTTTTATAATGGATACTTGTTTCTTGATTTGGGAGTTGGGATATGAAAAATATTACTTATACGCTCACCACACAATACTGAGTAGTCTTTCTACTGGCTGATTTTATTTGAGTACTGTGTATATAAATGGGAATCCCCATTTATTGAATTGACGTTAGGCTAAACTTAAACATTTTTTTTGCATTTTAGCATTCGTATATATTGCGCAATAATATATATGTGGTACCTGTCACCCTGATAAAGGTGTTTTTTTTTTTTTTTTTTTTTTTTTTTGTCACACACATAAGGGTTTACGCTTGTCGTTTAGTTTTATAAAATGAAACCCATAATTAAAATAAATACAGATTCTTATCATTTTCAACAGAGTTTGTCATTTATTCTTATTATAACGTATGATATGTACTTAATTATTGTACTTAATTATTAACCTCAAGTAAAGAAACAGAGTATAAAACAAGTTGGAGTGCTATATTCGGCTATGCCGAATCTTAAATACCATCCACCTAAATTAGATGGAAATTATAGAAATTACATTAGCATAAACAGTCTAATATACATATTCAGTGTTTGTTATTGAGACTTAGCTCCGATTATGAAGGTTGGTAGAATGGTAATACAGTTGTTTTAGCTTATAGTCTACAAGTTTACGCAGAAGATATTTTATTTCAAATGTATAAAAATGTTATCTAATTTAGCAATTTATAATTGAAATAACTACATATTCCTACCATTTCCAACAGAGTCTATAATTTTATAATAGGAATAAAATGTACTATTTAACAATTTATATGCTTAATAATTGGCTAACATTACCGATTGGCTCAACATTTTCCTTATTCACCACAATTGAAGTAAAAGAGCGCTCACCATTCACAGTAACCGTTTGGCTCGCGACGTCTTCGAAGAAAAAGGTCCGATGACTCCTCCAGCGAAAACAGCACACCATACAGTGATTTTGAGCGGGTGTAATGGCTCTTCATGGGTTACACGCGGATTTTCAGTGCCCCAGAAGCGTAAATTTTGCTTATTTACGTACCCGCTAAAATGGAAATGGGCCTCATCACTCATGATTATTTTTGATGAAAATTCATCTTCCTCTTGATGGTGATTAATGATGGCTTAAGCGTCAGCAGCTAACAGCTGATGCACAGTCTGAACTTTGTACGGAAACATCTTCAAATCTTGTTCCAAAATTCGCGGTAAAGACCGTCGACTGATACCCATTTGCAATATTCTCTGCAGAACGGCTACTCCGGGGTCTGCCACGCCTGGCAGCATCTCGTGTTGTGCCAGTCTCTTCGAGGCGAGCGGATAAACGTCGCATTGTTTCACCAGTAGGCGTTGGACGGCCAGGAAATCTGCGACGAAATTCACGTTGTGCCAAAGTCACCGACCGATTATTGGTCAAATAAATAGTCAGCAATAATCCGCGTTCTGGAGCAGTGTAGCATAATATTGTTTATTAACGTGTATTTCGCATGTGTTTACTACACAAATGTCAAAACAGAACTGACATTAGGGGCCAATCGCAAAATTTATAGCATTTTCTGATAGGAGGATTACTTTTGCGCCACCTTGTACATTCTCATGTCTTAGGTTTTTGACAACAGACTTAGGTTTTTTCCCTCTCAGTAACCCTTCTATGGGTATATTGTTCTATGCTTTAAGCACTATTAATTAGAGTTTTCAATTCGGTTTTAAACGAAAATTCCCTTTTTTATATTCTAACTCAGTCAGGATCATGCGTGTTTAATATTCTGCTTATAGGTTCATTATTATAGACATTTTAATAATAGTTTCTGTTACCTCAATATCATTATGCCCTCTATCCTTGATTCTTTCTTTATTCAGAAGCATATCGGCCAACTATTATGTATATACAATAAGTAAAATAATTTATTATAATAAAAAGTACCATTAGAAGAAAAAGTAAAAATTTTCCACACTTAAACCACTGTCAGGTTTGAAATTTCAAAATAATTTCCTTTCTAGGTTCAATATTATAGAAAATTCATTTTGAAGAACGAAAAAGTACTCCTTAGTTCTAGTTCTCCATTTTTGGTACCATAATATAATTGAGCACCCTATTCTTGATTATTTCTTTACTGAGAAGCATATAAGCCAACTTTAACTAATTTAATATATTAAAAAGGTACCATTAAAAGAAAATGTAACAATTTTCCTTTATCCTCGTAAACACTCGTCAAATTTGAACTTTAAATTTGTTTAGCATATCCTATATTATCAACTGATTTAATAGTTAATAAATTTTAACAAAACCGAACCGAAACCGAAAGGTTTTAAATTTTTTAAAACCGAAACCGCGGTTTTGAAATTCTTCGGTTTTTTGGAAACTCTACTATTAATACAATCTCTGATTTTTGCTTATAACAATTCTTACTAACATTTTTATTTCTTTTGTGTTACAATTTGTCTTGTTTTAAATTTTTTTATATTCATTTAATTCTACGCTACTTTACTAATGCTTTTATTTGCAATGCTTTTTTTAAATACACAATTTCCACACTATAATATAAACATCTTGTTTGCGAAGACATAATTATAAATTGAAATTAAACTTGGCAATGAGTTTTGTATTATTCGATTTTTCATTTTTTTTCTGAATTCTTCAAAAGATTATTTTTATAAATATAAGATTTTAAATATTTTAGACTTGGACATACATTTTTTTACGATTTACAGTTTTATTAAAATTTGTTTGGTTCTTTTTTTAAGCTCTTCACTTGTCTACTCACTAATATTATTTAAACATTTTTTTCTTTCTTGCTTATTTGTATTTTAACTTTTTACTATTAATGTATTATTTTAACTAGCTTCAACAAGGGCACTTTAAATAATAAATTATTAACGATTATCTTTGTTCTTTTGCTGATTGATCCGTTGTCGTCTATGTAGTTTGGGATTACAATGATCGTTATGTGTAAAGATGAGTAGGTAGTTTTGATTGTTGAACAAAATCGATGACCAGTGACAAAGGCTCCAAGGGAAAAGGTTCTTTTTTTCACTAAGCTATTGGGATCATGATTTTGGTTTTAGAAAAATTTAGTGAATATTCTCCCCGAATCGGTAGCGATTGAATTGTAGCAATGTGCTAAATTCTAGAGATCTACTGTTCCTGGTAGAATTGGAACTTAAATTAGATTCCTCTTTTTCCCACTACGACGCAAATATTCTCTAATAGAATTGTCTGACAATTAAACGCGCCCACGATGCGTTGAGAAGTTTACCCTTAATTTAGAGTATATTTATACACAATATTTTGCAAGTAAAAAGTTGACAATAAGAAGAAAGATATTTACCGGGTGCAGAAGAATTATATTTAATTATAGCTGATAAACATATATTTTATAAAACCTGAAGGATTCCAATGATAATTTAACTTTATAGAAAATTTTAAAAGATCCGTATTCGCTGATGGTTCATAAAAAAAGAAAGTGACGTGGTTCACAATCTTCGTAGAAAGTACGTAAATGCATTGGTATTAGTGCAATACTCTCGAAAAAATACCAAATACCGAATAATCAAACGTCATTGACAGATTTGAATTCAAGGATAGTATGAAATTCACCTCTAAATGCAAACCTGAACAGACTGTTAACTTTTGTTTTTAAATAGAAAATACTTTAAATTACATTTAACTTTATTAAATGTCCTAAAAGTTGCCAAATAGATATATTATACTAAATTACAGTGCACTCGCGGTAACGTGAACACCGTCTAACGTGAACACCGCGTAACGTGAACAAGCTTCTGCTTACATTGACTACTCTGTAACGTGAACAAACTCAGAAAGCTCTATAACGTGAACAATTTTTTTTCACTGCATTTGTTTTCTAATCATGTAGACAACACTGAAATACATACATTAAATTAAATTTTTAAAGTTTTGAGAATCCCCTTATATAAAAATGTGTTTGTATCCTCTAAATTAATATTTTTTGTATGGCAACGAATGAGTAATTTTATTTGCTATGTAATTTTATTTCAATGTATATTTTCTCGTGATCTCGTTTTGTTTTGTATTGCATTTTAAACAATAATTTTGTTTTATATTTTAAAAATCAAAATAATAGTAAAAGAATTTCACGTTCAAGCGTGTAAAACACAGGTTTATATTATAAAATTTTATATTTTTTCCATTAAATTCGACAATCGCTAACGCGAACAATTTCACTACCATGAACTCACTTGGTTTTAATTAGTTCACGTTACCGCGAGTGCACTGTATAACGAAAAGTTTAAATCGAACTCACTATAAGTTGAAGCAATTAGACTGCAAATTTTAACACCATAAATTTTAATGTCTAATAGCAATTGTCATGGAAAGCAAAGAAATTTTCCAAAATTATATGTCCACCACAAAGATCTGAAATAGTTAGAACACATTTTTTAAGAATTTTTCCAAAATGGTTTCATAGTATTTCTCTTATAGATAAACAAATATTCGAGCTCGTTTATATTCTGCATATCCTACTGTAAGATAACTCAACGTAAATGCCTGTAAAATTGGCTCATTTTAGGGAACAGAACCCCCTCAGCTCTATCCAAACTTTAACAATATTGAAGAAAAATTTTGTTTCATTTTCAAATAATTTCAAAAAAACGGACAAGCACAGATTTTAAAAAAAAAAATTAGAGTTTTGAAAGACCCTATATGTTATTTAAATTCTCCAAAAGTAAAGAAGATAGCACACGGTAAATAACAGCAGAGTGGCCTTTCTCTTGAAAAAACTAACTTTTTGGAACATATTTCAACAGAAAAATCTCTTAAGTTGAAAGCGTTTTTATACCCTCCACCACGACAAGTGGTGAAAGAGGATATATATAAGTTTGTCATTCCATGTGTAACATTGAGAAATATTCATCTGAGACCCAACAAAGTATATATATTATTGATCCTTATGAAATTCTAAGTCGATTGAGCAATGTCCGTCTGTCTGTCTGTCTATGTAAAACACTCTCACGTCCAAACTACATAAGCAAAATTAATGAAATGTATACCAAAATATTTATAATTTCTCTAAGCAGTTTGGTATTAAAAATCAGCTAAATCGACTTAGCAGATCAAAATGCAAGACAACCTCCAAAAATTTTGATAATTTTCACATGATTTTTGTGACTTTGAGTAAATTCATTGCAGAGAATACCATGAAATTTTGCACTCATTATTTATATGATAAAACAACAAATTCTGTTGAAAATGGAAAGAATCGGTCCATATTTTCTCGTAGTCACCATACAAATATGGTGTTATGGTATATAAATACCCATAGAATTGCAGTATCCATACAAAATTCAGCACAACTAAGTTTTATGCAAACAGAAATCGCGAGACCAATTTTTTTTTTTGGTTCGGGCACTATTTGTCCATATCCCCATATAAAGTTTACTTCCGAAAACCATTTAAATACTGTTAAATATCTTATATATATCGGTATCGTGTTAAAATTCAACTTAAAGATCAGCCCATAATTGGTTATAGCTCTCATATAAGGACCACTTCAAAAAAACATATTAATTTTCATAAATATCTGAAAAATATCGTTATCGAATCAAAATTTTACAGAGATCGGTAGTATTGATTCACAAATCATACTACTAGATTGTGTGAATATCAGTTCGTATTTGACCATAGCTCCCATATAAGGTCCACTTCCTCAAATTACTTAAATACTAATAAATCTCTTATAAAAGCTTTTATCTGGTTAAAATATCAAATAAATATTTCCCATATATATGAAAATCGATGTGTTGAATTTTATGAAGATCGGTCGATAATTGGTCATAGCTCCCATATAAGGACCACTTCCGAAAAACACATTAACCTCTATAGATATTTTAAATATATGGATATCGAACTAAAATTGTATACAGATCAATATATTATATCCAAATATTATACTACTAGGTTTTGTGAATATCGTTCCATATTTGACCATAGCACCATTTCCGATAATCACAATAATACCCATAAAACTCTTGTAAATAATGTTATGAAGAAAAATATCAAGCAAAACAGGCTTCAAATACATAGACATCACGTTAAAATATTTTATTATATCTTCCAAATAAGTCGCACATCCGAAAAATACATATGGATTCATAATTACATATTTAAGGCTCACATCCGGAAAATTCATTAGAATAGAACAAAAATATACTTTTGAAGTTTGACTAAATATATTTGTTTACCATTTGTTATACTCTTTTATTTCACTTGTGGTGAAAAAGGAAAATGTCGCTAATGCTAACCAATTATTAAGTATACAAATTGTTAAATAGTACATTTTATTCCTATTATAAAATTATAGACTATGTTGGAAATGGTAGCAATATGTAGTTATTTCAATTATAAATTGCTGAATTAGATCTTCTGCGTAAAGTAGTTTTTCTAACAATATATGAAATAGTAGTATTTTAAACTTAAATAAACTTTTAGTTTGTTTAAAAAAGTGGTTCTATTGAAAAAAGTACATAATTTGTTATAGTCAAAAATGTGTATTATATCAGGATTCATCTATAATCCATAAAGAGACTTAAAAAGAAATTCGGTTATAGTCCTAATTTATCTATAGTCCACAAAAATTGTGCAACTGTATTTATAGACTATAAGCGTAATTTACTGTATTACATTAACATTCTACCAATCTCCATAATCGGAGTTAAGTCCCAGTGGAGGGTATTTAAGATTCGGCATAGCCGAATATAGCACTCTTACTTTTTTTGTTTAGATATTTTCAATTTCAATTTGAAGTCACTTTTTTAAAATTTGGTAGGCTCGACTTGGTAAGAACCCATGTAAATGCAATCACAAAAACACCTAAGAAATGACTGCGTAAATTTTGATTAATATATCTAAAATTTTACACGAGCTACCAAATTATTTACAATATAAAAAGTTTCTATACCACCGTGTGTTGTGAGGGAGACAAATAAAAATATTAAAATAAGGAATTCAGAATGGTTTTTCCAATTTTAATATTAATTAAATATTTGTTTTTTTTATAAAAATAAGTAAATTTTCTCTCAAATAATAAATAAATGCCATAATTGTATGACTATTGTTATGGTCTTTAAATTTTATACATAAATATTTTTCTCCTTGTTTTATTGTTATTTATTGTGTAAAACATACGAAAGTTCATGTATGTGGAACAGAGATTATTATACACTTTTTGGTAACGGAAGAAACAACAATTACAACTGAAACATCTTTTGAATTGTTGTTCAGGCATTTTGTTTTAAATTGGAATTTTGGCCAATCTAAAGTTTACTCAAAGGTGTAGATTTCATATAAGAAGTTTTTTATGTTCATTTTAGATGTTTGTCTGTAGAACAAGGAAACAAAAATTTGAACAAATATGTATACAGAAACTAAAAAAAGAAAGACAACAAAAGTTTTGTTTGAAGTTTATGTTGCTAATTTGGCTTGATTTCAACTGCATACAAATAAAATAAACGTTATTTTAGAAGTTAGATAGAAATTTTATTTAAAAAAAGTAAGTATTACCCAGAAATAACTTCACTTACCAAATAATCTATAATGTAATGGAAAGATATTTCCGATATCGTGGTAAAACTTACAAAGAAAAAATATTTCTTTAACAGATTTCTTTTATTAGCTATTTGACTGGTTGCAATTATTATGTAATCTAATCAAGTATTCATGTTCACAAAAACCAAATTGTTTACTAAATAAATCCAAGTTATATTTTGGAAGCAATTTTCTTACATGTATGAAAATCTAAGATTAAAACCTGAGTTATGTTAGGCAAATGGTTTTCGCAAATGACGAAAATTTGTTATAGATTTATGTTAGGAACAGCGTTTACGAGAACAAAGTAATATATACTGGAAACTATCGCAGTTAAATTAGAAGTACATTTTTTGCTGGGTTAGAAACGTTGTGCAACTTCATCGCTCAAGGAGACAAAGTTATGAGTGAACAAAAAACAGGCACAATTAAGTAAAACTTTTAGTGTGCATGACATGCAAACTTTATTGAAATGTTATTGGAAATAATTGCCTATTTTTATTATCGCAATTTATATTCAAAGAATTCGAAACATGAATATATAAAGAGTTAATTGATCAATAGGAATGAAAGGAAATTTAAAAAAATATATAATATTTGTTTATGGATGTGGAATTAAAATATCCATAAAAAAATGCAGCAATTAATTAAGTTGCAACATGACGTAAGTTCAATGACCTAAATTATCTTATGTGCAGCCATTTAATTCATCACAATAAGTAATAAGGCCAAAACATACCATCTACTTTAAAACTCTTTATACATGACTCCTAAGGTAGGCAATCACACAATATCAACAGAATCTTCAAAGTATACTAGCGGATATCCGGCGTGTGCTACTACGCACAGTGGTTTAGAAACTTTTTTTTTTAAATAAATCGGTATTTCGAGAACTATTGGAGATATTGTTTCGAAATTTCACATGATTTTGTTCAGCTTCCTAGCTCTAATGGGGGCTAGTGTATGGCCCCTCAAAATTGGTCACCTCGGGTCTCAAAATTTTTATAAAAATTACCAAAAATCCATTTATGATCGAAATGAGCTGAAATTTAAAATGTAAAAGTCCTTAAAAAGATCTACAAAAAATGTACTTACATATGTAGGTTATCTCTCTTAGATGAAGAGATTTTTAGGTTTATTGATTCATTTTTTTTTTAATTTTGCTCGATCTTTCTATGGTTTTTTAGAGATGATGCACCAACGGATTGTCAAAATATATTTCTAAAATATCAGCTATATTGGTAATAAAATTCTTATCTTATCCCTATAAAAAGTAATACGCATTCAAAGTTGGAACATATAAAAAAGGGCCGTATTTTCTAAGTTTTTTTTTCCAAAAAATTCCCTATATTTTTTCTTTTGTAGAAAAAATTTTTCTTCGGCATTATACACAATTTTTATATGATCCAGAAAAAAAACCTAATGCTAAAGCGTGCAAAGTAAAATTTGGCTCACTAAAGCAGACACAACACCCCCCAGGCCTATCCAAACTTGGCCAGTTTTAAAAAATAATTTTAGGTTTGAGTAAAAAATTCTAAAAAGGCAAAGCACTGACCTCGAAGATGTTCCATATTTGTATAACACTATATATTACCTAAACACTTACAAAGTTTTTTTACTATCACACAGTAAATAATGTCACAGTAGGCACTTTTCTAAGAAAACTCAATTTTTGGAACACATATTTCCCGGTTTAGGAATTACGGTATTTTAAAATAAAAAATGCCAAAAATTATAATATCGTTCATTTAAGGACATTTCGGTCTGCACTAATTCTTAATTTTGTTATGTTATCTTTAACCGTTAAAATTTTACATTAATTCAAATTTTTTTATTTTTCTTCATGGAAAATCACCATATTATAATTTTTTAAGTTTTTAAAGTAAATGACGTCCCAAAAATTTGTAAAATTATTAAGTTTTACTAAAATATCAATTTTCAAGTCCTAACATTTTCAACAATATCAAATACTTGTATAAAAAATATTTATTTACTCTTCAGAAGTTCCTTAAACCTTGCCCCATTTGAAAAATTTGTACGTTTTATAATAAATATTTTTACCATATTAATGTACATAAAAAAAGTTTTTTTTTAAAAAAGTACCACAAAGAAGTACATTCTAATTTTAAAAAAAGTGCCAGAGTTCATTTGAAAAACACCTGTCCACTTATTTCTTGCATAAATTTATATTAAGTTGGATTTTTGGTGCTATCTTTATTAGTGCCGGAGATATAGAGATAGCGATTTTTATCCAAGTTTACCCCCTCAGTGAGAGGGAACGCACCCTAGGATCTCCATTCCTATCATGCTTGGATGAGCTATCAAGGATGAATCTTAGACGAATCTACTCCTTCATCCGGGAATCTGGCTGGTTTAATCTGGAGGCAACGGAAGTATTGTAAATACCCTGCTGTCTACCCCTTGGGTATCACAAAGGGATCAGATTTGAATGTACCCAAGTGAGCTGCTTGAGGAGCGGCTGCCCATGGAACCTAACCTAACCTACCCCTCAGTGGATCTATACATCGGGAGAGATGCTTACATACAAAATTATAAGAAAAACAAATTTTAAAATTGGGAAAAAATTGTTAATGCGAAAATTTGAAAATTCGGTTCACGAATGGACCTAATGTATTTTTTAGGTGTCTAAAACCACCTTCAGAAAATTCCCTTTCCAATGAAACCAGTTTAGAGCTAATCCGTTGTATAGTTTCAGAGTCTATAACGGACATATGTAGAAAAATTTTTTGTGTAGACCCATAAGTATTATAATGTCGTTCCTTTCTAGCGATAAGTTCCTAGGTTTTCCGCTTTGACTGTTTTAGCCTACATATGGGTTCCCAGTGTACAAACAAACTCCGACTCAACCATGGAACGGGACTAATCTCAAACATACCCATTAGATGTACCAAGTTCCCTTGTTTTCAGTGCGACACTCATAGTCAAGTATCCAGCTAAATATTAAATTATTGTGCTTACGTAGTGCGTTAATAGATGTAATAGATCAATAATAACATTCCACCTTTGATGTAGAGGCCCTGATCGTAGCCCGGCTATCCGGCATCAAAATTAATACCCCTTAACAATATCCTCAAAAGCTTTGCAGTAAATTTGCGCCTGCAATATTGTCAAAATTAATAATCTTAAATATCTTCTTAGAATTGTGTATTAAAAATCAATAGTCGCATAAGTATGTACACCGGCTTTATTATGATTTTAAGAAAGAGTTAGAGGTTGATTATTCAGATTTATACGCCTCATTGTGATATCCAAAATCATATTGCATATTCATATTTTTTGGTACACACAACTTGCTTGATTAAAACTTTCACTAAATGTGTCACAATAAAATAATATAACTATAAATTAGCAATATTTTTAATTAGTTTTTAATAGTTTTTAGCAATTACACTCACATTATCTCAAAACCAATAAATTAAAACTTAAATATCTATATTCTTTCCCATAACATACCTAAAACCTGTCACTATTACACTTTAAAAACAATTTTATTCAATAAACCGTGAAACTTATTTGCAACGATTTACCTTTCTACTTAAAATAATAGTTTTTAAAATTATTAAACTATCAAATTTCAATTATGAATATTGTCTTATAGATTTAGCATTTTTATTAAACTTCTGTACTTTGTTTGAAAAACTTTATCTTCGAAAATATTATTATTTAAACTAGATATTTTCATTGTTGCTTTGTTTGGATTTTAGGTCATTCTCAAAAGCATAATTTCGAATAACAAGTATGAGTAAACTTTATATTTTCTTATGGTTTAGTTTTGAATTTGCTTTGGTTTTTATTGTTCTTATTATGATGAACATAAAAAAATGTGTGCCAATAAAATTAAGACAATAGAAATTGCAGCATTATTGTTTGATATACCCTACACTTTTATGTACATACATTGAAGACATGTTTTTGAAGTGCTGTATTATTTATAAATATATAATTGACCGAACATCTGAAAAATTTTCGCAACATTGATAGGGGAACGGGTTAAAATACATGTGTAAGTAAGAAGAATTGCTAACATATATACTTCGCAGTAACTTATATTAAAATAATATCCAAACTAATTTTGGAAAACTTAAATCCAAACATTGCCAGGAAAAATTTAAATTTCTTCCAAAACCACTTGTTCTTGAACGACTATAAACAGAAGCACTTCAGATTTTTTTATAACATCCATAAACCTAGTAATCTTACAACTACTTGGAGAACCAGTTCTGTGAAGCAATATTGTAATTCTTAAGTAATTCTGTAGAGTTTTACAGAAACAAGTTATTTATAACTAGTTCAGAAAATTATAAAGGTTGTTCACGGTTGCCTGGTTATCGGGTTATTTCTACAACAAAAAAATTCATTGAAAAATATAATCAACTTTGCCCAATCCATTCCTATGTTTATAGCTTATGTGGTTATCTGCTTATTTCTAGTGTTTGAAAATAATACAAATTTATTTAAAAAAATTGATTTGAATTTTATTTATTTGTTTTTATTTTTATTTGATGTTTATTATATTTTTAGTTTTGTAATGAAAATCTTGAATGAAAATGAGATTGAAATCAGCTACAATCCATTCTTTCCCACCAAATAAATACTGTGGAATCGTGATAGCTTATTGGAGTTGTGCAAGGGAATTTCCATACATTTTTTGACAGTTCATTTGCGAGAGTGTAAAAATGCACAGATTGCTCAGTTTGCGAGGCATTTAAGCGTTTACATGAGGACCCTTATTATTTTATTTAGAATATAAGCCTTTAGTCAAATTCGTAATAGAATAATCTATCTGTTTTCTTCATCGTAAATAATTTTCATAAAATATTTTTTTTTCAAATTGACTAATTTAAAATATAGAACCGAACTTAATAAGTGATGGTAGTTACTTAGCGCTTTCGTTGAACTAGTTCCTAGAGTGACAATTATAAACAAAGATCATTGATTTGATGAACTTGTTCCGAAGGTGATAATTGCCAACAAATTGTTGGCATTGTAAAACTATACGCTATATACATTAGGGTGGCCCTTATTTTGCAGTTTCGGGGTTTTCAATGCTCTAAATGGTCTAAAATAAACTAAACTAACTGCTCAAAATTTGAGCTAATCGGATAATGTGAAGTTTCGAGATTTGGGTTAAAGTAGCAATATTTACCAAAAATTAAATAAAACAAGTAAGAAAGTATTGTCGGTCAAGACCGAACATACAGAAAAGACCGAACATGAGAATACAAGGACCCATTTTGAAAAAAAATCAGAAAAGTTTTTGATTTTGCAAACATAAAAAGTCAAACATTTTTTTATTTCTTAACTTTTTTTTCGAAAGATTAAATAAATGGTATTTAAACTATTGGGAACAAATGTTGCTAAAGGTAATGGGTAGTATGTTACATGGATGAAAGAAACACCTGTTTGGCCAAATTTTGTACCCATCTAACTCAGAGAGTTCTTGACCGATCTTGTTGAAAAATTGTGTCTGATTTCAGATTTCTTTCACACGAAATTAAATCAACAGCTGATCATTTGTTGGACATAAAATTTTTCGCATAAAAAAACCATAATTTTTCGCAAATATGAACAGAGTACTAGGCTTTAGGCTGCTTTTACATACAGCAATTTTACTTGCAGCAAGTCTCTTCAATTCTCTTTTAAAATTACTCGTTTATTTACACACAGCAATTCTGTGTTGAATTTTGTATGTTAAAACTTTCTGTGTGTAAAAGCAGACTTATTAATAAAATATTTAAAATTGTTTATATAAAATTAATGTACTTTTTTTGGGGAGATTATAAAAAAATTTATTTCAAAATGACCCGAAATTTATTTTTTTCCTAAATAACACAACATTCACCATCGCGTGGTGCTAGGACAAAAATTTGGTTATAGCCCTATTGTACATGCTTCTTTTTATTAAAAAATAGTTTTCATATTTATTTGAATTTCGTAGTTTATCATTATTTGAGTTTTGGTTATCATGGTTTAATGAGGTTATAAAACTGAAATTGTTCTTAAGAAAGAGGTACCCAATGAAACAACCTGAAATTAAATATTAACAAAGAGGCAACGAAATGTTTTTTACAAAATTATTTTACAAAAAATTTCCTCGAAAACCGTCAATTTCAAATTGGTCTCCACACTCACCCATAATCGGTACAATCGTTAAAATTTGAATTTTTTACCCTGATTTAGCATTTATTAGATTGAAGGACAATTTTATAATTTTTTTTTAATTTAAAAAAAAAAAAATAATTGATAATTTAAAATCTGAGATATGCATGAGATTGCTCTTGGCATCAAGTTGTAACGGGTTATCAATGTTAGAAAATTTTTATATTTTATATTTAAACATTTGTGGATAAATGAAATTAGTAGTTTATATGCTACACCAAAAATATGCGGGATTTCTCATATAGCTACTCTGTTTTATTAGAGTCTATAAAGTTCGGAAATACTTATAGTATTTCCTGATCACTTCATTTAGTATTAGCAAATTCTTTAGAAATAAATTTCATACTATTTCTGTTTTTGTTTTCTACTTCAACATACAGCTATGCCTTTACATAAATAACATGATAAAACCAAATCCATAGAAGCGTATAGACGAAATCTTAAAGTGCAAAATGCTTAAAATTGTTTTGTAATTGAAGCCATTGAGGTTGGTGTAAAATTATTTCATTTTATATATACCCTTGACACAGTAAATATTTAGTTTAATGTAAGAATTTTACTAAATTATACACATTCATACGTATATAATTTTATATATAGGGGCATTTCACTTTAAATATTTTTCTCAAAATCTAATTCTTGTTAAAAGAGAAATACAAATAAGAAAATATTTTTCTCTCCATTTCACATGAGAACTTAGAAACAAGTATGAACATTGTGGGTGCTTATGAACGATCTACCACATTTTGTTTCATGTAAACCCACTTTCTCGATTTTTAAATTAAGAAGTCAAAAACTAAAATTTTCTTTTAAGTTTATCAAAGTGCCCCTTTAAACAAAAAAATGTTTCCATTTCATTTGAATTCATTTTACACTTTAAGACAAATCTAGAAATAAATTGCTGGTTAAACACCCTAATATTTACTTGTGTGTATACAGATATTTACATGTATTTATCTAGTTTTATAAAGAACCATATCGAGGGAATATATTCAAAATCCTCTATCTTAGTAAACAAAAGTTTTCAGGAGAACAAAAAAAAAACTGTTTATTTCAATAATTCATAAGAAATAGTAAATTATTTCTTCAACAATATATCGCACTAGTTCCTCTAAAGGGAGTCAACTCAAAATTTAAAAATTTTCAGTAGAGGCAATACATTACAATGAAAGTAGAAGACGGATACAGCTGTATTTTTTCGCGAAAGAGTAGAGAAAATGATTTAAGATATTTGTAGTGAGTAGATATGACCACTGTACATCGATTTCTTGCAAAAAGTGAAAATTTAAAAATTTTGAGTTGACTCCCTTTAGAGGAACTTGTGCGATATATAGCAAGTTTTATTAATATTATTTAGGGGATATAGCAAAACAAAACGTATATATACATAAGTATTATAAAATACAAATAATTAGTTGCACAATTCACAATCGGAGTAGTAGCGTTGTATGTCACAAATATTTTTCAAAAAAATGTTTCGAAACAAAAACAAAAAATATTATTAAAAAAAATAAGATATACAACAATACAACGCTACGACACCGATTGTTAATTCGTCAAGTATGTATTTCATAATAATGGTTTATGTTTAATAACTGGTTCAAATTATAGTAAAAGGCATATTTTCGAGGTCTTGAAAATAAACCGGAATACATCTATCCCCCGATTTACACGATAGATGCATTCCTAAAAGAATCGTGTAAATCGAAATGAAAAATGTTTGTATGAGATGTCGTGTAAATCGAAAAAAACCCAAATACGAATAATTTTAAAATTTTGTTTAGGAAACTCATTTATTTTAAAGTAATAAATCATAAAAAAATTTCAATTTAAACAACGTTTTAAAGCAAAATTTTCATTAAAAATTTGATTTTAAAACGTTGTTTAAATTTAAAAATTGTATTAGCTTTTGATAGAAAAGTCCATTGTGACAGTATTTTCCAAAACTGTCCCGTTTCGTCTGTATTGAAGACTTTATCGGGCTATTCTTTAGACACATCTATATCAGCAGAAGCTTGTTTAGCTTTTAATTATAGATTATGTAAGTAATGTCTTTGCTTAAATATTTCGAACCAACCATCACTTGACGAAAACGATATTTGTTTGCAGTTTATGACGTATGGTACAGAGATGTGCATGAATACCATTCAAATGACATATTTTATATTTTGCAAAAATGAATACTGAGTTACCACTATACATAAACTAAACGAATACTGTCATTGCATGATTCACTACAGCAAGTGTTTTTTTACAAAATGCATGTAATTGCTTGCATATTCTGTAAAGTCTTACCATTCACAAAAGCAGCGAATCAATAAGAGTGTTATGAATATACGAAGAGCTTTTTGAGTTAATATACACTTTCCTATATGAGTATGATTGAATTAATTTAAGACTGTATTTAGAAAAACACCATTTTCAAAAAATTTTTATTATTTCGGAGTTTATTGTATCGAAATAAGATGAAATTTACTTCTTGAACCACGCGCGAAAATTTATTTAAAACAAATTAATGCACTGATTTTGTACTATGCATTCAATTTATCATCGAGCTTTTGTGAATCATTTGAATACTTTGCATACAAATCAAAACACAGTAATCATTTTTGAGTTGTTATTGCTAACGGCATTTAAAAAATGATTGTGAAAATGGCAATCAATTTTGAGACCGCATGCACTGCAAGCAATATAATTAGTCAATGATGATAATTGAAAACACAACAAATGCAGTGATTTCATTCATATAGAAAAAAAGCGAATCAACTCATGTACATCTCTGGTATGGTAGCTGATCATTAAATTTTTCATAAATCCTCAAAGCTTTATTTGTAATAGTAATAGTATCAATTGGGATTCGCTTTGAGTTTGATGTTCTATCCAGAGCATTAGTGGCTTTTCCATATTTTCAATTGTAATGTCCCGAACGCATGAAGTTGTACTCAGATTCATTTTGGTTAAAACAAAAAAATCTTGTATATTGAGGTAATTTCCACATCCCTCGATGTAAAGGAAAACCAAAAAAAATCGTGTAAAAAAATTATCGTGTAAATCGAGGGATATGTGTATATAAGAATATCACTATGATTTACTTCAAATATTATAGTCAAAATGTGTTTAATACTTTACAGTACAATTTGGAAGATATCTGGGAGATATTTCGAAAATGTATGACAATTGATCAGGTTAGTAATCACCATGTCCGAATTAGAAAACATATTTTACAAGTAGAATTTATAGAAAATAATTGAATTAAAAATTAATTATTTAAAAAGATATATTTTTAACTATAATTTGTTGTCTATATACCACAGACGAGGGCTTGCTGAATATCTAGCCATCAAAAACTCATTTTCATTTTTCAAATCTAAGATAGCTGATATTGATTATAATCGCTCGATATAGACAATTTGTTGTTTTGGGTAAAACTACACAATGTAAGTACGTAATGACAACCAGTCACATGTTATAAATATTAAATATGGTACGTGGTTGTATGTAATGCTATGAATGACTAACAAAAACTTAAATGAAAAGAAACAAATAAGAAAAAAATAATTTTGTATGTTTCAGTTGAATCTCATGAATACAATAAAAAAACATGTTTAAATTGCAGAATCACATATAATGTGTATGAGTTTATCTGATAAAATTGTATATTAACCCTGTTTCTTGTGATCAATATTTTACCAAACCATATGTATGTTTGCCTATGAAAAAAATGTATTGCCAAAATTTCATTTTAGTGGGCTTAAAAAATCAAACAAAAACACAATTTTGTTGAATTTTTAGTAAATTTGTTTTCTGATTTTTTTTCTTAGCATTAGAGTATTGCTTGAACAAGAAGTAGTACTCCAAAGTGAAAATCCTTTGGCGTGAGTGCCTTTGTAAGGGTATCCAAAAATAATCGCGGTTTAAAAAATATTAAGAAAGCATGATGACTTAGTAATCCACACAGAAAAAAGAAATTCATAATTGGAATGAATTTTGTAATAAATATTATTAATCGAACATGACTTTTTTTTCCCAAACTTTTTTCATTCAGAATAAGAACATGTTCATAAATATTATAAAATTGTACATAACGGAAATTTTTGCTATTTTTACGTAAATTTGACAATATTTTATAATAAATTGCATTATAATTGTATTATCTTATGAATTATTTCAAAAATGTTTGCATAATAGCCATATATTGGCCAATATTTTAAGATGAATTAACAATATTTGAAACTTAAAAATGATCATTAATTATAACAAAACATACATAAACATTGAAGCATTTCATCGCCTTAACAAAATTGAGTCAATTTCGCGCATATTTTCTCTTTTTGTTCCTGAAAATCATAAAAAACTAAAAAAATTTTCCAAGGAAAATTTCAAACCTTTTTGAACAACATCAAAATATAAATGAAATTGTTATAATATTTTCCAAGCATTCTAGATTTTATTTAAAAACATAATATATGAAAAAACTCATACTATTTAAGAAATTATTAATAAATGTTATGAATTGAAATCAATGAAATCAAATCATAATATTTATGTCGATACTTTTATCTGTGCAGAAATAGATAAAAAATAGGCATAAAATCGAGGTTGTCCCGGTTTTTTCCTTATATCTCAGCCTTTGTGGGCCGATTTTCTCGATTTCAAATATCAACCGAACTGGAAAAATTCCCGATATATTGATGTATCAATCATGTTTGTAAGTTATTTAGGTGATTTGGGAAGTTGATTTCAACTGACAGACGGATATATCGACTCCGCTATCTATAACGATCCAGAATATATATACTTTTTGGAGTTGCAAATAAAAAATGTAGAAATTTCAAACGAAATGACAAACTTATATACAGCCTTGTCACTCATGGTGAAGGGTATAAAAATGGACCACAAAATGGGCTTAACTCATTTCCATACCACAGTATAACAAGTAAGAGAGCTATATTCGGCTGTGCCGAATCTTATATACCCTTCACCAAATTATAATTTAAAATAAAATTAAAAAAATTTTTTTTAAAATTTTTTTTAAATATTTTTTTTTCAAAATGGTTTTTTTAAAAGTTTTTTCCAATTTTTAAAATTTTTTTTTTAAATTTATTAGTGAAACAAATTTATGACAAAAGAATGTTTTTATGTGAAAAAAAAATTCGGGTTAAAAAATATTTTCCCGATTTTGAACCATTGTAGGTCCAACTTTGTATAGCCTTATATACATCGTTGCAATGGACTTTGAAATATCTATCATTAGATATCCATATTGTCTATATTTATGACTTAGTTATCGAGAAATAGGCCAAAAATCGAGGTTGTCTCGGTTTTTGCTCATATCTCCGTTATTTATGTACGGATTTTGCTGATTTTAAATAGGAAACTTCTCGAAAGCATGTCTGACAGAATTATTGAAGATTTGGATCCCGAAGATATCTGGGGTCTTCAGAAAATTGATTTCAACAGACAGAAAGACAGACAGATAGACAGACAGACGGACATGGCTAAATCGACTCAGCTATCTATAAGGATTCAGAATATATATACATTATAGGGTCGGAAAATTATATTGTGGAAATTACAAACGGAATGACAAATGTATATATACCCTTCTCACGAAGGTGAAGGGTATAAAACGAGAAAGAACGAAATTAAAATTGTAAACTTTGTTAGCACAGAGAGTGTATTTTTACTTATTCTTGCGTTTTGTATTAAAATCTCACTTTTCATAAACGTTTGTACAAAAAGTTAATGATATTGATTTTGCTATTTGTTTGTAACATATAGAAATAACATATTTTTTAATTTAATCGGTTAAAATTCATAACTTTCTACTTATTCGAGTGATCAATTTAGTTTTGAAACTTTTTCGATTATTTCCAAAAAACCGAAGAATTTCTAAACCGCGATTTCGGTTTTAAAAAATTGAAAACCGACCGGTTTCGGTTTTTTTTCGGTTTTGTAATAATTTGTTAATACTTATTAAGTGTTATAGAAAACACACAAAAACAAAATTAGTTGATAATATAGCAAATGGTATATATCGGAATAGCTTATACACATTACAGTTAGCTAATATGCTTTTCAGTAAATAAATAATCAAGAATAGGGGACTCAATGGTATTATGATACCAAAAAAGGAGAACTAAACCAAACTAAGCAGAACTTTTTCGTTTCTCAAAATGGTATTTTTTGAATTTTCTATAATATTGAACATTACTTGACGGGAGTTCAAATTTTTTTGCTTATATGAATACAAAATAGTTGGCTTATATGCTTTTGAGTAAAGAAAGAAAGTCATTAAGCCATCTTTATGACATTGAGGTAACAAAAGCTATTAGTATTTTTTCGTTCTTCGAATGGTATTTTTTCACATTTCTATAATAATGAGCTTATAAGCATAAATTAAACACTTGATCCTCACCGAGTTAGAAGCTAAAAAAGGGACTCACAGGTACTTTTTTCCAACTAATAATACTTTAAAATTAAAAACTAGGCACACATATTCTGACTGAGATAGAATTCATAAAAGGTGACTTTAGTGATACCTTTCTTTAGCATTTTTTCTAATAATGGACCCCAGAATCACTGCAGAATGACTGCAAATAAACAGTAATTTGAAGTATAATTGTCAGGAAATACTCTTAGACCAATATTTTTAAATGAGTTTGTGTCATTCTTTATTAACCCTGCTGTAAGGTTAAGCCCTTTGGTCCAATTTTTTAATTGTTTCCTTTATAATTTTTGAACGGTGATATATATTGTATTAGTTTTTTAGCTCACGTGGTATTTTTATAAACCAATGCTATATACAAAAATACAAGGTTCTAACTTTAAGCAGGACTGATAAAAATAAAAAATTACGAATCGTAGGTTAAGGGACCATTTGGTCCATAGTATATTTTCTTTGTTTTTTTTACATTTATTTAAAAAGTATTTGTAAGTTTTTTTATATGTTTTCTGAAATATAATCAACTTCCGAATCTGAAATATAGGAGACACTTTCTGCATTGAGCAGTTTTTTGTACTTCATCTTCGTTCAAGTTTGTCATGTCTTAAGTAAAACACGTCTGTTTTATTAAAAACTGTACACAAAGTGAACATTTGCATTTCCAAATATTTGTGCTTCTTTACAACAAAAATTAAAAAAGGAGAATCCCAAAATTATCTTTTACATATTTAATATATGTTGATTAAAAAAAAAAAATAAAAAAGTGGAATCCCACACTTGTTTTTTAAATTAGCAGTTTATATGGAACATTCGTAAGTTTTTACTAACCTAACAGCAGGGTTAACAGGTTTCCTTGCCTAGCCTGCGAAAGGTATCCAGCTACATTATATGATGCATTTGTTGCAATACAATTAAAAAAAAAAAAATCGAAGAAATCTTAAAATATTTTTACCGATCTGTTTTTAGAGATATTGGATGAATCAATAATTGTCGGTTTCGGTTTTAGGCCTTGAAAAACCGCGGTTTTGATTAAAACCGACTTGGAAACTCTACTATAATGGCAAAAAGACATTGAAACAAATAGTATTGTATGTCTTTTAAAATGGTAAAATTATAGTACTTACGTTTGTCTTTACAAAAGACATCCTTTATGTCAACAATTATGCCCACAAACATATTATTAATGTGTGTTTTATAACATATCTAAGTATATACCAGAGCTGTAAATGAATCATTAATTTTTGAATTATTCGCGAATCATTCACACAACAATGAATTGAATGAAATTTGAGTCAATTCAAATGAATTTGCTAAAACTGAATTGTAATTCATTTGAATTGATTTTGAATTAATTCAAATGAATTTGGTAAAAATGAATTGCAATTCATCTACAATTCATTTGAAATGATTTTGAATTAATTCAAATGAATTAGAAAAAATAATTAGCCATTCATTTCCAACTAATTTGAATCGATTGAAATTTGAATTGATTTTGTAAGTAAATCTACAGTAAGCATCAATGTTGTTTTGTTATTCAACTATTTTAAGTAAAAGACAGCATTACTCTCGTTTTGTAAATCACCTAATATAGTCCAAAGACAAAAAATTCTTAGATTTAAACTTTAGCAATAATTTTTTGTTTAAATAATATCATATTTGTATATTGTGGAAAATTTCTTTTTTGAAAAATTTTCACTCGATTTTTAAAGATTCTAAAGTCTTTGATTCGTCAAAGATGGCTTTGATTAAAGTTTATCGTTTCTGATTGAGGGTCAATATTTTGTATAAAGTTTCTTGTAATTGATAAAAAAAAAACAATATTGTTTTGTCGTTCAGCGTATTTCAAAATAAAAATCAGTTCTTCTTGAAGAAACAAACTCCAAACATCATGTTTCTTTGATCAAGAGCGGATGCAGGACAAGGCTTTTCAATTTTTGTACTGAATATCTATATTTTGGTAGGAGAAATTTTTCATTCCCCCTAGAGATCTGCTCTTAAATTCGATTGATTGCAACTCATTTTTGATTTCATTGATTTGAATTGCTAATTCTTTTTTCTAATTTATTTGAATTAATTCAAAATCAATTCAAATGAATTGAAAACGAATTGCAACTCATTGTTACAAATTCATTTGGAAATGAATTGAAATTCATTTCTGCATTGGAATTTTTTTTTACTTTTTGGGAATTACAGGATTTGCATTTCCTAAATCGTATTTTTATTTACAACTTTACATTTGGTACCAAAACGTGTACGTAAGAAATTTCATTGCGATACGACATTTGTGTCGAAATTTATTATTTAGCCTATTTGTACTAAAATCCCTAAGAAGGGAATACCCCACCGAATACAGTATAGACATTTCTTTGCGATATTCTAAAGCAATCATCTTATTACATATAATACATATTTATAGTTTCTTCAAAAAAAAATAATTAGAAGCTAACTTTTTGGACCAAACTTTTTAGATATTGTTTTCCAAGATATGCCAACGAGTTTTGTCTGGCTTATGTTTGAAAAATAGTTATTTTCTGCAAAATGTTACACTTAAAAAATTTTATTATTTAAGGTAATTCTTTAATGAACATTGTTAAATTAAACATAAAATATTCATCTAACGTTTGAACGTCATTACAGATCGATGAAAATGAAAATGTTTCCGACATCGGAATAGTTTAAAGTTGGGCATAATCGTTCTTTTTACTGATTGTTCATTTTTGTTCAGAGCAAATAAATGAATAAGTTTGTTTTTTTTGTTCAGTTGTTAATTTTTAGTCTGCGGTGTTTGGCTGAACTAAGTCATTGAATAATTTCTCAGTGAATTTATTTACAGATAGACAACTGCTTTTTGAAACAAATTCTTTTAATAATGATGAAAACATTTTTAATAATGCAATGCAGACATGTCAAATGAACAAAAAGAATTAAAGAACAAGAAGACTGAACTCCTTCACATTGTCCAATTGACTGAATTGTTCATTTGAACTTGCTCGATCATGAACAACCCAACTCTAGAATAGTTATTTCTCTCAAAAATATTTATTTTACATTTTATTCATTAGTATCTAAAAATGATTAAGAAGTTGCCAAAATATTGCAAGTTTTAAAAACTACATTTCATTACCTTTCCATTGATATACAAAACATTATATCTAATTCTTTATTATACTTTAAAATAATGCATGCAATTCACACACCTTGTAAAAAATTCTCTACTATTTTGTTCAAATCAAAGACTGCTTACTATGCACTTCTCATTTTTTCATGTACCCTGTATTATATGTGTTTCACTTTTGCTTATTGCTGATTGGTCAGTTGCATGTGCGAATATTTAAAGTGAGCTTAAGTAAACTTGTATTAACCTAACATTCAACAAATTTGATGACCTTATGCGCGTTCATAAAATTGTAATTCTTAGGTTCATAGACCTCATGGCAGAGAATTTTGATTTAAAAAAATTATTTTTCACATTTTTTTTTTTTTAACAAAAATTTATATTGTTACTAAAAAAAAATTTATTTACTAAAAAAGTTATTTTTTACTAAAAAAGTAATTTTTTACTAAAAAAGTAATTTTTTACTAAAAAAGTAATTTTTTACTAAAAAAGTAACTTTTTACTAAAAATGTAACTTTTTACTAAAAAAGTTACTTTTTACTAAAAAAGTTACTTTTTACTAAAAAAGTAACTTTTTACTAAAAAAGTAACTTTTTACTAAAAAAGTAACTTTTTACTAAAAAAGTAACTTTTTACTAAAAAAGTAACTTTTTACTAAAAAAGTAACTTTTTACTAAAAAAGTAACTTTTTACTAAAAAAGTAACTTTTTACTAAAAAAGTAACTTTTTACTAAAAAAAATAACTTTTTACTAAAAAAGTAACTTTTTACTAAAAAAGTAACTTTTTACTAAAAAAGTAACTTTTTACTAAAAAAGTAACTTTTTACTAAAAAAGTAACTTTTTACTAAAAAAGTAACTTTTTACTAAAAAAGTAACTTTTTACTAAAAAAGTAACTTTTTACTAAAAAAGTAACTTTTTACTAAAAAAGTAACTTTTTACTAAAAAAGTAACTTTTTACTAAAAAAGTAACTTTTTACTAAAAAAGTAACGTTTTACTAAAAAAGTAACTTTTTACTAAAAAAGTAACTTTTTACTAAAAAAGTAACTTTTTACTAAAAAAGTAACTTTTTACTAAAAAAGTTACTTTTTACTAAAAAAGTTATTTTTTACTAAAAAATTTATTGTTCATTAGAAATCAATTTTCAATTTAAATTTAAAATAGAAATTATTCGGTTAATCGAATAATTTAAACTTAAGCATTTATTAACCGATTAAATATAAACCCTGATTAATTATTTGCCTGATTAACCGATTAAAGCAGAAACCCGATTACTTAAATACCGTAGTAAAATAAAATGTTAATTTTATAGTGAAAAATAAATTTTCAAACGAAAATTAAAATTTTTTTTTTTTTTGGAAAAATCTATTATTTAGTAAAAAAAATCTTTTTCTAGTAAAAAATCTATTTTCTAGTAAAAAATTAGTTTTTTAGTAAAATAATTTCTTTTTTAGTAAATAAATTGCTTTTTTAGTAAAAAATTACTTTTATAGTAAAAAATAACTTTTTTAGTAAAAAATTACGTTTTTAGTAAAAAATTACTTTTTTAGTAAAAATAACTTTTTTAGTAAAAAATAACTTTTTTAGTAAAAACAACTTTATTAGTAAAAAATTACTTTTTTATTAAAAATAACTTTTTTAGTAAAAAAATAACTTTTTTAGTAAAAAATAACTTTTTTAGTACAAAATAACTTTTTTAGTAAAAAATTACTTTTTTAGTAAAAAATTACTTTTTTAGTAAAAAATTACTTTTTTAGTAAAAAATTACTTTTTTAGTAAAAAATTACTTTTTTAGTAAAAAATTACTTTTTTAGTAAAAAATTACTTTTTTAGTAAAAAATTACTTTTTTATTAAAAAAAATTTTCTTTAGTAACAAAATAAATTTTTGTGAAAAATAATTTTTTTTAAATGAAAATTCTCTGCCATGAAGTCTATGAACCTAAGAATTACAATTTTATGAACGCGCATAAGGTCATCAAATTTGTTGAATGTTAGGTTAATACAAGTTTACTTAAGCTCACTTTAAATATTCGCACATGCAACTGACCAATCAGCAATAAGCAAAAGTGAAACACATATAATACAGGGTACATGAAAAAATGAGAAGTGCATAGTAAGCAGTCTTTGATTTGAACAAAATAGTAGAGAATTTTTTACAAGGTGTGTGAATTGCATGCATTATTTTAAAGTATAATAAAGAATTAGATATAATGTTTTGTATATCAATGGAAAGGTAATGAAATGTAGTTTTTAAAACTTGCAATATTTTGGCAACTTCTGAATAATTTTTAGATGCTAATGAATAAAATGTAAAATAAATATTTTTGAGAGAAATAACTATTCTAGAGTTGGGTTGTTTTTATGAACGAACAAGTTCAATTGAACAATTCAGTCAATTGAACAATGTGAAGGAGTTCAGTCTTATTGTTCTTTTATTATTTTTGTTCGTTTGACATTTCTGTATTGCATTATTAAAAATGTTTTTATCATTATTAAAAAAATTTGTTTCCAAAAGCAGTTGTCATCTATCTGTAAATACATTCACTGATAAATTATTCAATGACTTAGTTCAGCCAAACACCGCAGACTAACAATTAACAACTGAACAAAAAAAACCAACTTATTCATTTATTTGTTTTGAACAAAAATGAACAATCAGTAACTTCAGTAAACTTTAGCAATCATTTTTTTGTTTAAATAATATCATATTTGTATATTGTGGAAAATTTATTTTTTTAACATTTTTCAATCGAATTTTAAAGATTATAATGTCTTTGAGTCGTCAAAGATGGCTTTGATTAAAGTTTATTGTTTGTGATTGAGAGTCAATATTTAGATTAAAGTTTCTTGTGATTGATCAAAAACACAATATTGTTTTGTCGTTCAGCGTATTTCAAAATAAAAATCAGTTCTTCTTAAAGAAATAAACTCCAAACATCATGTTTCTTTGATCAGGAGCGGATCCAGGACAAGGCTTTTCAATTTTTGTACTGAATATTTTTTGAATAATGATTGCAACTCATTTTTGATTTCGTTCATTTGAGTTGCTAATTGTTTTTTCTAATTCATTTGAATTAATTCAAAATCAATTCAATTCAAATTGAATTGAAAACGAATTGCAACTCATTTTTACAAATTCATTTGAATTGGAAATGAACTGAAATTCATTTCTGCCTAATTTTTTTGAATCGATTCAAATTTCATTCAAATGATTTTTGTTGTAAAATGAATTAATTAAAAATTTAGATAATTCATAATGAATTAAAATCAAAAAAGAAAGATTCATTTAAATCTCTGGTATTTATGTACACTCAAAATACTGTGTTCAACAGAAAAACAGTTACTAACAACTTAAATTTTATTTAAAAAAATGGAACGCTAACATTTCATTACAGGAATTTTTCAATTATTTTTGAATGTTGTTATAACTGACAATTTGTATAACATAACTTATTATTCTTGGGATAGAAATATTTGATTATACTTATAATTTAACTCACAAAAAACAAACTACATAACGTTAGAAACGAATGTTCTATAAATTATTTTTAACTGACATATTTCTACCTACAAAATCATTAAAAACTTCCCTTTTATAGTTTATTTTAACTATTTTTTATTTCTGTATACATATATATGTTTAATATTTTCTTTTTAACAATTGAATTTTTTAGAATATAGATATCTGCACATTAATGAATAAAAAAATAACTTAATTATTGAAAAAGCTTAGGGCTACTCTAAGTACATTTCTCTTTGACCTCCCCTATATTTTGAGAAAATCGTTGCAAAATATATTGAAAACTGAAAATAAAAATATTTGGTGATTGTTTTAATGCAAATATAAAACATGTACGAAAGTATTGTTTTATATTTGCATTCAATACTCATATTGTTGAAGGATCCTGGAGCGATTAACCCATATAATAAAGCCAATAACTAAAAGTCGTTTGTGTATATGAAACATTTTTGTACCGAAAGGTAGACAGTTTTTATGAAGAATACTGGGAAAAGTTTTGTAGATATAGAATAACACATTCACCTACACAAACCTCATTTTAAAGTATTACTCATTAATTAGACAATATGCTTATAAAGGTCTTTATTTAAAATATTATTAAAATCATCCAGTTTGTCAAGAAATCATTTTGAAAAATACGTTTCATGTTTACACGGCAGTATTAGAAATATGTTTGTATTGATTGTTGATGTTTTTCTGCAAATTTTATTTATTTTTTATATTTTCTTCACATTAATTGTTTATCATATTTGTATTTATAAATACATATGCAACACATATGGAAATAAATACTTTTCAAACTGTTTTAACAAATTTATAAACTCCGACAGTAAATCAAAAAAATCGTTTGTATTATTTGAAAATCGAATATAACTTTTCTTTATACTATGAAATTGTATTATGATACATAAGTTTTTGACACGTATAAATACTCAGTATTGCCGTCTATAAAAGTCTTAATATATATTAAAAAACATAAGGTCGTTGTGCCAAATTTAAACAAAATTTCGAAATGGATAGGTTCCAAATCAGGGCGAAGAGCACATAAACCAAGACGCTTGACTGTGAAAGAGATTAGGGATTATACAAACCTGAGATTTACATTCGTAAAATTGTTCTTATATTCGTGCATGTGCAAGAGGTTTGTGTCCGCAAACAGCTGTGTGATTTAGTTGCCGATATAACCAGAATCTAGCATTAACAAAATTCTTCTGCTAACGATTCTCAGGAATAGAAAACCTTGGTCATAATTGTGTTGCTGCTCAAGGCCTTGGATAAAGGCACAATAATATTTTAAATAACTAAGAGAGCTATATTCAGCCGAATCTTATATACCCTTCACCAAATTATACTTTAAAAAAATTAAAAAAAAAAAAAAATTTTTAAGTTTTTTAATTTTTTTTTAATTTAAAATTTTTATTTTTTTTAATTTTTTAGTGGAAAAAATTTATGACAAAAAAATGTTTTTTGTGAAAAAAAATTAGGGTTAAAAAATCTTTTCTCCTATTTTGACCCATTGTAGGTCCAACTTACGCCTTATATACATCATTGCAATGGACTTTAAAATATCTATCATTAGATATCCATATTGTGTACATTTATGATTAAGTAATCGAGATATAGATCAAAAATAGGCCAATAATACAGGTTGTCTCTGATTTTTGCTCATAGCTTTGTTATTTATGGAAGGATTTTGCTGATTTTAAATAGGAAACTTCTCGAAATCATGTCTGACAGAATTATTGAAGATTTGGATCCCGAAGATATCTGGAGTCTATAGAAAGTTGATTTCAACAGACAGTCAGACAGACAGACAGACAGACAGACAGACAGACAGACAGACAAACAGACAGACAGACAGACAGACAGACAGACAGACAGACAGACAGACAGACAGACAGACAGACAGACAGACAGACAGACAGACAGACAGACAGACAGACAGACAGACAGACAGACAGACAGACAGACAGACAGACAGACAGACAGACAGACAGACAGACAGACAGACAGACAGACAGACAGACAGACAGACAGACAGACAGACAGACAGACAGACAGACAGACAGACAGACAGACAGACAGACAGACAGACAGACAGACAGACAGACAGACAGACAGACAGACAGACAGACAGACAGACAGACAGACAGACAGACAGACAGACAGACAGACAGACAGACAGACAGACAGACAGACAGACAGACAGACAGACAGACAGACAGACAGACAGACAGACAGACAGACAGACAGACAGTATTAACTGAAGAGAGAAACGATTATTTTGTAGTTTGTTTATTAAACAACTGTATAAAAAGTTAAAAAACTTATTTCTTCACAAATAACACGTTTTTCATTATTTTTTAACTTAACAGAAAACTTTTTGAATAAAGTATCAGTTAATGTTAAAATTTGTTCAGTGTATATTAAGAACAGCAAATTTTTTGTCATTAAATACATATACCATAGGATCAAATAATAACAATCTTACAATAAAGATCATGAACACTTTGTAGCGAGAATACATCTGCTACAAGAGAAATGACTTTAAAGTACAAAAAACATTATAAACAGCAGGCTCATAATCACTTTATTTACCCACATTGTTTCCGTTTTATTTTTTGATTTTCCGTTTGAACTGTCATAGAAGACACTACATCATTTTCATTCAACGGATAATGTGGCATTGTTAACATAAAGAAAAGCAAAAACAGACAATATGGGGGAAAATTGTGCAGCTTATGAAGGTGACGAATGTAAAAAGATGTAAAGAATATATCCGGCATATGTTTGCCATTATTTTTTTTTTTTACCAAATACGTTGGTCCATTTTATATAAGGTTTAGTTTTAATATTTATTTAACAAGAAAACAAAAGAGCTATACTTTTCACAAAATGTCTGGGAGAATCGCTTTAAAGTTTGACGCATTAAAAATTAATAAATTAAATTTCTATATATGAACATAAATATATTTCTTATTTTTTCTGTAAAACATTATAATCCGGCCAAAATAAGTTTTTCATTAAAATGTAAATTCGCAAATAATTTGTTTACTTTGATACAGTTTAATGTATCCACATCTGTATAAAAAAGGAAAAACTGTTCACAATAAAATATTCATTGTTTCTTTGAATACATTTCTTTGTTCATATTCTCAGAATGTTATGCTTTTGTCTTAATTGCTTCATGTTTCTTTTATAGTCGTTTAAGCAAAATAACTTCAATAGTTTCCACAGTCGTAGTATCATTGTAATTTTACAAAAAAATGTTTTTCTTTAAAATAAACAATTTTTGTAAAATAAATTAGCTAGTAATACAGGGAATAACAATTTGTGAATTTATTATCTGTTTCATTTATAATACTATTCTAGAAACAAAACGTTGGCACCTTGGGTATGCATATTCTGTACTTGAAAGTCCAAAATTATACATATTTTTTGTAGCTGTTTCTAAATTACATAAACTAAATTGGTTTATCTCTCTTCTCATGATGGTATTACAAAAGTATAGAATGTAATGGGATATTTTGAAAACACAAAACATATTATTTACATTACATCACTTGTAAGTTTTAATAAACTTTACCTACATAACTACATTCATACATTTTCCATAGAACCATTTTCCCCTATGAGTTGATATGAATAAATGCACAATGGTTTACACTTACTACATAAAAAAGAGTCCTTCATACAGTCCATACTTACAAATTACAAAGATACATACATAATTTTAGTACATTAGTATGATTCCATTTGAATTTTGGCTTTTAAGATACTATTACTAAAAACTTGTGAAGATCCACAGTTTTTATTGTGAATCATTTTTGTCGTGATTTTCTTACGAATGTTTTGTGAAATAAGCATTTCTAAGCAAAATAAAATATATCCTCATTTAAATGAAATATGAGGACTGTATAGCTATGCCCGTATGCTCAGACAGGCAGCCTGTTGGAGGCACGATAGGGCCTAGATGATATGATTTAAGGACACGAAATATTCTTTGTTAATCAGAAATATTTGGAATTGAAAATTAGCAAACTCGTTCTTGTAGAATTTAAGAAATTTTACAAATTGTGTTGAAAATGCTAAAAATCAGTGAAATACGCATAAACCTCATTAGAGTAACTTCGGGTAATGTGGACTACCGTTTTGTATTTTCTAGATTTTTGCCACAATACATATGGATATTAAAAAAGTTGTGAAGCAATAAATTGGCAAATGTATTCTCTAATTGTTTTTGTAGCTGAAAAGTTTTTGCGTCAAAGGAGAAAAAATGTATGTAAAAATATTGTGAGGAACCCAAAAACCAGCATTAAAAGAATTGAAGGGTAATATGGACTAGTACTTAATACATACAATTCATGAACCAGCTAATCGTGAATGATTAAACAATTTAATTCAATATATTTTGGCGTTCTTGGCTTAGATAGTTGGCTTACAAAGTACATTGTTATTGTCAGGTAATTTGGACCAGTAGTATACAATCAAGTAGTTTAAGTGGTCCGCATTACACGATCTTGGGTTACAGTGTTAAAAAATTATTTTTACCTAATAATCTAAATGTGCGTAAATATTTTACCAAATATATGCAAAACTACGTGTCCACTTTAACTATATAAAATAACCAAACATTAAATTCTACCAAGTAACTGTACCTAATTTTGTTTCTTACTTGGGCCGAAAAAAATGTTGACCATGCGCATTAATTTCAATACAAGAATGAAAAGCCAACATATCAATTACTTATGAAAGGACATGTGCAATTGTCATTTCAAACAAATTGTAAAATATACGACAAAGTTATCATATCTTCAATAGTTTCTGAAAAAAGACACAGGTCCACATAAGACGCATAGTACACAATACCCGAAGTTACTCTAAACATCGGTACAATGTTTAAATTCTATACAAATAATCCTCATCTATTCAAAAATCATCGTATCGAATTTCATAAAAATCAGCCCACAATTGAGCATAACTTCCAGGACCACTTCCGAAAAACGCATTAACTTACAAAATTTTACACAGATCAGTTATATGTTTACAAAAAAACATTCTACTGAAATCGGAAATCTGTGAGTTTCAGCATATGACCCATATTAGGTCCACTACCGAAAATCACTTAAATAAGCATAATTCTGTTATAAATATAGATATCAAGTTGAAAAAATATACAAAGATTCTTATGAAGAAACCCCATTTTGTAGGAGTCCGTAGACTTACGATAGTTTAAATTCAGGATGCTCCTCAATAAAAGCAAAATACTGTGAAATATGTTTAAGAAAAACATATCTTGTTTTGGAAAGCCTTACGATCACTTAGAATATGAAGAAAATTAAAACTGCGCAAAAAATGCATGTTTATACACCACTATAGTGGGGAGGGTATATTGCGTTTGTGGTGATGTTTGCAGCGCCCAAAAATATTCGTTCTACACCGCCTTAAAGGATACCAATCGATTCAGGATCACTTTCGCTCAAGGACGAACCTTTTTTTTTTTTTTTGCTTGTCTGCAGATACACCCAGAGTCTCTGGCGAGAAACGAACCCGCAACCCCCAGATTGATAGTCCAGCATACTATCGTGTAGTCTATCGGAGTACCCCACCAACTAGTTAAAATTGGTCCGTTATTTCACCTGGCCGCCATAAAAATTTCCTTTTGAAATAGAAGTTTTATTTAAAACGATTTTCTATTTATTCTTTATTGAATCTTTATTTTGAGAAATTTACAATAAGTATTAAAATCTTAACGTAAACTAATACTAAAGTTATTATTGCCGCTGTAATGTCCAACATGAGTGCTCGTTAAAATGATTATCTAGCCAGATCCAGTGTTTCCAATCGCCTCAGTCGTCTATGACCCTCAAATGACACCAACGCTAGGGGATTTGGGTGATTCAATAGCTTAGACAGGTAGTTTAAACTGGAGAGTTAGATCTCCTCGCGTATTATGCGGACATTGAGATCCCTATGAACATTACTATTGCGAATGTACTATGGGGCACCTGTTATTTTTTTTAACAGTGCTGACTGCTTTCTTTGCAATTTTTCAACATTAGATAAGGAGGCTGTTTAATAACTGTTTTGTACAAAAGCACTTTGTACTCCAAGTCTAGAGCATACCATGGGCCAATTAGTCTGTGCAATTGAACTGACTTTAATTTTATTTGTGTAACCTTGGCTTCAATATGGTAGGTCCATGTTAAACGGCGATCAAGATTCATACCGAGATATCTCATATGGCTCTGTTTTAATATTATTTATCTGTATGGAAGGACAATCTTATCGTCTTAGAGTTAATGTAACGCGAGTACATTTTGTTGCAATGACTTTTATTTTCCAGTTGTTCAGCCATTTTTCTAAATCGCTGATGTGAGACTGGAGTTGTTCAGGAGCTATTGAGGAGTTTACATGTGTAGTTAAAAAAACGGTATATGTGTGAATAAGTGCGCTCGTAGGCATATTTGAAATATATAAAATATATAAGAACGGCCCTAGAATACTTCCCTGTGGTACACTAGCGGATATTTTTCGACGTGACGAGATCACATATTTTGATCTAATTTGGAAATATCTCTCTTGTATCTAATGTTTAATGAGTTTATGTACATTGACAGGTAGTAATCTTATAATTTTGTGTATTAGTTCATCGTGCCAGACTTTATCGAAGGCTTTAGATATGTCAATAAATAATGCAGAGCAATACTGTTTGCTCCCGAAGGTTTTCCGAATAAGAGCAGTAATCCGATGTACCTGTTCGATAGTACTATGCTTCCTTCTGAAACCAAATTGACGGTCAGGAATAATGAAATTTTCGTCAAGGTGTTCTATAAAGCTCTCAAGTAACAACTTTTCAAAAGGATTTGGATAATATTGACAATAAGCTAATGAGACGGTATGATGTACATAACTATATCAGTATTTGGTATCATAACTATCTCAGATAATTTCCATGAAGATGTGAAATATCCAATTCGTAGTATTGAGTTAAATATGGACAAAATAACTCACAGTGCTGAGTTGGGCAGTAGACCGTACCTCAAAAATAAATTTCCCCGTACACCCCCTAATATAACTTAGTTCTGCAAGGCAGTTATAAAAAAACTTTGTTAATTTTTTTTTGCCGAACGTAGGGGTCGCCTTTTTACATTTTTTGTTATATTTTTGGCATTTACAGTCGGATCCTAAAGTATGATATATCAATGTTTTTGTCTCGGGAAGACCAATGTTTGGCTCTAAGGGCCTCTGACCTGAAGAATCCCGTTCTAGTATTTATACACCAAATCTTTGTTCCTACCACCCTAATGTACACCCTAATGTCAGAAAATTTAACCTAGCAATAAATCATTAAACTTTTGCTAACGAAGTAACGTTCGGTGTAAATACATTCTCCAAGTGATTGGTAAATGCTTCGATTTTTTCTGAAGTATTTTTTGTCCATTCTCCGTTCTGAAGGCATACGGGCAACTCATATACAATTGGGCATTGCATATTTTTCACAGCTTTACAGAGACTATATTCTGTTTTCTTAGTGGGTCTAAGTTTTTAAGACAATTTCTCAGTTTAGATTCATTATTAATCTTTAAGGCAACGTAAAGTCTTCTTTGGCACTGATTTAGTTTAGCCTTTACGCTCAGAGATCGCGATTGTTGCCACTGACGTCTGAGTGTTTACTTTTCTTTGATAAGAGACTCAATGTTTCTAGGACATTTTGAATGTCTGTAATTCCCCAAGGTGTCTGGGGGCGTAGACACTTTAACAGCGTTTGTTAAAATATCTGTATAAATATCGACCGCGGATTGTATTTCATATTTATTTTTCAATGCGATGGCAAGTGTGAGCTAACATACATTTTATACTTTAACCAGTTCATCTTCTTGTTGGGGAAACAAGAGCAATAGTTTTCCAATTTACATGGACCTTCTAATAACATTAAAACTGTAGGCGAGTGGTCTGATGAGAGGTCCAGCGAAGTGATCACTGAAACAAACTCTTGTTTTATATTTTTGATTACAGCTAAGTCAATTAGATCGGGAATCTTATTGAGGTTTGTAAGCCACTCAGTAGGTTGGCCACTAGATATGTCATCTAGTCTGTTAGACGATATTGCTTCTAACAGTTGCCTCCATCTAGGAGTAATAAGGCGAGAGCCCCAAAATGTATGTTTTGCATTGTAATCACCAGCTGCTATAAAGCTTAGACTTAGAGTCTTAAAATATTCAAGAAACTTCTCTACCAAGGAGGGCAATATATTAAAGATATTGTTATTATACCATCAGGTGTATTTATAGATATGGCCTGGATGTGGTTCTTTTTTATATTCTGGCATTAAGAAATGCCTAATATTTTTTTTCACTAATATAACTGTTCCCCCACATGCTCTACCACATGGATATTTCGTATCATAAGTGGGTAAAGTGTGTTTCAGAGACGAGTAGTACATCAATTTCCCGAAGTTAGAGAAATTGTTGTACTTCCATCTTTTAGCCGTTAGCATTCCAAAAACAAATTCTTAGAGACTTAATTGTTTATTTAGCAGGATCTACATGAGCATGCTCTGATTCTGCATCAATTGTTGAAACATATTTTGCATTTTTGTCATGAAACTGTACATGGTTTGAATTATATTCTTAGTAGAGCTTTGAGAGTTAGTGTCGGTTCTGGTACACTCTCTTTTAATGCATGTGCATATGAAATTAATGGGGCAATATTTTCATTGTTTGTTTTCACTTGGGTAACTGGACCCTCATTTGTCGTATGGTCGTACGATTGGTTTTGATAATACTGATCACTAAAAGCATCAGGAAGGCTTGGAAAGTTAGAAACCTTATATTGAGCATATAAAGAAAGGCCTTCTTATCTTCGTTGCATTCTGAATGCGTAGGCAACAGAATTTTAAAATTGTTTGTGGAACAATCATAATTGACCATAGCTCCCGTACAAGGCCCACATCCGAAAATCACTATAACGATCAAAAATCTTATAGGCCGCATATAGTTCTCTAAATTGTTTTCTAATTCAAAAAATAAACAACCTACAATTAAAGGAAATAATCCCCCCTGGTCTGTAAACCAAAACCGAGTAAAGTAAACTAGTTTTTTTTATTGAAATATCTTCAATAAATTTAAATTTTGTTTAAGGAAAATGAAACTCTAAAAGTATTGAGAAAGTATTTTTTTATATCGCGTAATTCCGATATCATTTAAATGCTTGAATTTAAGTATAATGTGAAATTTACCACTGATATTTTCCAGTAATTGAAAATATAAAATTAACGAAATCGAGTGAACCAGATAAATGTTTTTATATAAAATTTACAAAAATTGTTGGTGGTTACATAAAGTTATACGCTGCCGATTATAACAGTCGTAATTGTTCTACTTTTGAACTTTAATGGGAAATATCGTCAACTCCTTCTGGTGCCACGCTAATACACCTATCCCTCGATTTACACGATACTCTTTTTACAAGATTTTTTTGAATTTCGTTTATTTCGAGGGATGTGGAAATTACCTCAATTTACACGATTTTTTTTTTTATATTTAAGCAAAAATTAATTTTTTTCAGTAAATATATCCTGAACAATTCTCCAAAAATAGTTATCTATAAAAAATGAAAAGATAATAGGAAAAAGTGTAGTAGCTGGGACCAAAATTAGCCTGAGTACAACTTCATGCGTTCTGGACATTACAATTGATGATTTGGATAGAACATCAAACTCAAAAGCGAATCCCAATTGATACCATTACTATTACAAATAAAGCTTTGAGCATTTATGAAAAACTTAATGATCAGCTACCATCTACATCATCAACTGCAAAAAAATATCGTTTTCGTCAAATCAGGGTTGGTTTGAAATATTTAAGCAAAGACATTCCTTACATAATCTATAATTAAAAGCTAAACAAGCTTCTGCTGATATAGATGTGTCTAAAGAATATCCCGAAAAATGTACTGAAATTATTGCTGCCAATTCATACACTGCTGATAAAGTCTTCAATACAGACGAATCGGGACAGTTTTGGAAAATAATGCCATAGCGGACTTTTCTATCAAAGCTAATACAAGTTTTAAATTTAAACAACGTTTTAAAATCTAATTTTTTATGGAAATTTTGCTTTAAAACATTGTTTAAATTGAATTTTTTTATGAATATGGGGGAATGTATTTACTTTACTTTAAAATAAATGAATTTTCTAAACAATATTTTAAATTTATTCGATTTACACGATTTCTCATACAAAAATATTTCATTTCGATTTACACTATTTTTTCAGGAACGCATCTATCCTGTAAATCGAGGGATATGTGTATACATATCAGGCACTTGAAACAAGAATGTAATAAATCTGTTTTTGCAATTTTTGCACTGAATTCTACAAAATATTCCTCTAAACTAAAATTTGTTATATTATTCAATATATTTATTAAAATTACCCTTATTTTCATCAAAATTAAAATGTATGATTTACGTTTACTTAGTCGATAAACATTAAGTTCAAAATCAATTAAAATACATATTTTATCTTTGTTTTATTCATAAATTGCGTATTTCGAATAATGTCATAACTTAAAACATTCAAAACTGTTTAACTCAAAACCATATTTTTGACTTATGACTCTCTTGTTGCAAAGGCCTGTTAACGTACTGTGAATGTTTATAGTGTATGCTTAATTGTGTGCAACTAAGCGCAATTTTTTTCAAACAATGAACTTTATTTTACTTTGGGTATATAAGTCACTGGCACACCGGCATGTTATGAATGTTACTATATTACACGTATGTATGTATGTATGTATGTATGTATGTATGTATGTATGTATGTATGTATGTATGTATGTATGTATGTATGTATGTATGTATGTATGTATGTATGTATGTATGTATGTATGTATGCATGTATGTATAATATATATATGGATAGTTTTCAAAGTTTAAAACTACACAATTTTAGTATATTATCTAGTAGTACATATTTTATTAATAAAATTTCTTTAGGATTAACACTGAGATTTGTTTAAGCAAAATCTGAATAGTGTGGGATCTTCCGGTTCTATGTGCCAGCATTCGTAAATTATTTAAATAAATGTTTTCATTGTGATATACTTACATACAACCTACAAATGTTTTGTGTTTCTTCCACTCAATATAATGATACATATTAAAATTAAAATTGTTGCCAACATTTTTGAAACGACCATCGTGCATACACCTGCAATTTTAAGTTCTCTGTTGGGATACACATAAATAAACGGATGTTCATTTGGCATTTTCTCATTATTATTTGTATTGTCTATCTTTTTCACTTTGTCTCTTGCACAACTTACACATGAATGTTGGTTGACTCAAGGATGCTTGCAAAGTTTTTTACTGTTTAAAAATGACAAAGAAATATATCTATGTACGTAATATGAGAAAGCATTGTTAGTTATTTTTTTTTTTTTTTTTTTTTGGCAAGATGGAGTTCAAAATTTATAAAGGTCTGTTTACTTTTTAAGTGCGTAAAGCAGAAAGAAGCATTTATTTTACATATGTACCTCAATTTCATTACATTCATATATTACTTGTTACTTATTTAAAATTGTTTGTTAAAAATATAAAAACAATTTATTCTTTATCTATATATATAAAAGAGTAACGTTACAGAGTGCGTGGCAGATTCTACATCGCCCTGCCCGAACAACACAAAAAAGAGACATGAAATTTTGACTAAAGGTTACCCTATGTGAAGGTATTTTTGAAAATTCGAAACTTTCGGTGGTAAATTCATTAATCTTATATCTTCCAAATAAAATTTATCGAATTAGCAGAGAGGTGTTTGGTACTTTTTTGAAATTCGAACCTTTTGGTGAAGACTTTTTTAACTGAATTTTGGTACTTTTTTAATTTCCCATTACTCTTTAAAACAAATAAACACAGAAAAAATTCTCAAACGGTTTTCTTTACAAATTTTGGAAATTCGAAGAATTAAGGAATAACAATTTTTTTTTGTATTTTTTCATAAAATAATGTTTTTCTATAAATTGATAAATTTTATAATGACTTATCACTACGTTACTAAAATTCATTTAAAGACAATTTGTATTATTTCAATTGTGCCAAAAAGTACCAAAAAGGTGTAAAAACTCGAAAAAAGCTTTAGAACTCTAGTGTGAGGCTGTAGATTCTATCCAAATCAATCTGTGATCAATAATATTTTATACCAAACATCAATTTTTAGTATAAAAAAACTCATATTTGTTAAGTCGTTAATAACTTCGTAAATACTGCAATTTTAGAGAAAATAAACTCATTCTGTGATCACTCATATTGTATACAAAAACTCAAATATTTTTTTAAATACTGCAGTGATACACAAAAGTAACTAACAGGGTGTTATTTTGAACTCGAATGTAAAGGCGATCACTCATATTTTATACCAAAAATATATTAAATTCTTAAAAACTTCGTAAATACTGCGATTTTTGTGAAAACTAAACTCATATTTTATACCAAAAATCGTTTTTTAGTATAAAGAACTCAAATATCTTAAATCGTTAATAACTTAGTAAATACTGCGATTTTAGGGAAATTAATCTCAATCTGTGATCACCAATATTTAATACCAAAAATCGAGTTTTAGTATAAAACCTTCAAATCGGTAATAAATTCTTAAATACTGCGATTTGAGGACAATAAAATCTGATATAGGGGTTATATGGGGGTAGGGTTAATAATAGACCGATCCTCACAGTTGGTAGAAAGACTTATGTTCTTATATAACTTGTTTATGTTAAATTTCACCAAGACATTAATTTCACTCTGCTACAAAATAACACTTTTTGTCAGAACTTGAAAAGCGACTTAATGGGGGTTGTAGGCCTAGGTGAGGACATACTAAAATCGTTTTCAATGATTTTGAAACACCCTCAAAATTTTAAGTTATTTTGAAAAAAACTGTTTTAGGCTAGGTCGTAGCATTTTAGTATTTCTAACTCACACACTTTTAGACCGATTTCAAAATTTTGAACAATTATATATAGACACAGAATTAAGCTCTCAAAAAAAGTATGCTTAAAATGTATATTCCCAGAAATTGTGTAAGTTTTTATTCAAATGCTCTGGGGGAGAAAATACTAAACAAGGTGTTAATGAAAATTTTAATAACTTTTACAATTTTCATCCGATTTGAAAAATTAAAACCATATTTTGTTAAGAACTTTATAAGCTTTCATATCAAAATAAGCAATGAAAAGCGACTAAAATCAAAAAAGTTGATAAATTTTTAGATATTCTTAACAAAAAGAACTAGATGGCGGATTTATATGCAAATGCATGTTTTTTCTCGAACGTTCAAATACAATGTAGACTAATTATCCATCCGAATTGCATATTTTGCTGTAAAATGGCATCGATTTGTTAGTGCATATTTTTGGATATTTTATTGATAATGCATATTTTGTTATATTTTACTTCAAAATGGATATTTATATGCATATTATCCAAGTTTTAAATAAAAATATAATTTTTTGTTATCAAAGTTCAACATATTGCCTAGACAAAAAGTTTTTTGTCGAAGTTATTATAGAAATTGTTATTTAATGAGGTATAATTTGAGACTTTTTAGTCACAAATTCTGTTTATTGTTTTTATTCTCAACCATGTTTTACCGAACCTAATGTTATTTCTGAATCTATCATTAAATATTTAGTATGTATTCTTGTGAAGTTTTGTTCTTTGAAGTTTAAATGTCCTCATTATTATTTATTAATTTAATTGGTAATTGGCTGTTCATATTAATATTAGTTAATTTTTAAATTATACATCGATTTTTTAATTTCATTATTATTATTTTGTGTGTATTATAATTAGATTAGGATTCTGTAACTGAATAAAGAAATAAAAATAGCATGAAATGTTACCGACTAAAGTCTTTCGACATTGAGAAACTGGCATTAGGTTCTTCATTTCTCTATCAGCAATTGAAAATTATCATCTCAAAACATTTTGCTTAAAAAAAGTTTAGAGTTTTTTTAAGTATTAAAAATTCATTAAATGTATCGAAAATATTCACATTTGTTTCGTTATCGAACGATACGCAGTTACCGCTCCAGACAGTCATTTCTCAGCAGTATTAGGAGACTATCCTGAACTATCCTTTACCTATAATTTAGGGTGACAATCAGATACATAACTAGTTACGTGACTAGTTATTTTGACCCTTTCAGATATCTTAGAGAAAAATACACTACATAATAAACGTTTAAAGTGACTACACTAAATATTACTTAAATGCATTTAAGTGACAATTGTCTTTACGTTAGATTACATGAGATGTATAAAGTAACCAATTGACTTCTCTCTGCGTTACAAATAGCACATACGTGTCCAATGACCCAAAATATATAAATTGGAGTCAGCAAAGTGATCAGACATTAGTGACAATTACTGTCTATAAGGGATACATTTACTACCTGTTTAATTGCTGGGTTATTACGAGATGAAAATTTATGTTGGATGCTACTTAACAGAACGATCAAAATATTGATGATTTTAAAAGTCAAGCCGCAACATAGAACCTCTAAAGATTATAGCTTTAAACAAGTATTCATACCAAGATATTATCATTTATATAGCTATCGTTTTCTCAGAAGAACAATTATAATTTTAAAACGTTATTTGAAGAGCCCTGGGAATATTTTTGTGTTTTGGACATTGGGCGATCTATAGTTAATTATTTTATGTTTCTGGACAAAAATATAAGTGCATATTTTTTAAATTTTTAGGTCATATGTTGATTTTTTGAAGCATATTTTAGGCGGATATTTTCCAATAATAAATGCATGAAAATCCGCCCCCTACTTATAACTTACAAATATATCAAAAATGCACGTAGTTTTAAAGCGTAATTTGTTTTCTTTCCAAACCCGTTAAACAATTTTTAAGTCGTGAAAAAACTGACTGAGTTACAGGTCGATAAGTTGTTTCTGAAATTTTTAGACACAATTTGTAATGTACTTAGAAAGACCTATAACCCACGCTAGGTCGTTTTCCAAGTTTTTTCATCGTAGCACCGTATTATTACAGGACAACTATGAATGTTCAAGTCATTTTCTGAGGGGAATCTTGTATTTTGCATTATAATTTCAGAGTACTAAAATTGTATCAGGATTACCATACAAGCAACATACTTTGGGAATATGTCATTATTTGATAGTGTTGGATTAGTTTTTTTCACCCTAATAAATATCCAACTGTATGCAAACAATAATTAGTATAGGGATTCATGTGAATTTATAGCAAATTTATTATAAGTAACGCCAACATAACAATAAATGTTGAAAAAGATTTTATCAATCAATATACACATAGAACCAGCAATCACAATTATCTAATGTCTACAAATTAATTTCTCCAAAAAAGAACCCTTATACAAATGAATTCACTTAAGAAAATGTATTTAAGGCATCATTGAAAACTCTTGCCACTATCAGTACACACTGGAGGCAATCATATATACAAATATTACATTATCTAAATTCATTTTTTGTTTTAGCTGACTAACAATTTCTCGCACAACAACATTCTAATGCTCAATATTAGTATTCAAACGTATTCAAATCATTACATTAAGCTGACGCCACCGAACAGCAAATACGTTTTAATCATTGCAAAATCATCGTAATGAAGTTTATGTTTCGTTAACATGTTTAGTTTTAACTACATATTAGGAAAATGTGTACTTTGAAATTAAATGCGGGGGAATGATGCATAATTGTTACACGATTTGGCAATTATGTCAACTGTAATTATTCTTTATTTTTCAGTTTTTGTAATGTCAAAATGTTTTTTGTTCACAGACTTAGCGCATCGAGCTTTATTGTACACACACAGTATGCATGACCAATGGTGCATGAAGCGATAAAACTAAAGTTTTTATAAATTTATACCAAACTTAATGATTATAATTTGTGTCATTTGGCAAATATTTAGTAAATAATTGTTGAAACTTTTATTTAACAAAAAAAAAAAAAAAATAAATTGTGAAACGTGAAGTAGATGTAGTAAAATTTTATTGTAAAGTGAATTAAATTGGAAAAATTCATAATAAATAGCAAAACTGGATTTTAATGGTGTTAAAGGATGTGTAATGTTAAAAATAAATATAATTTGTTTTCGTCCAATGAGCAGGCTATAAATAACTAAAAAGAATAATCTATGAAAATCAAACAAAATATGAATGTATGTATGTTTATTTGTTCGTACCTTGTTAGAAGCAAATCACTGGACCGATGTTCATCTATATCTGGAAGTAATAATTGACTGATTATATTGTGGAATATCTGGTGAACTATAATTGAGAAAGCCGCAAAACTTCGGGGTATTTACTTTGTACCAACGTGCGCATCTAGGATAAAAATGGACATGATTGGATAAATGGACCCATGGGATCACCCATACAAAGTAAATAGTTAATTTCGACTATCAAGAAAATTATAATTGTATTAAAACTTTGTATGAATCAATTTTTTATCACTGCATTAGAGAAATCCGTAAAGCTTTGAAGGATTTGTTTCGTTATCGTGGTATGTAGTTTGCTGAAAATGTTGTTTTCGAATATTTGGAGAACAAGTAATTGTGAATTATAATTTCGAGAGTCATTAGGCATTAGCTGAACCACTTTCTTATATTTTTACCATGGTTGGCTTAAATTGTTCGGAATCGAGTTAGTGGCAATGACCCCTGTCATATAAAGAACATTTTTATATTTTAATATCTGGAGCATTATAATAGCTAAAGAAAAGGTTGAAATTAGTTATTAGATTATTTATTATAATTCAAACAAACATTTTATTGCATACTATAACATTTTAATTTGCAAACTCAAGCCTTTTTATATATTGACGAAAAATAATTTTGTGGGTCAAGTATACATTTGATTCGATCAGGGACCGTAACGGTTATAAGCGATATCAAAAAAGTAACTTTATAACAGTTATTTTGTGACTTTAAAAATAAAAATCCATCTAAAACAGTTATTATTCAACGTAAAAATAAAAGTTCGAAAAAACTGTTAAAAAATGACTTTTAAATAGCCGTCATAAATAAAATTCATTTGAGGAGTTTTATTTTTTCCGTCAGAAAAAAAACTCAATTGAGGAGTTTTATTTTTTCCGTCAGAAAATAAAAGTCATTTGAGGAGTTTTATTTTTCCCGTCAGAAAATAAAACTCATTTTATGAAAATTGACATCTAAAGCTTGCCGTTGGTCAAATCATTACAATTTGTAAAGCACCTTGCAATGCAATTGAATAAATTTTCATTAAAATCAAATCAAGTGGGATTTTAATTTGTTATTTTTTGATTCCTATTATCAAATTGTTGTTGTTTTTTTTTTTTTTTTCTTAAACAAATGAATTACTACAAACATTATACCAGATAGATTCAGTAAAGAAAGATACTGAAATAAAGTAGAAAATAAACGAAAAGAGTTTTATTTTATAACAGAAAAAATAAAACTCCTCAAATGACTTTTAATTTCTGACGGAAAAAATAAAACTCCTCAAATGAGTTTTTTTTATAACGGCTATTTAAAAGTCTTTTTTGACAGTTTCATTCGAACTTTTATTTTTACGATGAAAAATAACTGTTAACCGTGGAGTTGATATCATTTTTGTAATATCATCATAGATTCTGAAAGAGCACGTCAATACGAATCTAATGGTATATAACAATATAGGTCTCTTTTGACTCTAACATAGAGATTTTTTGATTTAAAATTTTCTGGATAACCGTTATTTACGGTCCCTGGATTCGATGCTTCCAATGTCAAACATTGTTGTCCGTCATCTATCAAGAGGTACACATTTTATTTAAAGTTTCCTGTTTTAACTCGAAGTATTTTCCAAAAATTTAAAACATTAAATGTTAAACAAATTTCAATTCAAAATAGTTTTTGCATTTCATTTACCAATGGATGTTTAGATATAAAATATAAATGTTTTCAGACATCGACAAAAAAAATCGCAAATTTTACATTTTAAATTTTTTCCTAATTGTGCAAATTATTTTCTAACACGTTCAAATACATAGATAGGTAAATTGTTATATTTTTTATTATATAAAAAAATGTTACGTTCTTACCTCTTTAAAACAGTAATTTATTTCCTTTGAATATACAATATTATTTTAATTGCAAATAAAAACAGCTTAGTAGTTTAAAATTGTAACAACTCCTAATTCACTTTTATACAACAACACGGTATAAATAGTCACAATGTGTTTTTATACAAATGCACTTTTACTCTACATAACTTATACAGCACACTTTTAGTTTACCTTTACTTAACGATACTTCTAATTAGACTGACTGATGTTCTCGCTTTCACCTGCATTTCCTTCTAGATGTTTCCAGCATAATCTAGCGACACCTTGCGGTTATTTCTACCATTATCATTATCGGAGACAATCACTTTTACAATGATCAAGTCAAAGCTTTTATTCAATGTTGTAACGTTCCACTGCAATATTAACAGTATATATAGCTTGTTAATAATGTCCACAGTTATGTTAACTCCTGTTAATCGGGCGGTAAACAACATTGTCCACAATTAGGAGTCTCGAGATATAAAAGTGATGAGAAACATGATGCAACCTGAAATCAGCCATTAGAAACCGTTAAGATTGAACTCGAACAATATGATTTATTTATATTTTAATGAATATTTCTCCGCGTGTTACTTTGAGAAATATTCGTCTGAGACACAACAAAGTCTATATATTTTTAATCCCTTGCCTGTGTAAAACACTATAAATAAAAATCAACATGATCGACAAAAAGCGTTTATCATTCTCCTAAACAGCTTGGTATTGAAAATCAGTAAAATAGATCAAGTGTAACCAGAGTTATGAACCTAAATGTAATACAACCTCCACAAAAAATGTATACCTTGCTAAATTTGATTGGTGTTTTTTTTTTTTTTTTAATAAAGGGTCTTCCGAACTTTGACAGTTAAAAGCGCCATGTTGAAGCTACACTATCGAATTGGTTGTAATTTACTCAGTTAGATTTGCAAAATCACCATAAATGGATGTATTATTCAACAACACGTTCAAATGATCAAACCATATTCAGCGATGAACCACATTTCTGGATGAATGGGTACGTCAACAAACAAAATTGTTGAGTTAGGGACGATACCAATTCGCATGAAATCCAAAAGTGTTCAATGCACTCCGAAAAAGGCACTGCTTGGTGTGGATTTTGGGCTGGCGGCGTCATCGGTTGATATGACGTCGCCGTCAATGTCGAGTGCTATAGGTCGCTTCTTTGTGGCCTGAAATGGATACTACGCATACCAAATACATGTGGTTTCAACAGGATGGTGTTAAATACCACATTGGATATTCTGCACGAGCGATTTAAGAGCATTGTCATTTAACGTGAAGGAGATGTGAACTGGCCCCATTCGAATTTTTCTTGAGGGTTCTTCTTAAGTCGTTGGATATGCGAATAAGCTACAAACCACTGCTGTCTTCAAAACCAACATAACCCATGGCAGCGGTCAAATTCAGACTGATTAATGCGGCAGTGGAAAATTTAATATTTCGGATGCGTGACACCCACCGAAACCGCGGAGGTAATTTAGACTATCGTATATTCCACATATAATGGCAGACGAAAAAAAATGTCAATGATATCTTACACACACTTAATGAAAGATCCTTTATATTGAAGATAAAACAGTGACATTTTGTACACGTATTTCTTAAATAAATGAACATACTGTGGTTAAAATTATAAGAATCTCCCCGTGATGGGTGCAATTACACGATAGTGTGCTGGGGATTGCGGGTTCGATCCCCGCCAGAGACTCTTTGTGTATCTGCAGACAAGCAAAACGCTTCGCAGTTTGTGTTTATTTTTAAGAATAAAAAACTTCTCCTAGCCCCCATAGAAATTTCTTTCACAAACTCTATGGTACATAATGCCAAAATAATAGGAGTATATATATAAAATTCTGCAAAAAGAATTTTAATTACAAAATTAGTTACATTTATTTTGATATATATCCAACTCGCGTCCCACTAAGAGACCAAATAGCTCTTAAGATCAATTCCTTTCTTTCGTTTGAGAAAAAAATTTAGATTTTGCAAAAAAAAAAAAAAAATTAAAAAATTTTATGACTTGAGTTACAAAATATTTATTTTGATAGATATCTTACTCGCATCCCACTAAGCGAGTTAACCCTTTCATGACCATAAGACTAATTTTCTGAAGACATCGACTTTAAATGTTGGTTCACTTGACATGAAATCTCCCATATATTTAAACTATGGTTTCCCTGAATTAATCGCCACTTTGGAAATATTTAAAGCCACTGTGTGTTTATATAATATGCTTAAATCTCTTTCTTTACATTTTAATAAATATTAACAAATTCAAAGACTTTTAACTTCCATTAAATTTTCCAATAAATTTAATTTTTATTTAAGAAATAATTGTGCGTATCTTGGTATTTTATCTGTTTTTGTACAAGTTGCTTTATTCTAACAAAACAATAGACTCTTAAAAGCTCAGACAAGCATAACAATCATTCAACAATAACATTTTGGGAAAACTAAAGCAATAGTTAGTTATAAACATTTTTCCGAAAGCCTAATGAATTATCCTTTATAGGTTTTTGTGCCATTGTTACACTCAACAATAATCGGTAGCAACATTTCAACTTAGTTGGCCATAAAACAGCATGAGGTCGATAGTTAAAAGTGCAACACCTGCTGTGTTTATTTATATTAAAATAGAGATTGTGTGAATAATTTGAATACGGTTAGCAAAAGGGTAAAATGTAGCAATAACAAAATATTAAACAAACCACTAGAAACCACATGTCAAAAATGGATTTTTAACTTACGGAAATTCACTTGGTTAACTTGAAAGTTGGTGTAAAATTTGCGTTAACAGGTTAATATTGTGAACCAGGATAATAATTCTGTACTTTGATCTTAAATTTATCAATTCGAACCCAAATTTCTATTAACTTTATTAACACTAAAAAATATGTGGATTTTTTGAATTGTATTATTATTTGCTGTTTCAGCACTAGAACTACACACAACCTATTTCCGCAAGGTCAAACTACACTCTAGACCTATGATTTCTAGGGCAAAGTTGCTTTCTAGGACAAGTTTGTCATTCCATATGTAACATTGAGAAATATTCATCTGAGACCCAACAAGGCAATGTATATTATTGATCCTTATGAAGTTCTAAGTCGATTGAGCTATGACCTTCTGTCTGTCCGTCAGTCCGTCAGTCCGTCTGTATGTCTGTGTAAAACACTCTCGAATCCAAAATACATAAGCAAATTTAATGAAATTTATACTAGAATGTTTATAATTTTTCTATGCTGTTTGGTATTGAAAATCAGAAAAATCGAAATATGGACCAAAATGTAAGACAACACCAAAAATATTTATAATTTTTCACATGTTATTTGTTACTTTGGATAAATTCATAACGTATAATGCCATGCAATTTTCCAATTATTATTTATATGATAAAAGGACAATCTCTGTTGAAAATTGTAAGAATCGGCCCATTATTTCTCCCGAGTTATGGTGATATTGTATATAAATGCCAATAGAAGTGCAGTATTCATTAAAAATTTAGCACAACTAAGGTATACCACGACACCATAACACCGCTTTGAAATGTCAAGTTTTCTTATTTATACCTATAGTTTATTAAACATACATACAAATTTTCTTCTCATCACGTCTAATTTTTCTTCTGTAAGAATATGCCAAATTATATTAAAAATTAAACGGCCAAAATATTTTTTAAAGAAATCTAATAAAAACAAGTTAGAGTGCTATGCCGAATCTTAAATACCCTCCACCTAAATTAGATTAGTATAAACACTCTAATATCCATATTCAGTGTTTGTTATTGGGACTTAGCTCCAATTATGAAGACTGGTAGAATGATAATGTAATACAGTAGTTTTGTGGACTATAAGCGAATTAGGACTATAACCGAATTTATTTTTTAGCCACTTTATGGATTATAGATGAATCCTGATATAATACACATTTTGGACTATATACAAATCATGTAGTTTCTTCAATAAAACCACTTTTTTTAAACAAAATAAAAGTTTATTTAAAATATAGTAGTACATATAGTAGTATCTTATATATTGTTAGAAAAACTAGTTTATGCAAAAGATATTTTATTTCAAATCTATAAAAATGTTATCTAATTCAGCAATTTATAATTGAAATAACTACATATTCCTACCATTTCCAACAGAGTCTATAATTTTATAATAGGAATAAAATGTACTATTTAACAATTTATATTCTTAATAATTGGTTAACATTACCGATTGGCTCAACATTTTCCTTATTTACCACAAGTGAAGTAAAATAGTATAAAAAATGGTAAACAAATATATTTAGTCAAACTTCAAAAGTATATTTTTGTTCTATTCTAATGAATTTTCCTGATGTGAGCCTTATATATATAATTATGAACCCATAGTCACCAAATATACTTGAAACTTATATCTGTTAAATTTTTTACCGATATGAGCGTATAAATGCGTTAATGTATTTTTCGGATGTGCGACTTATTTGGAAGATATAATTAAATAGGCATATTTTGCTTGATAATTTTCTCCATAACATTATTTACAAGAGTTCTATGGGTATTATTGTGATTATCGGAAATGAAGCTAATATGGGTACTATGGTCAAAAATGGACCGATATTCACAAAACCCAGTAGTATAATGTTTGAATACAATATATTGATCTGTATACAATTTTATACGATATCCATATATTTAAAATATTTATAGAGGTTAATGTGTTTTACGGAATTGGTTCTTATGTAGGAGGTATGACCAATTATCGGCCGATCTTCATAAAATTCAACACATCGATTTTCGTATATAATGGAAATATTTATTTGATATTTTAACTAGATAGAACCTTTTATAAGAGATTTATTAGTATTTAAGTAATTTTCGGAAATGGACCTTATATGGGAGCTATGGTCAAATATGAACCGATATTCACACAATCTAGTAGTATCATTTGTGAATTAGTACTACCGATGTGTGTAAAATTTTAATTCGATAACGAAATTTTTTAGATATTTATAAAAATTAATGTGGTTTTTAGAAGTGGTCCTTATACGGGAGCTATAACCGATTATAGGCTGATCTTCCTGAAATTCCCTACATCGATTTTCATGTGCATGGGGATTATGCAAGTTGAATTTCAACCTGATACCGATATTTATAAGATATTTAAGTGTATTTAAATGATTTTCGGAAGTAAACATTATATGGGGGCTATGGTCAAATAGTGCCCGATCCAAAAAAAATTGGTCTCGCGATTTCTGTTTGCACGAAACTTAGTTGTGCTGAATTTTGTATGGATACTGCAATTCTATGGGCTTTTATATACCATAGCACCATATTTCGGGTTAAATTTGTATAGTGGCTACGAGAAATTATGGACCGATTCTTTCCATTTTCAACAGAATTTGTCGTTTTATCATATAAATAACGAATGCAAAATTTCATAGTATTCTCTGCAATGAATTTACCCAAAGTCACAAAAATCATGTGAAAATTATCAACATTTTTGGAGGTTGTCTTACATTTTGATCCATAACCCTGGTTCTACCAATTCGATTTTGCTGATTTTCAATACCAAACTGCTTAGAAAAATTATAAACATTTTGGTATGCATTTCATTAATTTTGCTTATGTATTTTGGACGTGAGAGTGTTTTACACAGACAGACAGACAGACAGATTGACAGACAGACGGACATTGCTCAATCGACTTAGAATTTCATAAGGATCAATAATATATATACTTTGTTGGGTCTCAGATGAATATTTCTCAATGTTACACACGGAAACTTATATATATCCTCTTTCACCACTTGTGGTGGTGGAGGGTATAAAAAGAGAAATGAGAATGAAGAAAGGGTATTTTCAATGAAATTCTGCTTTAACCATGTCGTCAACTAGCTGTTCTAAATATTCGGCTCTGTGGTTCCCTAGAAACCTTTTATAACTGTTTTCAGTGATAACCGGGAATCAAATTCCTTTTTAGTAAGCTTTTCATCGATGTGCGTATTTGTGGTCCCACAAATATTCCTTCTTTGATTTTGTCATCACTTAACTTGGAAAATACTAAATACAAAAATTTTCAAAAATTTTTTTTGACAAAAATTTTCATCAACCCAAGGTTTAATGTACAATGATTTTAAAATGACATATTTAGGATCTGTCAATAAGCTCTGACCTTTCTGGCCATACATTTGGTTCATTTAAGCAGTTGCGACGATCACTTAGTCCAGTATTCGTATTGGATTTTCAAATAAATATGTACAAAGATGTCGAAGTTATCGAATAGGAACAATTACTAAACAAAACATAATAATTAAAAAGTACAATGCATCGAAAACTGTAACTGTTTCTTTCAACCCTAATGTAAGGGTAGTAAAAATAATAATTGTCATGTACCTCGAAAACTAGACGTGATGGATACCACATATGTTTGGAACATCAACTCTATGACTCGTTACCTATTCATTCCAGCCAACACTTAATAGGGTAGCAAAGTCGTGTAACGCAGTGTAATTGGTTAAATATAGTTTTTAATCACAAACATGTGGAAAAACTGAATACACTGTTTTGCTACAGTCGACATCTATTTTAATGTGAATATGATAACTATAATTTTTTAGTATTTTTTGTAAATATCAAAATTGGCATAGTTTATTTTTAATTTGTATTTGTATGCAATGAGATGGCATTGCAATTTATTTCTATAAAATGCATACATGTATTATGTTTAATACCTTTATTTCTATAAAATTCATATATGTATTATGTTTAATACCGTGGCTTCATGATTTTTAGTGCTTTTCAATATCTCATTAAAAAAAATTCCAAAATCTAGGAGAAGCAATTAACCAGATTCCAAAACAATTTATCAATATCTCGGATGATTCCAAACATAGATAATAATTGGAATGCTTTAGCAAAATTCGAAAACGTCAAGAAATTCTTTCTTAAACATTGAATACAAGATGATTCATTACTTAGAAATGTTTGGTAAAATTTATATTCTACCTAAGTTCTTCATCCACAAATTCGTTTTGCATTCATATCTTTTATAAAAAGTTTTTCTTTCTTAGCGGCCAGCTTAATTTCTTTAACATTATAAGAGTGTTTCATCAAAACACTTTTGGCTGACAAAGTTCTAATTATTTCATGCCACTTTCATTAAATAAGCACAAGAAGGTTGAAAGTATTATGAGTATTATCATAAAATTCAATTTCAAGTTTGCTTTCTTAGCTTCTAAATAGCTACTGTGTCGAAAATGGCATAATTAAGTGCGCTTAAGTTAAGTATTGCGAAACTATTTGGATAGAAGTTATAATTTGTTTAGTAATGATAATGCAACATAGTAAGGTAGCGATTAAATAAAAATAAAATTGTTCATACCAAAATGCAAGTGTACAGGAATGATTGTGAATATTGAATAATGAAACTATAATTTGCAATGAAGATTACGAAAAGCTGCAATATCTCAGACAAAAATGGTTATGACATTTTAGCAAAACTTTTATTCTTTTTATACCCTCCACCACCAAAAGTGGTGAAAGAGGGTATATATACGTTTGTCATTCCGTGTGTAACATTGAGAAATATTCATCTGAGACCCAACAAAGTATATATATTCTTGATCCTTATGAAATTCTAAGTTGATTGAGCAATGTCCGTCTGTCTGTCCGTCTGTCTGTCTGTCTGTCTGTCTGTGTAAAACACTCTCACGTCCAAAATACATAAGCAAAATTAATGAAATGCATACCAAAATGTTTATAATTTTTCTAGTCAGTTTGGTATTGAAAATCAGCAAAATCGAATTAGTAGAACCAGGGTTATGGATCAAAATGTAAGACAACCTCCAAAAATTTTGATAATTTTCATATGATTTTTTGTGACTTTGGGTAAATTCATTGCAGCGAATACCATGAAATTTTGCACTCATTATTGATATGATAAAAGGACAAATTCCGTTGAAAGTGGAAAGAATCGGTCCATAATTTCTCGTAGCCCCCATACAAATTTCCTCCCGAAATATGGTGCTATGGTATATAAATGCCCATAGAATTGCAGTATCCATACAAAATTCAGCACAACTAAGTTTCGTGCAAACAGAAATCGCAAAACCAATTTTTTTTTTGGATCGGGCACTATTTGACCCTAGCCCCCATATAAAGTTTACTTCCAAAAATCATTTAAATACACTTAAATATCTTATATATATCGGTATCAGGTGAAAATTCAACTTGCGTAATCCCCATGCACACGAAAATCGCTGTAGTGAATTTCATGAAGATCGGCCCATAATTGGTCATAGCTCCCATATAAGGACCACTTCTAAAAACCACATTAATTTTCATTAATATCTGAAAAATATCGTTATCGAATTACAATTTTATAGAGATCGGTAGTTTTAATTCACAAATGATACTACAAGATTGTGTGAATATCGGTTCATATTTGACCATAGTTCCTATATAAGGTATATTTCCGAAAATTACTTAAAAACTAATAAATCTATTATAAAAGATTCTATCTGGTAAAAATTTTAAATAAATATTTCCCATATACACGAAAACCGATGTGTTGAATTTTATGAAGATCGGCCGATAATTGGTCATAGCTCCCATATAAGGACCACTTCCGAAAAACACATTAACCTCTATAAATATTTTAAATATATCGATATCGAACTAAAATTGTATACAGATCAATAGTTTGTATTCAAACATTATACTACTGGGTTTTGTGAATATCGGTCCATATTTGACCATAGAACCCATATTAGCTCCATTTCCGATAATCACAATAATATCCATAAAACTCTTGTAAATAATGTTATGGAGAAAAATATCAAGCAAAATATGCCTCAAATACATAGAAATCACTTTAAAATATTTAATTATATCTTCCAAATAAGTCGTACATCCAAAACATACATTAACGCATATATACACTCATATCGGTAAAAAATTTGAAAGTTTCAACTAGACTTGGTGACTATGAGTTCATAATTATATATATATAAGGCTCACATCCGGAAAATTCATTAGAACAGAACAAAAATATACTTTTGAAGTTTGACTAAATATATTTGTTAACCCTTTTTTATACTCATTTACTTCACTTGTGGTGAATAAGGAAAATGTTGAGCCAATCGGTAATGTTAACCAATTATTAAGTATATAAATTGTTAAATAGTACATTTTATTCCTATTATAAATTGCTGAACTAGACAACATTTTTATACATTTGAAATAAAATATCGTCTGCGTAAACTAGCTTTTCTAACAATATATAAAATACTAGTATACTACTATATTTTAAATAAACTTTTATTTTGTTTAAAAAATAATTTTTATTGAAGAAAATACATAATTTGTATTTGTATAGCCACTTTATGGATTCTTCTATAATCCATAAAGTGGCTTAAAAAGAAATTTGGTTATAGTCTGTATTTGTAGACTATAAGCGAAAACTACTGTATTACATTAACATTCTACCAATCTTCATAATCGGAGCTAAGTCCCAATAACAAACACTGTATGGATATTATAGTGTTTATAACAATGTAATTTATAATTTAGGTGGAGGGTATTTAAGATTCGGCATAGCCGAATATAGTACTCTAACTTGTTATGTTTATACCCTCGACCACCACAAGCGGTGAATGAGGGTATATATAAGTTTGTTATTCCGTGTGTAACATTGAGAAATATTGAGCAATCGATTGAGCAATGTCCGTCTGTCTCTCCGTCTGTTTGTCTCTGTAAAGCACGCTCACGTCCAGCATACATACAAAGAAATGTTTAAGCAACTTGGAATTGAAAATGAGCAAAATCGGTGCAGTAAAAGCAAAGTTATGAACCAAAATGTGAGGTAACATAAAATTTATAATATTCACATATTTTTTGTAATTTGCGTGAAAACCATAAAATTTTACACTCGTTATTTTTATAATAAAATTACTAACACTGTTGAAAATTATAGGAATCGGTCCATGATTGCTGTTAGCCCCCATACAAATTTCTTCCCGAAATATGGTGCTATCTATATAAATATATAAATGCCTTTGTTTGTTTGTTTGTTTGTTTGTTTGTTTGTTTGTTTGTTTGTTTGTTTGTTTGTTTGTTTGTTTGTTTGTTTGTTTGTTTGTTTGTTTGTTTGTTTGTTTGTTTTTTTGTTTGTTTGTTTGTTTGTTTGTTTGTTTGTTTGTTTGTTTGTTTGTTTGTTTGTTTGTTTGTTTGTTTGTTTGTTTGTTTGTTTGTTTGAGCATCACGCCTAAACGGCTGAACCGATTTGATTGAAATTTTGAACGTAGATAGATCCTTACTTGAAAGCGTCAATAGGCTATAACTTTTTTCAATACTTGGACCAGAAAGGGACAAACAGGGGGAAAACGGACTTTTTTAAATAAAATCCTTACATATTTTTTTACTAGGATAGGGGTAGCGAAGCGCGCCGGGTCAAGCTAGTAGTATATAAAAGAAATCGCATATAAAGCTCATTTCCGAAAATCACTTAAACACGCATAAATATCGCTATTAAGTAGAAATTCGACACAAATAATTACCATGTACCGCTGCCACTGTACCGAATTCTATGAAGATCTGCTCATAATTGTGTGTAGCTCTCATATAAGGACAATTCCGAAAAACACACTTATCTGCATAAGTATCTCAAAAATATCAATATCAAACCAAAATTTTACACAAATCCGTAATTTTTGTTTAAAAATCATACTACAGGATTTTGTGAATATAGGTCCACATTTGACCATAGCTCCCATATAAGTTCCACTCCAGAAAATCACAAAAATCCTCACAAATTCATTACAAATATAGCTATGAAGATGCAATTCGAAACAAAAAATTTCAATATAAATAAAAATCGCTGTACCAAATTTTACGATGATCGGCCCATAATTGGTGAAAGCCTCCATATAATAACCACTTCCGGAAAACACAAATATCAAAAATATCCAATCTGTGGAGAACCAAAATTTTACACCGATCAGTAATTTGTATACAAGAATCGTACTACAAAATTGTTTAAATATCGGTCCATGATTCGCCATCGCTCCCATATAAAGTCCACTCTTGTTAATAGCGTTGTTAACATGAAATTCTACGAAAATTGACCTCAAATACTTGGATATCACATTACAATATTATATGTCGATAGGCCCATAATAGATTATAGCTCTTATATATTGAACCAAAATAATACACAGATCCGTAATTTGTATCCAAAAATCATACTACTAAATTTAGTGAATATTCGTCCATAATTGGCCATAGCTCCCAATATGTTCCACTTGCGATAATAACTATAAACTCTAGTAAAGATTAAATTCAATTAAAATAAATAAAGTTAAAATAATATACTTATATGACAATCCACAGTGGGGCAAAACAAATCTGGCATTTCTAAACGGCTGGTCCGATGAAGATAGGACCATGAGCCCCATAGGCGTGGCGCTATGGGGCTCAAAATAGGGTACCTTCGACATGTAAAATTTTTAAACACGTGCCATTTTTATACCCTTCACCTTCGTGAGAAGGGTATATATAAATTTGTCATTCCGTTTGTAATTTCCACAATATAATTTTCCAACCCTATAAAGTATATATATTCTGGATCCTTATAGATAGTGGAGTCGATTAAGCCATGTCCGTCTGTCTGTCTGTCTGTCTGTCTGTCTGTCTGTCTGTCTGTCTGTCTGTCTGTCTGTCTGTCTGTCTGTCTGTCTGTCTGTCTGTCTGTCTGTCTGTCTGTCTGTCTGTCTGTCTGTCTGTCTGTCTGTCTGTCTGTCTGTCTGTCTGTCTGTCTGTCTGTCTGTCTGTCTGTCTGTCTGTCTGTCTGTCTGTCTGTCTGTCTGTCTGTCTGTCTGTCTGTCTGTCTGTCTGTCTGTCTGTCTGTCTGTCTGTCTGTCTGTCTGTCTGTCTGTCTGTCTGTCTGTCTGTCTGTCTGTCTGTCTGTCTGTCTGTCTGTCTGTCTGTCTGTCTGTCTGTCTGTCTGTCTGTCTGTCTGTCTGTCTGTCTGTCTGTTTGTCTGTCTGTATGTATGTCTGTCTGTCTGTCTGTCTGTCTGTCTGTCTGTCTGTCTGTCTGTCTGTCTGTCTGTCTGTCTGTCTGTCTGTCTGTCTGTCTGTCCGTCTGTCTGTTGAAATCAATTTTCTGAAGACCCCAGATATCTTCGGGATCCAAATCTTCAATAATTCTGTCAGACATGCTTTCGAGAATTTTCCTATTTAAAATCAGCAAAATCAGCAAAATCCGTCCATAAATAACGGAGATATGAGCAAAAATCCGAGAAAACCTCTGAAAATTTCATCAAAAAAAGACAATTTATTGCATGCTTTGACAAAAAAACAACAAAATGTATGTGTGTTGGATTCATTGTGTGTTGGCTTCATGCTTTGTGTATTTTGTTTTTGTTTTTTTTTTTTTGTGTTTCATAAAAAAGCAACAAAACGTGCATATGTTTGGATGTTTGTTGGCTTCATTATTTTGTTTTTTTTTTGGTGTTTGACAAAAAAGCAACAAAACGTACATATGTATGTTTGGATGTGAGTTGGTTTCACTACTTTGCGTATTTTTTTTTTGTGTTTCGTTTCGTTTGGCGTTGTTGTTTTTGAGAAGGGTATATATAAAATTGTTGTTTCTTTTGTAACTTCTACAATATAGCAATAGCAATTAAATGTAAAATTTTTAAAAGTTTTCTTGATATATTTAGGATGATATACGCTGAAAATGGGCAAGTAATGCATCCACAACAAAGGTGAAGGGTATATAAGATTCGGCATAGCCGAATATAGCACTCTTACTTGTTTTGTTTCCAATCCGATTTCTTGCTTGCGTCTGCTATTTATCTCTTAAAATTTACGAGATATAGGCATTTCAAAATTGACTTTTTAAAATTTTGCCATACCTTGGTCCGCTTTTTTAAAACTATAGGGCGTATTTTTTAACCGAATGAACTCAAGTTAAAATAAATTAGCAATAATATGCAAAAGAGTTCAGAGCAATATCAATTACAGATCCAAAAATAAACGATTTTCAATTTAAAAATTCAAAAAATATTAGATTTTTGCTGTTTTTTGGGTGAAAAGGTGACTTACCTCTTTTTTTATTTAAAAAAACTTTCTTTAAGGATATGTAACAATTTTATGTTTTTCTGTAAGATATCTTTACGTAGAACATTTTGGTATAAAAAACACGTCATAGTTTTCGAATATGTCGTCCCTACGCGTTTCGGAATTTTACCTATTTTTTATCAAAATTTCAAATTTGGGCCACATGTTCTAAAATTGGAAACCCTGATGTGATCCCTATTTATTCCCAAAGTATTTTCTCAGCCCAGAAGAAAATGTTAATCCTATGGGCAAAATTGTAAAAAATACCTTTTTTGGGATTTTCGCTCCAATTTTTAGGAATTATGGGATTCCCTTCAATCTTTTGATAATATTTTTTACACTTCAAAATGAAAAATTTAAAAAACGTTGAACATTTCATTGACTTTTGCTAATAAATAAAGATTTTATTACATATTACTTATTTATTGAGTTTCTAAAACTAAAATTTGTATCAAAATTTTGATACGATTGCAAATATTAAGAACAATTTGATCCACACTTTTTTTTTTTTTTTTAGATAAATTAATCTCAAGCAATATCGTAATTAGTTTCAAAAATATATCCCTTTAAAACTCCGTCCTTTAAAAATATTTTCCCTTTTTCATATTTTAATGTCAGAGCCATGACTTGTTGTTGAATATAATATTAAGAAAATTTTTTTTATGAAGAAGTGCAATATTTTTGAATATTACTTAGAAAATTGCTGCTTATATTTTTAATAAATTATTAAATTTATTTTAAATTTAGGGTATTAAATATTCGACATGTTGGTTAAATCTTTTGCATTTTTTAATTGTGGTTGTGTTTATAGAAAAACACATACAATTTTCATTTTAATTGATTTATATATTCAACATTTTTAGAAGCAGGATAAACGTAAATTGTTTTTAAATAACACATATAAAGAACAATTTTAATTCGGCTGAAAAACAAACGTTTTTTGTCATAGAACTCTCTAAAAAATAATTAAAGGCATTTGCAAGAGTAGACAATAGGGTGTCTCTTACTTACACATTATAGATTTTCCATGTTACTAAGATCTAAAATTGTTCTCCGTCATCTAACAACCAAATACTGAAAATTATAGCAAAATCGAATGAAGTTTCCAGTTTTGTGTTTTGTAAAGTACTAATATTTTCTAAAAAATTACGTGTTCAAAATAAAAAATCCTATTACAAATAGTTTTTATACCCTCCACCACACAGTGGGGCAGAATCAAAAATTTTTGGAAATAAATCTGGCATTTCTAAACGGCTGGTGCGGTAGGGATAAAATATTTTTGAAGCACGGATATTAAAAGTGGCATATTTTTTAATCTAATTGAGATATTGAATTTTTGTAAGACCAAAATTTAACTTATCTAAGCCAAAGAAATTAGTTGGGAATAAATATGGATCAAATTGTTACTAATATTTGCAATTTTATTAAAATTTTGATACATATTTTAGTTTTAGAAACTCAATAAATATCTAACATGAAATAAAATCTTTATTTATTGACAAAACGCAATGTAATTTTCAACGTTTTCTAATCTTGTCATTCTAAATAACAAAGTGTAAAAAACTTGTCAAAAGGTCAAAGGAAATGCCGCAATTCCTAACAGTTGGGGCGAAAATCCCAAAAATTGTATTTTTTACAATTTTACCGATAGGGTTAACATTTCCCTTGGGGCTGGGAAAATACTTTGCGGATAAATAGGAAACACATCAAGGTTTGCAAAGCTGCTTTCCGTTTTCTAATCCCAGCATGTGGCCCAAACTTGAAATTTTGATAAAAAATATGTCAAATTCCGAAGAGCGTATTATTTTTCGACATATTCGAAAAATAATACATGTTTTTTATACCAGACTGTTCTCCGTAAAGATACCTTACATAAAAAAGTAAAGTTGTTATATGTTCTTAAAGAAAATTTTTTTTTTTTAATAAAAAAGAGTAAAGTCACCATTTCACCCAAAAAAACAGCAAAAAATCTATTATTTTTTGAATTTTGAAAACCGTTTATTTTTGAATCCATAATTGATAATACTCTGAAATCTTTTGTATATTATTGGTAATTTAGTTGTCTAACTTTTAAAATTTAAATTTTTTAATCCCTATAACACGGAAATTATAAGAGATAAATAACACACACAAGCATGTTTTTTCAATAACTAGACGAGCGCGTTCCAAAAATATAAAACTCTTTGAAATCGGATGGAAAACAAAAAAAGACACGTGTTTAAAAGTGTTTTATGTCGAAGGTACCTTACTTTGAGTCCCCATAGCGCCGCGCCTGGAGTATATATAGGGCCCATTGTAATAACTTGTACTCGAATACTCCTTGGCTACACCCACGTCAAATTTTATCCCGATCGCACAAGCCGTTTAGAAATGCCAGATTTATTTCCAAAAAAATTGATTCTGCCCCACTGTGCAATCGAACCATAATTTGTCATAGCTCACATATAAGTCCCACAACCCTAGATTAAATGCTAATATATATTACAATTTTGTGATATAACTCATTTCCATATGCAACATTTTTGACTTTGTCTAAATATCTTTGTATTCCTGTTTTGATACTCTGTTTCTTCACTTGAGGTTAATAAGGAAAAAGGTTGAGCCAGACGCGTAATGTTAACAAATTATTAAGTATATAAATTGTTAAATTTCATACGTTACAATAGGAATAAATGACAAACTCTGTTAAAAATGTTAAGAATCTGTATTTATTTCAACTATGGATTTCATTTTGTAAAACTAAACGACAACGTTAAACATTTTTTCTATGAAAATATTCGACACTCTTTATGCAAATTGCTTTCATTTTATAAAATGTGGCGCTATAAATCCTATATAAAATTTTTTACATTTGAAATAAAATATCTTCTGCGTAAACTAGTCTTTCTGTTATATATCATCATGTTATATCATCATATTTAGGTGGAGGGTATTTAAGATTCGGCACAGCCGAATATAGTACTCTTACTTGTTTTTTTTTTTTTTTGTGTAGGATATGAGTCTTTAAGAAATGATGTATGATGTGTCATTGTACCGTTTATACCTACTGTGTTATTAATTATCCACCTAAGTAGAACTTTTGAGGGTCAAAAAGGGGTTAATCTACATTTGGACTACCAACAGAAAGCCAAAAGTGTTCTTAAACTACACATATACTTTTTTTAGTCATCTGGTCCCGTCTATCTAACGCTTTTTCCATTTCAATGAAGTTACTTTCAACATTTTTTATATTTTTATTTTACCTGATCATATGACTGACTAGTTGCATTGCTGTAAAAAGTACAGGTCGCAATTTTGCAGATGTTTCGATAAAATTTATACATACATTTTAATTGAAACTGGCTGAAATCGGTCCATTATTTCAACTAGCACCTTATAAATGTCGCGAATTGGACTTTATCTGTCGTAAATGGTTAATTTATATAGATATCCGAACAAATTTCGTTTCGTTTATATACACAGAATTCATGTAACCTTATTTAATGACGATCGGTCTATAAGTAGTCATAGCTCCCATATAGGGCCCTATTCTGAAAATCACTTTAACAAGCATAAATCTCTTAAAAATGTTGATATAAACATAAAATTCAACAGATACTTCCTCATTTCATGGCGATCGGTCCATAATTAGTCGAAGCTCCCATATAAAATCCGCTTCCGAAAATCACTTAAACGAGCATAAATCTCATATAGACATAATTCACACGACCTAACCTAATTTCATGGAAATAGGTCATTAATTAGTCATAGCTACCATATAAGGCCCTCATCCGAAAATCATTCACGATAATAAATTATAGTGTAGAGTATTATATGGTCGGGCTTGACCGAAACAGAGCATTCTCTTGACAAAATATTTAAAATATGCTAATATTTTAGCACCAGATGTTCAAGTAAACGGAGCAATCGTCGATTTACGACTTTTTTTTAGATATATTGAGAATAATTCTCTCGCGTATTGTACTGACATCCTCGGCTTGGTTTAAACAATGCAAAATGAATATAATCCTGGAAATTGGCGCTTATACATTAATTCGTCCAAATGTAGCTTAAAAGCTGTTTTTCTACATGTCACTATTTTAAAAAAGCCTATTCCAAAGAGACATAAGCATCAAAGAAACAAATAATACAGCTAATTAAATATGAAGACCACAAGTGGAAAATATGTGCAGATTTAAAAGTGGTGGCTCTTTTAAGAGGCATGCATTGGGCTGTACTAAAAATATTTGCTTATGGAATACTCGTTTTGATGGCGTCCAGTACAATACAGGGGTTTGGGCTTTACATAAGGAAAGCAGATTGCATTGTAATAATATTTTGGAGTTATCACGTGTGCCGATGGAAAGATTTTGCTTCCTCCACTCCACATGAAACTGGTTATTGTAAAAATTTGTATAAATGCATTGAACCCAGATGGGATTGCCTTTACCGCATTGCGCCGAATTTTTCTACAATTAACTATTTTATTAAATTAGATTTATATCTCATATCATAATGTTTCCATTTCACAGGAATTCTTAATATAATAAGAATATAATTTCTTTTGATCAACATTTTTAATTTTTTCCCATATCGTTCCATTACTCGCAACAGGTAATTTGTGATTATACTTTTTTATTTATGTTTTATGGATAGATATAATTAAATTGTTAAGTAGCATCTAGAATCTATATAAATTGTCTTCAATAATTGTAGACTTATATTAAAATAATATTTATGTCTGGATTATTTTATAAACATCACACATACACATTTATATTTGATTTAAATTAGCATATACCAAATATATGAAAATCAAATGTCCATTAAAGTATCTTCATTTTTCAAAAGAATTTTACCAAAAATATTATTTTATAATTTTCCTCAAGCAATTCGTTTCACCATAAAAAGATTTAAAGAACACTGAATTTTACGTGAGGCTTTTATTTGCGAATATACAATTTAAATTTTCCGTTAAAGAAAATCCCTATAAATCTTTTGCCGTTATATGTTTCTACCAGTGTTGCCAGGGGTAGCTTGGGAAAAGATACAACTTTTCTCATTAAATGTTAAATTTTTTCATAAAAATTACGAATTCTTCGGAAATTAATACATATAACTAACAAGTTAGAGTACTATATTCGGCTATGCCGAATCTTAAATACCCTCCACCTAAATTATAAATTACATTGTTATAAACACTATAATATCCATACAGTGTTTGTTATTGGGACTTAGCTCCGATTATGAAGATTGGTAGAATGTTAATGTAATACAGTAGTTTTCGCTTATAGTCTACAAATACAGACTATAACCAAATTTCTTTTTAAGCCACTTTATGGATTATAGATAAATCCTGATATAATACACATATATACAAATTATGTATTTTCTTCAATAAAAATTCTTTTTTAAACAAAATAAAAGTTTATTTAAAATATAGTAGTATACTAGTATTTTATATATTGTTAGAAAAGCTAAATACGCAGAAGATATTTTATTTCAAATGTATAAAAATGTTGTCTAGTTCAGCAATTTATAATAGGAATAAAATGTACTATTTAACAATTTATATACTTAATAATTGGTTAACATTACCGATTGGCTCAACATTTGTATTATTCACCACAAGTAAAGTAAAAGAGTATAAAAAAGGGTAAACAAATATATTTAGTCAAACTTCAAAAGTATATTTTTATTCTGTTCTAATGAATTTTCCGGATGTGAGCCTTATATATATAATTATGAACCCATAGTCACCAAGTCTAGTTGAAACTTTTACATTTTTTACCGATATGAGTGTATATATGCGTTAATGTATTTTTTGGATGTACGACTATATTTGGAAGATATAATTAAATATTTTAAAGTCATTTCTATGTATTTGAGGCATATTTTGCTTGATATTTTTCTCCATAACATTATTTACAAGAGTTAAAATGTATAAGTAGTATAATGTTTGAATACAATCTATTGATCTGTATACAATTTTAGTTCGACATCCATGTATTTAAAATATTTATAGAGGTTAATATGGTTTTCGGAAGTGGTCCTTATATGGGAGCTGTGACCAATCATCGGCGGATCTTCATAAAATTCAACACATTGATTTTCGTATATATGGGAAATATTTATTTGAAATTATAACCGGATAGAAGATTTTATAAGAGATTTATTAGTATTTAAGTAATTTTCGGAAATGGACCTTATAAGGGTGCTATGGTCAAATATTGACCGATATTCACACAATCTAGTAGTATCATTTGTGAATTAATACTACCGATCTGTGCAAAATTTTAATTCGATAACGATATTTTTCAGATATTTATAAAAATTAATGTGGTTTTTAGCAGTGGTCCTTATATGGGAGCTATAACCAATTATGGACCGTTCTTCATGAAATTCCCTACAGCGATTTTCATGTACATGGGGATTATGCAAGTTGAATTTCAACCTGATAGCGATATATATAAGATATTTAAGTGTATTTAAATGATTTTCGGAAGTAAGCTTTATATGGGGGCTAGGGTCAAATAGTGCCCGATCCAAAAAAAAAAATTGTTTCACGATTTCTGTTCGCACGAAACATAGTTGTGCTGAATTTTGTATGGATACTGCAATTCTATGGGCATTTACATACCATAGCACCATATTTTGGGAAGAAATTTGTATGGGGGCTACGAGAAATTATGGACCGATTCTTTCCATTTTCTACAGAATTTGTCCTTTTATCATATCAATAATGAGTGCAAAATTCCATGGTATTCTCTGCAATGAATTTACCCAAAGTCACAAAAAATCATGTTTAAATTATCAAAATTTTTGGAGGTTGTCTTACATTTTGAGCCATAACCCTGGTTCTACCAATTCAATTTTGCTGATTTTCAATACCAAACTGCTTAGAAAAATTATAAAAATTTTGGTATGCTTTTCATTAATTTTGCGTATGTATTTTGGACGTGAGAGTGTTTTACACAGACAGACAGACAGACAGACGGACAGACAGACAGACGGACATTGCTCAATCGACTTAGAATTTCATAAGGATCAATAATATATATACTTTGTTGGGTCTCAGATGAATATTTCTCAATGTTACACACGGAATGACAAACGTATATATACCCTCTTTCACCACTTGTGGTGGTGGAGGGTATAAAAATAATAATTTTGTCCGTATTCAACCGGTTACTATAATCAAAGTTCGATATAGAGTAAAACTGATCGTAATATCGAGCAAGAAATATAGTAAATTTTATTATAATTTCGATATAGATACCTCATCATTCAATTATCCCCAATTTTTTTTAAATTTTAGTTGGTTAAATATTCTCTACACAACGTTCTTTAGATTGAAAACTTAATACCGGTATTCGTCAGCACTTAAATCAGGGACTCATGGTAGAGCACAACATTCTTTATGTAAAGTTTGCATAATATTATTTAAATTAGGAAATTGATTTAATAAATCACTAAATTTTCCAACGGTAAATAGTAATTTTGATTTGAAAATTTAATTTCAAAATCAGACTTTATTTTTATATCATTAAATTCTAAATAGTTGCTTGTGATTATTATTATAAATTTTTTAACTCTGGTTGCAAAAAAAGTAGCAGCTGCTTTTCTGTTTTTGTTCAAATCGTTTTAAAGTTCTTGAGTGTATGAAAAGAACTCCAAATATATTTTTGTTGTACCGATGTTTAAACTATCAATTCTCTTGCACATTAGTAGGGGTTTCAAACATTAATAAGCGACAAATTCCTTTAATATTCCTTTGCAATTTATATAACATTTCCGAGTATCAACAAAAATATACCGCGATATTTTTCATTATGTCCTCAATTCTTTAGTGTCTAAAAAAAAGTATTATGTGATCGACCCATAACATTTGTTGTATCTGACGAAATCTTCCAAATGGACAAATTGCGATATTAGCCAGCTCAAGAGTACATTACTAAGATCTTTCGTCCTATATATAAGAGTCCTATATTCGGCCTATATATAAGAGTTCGGCCGTGCCGAATCTTAAATACCCTCCACCTAAATATGATAAGAGATGTAGAAGTTACATTGGCATAAACACTTTAATATCCATATTCAATATTTGTTATTATGAGGATTAAGACAATGTTATCGAAATACTATTAAATAAATATATGAAATAATATAACAATTGTAAGAAAGACTAGTTTAAATAGAAGATACTTTAACTGCAGATTCTTACTATTTTGAATAGAGTTTCTCATTTATTAATATTATAACGTATGACATTTAACAATTTATATATGTACCTAATAATTGGTTATCATTATCCGATTGGATCAACACAAGTGAAGAAAAAGAATATAAAAAATGGTATACAAATATGTTTAGACAAAATTAAAAATTTTGCATATGGAAATGAGTTATATCACACAATTTTATTTAATATATATTCGCGATTAATGAATTTTCTGGATATGTGTCTTATATATAATTATGAACCCATAGTCAAAAATTCCAGCAGTATGGTTTCTGTCTTCTTGTAACTAATTTCTGTTGAATTTTTGATCGATATCAATGTTTATATGCGTTAATGTATTTTTGGGTTGTGGAACTAATTGGAAGCTATGACCAATTATGAGTCAATCATCATAAAATAGTTTAACGTGATTTCTATGTATTTTAATTGAATTTCATCTTTATGGGTATTATAGATATTACCGAAAGTGGAACTTATATGAGGACAGTTGCCAATTATGGACCGATATTCATTACAAATTCAGTAGTATGATTTTTGGATTCAAATTTTGGTTCAACATATTGGAGCTGACCTATTATGGGACTATCGCCATATAATACTGTAACGTGATTTCAAAGTATTTGAGGGCTATTTGTGTAAAATTTATAAATAAAAAAATTAATAAAACTTAATTTAAACAACGCTTTAACAAGTGTGGACCTTATATGACAACTATATCGAATTATGGACCGATATTTAAAAAATCTTGTAATATGATTCCTGAATACAAATTACTGATCGGTGTACAATTTTGGCTCAGTACAAATATTTTTTTTGGATATTTGTGTAGGTGAATGTGTTTTCCAGAAGTGGTACTTATATGGAGGCTATGACCAATTATTCGCCGATCATCATAAAATTTCGTACAATGATTTTTACATATATTGTAATTTTTGGATTCGAATTTCAACTTGATAACTATATTTGTAAGAAATTTATTGGGATTTTAGAAATTTTCGGTAGTGGACCTTATATGGGAGCTATGGCCAAATATGGGCCGATATTCACAAACTACAGTAGTATGATTACTAGATACAAATTACTCATATGTGTATAATTTTATTTTGATATCCATATGTTTTAGATATTTATACAGGTTAATGTGTTTTTCGGAAGTGGTCCTTATATGGGAGCTATAACCAATTATGGGCCAAACTTCATAAAATTTGGTACACTTGTTGCTATGTATATGAGTTTTATGTATGTCGAATTTTAGCATTATTAAGATATTTGTGAGTACTTAACTGATTTTCGGAAATGGACCTTAAATTGGAGCTACGGTCAAATATGGACCGATATTCACAAAATCCTGCAGTATGACTTCCATATATAAATTACGGATCTGTGTAAAATTTTGGTTTGATATTGATATTTTTAGATATTTATGCAGGTTAATGTGTTGTTCGGATGAGGTCCTTATATGAGAGCTATAAACAAATATGAACCGATCTTCATAGAATTCGGTGCAGCGACTTTTGTATATATGGAAATTATTTGTGTCGAATTTCAACTCAATAGCGATATTTATAAGGTATTTATGCATGTTTAAGTGATTTTCGGAAGTGAACTTTATATGGGGGCTATGATCAAATATGGGCCGATCCACGAAAAATTCAGTATTGTGATTTCTCTTAGCACAAAACTTATTTTTGCTGAATTTTGTATGGATATTACAATTCTGTGGGCATTTATAGACTATAGCACCATATTTCGGGAAGAAATTTGTATGGGGGCTACGAGAAATTATGGACCGATTCTTTCCATTTTCAACAAAATTTGTCCTTTTGTCATATAAATAATTAGTGCAAAATTTCATGGTGTTCTCTGCAATGGATTTACCAAAAATCAGAAAAAAACATGTGAAAATGATCAAAATTTTTGGAGGTTGTCTTACATTTTGATCCATAACCCTGGTTCTACCAATTCGATTTTGCTGATTTTCAATACCAAACTGCTTAGAAAAATTGTAAACATTTTGGTATACATTTCATTAATTTCACTTATGTATTTTGGACGTGAGAGTGTTTTACACAAACAGACAGACAGACGGACATTGCTCAATCGACTTAGAATTTCATAAGGATCAATAATATATATACTTTGCTGGGTCTCAGATGAATATTTCTCAATGTTACACACGGAATGACAAACGTATATATACCCTCTTTCACCAATTGTGGTGGTGGAGGGTATAAAAATGTGTACTACTCTTTCATATTGAACTTTATTTAGATGAAAATTATACATGTTACGTAGAGGGTGGAAACGTTACGAAAAATGTAACGAATGTAACCAAACGGCATCTCTGGTTTCTACTTATAACATAGCAAAAGTTTTTTTGTTTATTTTATGGACAATAAAGTATAAAAACGATTTTACATGGACACAAATATAAAAAATGTCTACCAATAGCACTTAAAGAATTTCTTTACTGTATATACGTTTGTTCGAGCTTTTATTAAATGTATAAGTAGATATTTATGTGTAACTAGCTGACCCGGTGCGCTTCGCCACCACAATTGAATGAAAGAAATAGTACTATTAAGTCTCCCTTGTGAATTTATTTACCTCATTCGAAACGTATTATTATAATAAAAAAAGTACCATTTAGACCCACATTTTGTATTCCCACTCAACATCATGATTCTGGGTCCATTATTATAGAAAATGCTAAAGAAATGTACCACTAAAGTCACCTTTTGTGAATTCTAACTCATTCCGAATTATGTGTGCCTAACTTTTAATTTTTAGGTTTAATTTTATAAAATAGTATTCGGTCATGATCATATACCATTCGAAGAACGAAAAAAAAATACTAATAATTTGTGTCCTCAATGTAATATAGATGGCTTAGTGACTTTCTTTCTTTACTCAGAAGCATATCACTAAAATAATTTAATATAATAAAAAGTACCATTAGAGGAAAAAGTAGCAATTTTCCACACTTGAACAACCGTCAAGTTTTAAATCAAAGTAATTTCTTTATTCTAAGTTCAATATTATATTAGAAAATTGAAAAAGTACTATTCGAAGAACGAAAAAATACTTCTAAGTTTGGTTTAGTTTTCCATTTTTGGTATCATAATACAATTGAGCATCCTATTCTTGATTATTATGATATATTAGCCTACTATAATGTATTTAATCCTTTCACGACCATAAGACTAATTTTTGAACAATTCTTAAACACAATACCAATAAAACTGTCAATTTTCAAAGACAATAAAAAATAACTGTTGTAACCGAACTTGTTTTAATCTAAACACATTAATACGGGACACGTTTACGAACTAATTAAAATTAAAATGGAACTCATTCGTATTTTGGTTATTCAGTTATTAATTTTTTTGCGTTGGGACACCGGTGTCCCCGTGGTCGTCAAAGGGATAAGCTAACTAATTTAATATATTAAAAAAGTACCATTAAAAGAAAAAGTAACAATTTTCCTTTATCCTCTTGAACACACGTTAATTTTGAATTTTAAATTTGTATAGCATTTCCTATATTATCAAGTGATTTTGTTTCTACAACACTTAATATTTAATAAATTATCACGAAACCGAAGCGAAACCGATCGGTTTTCAATTTTTTAAAACCGAAACCGCAATTTTGAAATTCTTCGGTTTTTTGGAAACTCTACTATAAATGTATTTAAAAAGTGCAATTATAACAAAGATAAAGTCTCCAATTTAATTTTTACTCACTGAGGAGCATATATTTTATATCTCTAGGTCCATTATTATAGAAAATTCAAAATGTACCATTAGAATAATGAAAAAGCGCCATAATGTTCCCAGTTATAGAATCCTACTCGATCGAGTCCATATAATATTATGTTCATGTTTCTAGATTTATAATAGAAAATTTAAAAAGTACCATTAGAATAAAGAAAAAGTACCAAGTATTCTCCTTGAATTTTCACTCACTTAGAACCATATGCACTTAATTTGATATTTCTAAGTCCATTATTAGAGAAAATTCAAAAAGTACCTTTATAATATAGAAAAAGTAGCATAAAGCCCCCACTTGTCGATTTCCAATCGGTCGGGATCAAATAAGCTTTATTTCACATTTCTAAGTTCATTGGTGAAAAAGATACAAAAAGTACTATTCGAATATAGAAAAAGTACCATAAAGACTCCCCCTTGAATTCCTACTCCCTTATGATCATATATGCTTAATTTCATGTTTCTAAGTCCATTGTTATAGAAAATTCAAAAAAGTACCATTAGAATAAAGAAAAAGTATCATAGTATTTATTCAAATAAATGTCTGTATCATGGTGGGATTTGTAGAAAAATGAAGTTTATGAAAAAAGTACCAAAAATAAACACAATTACTATCCCTTAAGGGTTCAAATTTCCAAAAAGTACCAAACTTATATTTTTTTATTTTTTAATAAGTAAAGAATACAATTTAAAATTTGTTTCTATGTGTATTAGTTTAAAAGAGTACCAAAATAGAGCTTTTACCCGTTTTCTCCCCTAAAAGGTTAAAATTTCGAAAAAGTACGAAACACCTGTCAGCTTATTTTTTAAATGGAGTAACATGCACTTTTAAGTTTTTTTGTATCTGTATTAGTTTTGAAGATATTAGGTTACCGAATTTACTCCTTTTTACCCCCTAAACGTTCGAATTTTAAAAAATCCTTTCTTATCGGATCGTTTTGGGAAGGAACCCACAGTTAAAATTTTATGATTCTAGCTTCAGTCGTTTGGGCTGTGCGATGATGAATCAGTCAGTCGGTCAGTCAGTCAGTAACATTACTCTTTTATATATATAGATATACATGATGTAAGGCGCATTAAATAAAATAACCTTTCAATAATATAAATTTTATTATCTTTTTTTTATAATACGAATAGCAAAATTGCGAATTTATATTGGTTTGAAATTTTATGGCATCCATAAGATTTGAATGTTTATGTAGTTAAAACAAATACTCTTACCATACCGAATAAATTTCAATTAATTTCTTTTGAATGATTATTGCACCAAGGTCATTTGAGTTTCGTTTACAAAAAAAATATTAGAAGAAATTTACCTTTTAGTGTTTTTCTTTCATTCCACTAAAAGATACCAAATTATCCATCGAATCGTTAAACAAAGAATACTCAATATTATATAATGAATATTTTAATATAGATTTTGATTTAAAAGCAACATTATCACAAATTTTTAATTTTAGCTCTTTAAAATATTAACAAATAAAATTAAAAATTTCTTACAAATATGGAAATTAATTAAGCTCTTTCTTGATTTAAAAACTTGAAAAAATTTTTACAATTGGTTTACTATTAAAAAGATTAATTATTGTAATTGTGAACTATAACACTGTGTATGAAATTTACACTTTTTTTCTGTCAAGCGGGGCACCCAGCGGGTTAACCTAACTCGAGTACGCTGAATTCAGTGGTGCTAACCGTTTTTTAGGTTAACTCTTGTATTCGACATATACAGTTATTTCGAAAATGGAGAAGGTTGAGCTACATATGTTCGCGTAACTCGAAAACGTAAGCATATATATGGTGGATACAATCCTGTGAATCGTAAATTAACCATATTATAGTTATAACAATCATATAAATAGTAACTGTGACTATAATATTGCTAAAAAAGCTTGTAAGCCTTTTGAAATAGTTACAGTAAACATGCACAATTATATTTTTTGTCTGCGTGTATATGGGTTATTGCTCAATTTACATGTGACAGAAAGTATTAAAGTCCTAAATTTTGAATCCAATATTTTGATAGTTTCATTATTTTTACCAAAATTTTCATATTTTTTCCAGCAATTTCTTATTAACAAAAAAGATCTAAGGTATACAAAAGACTGTGAAAGAGTTGTGGCAACTTACTGAAGTAATTTTGTTAAACGAAAAATGGAATACTTTTATCCCAACACATTTTGCTGAAGCACATCCAAAATTTAAATTTGCAGATTAATGGACAAACATAATAATCGTTTTAATAAAAAGCATCTTCGTACTATTTTTTTAAAAACTTAAATTGATTTAGCTTATACTTATTTAAATAAACTAAAAATACGTTTAAAAACCGTTCGTCTCTTCTAAAATTGGTGTATATCGCAACTAAAATTTGTATAATGCATGCTTTATCGAAGACTAGATATTTTGATTTTAATTCTTAAAACTAACATAAAAATGAATACTTTATTGTAACAGAGTTAAAAAATATTTTTCAACCCGATACTTTTTTTAATTTTTCACTTAAATTATCTTAAAATGTTTAGTTAAAAAATATTTAAATTTTTAGTATAATTTTCCGATTTTTTAATATTTTATAAAACTAACCAACCTCAAGCTCAATTAACTATAACTAAAATGTTTTTTTTTATATTTTTTTAAACCGCGATAACTTATCAAAGTAATTCACGTCAATAAATTGTACATGCAGAAGTACTACTTTTTGTTCATATAAAACGCTACTGATGTCCTAAGAAAAAAATCAAGAATAATATTTACTTAAATTTTAACAAAATTGTGTTGTTGTGTATTCATAAGTCGCTTCGAAAACCTGGAAAAAGAATTTTGCGAATTTAAATGCTTTTGCGAATATTTATACACAATGTTGGGTATTATATTGTCGGACTTTACCGACAATACTTTCATTCTTATCTATCAACTGCATTTTTGCTCACTTTAACTTTTGAAAATGTTTTGTCAGAAGAAAATAATAAAATAATATAGTGTGTGCGAGAATTTAATATAATATGACTATTATAAACTTCCTATGTCTAGTATTTTCCAAAGCCACAAATCTAAACACACAATATATAAAGAATGTATGTATCTAAGCTATTGTCTCCTTCTATTTTCAAGACTAATGAATAAATCATGAACCGGAAACTACAGAAAGCAATATAAACAATATACCACATACAACACACAAGATAACTGAATAAATATTACTTACTTAATAGAGCTATGAAATTTTATTTTTCATCATACATATGTAAGTATGTATATTTGTTTAAAGTATTTGTCCTAGATTTTAACACATAATCACCACCAGCCTCGTCATTGTCAAAATCTAACATATGCCAACGTATAAGTTTTCATTTTATATTTTAATCATTTATAATCATTATATTAAAAATGGAATGAAAACATTTTTAAAAAATAAAGAGAAGAAAATAATTCTTAATATATCAAGCATTTATGTCTTTAGGCTAAATTCAACTTCCTAGGCAAATTATTCCATTAAAAGATAAAATTATATTATAGTAAAGTTTTCCGTATACATACACAAGCACAAAATAATATTAAATAAATTCTGAGTTAAATAATGTAGAAAAAAAACCTAATGTACTTGTTTTCCATATAAGAGTTCTATTTATTCACCCTGCAACAAAGGTTATAATTGTAGTAATTTAGTCATCTATAGATCATAGGGAAACGTTGTGATTAACTGAAAAACTGACCTGGACTTTGGGAATATTTTCTGTAAAGAAATTATAGTCGACATGCGAAATATGCATGTTTATGCAAGGTTCTGCAAAAAATGTTTTTTTTTTTCTAAAAACTTGTAAAGTATGTAAAAGCTTAATTATTAATATTTTTACTTAAATAACGTACACTTCTAATAACTAAAGCTACTTGCTCTATAGCGATAGCCATGGCGTGGTAGATCGTCTATACGGAGCTTTGATCGCGTCCATATTTCCTTAACATATAATTTTGAATAAAATATACAGTTATATTCTTAAGGCCTTATCCATAATCAGTTTTTTAATTTATCAAAAGTTTATAAAAACAAGTTAGAGTGCTATATTCGGCTATGCCGAATCTTAAATACCCTCCACTTAAATTAGATGAAAATTATAGAAATGACATTAGCACAAATACTCCAATATCCATATTCAGTGTTTGTTATTGGGACTTAGCTCCGATTATGAAGATTGGTAGAATGGTAATGTAATACAGTAGTTTTCGCTTATACTCTACAAATACAGTTGCACAATTTTTGTGGACTATGAGCGAATTAGGACTATAACCGAATTTCTTTTTAAGCCACTTTATGGATTATATATGAATACTGATATAATTCACATTTCGGACTATATGCAAGTTATGTACTTTCTTCAATAAAAACACTTTTTTTAAACAAAATAAAAGTTTATTTAAAATATAGTAGTATTTTATATATTGTTAGAAAAACTAGTTTACGAAGAAGATATTTTATTTCAAATGTTCCGTTTCCAACAGAGTCTATAATTTTATAATAGGAATAAAATGTACTATTTAACAATTTATATACTTAATAATTTATATACTTAATTATTCACCATAAGTGAAGTAAAAGAGTATAAAAAGGGTAAACAAATATATTTAGTCAAACTTCAAAAGTATATTTTTGTTCTGTTCTAATGAATTTTCCAGATGTGAGCCTTATATATATAATTATGAACTCATATTCACCAAATCTACTTGAAACTTATATCTGTTGCATTTTTTACCGATATGAGTGTGCGACTTATTTGAAAGATATAATTAAATATTTTAACGAGATTTCTATGTATTGGAGGCCTATTTTGCTTGATATTTTTCTCCATAACATTATTTACAAGAGTTTTATGGGTATTATTGTGATTATCGGAAATGGAGCTAATATGGGTGCTATAGTCAAATATGGACCGATATTCACAAAACCCAGCAGTATAATGTTTGAATACAATCTATTGATCTGTATACAATTTTAGTTCGGTTTTCGGAAGTGGTCCTTATATGGGAGCTATGACCAATCATCGGACGATCTTCATAAAATTCAACACATCGATTTTCGTATATAATGTAAATATTTATTTGAAATTTTAACCAGATAGAAGCTTTTATAAGAGATTTATTAGCATCTAAGTTATTTTCGGAAATGGACCTTATGTGGGAGCTATGGTCAAATATGAACCGATATTCACACAATCTAGTAGTATCATTTGTGAATTAATACTACCAAACTGTGTAAAATTTTAATTCGATAACGATATTTTTCAGATATTTATGAAAATTAATGTGGTTTTTAGAAGTGGTCTTTATACGGGAGCCATAACCAATTATGGGCCGATCTTCATGAAATTCCTTACAGCGATTTTCATGCGCATGGGGATTATGCAAGTTGAATTTCGACCTGATACCGATATATATAAGATATTTAAGTGTATTTAAATGATTTTCGGAAGTAAACTTTATATGGGGGCTAGGGTCAAATAGTGCCCGATCCAAAAAAAAATTTGTTTCGCGATTTCTGTTTGCACGAAACTTAGTAGTGCTGAATTTTGTATGGATACTGCAATTCTATGGTCATTTATATACCATAGCACCATATTTCGGGAAGAAATTTGTATGGGGGCTACGAGAAATTATGGACCGATTCTTTGTATTTTCAACACAATTTGTCCTTTTATCATATTAATAATGAGTGCAAAATTTCATGGTATTCTCTGCAATGAATTTACCCAAAGTCACAAAAAATCATGTGAAAATTATCAAAATTTTTGGAGGTTGTCTTACATTTTGATCCATAACCCTGGTTCTACCAATTCGATTTTGCTGATTTTCAATACCAAACTGCTTAGAAAAATTATAAACATTTTGGTATGCATTTCATTAATTTAGCTTTTGTATTTTGGACGTGAGAGTGTTTTACAGAGACACACAGACAGACAGACAGACAGACAGACAGACAGACAGACAGACAGACAGACAGACGGACAGACGGACAGACAGACGGACATTGCTCAATCGACTTAGAATTTCATAAGAATCAATAATATATATACTTTGTTGGGTATCAGATGAATATTTCTCAATGTTACACACGGAATGACAAACGTATATATACCCTCTTTCACCACTTGTGGTGGTGGAGGGTATAAAAAATTTGTATGGAAATATAGTTATGAATAAGGGGGTCAGCCCTAAAGGTTGATAAAACAAATGTTTGTGTCAGTTTTTAAATTTTAATCACTGCAAGGATTCGATTAGCTGTCATAAATTATTTTTCTTAAACATGCTATAAACTCTAATAAAATCATCTGTAGTACAAAGTTATTGTGGGGGGATTTCTCTTAAATGCGTTGGCGGTGGATCAACGTATCGTGCTTTCCAAATAGAAAAATTTGTGTGTTTAGTATTCATCAAAATCTCGATGTAGCTTCCTCCTCCAAACAGAGGGGTCAGTTTTCTAGTAGCGATAGGCAGCTTCTGCTTTGCAGCAGATGAACTTTTTTGCTGCCAGTCCCATTTAAGATTCCACTTTACTAGAAATAATCGTTCAATATCCGAATTTAAAATATGCATTTTTGATTTAGCGAGGATTGGATTTTTTATGATGCAGAGTAATTAATATCGTGAAATTTTGACGCGTTCGTTCATATAAAAAAACCAGTATACATGCATTTATATGAACATGGCTACAAATGTGTTTCTTATATTTTATCCGATTTGTTTAATAAAATGATTTTGGTAGTTTTTTCTCATAAAAGTTCACAATTACAGGAGAATGGATAGATAAATCAAAAGATATTTCCGTTGATATTTAGCTTCGATTTAGATTGTCTATAAGAACAAGAATTTACCTTGGATTCATAGGCCAGTATGTTGGTTGACCAGGGATACGCCATCTATGTATTGCATACTGTCAACTAGGACCTTGTAAAGCTGCCCTAGATGTAGTCACCACAAGCCTAGTGTTTCAAAGAATTTGTTAAACTTTTGTCATTAAAAATCGTTGGGGATAATATATTGAGCTCCTTTCCAAACCTCTAAATAAACAATCCAGTCAAATGTAAGTTGTACTTTTAAGAATTCATCAAGGTCATAATCTCTTAAACGGCTTTCATGATCCTTTTATCCACGTAATTTCAACAGATAGATAGATAGATAGATAGATAGATAGATAGATAGATAGATAGATAGATAGATAGATAGATAGATAGATAGATAGATAGATAGATAGATAGATAGATAGATAGATAGATAGATAGATAGATAGATAGATAGATAGATAGATAGATAGATAGATAGATAGATAGATAGATAGATAGATAGATAGATAGATAGATAGATAGATAGATAGATAGATAGATAGATAGATAGATAGATAGATAGATAGATAGATAGATAGATAGATAGATAGATAGATAGATAGATAGATAGATAGATAGATAGATAGATAGATAGATAGATAGATAGATAGATAGATAGATAGATAGATAGATAGATAGATAGATAGATAGATAGATAGATAGATAGATAGATAGATAGATAGATAGATAGATAGATAGATAGATAGATAGATAGATAGATAGGTATCTATCAGTGCTTAGTTACTTATGCAGTAAAAACATTTGTAAATGTTTAACCGTAGATATAGCTTTGAAATGAATGTCTGGGTATATTATAAAGGAAATACCTTCTCGTGGAAATTACGGGCATCAGACTATGAGATTCGTATTGTGGAATGACATTATTGCAATGCAAATTTTTTAATTTATTTTTTTTTTTTAATTTAAATCAATGGCTTTATTCATACCATTTGGATAAAAATCGATCAAATAATTTATGGTATACATTGGGTAAATATAATTTTTACCAGACATTATTCATGGAACAAGTAATATGTTACGAATTGGTTCCGCTTTGTCATTCCGCAATTGAAATGCTCTAAAATTACCAAATGTAATAAAACGAACATATCAGTGTAAGTCTCAATAATAAGACATCGCTGCTCTGAATATTGGTAGGCCATCTAACCATCAAAAAGTTTATTCAACAAATTATTCAAGTCAAATCTTTTCGAAGGTTTTGTTTATAATTTGGCATTAGCTGCCTTAATACCTATTCGTTTGATCTTGATTTCATTTTGTATCATAATTTAAAATATCTCATTAATTTGGCACATAATTGGTCAGTTCACATGGTCTGCTATCATGTCAAATTGTTATAATGTCGTAATATTTCACAATAGTTAGAATATGTTGTAATAATACTACTCTGTATGCTATGTTTATTGTGTTATCGTAACCAACCAGCAGAGACCTGCGCCGAACGCCTAAAGGGCACCATACACTATCAAAATGCTTGATGTCACTTTCGTGTACGTGTAATTTGATGCTTTGATGTACACTTGATTTATGACTCGTCAATCAGCATTTTATTTTTGATTTTGTGGTGTTAACACCAATAGCGGGAATTATAATCCATTTTTATTTTCACTAAAAGTGTATTTAAAAATGTCAGTATCGGATGAAAATTTAATTGCAATAACGGCAGCATGTTTAGACAAAAGAAAAAACAAAAATATAAAAGAAATATGTAATAAAAAAATTATTGTCTTCATCCGACACACTTATCAACCTCACGCCTTGAAATATTTTTGTAAATGCCTTCGTGATTGATGAGAAAACAGCTTACACTATCAAAAAGTGACATCAAGCATGCTAAAAATCAAAATGTTTTTGATTTTCCATCAAGCGTTGTCGGTGTCACACATATAAACACATTTTCACTAATACTACCAAAGTGCTTGAAGAGTATTTTGATAGTGTATGGTGCCCTTAAGAGTGGGTTAAGCCGATCCGTCCAGTCATGAGATATTAGGACATTATGACAATATGACATGATATGAGACCTTGTGAATTGACCAAATATTTATTATAATTTTTTCAGCTCTTTGAAATTCTAAATAATTGGTTAAAGTCTGCTACTCGCCTGTAAAAATCAGTATCAAAATCGCCATATTCTTTCAATTCTTAATTCTCTTTGTCAAAACAGTGACATAAAATTATGCATTTAATTTATTGTTTCCGCATTGTTATTTATATCAATTATTATTTTTTGGAAACAAATATTTTACTACCGCGGGAATATTGCATTAAAAACAAAAAAAACAAAAATTAATTTAGTTATTTTACAATTTAAAGCATATTTTTAGGAGTTGAATTTATGTTATATGTTTTACGAAAATATAAAGTCATTTAAAATCACCTGTTCATTACGCTGAAAGATCATACACTTTTTTCGTTTGATGACCTTTTGCCTATTTCTTACCATATTGTATGAAAAATGTACGCCTGGTCAATTTGTGCTACTATTAGTGTTTAGTTCTATACTTGCCTATAATAAGATTAATTAAAATAGTTCAAACTTAATTCGACCTTACCCTTATAAAGACATGTTCTTATTTTCTTTCTTGTTTTCTACGTAAACTATAAAAAATTATTTAAGGTTTCCTTTGTCCAAAAAGAAAAGTTTTTGCATTGTAACATAAGGTCGCTTTTCTCTGGTACATTTTTCTATCTCATGAAAAATGCTTTTGTTACAAGAAAACATGACCAGTAGAGTAGTACATTCCATAGCACACATTTTTCAACAAATAAAATACGAAATTTTAAATTAACGTTATCTATGTAATATGAAAGTAAATTGTTTCTGTGAGTTTTATAATTTATTAAAATTGTTTGAAGCGAAATATAAAATACGTAAACAGATTTTATCATTGTAATGTACTGCATACTATTTTAGTACAAGATACCGCACAAGTTTTTGAAATGTTTTTCCTGACCCAAAAATAATGTCTCATAGCGGTAACCTTAAGATTTATTAAGTTTGACATACTTTGCAACGGCAATGTTCATATACCAGCATATCTTAAAATCTATTAAAGAAATCCAGCATTTACAAACATACTTACATATGTGTTTGAGGAAATAAGTATAAGGCCTAAAATAGATCGAGTACATACGATGTGTTGGCCATAAAAGTCAATATTACTTTGCCAAGGTTTTTTTTTCGTTTCTGTGTTTTGGTCAGAACCAATTCACTTTTCTCAAGATTTCATATGTAACCTGCTGTTTTATTTCCCATTCGATTTGTCAATTCAAGTACACTGATAAACACACACTCACATATATACATTAGGGTAGGACATTTTTTGCACTTTTTCGATTTTCGATGCTAATACGGTCTAATATTGCTACTTTGAACCAAAACTTGAAACTTAAAAAAGAAAGTGAAAACTTTATCCGATTTGTACTTTAGATGACGGGAGCATCTAAAACTTAAATGGGAGCCAGTCTAATGTACATGCACACAAACACAAAAGACATAAAAGCCCTTTTGTGAAAATGTGTACGTATTTGTGCCATATGTTTACAAAAGCATTTAACCGTTAATAAGTCCTTTAGACGATAATCTCAACATGAAATGGACAACATGTCCTTTATTTGTGTTTGATTTTAAGGTTAGTGCAATTGTCACATGTTTTCGTAGGATTAACTCAAGCATTTGTTTGCTTAACAATTGATTTACAAACAAAAACTTTTCATTTTCGAAACAAGAATAAATACTTATGTATGTATACATATATCAGTATCACAACGATTAAAATTGTATTGGGAATTATATAGGATTATGTCATCTTTTCACATCTTATTAAAAGAATGGCTTTTATTGTTTGTTTTAACACTTAAGTTGACCCAAAAAGTATTTAACTTAATTTGTAAAGGTCAACATAAAATATTATACACTTAAGGACTGAGATCGAAAAAATCTTAACATGCATATATGTTAACAAAAATGAAACCACTAATCTTACAGTTTTTAGTCTTTTTATTTGATTGTAATTATTATTACAATTCACAAAAAAAATTATTTTTATAGTTCTAATCAATAGTGATGAATTTATGAATTTAAAATCTACCACACTTTTGGACACCTTTTTTTGCTTTTCAATTCTCTTTTAACAATATCCCAATATCTCTCCACTGGCCTTAGCACCAGGCTGTTTGGAGGATTTGCCGCTCTTGGTACAAATACCACATTATTGTTCTTGTACCACTCAAGATATTTATTATCATAGTATGCCAAATCTGGACAAAAATAAGTGGACTAAGAAGTCTTAGGAATGGAATCATCCCCTTTGTAAACATTCCTTGATGTAAATTTCGCTATTCATACAGGCCTTTGTAACAAATGTTTGGCTTCTTTTGCCGCAGCTGCATATTGCTTGCTATGCCAAGAACTTTTTGGGAAAATTTTCTGCTTTTGGGTCCTAAACTTTTCTAAAACATTCCCTCGAGCAGCAACAAGATAAAAATAGTGACCCGGAAGCTGTGAAAAATTTTCCAGGCGTACGTTTCTCCATCCATTATGCAGCAAGTATATTTTTTGTATAACATTTTACTTCAGTTTCCGTGCTCTGTCTTTGGCCTCTAAATTTTTAGCAGAGTTCCTGTCAGGAACTTTTTGAGTCTTGTATGCTTTAAAACCTGCATTAGCTTTAACATTTCCTACCAAATAGTCCGAGCACTGAGCTAACCTGGCTGCTTTCCTACCGGATGTGTTGGGAGCTCTTTTGAAAATGCTTTCTATTTCTTCTATATGAACCAGGATTTCTATCAACGAACAAGTTCTCCCGATACTGTTTAATAACATTGGAATCAGTTTGACGGCAGACCTTTGATTGTTTGGCCAACTTTTTGTAGTACCAAGTTGGGTTTTGTTGAAAATATTTAACAATTTTAGTACGCACTATTTCCTGGTCACTCATATTAATCAGATTTACAACAAATGAATATAATTGACAAAGGTAACTTGATAAAAAAAAAAAAAAATAAAATAATACTTGGGTTAAAAGTTTTAATGAAAAACGTATGTTAAGGTTTTTTCGATCTCAGTCCTTATATAAGAAGGCAAGCTCATGATAATGCAATCATTTTTTGATTGTGTACAAATTGTCCTAGATTTTCAATTAAACTTGGATTTTTGTTAATCTTATATTTATACAAAGAAACCTAGTGCTATAATTCTATTTTTTTCTATGTTTAGCTCTTTTTGAAAATATATTGATTAGAGTGTCCAAAAAACCGGCAAATTCAAAAAACCGGTTTCGGTTTTCTCATTCTAAAAAAACCGGTTTCGGTTTTGTCATTCTAAAAACTGGTTAACCGGTTTTATATTCAATTTTTATTTAATATGAAAATAGACAATTTGATAAGGAAAAAAGTGTTACATGTACAATTGAAAACTAAATAGATTTAAACAGAAAAAATTACCAGAATAATGAAATAAATAACAGAAAATAATAAACTTTTTGACTTTAATTCCATTTTTAATTTCATTCCTATCATAGTATAAGCCATTACTTTGATTTCTAATTTATATATTTTAATTTTGTGGACGCTAATAAGATATATGTTAAGAATTGTATATTAAATTCCAAAATTTGACATTTTTGAATATTTATGGTGTCTTATTTTATGCAATACTTTATATCTGCTACGAAATATTGTCAAATGCAAACATTTTTTTTTTTAAATAAATGAATATTTTTAAAAATGTTATCGAAATATTTTTAAGTAATATTGAACATATTAAGCTTTACAAAGTATTTCGTTAAAACCGGTTAACCGTCTTAAAAGAACCGGTTTGTCAAAAATCCGAAAAGTTAAAGAAAGCCGAAACTGGTCGATTTTACAAAGATTAAAAACCGGTTGACGGTTTTATTGATATACAAATATATAATAAATATGGACAGAACTTAGTATCCGAAATAATTCTAAAAATTAGTTTTATATCACATCTTAGCCATTTATGGACCGATTTTGCGGATATTCAGTATCATAGTTTTCGAATGTATATCTGATATATTGAGATAACTTTTATGGCCTTCAGAAATCTAACATCTTTGAAAATTTGGTTCCAACTATTTGACGCTTTGCCCAATCTTATACACCCTTCACCTTAATATAAGTAATAAAACAAAAAAAAAACAATTTTTTGTTTTGTTAGTGGAAAACGTCTATTTTTCTCGGTTTTTTCCTAAATATAACATTGAAATGATTTCCTATTCTGAAGTTTATGACAGTGGTAAAATTAAAACTGATCGAAGAATTTTAAAGCTTTGGAAATTGTTATTAACCCATTAACGGCTGACCACTGATTCCGTTGAGTAATAAAGACGATATTTCATTTAAGTTATTTATGTTTATATGCATATTTTATTTGTATCTGTTACAATTGATTTTCTGCAAAACATCTCTCATCTTTCCTCGAAATTCATATGCGTATGTTTTAGAGCCCGTTAATGATGAAATGGCTGTTTAATTACATACACCATTAAATTATAGTTGTAGCACTTGTAAGTGGATTTACCCAAATGAGTATACTTTTTTTAAATAAAGGACATCTACAGCTATAAAGGCCCTAGCGAGTTTCTAAGATTTTTATTCCCACAATTTTCTGGAACGATTTATATTTAGATTTTTGGAATTTATAAAATTGCAAAGACCAAGACATGCACCATATGATAACCAATTTTTTTGTAAGTAGTCCAATTTTTCTATCTATGACGCTTAAGATTCGCAAAAAAAAAAACACGAGTTAGGGCATTTATATATTAAGGTAACATTATATACTGTTTAAAATCTAAAAATAAGCACTTAAATGAGTTTACATCATGTATATGAGCAAAGTAAAATAAAAATATTAAGCCATAAAGGAAAGTAACTGATGATTAATTTAGTAATATGAATTTGATTATCTTTCACGACTAGGCGGATAGAGATTTTGGAAAAAAGTTTTTACATATTAGAACTTAAAATTTTTGCAAAAAATTACAAAATTTTGAATATATTTGGGCTTACACAAGTATCGTTCAATGATCTTCCACATAATACAAATACTTCAAATGTTTTCTTTCAGTTTAATAGAATTTAATACATTCTAAGAAACTGAAAGAAAACATTTATTTTAGATGCGTAACAACCCATTTTGTAAAACCACCTACAACCTCCCGGATGTAAAAAAATTCACACTGCTCAAGTCAACTAAAACACCTCAACTCTAAAAATACGAAATTTCATTAAGATAGCTTAAACAATTCACAAGTTACAGAACTTACAAAAATAAAAAGTTGTATAACCACTGTGTAGTATTCAATAGATTTTACTGCTAACTGAATAAACTTGAATATATTTTCGTTCATCACTTTAGTACAAAAATTCCCATGCGCTTCGGTTTAAAGTTTTAGTATAAATAGCTGATGCACACGCGTAAAATTTCTGCAAACAGATACACACACTTGCTTGCGTTCTTTTTAAATAATAGAATTTTAGTCATAATATAAATACAAGCTGTATGCATACAGCGATATTTATATTGGTTTAGTGCACCAAACTGTCAACAGTAAAAATGGAATTTGATAATTTAAAAAAAAAAAATTATTGAAAAAAATTAACTTTATTTAATTACCAAATTTATTCTATCAACTAAAAATTTATTTGAATTTGCTTCAATCATCAAACTGATATTACTAATTAAATTAAATCTAATACATTTTATTGAAATAATTGTTAATTAAAACTTTATTTAAACAAGTAATTGTAAGTTTCAACAAATTCAATTTCAAACTAAATTTTAATCAAATCAATCACTTTTATGATTGAAATCTATCTATATATATAAAAATAGATGTGTGTATGTATCTTCCGTATGGACTCAAAAACGGCTGGACCGATTTTTAAAGATCTTTCACATAATATTAACATTTAAAATGTTTTCTTTCTTTTCTAAGACACAGTTTCTTAGAATGTATTAAACTTTTATTTTAGATGTTAAACCATCCACTTTGGAGATCCACCCACAACATCCTCTCAACTCTAAAAATACAAAATTTCACTAAGATACCTCAAACGATTCACAAGTTACAGAACTTACAAAAATAAAAAGTTCTATAACCACTGTGTAGTATTTAATAGATTTTACTCCTAACTGAATAAACTTAAATATATTTTCGTTCATCACTTTAGTACAAAAATTCCCATGGGCTTCGGTTTAATGTTTTAGTATAAATAGCTGATACACACGCGTAAAATTTCTGCAAACAGATACACACACTTGCGTTCCTTTTAAATAATAGAATTTTAGTCATTACTGCGCATGCTTAAGAAAAAAGAATTTTAGTCAACAACAACTGTCTTGTATGTGCTTAAGTACTGCTTTGTCAACGACAAAGTCACCTCATTTTTGGACATGCGCATTAGTTTTTAAGTTTTATTCGAAATTTCGTTTACAGTTTTAATATAAATACAAGCTGTATGCATACAGCGATATTTATATTGGTTTAGTGCACCAAACTGTTAACAGTAAAAATGGAATTTGCTAATTTAAAAAAAAAATATTTAAAAAAAGAAGTTTATTTACTTACCACATTGATTACATCAATTTTAAATTGATTTAAATTTGCTTCAATAATAAAAATGATATTATTAATTAAATTAAATCTAATACATTCTATTGAAATAATTATACCCTTCACCTTCGTGAGAAGGGTATATATAAGTTTGTCATTCCGTTTATAATTTCCACAATATAACTTTCCAACCCTATAAAGTATATATATTCTGGATCCTTATAGATAGCGGAGCCGATTCAGCCATGTCCGTCTGTCTGTCTGTCTGTTGAAATCAATTTTCTGAAGACCCCAGATATCTTCGGGATCCAAATCTTCAATAATTCTGACAGACATACTTTCGAGAATTTTTCTATTTAAAATCAGCAAAATCGGTCCACAAATGGCTGAGATATAAGGAAAAGACCAGGACAACCTCGATTTTTTACCTATTTTTTGACCTATATCTGGATTACTAAGTCATTAATATAGACGTATATAAGACCATAGTAAGTTGGACCTACAATGGGTCAAAATCGGGAAAAAATTTTAACCAGATTTTTTTTTCACAAAAAGTTTTTTTCGCTAAATAATTGAAAAAAAAAATTAAAAACAAGTTAGAGTGCTATATTCGGCTATGCCGAATCTTGAATACCCTCCACCTAAATTAGATGAAAATTATAGAAATTACATTGGTATAAACACTCTAATATCCATATTCTGTGTTTGTTATTGGGACTTAGCTCCGATTATGAATATTGGTAGAATGTTAATGTAATATAGTAGTTTTCGCTTATAGTCTACAAATACAGTTGCACAATTTTTGTGGACTATAAGCGAATTAGGACTATAACCGAATTTCTTTTTAAGCCATTTTATGGATTATATATGAATCTATATACAAATTTCTTCAATAAAAACACTTTTTTTAAACAAAATAAAAGATTACAGTAGATATTTTATTTCAAATGTTCCGTTTCCAACAGTGTCTATAATTTTATAATAGGAATAAAATTTACTATTTAACAATTTATATGCATTTATAACATTTTTATTATTCACTACAAGTGAAGTAAAAGAGTATCAAAAAGGGTAAACAAATATATTTAGTCAAACTTCAACAGTATATTTTTGTTCTGTTCTAATAAATTTTCCGGATGTGAGCCATATATATATAATTAAGAACCCATAGTCACCAAATATACTTGAAACTTATATCTGTTACATTTTTTACCAAAATGAGTGTATATATGCGTTAATATATTTTTCGTATGTGCGACTTATTTGGAAGATATAAGTAAATATTTTAACGTGATTTCTATGTATTTGAGGCCTATTTTGCTTGATATTTTTCTCCATGACATTATTTACAAGAGTTTTATGGGTATTATTGTGATTATCGGAAATGGAGCTAATACTGGTGCTATGGTCAAATATGGACCGATATTCACAAAACCCAGTAGTATGATTTTTGGATACAATATATTGATCTGTATACAATTTTAGTTCGATATCCATATATTTATAATATTTATAGAGGTTGATGTGTGTTTTCGGAAGTGGTCCTTATATGGGAGCTATGACCAATTATCGGCCGATCTTCATAAAATTCAACACATCGATTTTCATATATAATGGAAATATTTGTTTGAAATTTAAACTAGACAGAAGTTTTTATTAGAGATTTATTAGTGTTTCAGTAGTTTTCGGAAATGGACCTTATATGGGAGCTATGGTCAAATATGAACCGATATTCACACAATCTAGTAGTATCATTTGTGAATTAATACTACCGATCTGTGTAAAATTTTAATTCGATAACGATATTTTTCAGATATTTATGAAAATTAATGTGTTTTTCGGAAGTGGTCCTTATATGGGAGCTATAACCAATTATGGGCCGATCTTCATGAAATTCCCTACAGCGATTTTCATGTGCATGGGGATTATCCAAGTTTAATTTTAACCTGATACCGATATATACAAGATATTTAAGTGTATTTAAATGATTTTCGGAAGTAAACTTTATATGAGGGCTATGGTCAACTAGTGCCCGATCTAAAAAAAAATTGGTCTCGCGATTTCTGTTTGCACGAAACATAGTTGTGCTGAATTTTGTATGGATACTGCAATTCTATGGGAATTTATATACCATAGCATCATATTTCGGGAAGAAATTTGTATGGGAGCTACGAGAAATTATGGACCGATTCTTTCCATTTTTAACAGAATTTTTCCTTTTATCATATCAATAATGAGTGCAAAATTTTATGGTATTCTCTGCAATGGATTTACCAAAAATCAGAAAAAAACATGTGAAAATGATCAAAATTTTTGGAGGTTGTCTTACATTTTATTCCTTAACCCTGGTTCTACTAATTCGATTTAGCTGATTTTCAATACCAAACTGCTTAGAAAAATTATAAGCATTTTGGTATACATTTCATTAATTTTGCTTATGTGTTTTGGGCGTGAAAGTGTTTTACACAGACAGACAGACGGACAGACAGACGGACATTGCTCAATCACTTAGAATTTCATAAGGATCAATAATATATATACTTTGTTGGGTCTCAGATGAATATTTCTCAATGTTACACACGGAATGACAAACTTATATATACCCTCTTTCACCACTTGTGGTGGTGGAGGGTATAAAAATGGTTAAAAAAATGGAGAAAATTAAAGTCAAGGAACAAAAATGTACACATATAACATTTACATTGCGTAGAGAATCATGTCCCCTATTCATATCAATAATCAAACAATAATCCAACAATCGTCTTACATGGAAAAGCCATATAGATGCAAAGTTAACTCAAATGAAATTGAAATTAATTCAAATTAATTGTCTCATTGGCAGAAACTCTACGCTTAGTTTAGATTGTAAACTTCTACTTTATAACATGATCATAAAACCGATATGGTGTTATGACATACAGCTATGGGGCACGGCCTCAGCGTCAAATGTAGAAAAAATCCAAAGACGCCAAAACAAGTTTTTAAGAATGATCACAGTTGCACCCTGGTATATCAAAAACGCGAATATACACAAAGGTCTAAACGTGCCCTAATTAAATTATAATTATTAGATTTAAGATATAAGATTTGAAATACTTGTTGTTAGTTCATTAAATAATTAATATACAATAAATAAAAAAAATAAAATTGGAAAAAAAAATAAAAAAATTGGGCGTAGTCGGATTAGTGGGAGTCATATAAAGAAAATAGTTATAATTGAATATCTGGAGAATTTAAGTAGTTAAACTAAAGCAAACAAGTGGGATCAGAACAGTGAAGTGGTATAGCCCATACCAAGTATATAGTTATTTCAAATAGTGAGATTTTCAAAATTTTCAAAATGAGTTATTTCGCTACCACTGTACGTAGTTGAAAACAACAAAAACTGAACGTAGTTCGGAACATGAAATATGTTCTCTCCCATTCAAAGATAATATTCTTTGTTGCGCGTATCAGGTTGTGTAACCAGTTCCACATTCAATTAATTGTTATTAGTGAATATCTGGATATCTATAATAATGTGATACTCAATACTTTGCATATAGTATTTTGGTACCATTATACGTATTGCAAATATAAGTTATAAGAAAATAAAAAGTTATATCTAAAGTTTTCTCAACTAATTCATTGCAGTACAATGAACAGCCTAGACTACTTACAAATTTTAAAGGACAATTTGAAAGTAAGTGCTGAAAATTTAGGTCTTGTTACTCAAGACAACAAGACAATGACTCAAAGCACACCGATTTTTTAAGAAGTGGCTATTGTATAACATACCTAAGCAGTTAAATTCACTGCAATCTCTAGACCTTAACCCAATAGAGCACCTGTGGGAAATTTTAGACCGAAATATTGGAAAATGAAGCATTTCATCTAAGGACGAACCAATTACTAAAAATATAACTGAAGATCTTGTAAGCTCCACTAAAATGGGACTAGAGGCCATAATTAAGCTGAATGGAGGACCAACAAAATATTAACTTTTTATTTAGGGATTTTGGAAATATCAAAATAGAGTGCTATCCATCAACTGTATACTAATTTTTGACTGTTGTTTTCAGGTACTTGTTTCTTTTTCCCATACATTTTCCACGATATCATTTTTAATTTTCAAAGTTTCTTAAAATGATTAAACTCTAAATTTAATTTTATTATTATTCAAATATTTTCTTTCTCTACTTAAAATATTTATCTTTATAGTTAAAAATGCGTATTGTATACTAAATTTTTACTCTGACTGTATCTAAATTCCAAAGAAAACCTATGGAAAATTGTAGTTCGCATAATGAAGGCTCAAAATTACTACTATAGCGGTTGTCAGAAAAAATATTTAAAAGGAGACGATTGATTCTTTAATTGGTTCAATGAATCGCCTTCGTGAAGCAATAATAAAAAACAAGGCAAACAATAAAAAGGCCAGGAAATATTTGCAGAAATGAAACTAAAGTTTTCATCGTTGTGTCAATATATACCATAAAAATTAATATTATATATTTTGTATTCTTTTTTCAGAATTGAATAAATTATATTTAATTTTGTTAAATAAAAGTATTTGTTGATGCAAAATTAGAAAAATACAAATAACTTTGAAATTATTTTGGATTTTGACCTATTAATTGAATATTTGGATACTTGTAGTTGCCTTTATTTTTAATAATCTTATTGATTTTAATATGAATATGGACAACATTTTTCACTGTACGTTTTAGAACAATTTGTCTAACTACAACTGTAGGAACAATTCATTATTTAACTACAAAGTTGGAGTTGCCCAACGAAACCACTAAAAACATTTTACATTTTAAGCTTATGAACAGTTTCTAAATTGTGAACGATACTGTAATTCATTCTACGCATGACCAGCGAACAAAAGCTTTTAACAAAACTTACTTTAACAGAAACAACACAACATGTTGCCACAAATGTTAGTAAAGCTTTTCACATAAGAAATGCTATATTTTTATAGCATATTTTGTGGTTTACTGTTATGTGGAATATAAGTATGTTTTCACTTACGTGTACTAAAATAAATAAAAGGGCTTAGTGTAAACTCCAAAGCTATTTTGCTGCTTGTTTTCATATAAATATTTTCAAAAGTTTTTATTTTATTTTCTGTTAAACACTTAACATAAATATATTTCTACTTCGTTATTGCTTATTACTTAAATTTTATGCACATTTATTTACGATATCTAATTGTTCGTTTTGTGATTTCCACAAACTATATTCATAAATAAATATAAAACTAATATGTACTTAGAAATAAAGAAATACATTATAAATAATAAATAAATAATTTATATTTCTTAAATATAAAGGGGGATTTGAGGATATTTTAAGGGGAAAATAACTAAAATAAATACAGGAAATTTTAAAAACCAGTCCTATAGTTCAAGCCTAAGTAGAGGAAATTAATGGGTGTAAACAGACTTAAACCTCATTACATTCCAAATATAATTGACTGCAATCGAAACCGGAACGCCCTCTGCGGCCAGCCTCGTATATTTGGTTGAAACTACCATCGCTGGTACGGTCCAAAAGATAACTGGTGGCGTAGCTAGAAAAATACAAAGTTTATAGGTATTAATACAACTTTTGAAAGCTCTTAAAATAATGAAAAGTTTTACTAAACAAATGTTTATAGAGTAACTTAAGGTTCACGTGGAAAGTAAAAGCTTTTAAATATACAAATGAAACGAAATATGTTTGGACAAAATTCAAGTTCCAAAACTATGTATTTTTTGTAAAAAATGTTTACATTTTAAAACGTTTCGATTTCTAATGTGACCCTATTAAAGCTTTGAATAAAAATACAACTTACGATCCCAATTGGCAAAAAATACTGGTACCACCGATTTCGCGTAGACATTCGGTATTAGCTTCGCACATATAGCGTTGCAAGCACTTTTCATCAGCGCTGCGGTAAGTACGGACATAACCCTTCAACATGGAGATACCCGCAACAGTGGCATCACTTACGGAATCACGTTTACCCAATGAACGGGCATTCAAAGAACGATGAGAGAATGAGGTTTTCAAAGCATCCAAAAGATTCATGACGATTTGTATAAACTAGAATGCATTTAGAAATATAATAAAACATCAAATAAAAATTCTTAATTTAAGCAATAGTGTGAGAATAAGAGTAAAACAGATAAATAACTATAGTGTAGATTAAAGCATAATAGATAATAAAAAAAATAAATAAATTTACAAAACTACTGGTTTAATAAATAATAAGTATGTAAAGAAAGAAGAAACAAAAAATTATAATAAGTTTGCTTTACCTCTCCGGCTTGTTTGGCCATTGAATTCACTTGTTCTGGATCTTTTGTACCAAGTACCGTTGATAATACTGCTGCCAAGACTCCCTGTTTATATTTTTCATATTTTTATTTTTTTTTTATTCAAGCATGTATAACCATATAAAATCCACCAAAACCATTAACCAGTATATAATTTTGAGTTTATTTTTTTTAAGTTTTACATGAGAGTATGTTTGTGTTTAATATAAAAGCGTAACAATTTTTCCAGAAAAAACAAACACACATGAAAATAATCGGGAAGTTTGGAAAAAAGAAAAAGAGAGAAAAAAGATGTTGTTTTTTAAATGGTTTTCAATATGTTTTCCATTTCTATTTTTTTTTTTATGTTTTATTACATAATTCTTATTCTTATAAATGCTTTTATAATCGTTTTGTTTGGTTTTTATCTCATCATTAAACAAAATTTAATTGCATACATAAAGTATGTATGACTTTAATACTTGGATGTTTTTTCATTTTGTAAAAAATAAAAATTATAATTTTGTACGAATTAATTAATTAATTTCATTACATTCGATTCAAGCATTTGGGAGATCAAATCCTTGGCATGACTCCTTTAATACAAATTAAATAACTGATAATAATGAATGATGAGTTTTACAAAAATATATAAAAAATGAAGCAATTTCGTTTTGCAAAGAATACTAAAAATACTATTTATTGAAAATCTAAAACAAAGGCTGACTTCATAAACGCAGTTTGCAAAGCAACACTGCAAAGAAATTCGCTTACAAGGCAAAGCAATACTTTATGACAATACTGCTTTGTCAAAATATGCAAAGACATTTTAGTACATTTATGTTCTTTTGTAAATATTAATATTTTGACACATACGGGTATATATGATATAATAATAAATTACATGCAATACATTCCCGTGAATTATGTTCTTGACAATAGACTTAGGTTTTTGGTTCTCAGTTACCTATCTGGTTGTCATCTGTGCAATGAAATGTTTTGAAATTTCATACAAATCACACAAATTTAAATTTAAAAATTGTTTATAGTACTCTGTTGACTGGAGAAAATTTTAGAGGTACCAATACATGTGTAATTCTGCTACTAATACATATTTATAGTTAGCCAGCAGTTAAGCAACTAGTCAATGTTTCCCTTATAGACAGTAATCGTCACAAATGTCTTATCACTTGGCTGACTCCAATTTATATATTTTGGTCATTTGACACGTATGTGCTCTTTGTAGTGCAGAGAGAAGACAATTGGTTACTTTATACATCCCAGGTAATCTAGTGTGAAGACAATTGTCACTTAAGTGCCCCTAAGTTATCTGGAGTGTAGACGCTTTAAACGTTTTGTGAGTAATTCGTTCAAACTGGTTTTATACAAATTGTGTTGATATAATTCTCATACAGTTTATTTTTATTTTTGCTTAAGTATACTGATATCCCATGTAACATAGCATGAAGTCAATAGTCACTATAGTGCCTCTTAGTTACCTATAGTGAAGTTACTTTAAACTTTTATTTTGTACTGAATTTTATAAAGTAGTTATTTTACCCACCAGAAGCAATTCATTGGAGAATTGTCCAAGAAATATTTGTTTACAAGCTATCGCTTATTGGACTTCCTATAATATTTTTATTTGAGGTCAATTAGCACCCGTACATGTTAAAATAACTAGTTATGTAGCTGATTAAGTTACCATTTGGTAGCTAGTAAGGTAACTGACGTTATTTAACCAATATATGAATCCAAAGCGTTGACTACTTTGGACCAGCTATTAGACAGTCTCATTGTAGTCAAAAAGGGTCAATTGACCCCCTGCTTAGGACACGCACGTGTTAAAATAACTAGTCACGTAGCTATTGAAGTAACTAGTTCCCACCCTAAATGATGGGTAAAATCACTAGTTCGGGACTGTCTCCTAGAACTGCTGGGTAGCTACTTTTTTGCTAACACGTATATAGTGTTATCTACTGTTGTCAAAGAGTCGGACTACTTGTTATACTTTGTTTTTGACATTAAATTTTTGGGGGTTGAAATTTATACTAAAAAAAAAATTTTGGCATTGAAAAATAATAAAATTATAATAAATTAATTTGTTTGTTTGTATTAATTATGGAATAAAAAGCAGAGAAATATGTTTATAAAATCCTTTTAGATTAAATATACATTTAACAATTTGAGAAATGTTTGAACTTAAATGTAATACAAATTTGTAGATAGATATTTTACAAAAGCATATAGATATTATTTATTACAATATCCTGAGATAAAAATCAAACACGATATTTCTAAAATTCTTAAACAAAATATAATGACTATCGGATTCTAAAATGTATTGTATGCAAATGTATTGTATGCAAATATTATCGAGAATTATCATCTCATTAAGAAAATGGATTTTGTAACCACCCGGTTTACGAGCAAGTTGAGTGGCAAGGTGCTACATTTGAACACTATGATTGTAAAACTGCTTTAAAACCTTCTAACATCCACAGATATTGACCAATTTGGCTAAACTTGAATTTTTTATTTATACTAGTCAATAATGCAAAGACAAATTCAGCTCCTAGTGATATCTGATAGCTGTCTATCAGATATCACTAGGAGCTGAAAGCTTGCATCACATGCAGTATTTTTTCTATAAATTGATCCCAATGTGTGTCGTTTTGGGTTTGTTATATTTTTCATATGAATTTATATGAAAAATTAGCTTCAGATCATATTTTAGCTCATTGCTCCTTAATTAAATGAGATTCTACCTTGAATCTTAGAACAAACATATAACCATTCTTAAATATTTTTTTTTTTAAGAATTTTAAAGGGGTGGATTTTAAGATTTCAAATGTGACATCAAATTTAAAAACTGAAAATAATCTCCTGTCTTTGGTAATTTTTATTGAAATCGGAAATGACAAATACGAAAATAGCAATTTTATTACAGTTTTTTGGTTGGATTATCCAAAAAGTACCTTTTTAAAATTTGACCTTCAAAGGAAAAATTGGATAAAAATTGGGATTTTGGGTTTATATTTGAATAATCTACAGACTTAACATTTTCAGTAGCCCGATATTAAAATACACAAAAGCACATTAACAATTTACAATTGGGCAATACAAGCCTTCAAAAGGTAAATATTTGTAACTTTGGTACCAATAAATTTTCTATCCGTTTTGTGATGTTTGCTTCCAAAGGAAATTTTTCCGAAGGTTGGCGGTAACCAAAGTTAAATCGCGTAAATGTTGTACATTTGTGCAATTCATACGTTAACGATTTGTGTTTTTGGTGCCTTTTGTTCTGAATTCTAATCCTTCAAAAGCATGATTTAAACATTTATAAAAAACTTGGAGCATTAATATGTTTTTCGAGATGATGATTTATATAGATATAGGATGTATATCAGACAGAGTTCCTCATAATTTTGTAAAGTAAGTTTTGTTTATACAAAAGTTCTTTGTGTCAAATTTTATTTCTATACCAACTTTTATAAGAGATTTGTGAGTTTTAAATTGAATTTCGTTATATACAATAAACTTGCTGAAAATTTTCGAAATCGACTATATGGTCTGAAAAAAACCAACAATCGATTACGTTGTTCCAAAAAAGTTAAGTATACACTACTATAGCTCTTATATGGACTTTAGGGTCAATTGGAGTCCAGTAAAGGCTACACACTATTATAGCTTTCATTTTGCATTAGATTCAATTAGAGACCGATACAAACCAATTTTCTTCAAATTGCTCAATATAAATTTTGAGTTATTGAAATTGTTTTGAGTTGAGCATTGAGCGATCAAGCTCAATTTCAAAAGGACATTTGTATAAGAGTTGTGTAAAATTGTGGACCGATTTTCAATAGGTTTCGTTCGAAAACATGAGACCTTTAGTTAAATCAACTCATAAACTTATTTGAATCGATGGAATACTCTAAGGCGGCTACTGGTCTATTATGATACGAATAGAATGCACATACGTATAGTACACTATGTGGTGTAGGGTACTTCCATAGATAGTTAAAATACTGCTTCAGTATTGAAAAGAATATTTTAAATTCAACTACCTATTGACAGTGTTGTGGTATGTGTTAAAAAACAAACACCCATTTGATTATTTGGATTATAATACCATTCATTCATGTTAAAATTTTAATATAAAAGCTATAAAAAAATATAAATATACTTTATGCTCCCAATGATTCATTATAATTTGGTGAAAGTGTCAACAAAAAATTTAATATTTTCAGTCATTAAAACATTTTACAAATCATACAAAAATATTTACAATAAAACTACACTAAACTTTTAATTTGGAAATAAAAAAAAGTCAGCCATTCATTCCATAAATCAATTCCATAAAGATTTGATTATTTAGCTTCATTCAAAGGCTTTTATTTAAATAGAATTCATTCATCGTTAAAATAATTCATATTTTATTTAATTTATAACAAAATTCATTCAACCTACACAGAGAAAACAGATTTGTGATAGCAACCGAATTTGTTGCCAATCGAATGATTCTACCTTAGCGATCGAAGCTTACAGTTGTGGCTACAATATTTTATTCTTCTTTGTCAACTGACAATCTGTTGATAGAACCGAAAAATGTGTGCAACCGAATCATTCGATTGACAACAAATTCGGTTGCTATCACGAATCTGTTTTCTCTGTGTAGGAATGATTAAGTTTTTGTTAACTCAAATCTATACAAATTGAATTAAAATATTTTTCTTCATTCAATTTTGTTTTGATTTCCATCATTTACAAGATGAGTAGAAAAAATGGACTAAGGCCTTTTTGTTAATAGATTTGAACTGAAAATAAATTTAATCATTCAGTACATTTTTTAAGCTATTTTGTATTGGATTTGAATTAAAAAAAATTAATCCTATAAAGAATGAATTCTCTAAGGAATGAATTCAATACATTTGAAGTACAAAGGAATTAAGCCATAATGAATTCATTGACGGAATAGTTAAGAGATAACTTTTAATTTGATTTTGCAAATGGAATTAAGAATAAATTCTTTCGAACCTTTGTCATGACTGAATATTTGGAATTTCAAAAATAGTTGTAAAGATTTCTAAGAAACCTTTAAAACTATATAATCGCTAATATTAAAAAAGCCTTATGAGATGAATTTCGATTTAAAAATTATGTTAATTTCAGCATATGTCATTATAAAAGCATTTATAAGCAAAAAAAATAATATAAGTTAGTTTAACCAAAATGAAAAATATTTATATACAAATTAAAAACAAAATGTGCAGACTACTTTAAATAAGAACCAAAAATGTTGTTTAAAATTTAAAGCAAATATTACCTGCATGGGAGAACCACCATTGTCAACTTTGTCAATGCCATCGCTAGGAGCACCACCACCTAACAAGGTGTTAATGATTTTCAAACCTAAAATATAAAAACAATGAAATTAGTATCATTCACACAAACTTTAATTATAATAAAGCCCTACCCATTGAGATAACATTAGCCCAGGGTGAACCACCGAAACCAATCGAACCATCAACATCATCAGATTTTGTGGGTGAATTGCCGGCTCCATTAAAGAACATGGTGAGTACAGTACCCAACATATTGGACCATGAGAAACCATTGGGCGCTTCCTGTATTTGATTACCCTCAATGTCGTCTTCAATATCATCAAGTGCTACTTTCTTGGAAGCATTTGGTTTGACGGCATATTTGCGAGCAGCATTTTCCTGTCCGACAGCATAAACTGGTGAAATCTGTTGCTGTTGTCTTTGTTGCAAACGTCTTTGATAAACTTCATTTTGTGGATAGGCAAATGTTAGTAAAATGCAATTTGTAGCTACTATGGCTAGTAAAATATAGGAATTTATTTTACGTTGATTAAACATGCTGAAATGAGAAAGAAGAAATTATGCATTAAAATAACTATTTGACACTAGAGACTAATTTCTGAACTACTTGTACATTATTTTAATCATCATTTAGTGTTTATTAGAATCAAAAGCAATTTTATTAATTTTTTTAAACTTCGTATAAAAATCATTTGGAAAATTAAAATTTGAGATATGCATGAAATATTTTTTTTGATATCAATTTATAATAGGTTGTCGTTATTAGAAAACGTTGGTATTTTATATTTAATTTTAATTAGAAGGTTTTTTCAATATTTATTTTTTTTTTATATTAATAAATGGTACTTTTTAAGCCCAATAGAATTTACGAAAGGGTTAACTGTCGAACGAACTGTAATACTGCGTTCACTTTTTGACGTCACCAAATTATTCAAATTTATTTTGAAAGTCTGTCGCGCTTCTTATATACGACGATTTTCTCCCAAAATTGAGTCACCGATGAGGCTCATTTTTCGCTTAACGGGTTTGTTAATAAACAAAATTGCCACAGATGAAGGGAGACCAATTTGCAACAGACTCCATTACATTCAGAAAAGTGCACCTTTTGATGCGGTCACCATGATCAATGATTTTTTGTTTTGAAAATATGGCTAACATTAATATGGGCGAGATGTGGTTTCAACAGTCTACGTGCCATAGAGAGACCGCAACCATCGAATTATTGAAATCAAAATTTGGCGATAACTTGATTTCCAGAAATGGAACTGTCAATTGGCCTTCAAGATCATGCGATTTGACACCTCTTGATTATTTTCCGTGAGGCCGCATGAAGTCACAATGCCAAGGCAATAATTGACGCCTCGGAAGCCAACATTATTCGTTCAGCAATGATCGAAAAAATGGACCAAAATTGGACGTCCTGAATGCGCTTCATGAAGAACACCCGCCATATGCCGGAAATCATTTTCATTAGTATTGTATTGATCTGCCGAATAAAATGTTTGTTTTTATACCCTCCACCACCACAAGTGGTGAAAGAGGATATATATAAGTTTGTCATTCCGTGTGTAACATTGAGAAATATTCATCTGAGACCCAACAAAGTATACATATTATTGATCCTTATGAAATTCTAAGTCGATTGAGCAATGTCCGTCTGTCTGTCCGTCTGTCTGTGTAAAACACTCTCACGTCCAAAATACGTAAGAAAAATTAATCAAATGTATACCAAAATGTTTATAATTTTTCTAAGCAGTTTTATATTGAAAATCAGCGAAATCGAATTCGTAGAACCAGGGTTATGGATCAAAATGTAAGACAACCTCCAAAAATTTTGATAATTTTCACATGATTTTTGTGACTTTGGGTAAATTTATTGCAGGGAATACCATGAAATTTAGCACACATTATTTATATGATAAAAGGACAAATTCTGTTGAATATGGAAAAAATCGGTCCATAAATTCTCGTAGCCCCCATACAAATTGCTTCCCGAAATATGGTGCTATGGTATATAAATGCCCATAGAATTGCAGTATCCATACAAAATTCAGCACAGCTAAGTTTCGTGCAAACAGAAATCCCGAGACCATTTTTTTTTTTTTTTTTTTGGATCGGGCACTATTTGACCATAGCCCCCATATAATGTTTACTTCCGAAAATCATTTAACTACACTTAAATATCTTATATATATCGGTATCAGGTTGAAATTCAACTTGCATGATCCCTATGCACATAAAAATCGTTGTAGGGAATTTCATGAAGATCGGCCCATAATTGGTTATATATAATTTTCATAAATATCTGAAAAATATCGTTATCGAATAAAAATTTTACAGAGATCGGTAGTATTAATTCACAAATGATATTACTATATTCTGTGAATATCGGTTCATATATGACCACAGCTCCCATATAAGGTCCATTTCCGAAAATTACTTAAATACTAATAAATCTCTTATAAAATTTCAAATAAATATTTCCCATATATACGAAAATCGATGTGTTGAATTTTATAAAGATCGGCCGACAATTGGTCATAGCTCCCGTATAAGGTCCACTTCCGAAAAACACATTTACCTCTATAAATATTTTAAATATATGGATATCGAACTAAAATTGTATACAGATCAATATATTGTATCCAAAAATTATACTACTGGGTTTTGTGAATATCGGTCCATATTTGACCATAGCACCCATATTAGCTCCATTTCCGATAATCACAATAATACCCAGAAAACTCTTGTAAATAATGTTATGAAGAAAAATATCAAGCAAAATAGGCCTGAAGTATATAGACTATATGCGAAAACTACTGTATTACATTAACATTCTACCAATATCGGAGCTAAGTCCCAATAACAAACACTGAATATAGATATTGCAGTGTTTATACCAATGTAATTTCTATAATTTTCATCTAATTTAGGTGGGGGGTATTTAAGATTCGGCATAGCCGAATATAGCACTCTAACTTGTTTGTTTTTGAATTCCTTAGTATAAACAAGATCAAGTTTGTTTCCTATATCTTTCGTTTTTACAGATCAATTTGAACACAAAAATCTTATGATTTCTACTTACAAACAGAAAGAGTAACATATCATGCCTACTTAAATCTTTAATATTTATGAAACAACTGCATATAAGGAAATTCTATACGTCAAATTTATTTTAATTAAACAAATCGATTTTCTTCAATACTGCTTTTATTGCAGTTTTCTTCATCAATCTTTAATATAACAAGTTCAATAGCTTGTTTTATTCCTCTTTGATTTACTTATTAACAATACTTCAGCTGGCTTCAACACTTGTTGGCTTTCTTATTCTAGTTTATATAATACCGTTTGTTGATTCAACAATTTAGAATCATGTTGTTACTGTTGCTGTTTTTTTTAATTTTTTTCCACTTTTTTTTATTGTTCTATGCTTTCTACTGTAACTTAGTTTATACGGTCTATTGTAAGCATACGAAATGTTAACTGTATTTAGCGGAAATTATAAAAAAGATGGTTTTAATACCAAATGTTTTATATTAAGGCGCTGTAAGAGTGCTGCTGTTGTGTCGGCTCTAAAACCATTTAAAATAAAAATAAAAACAAATAGAACCATTATAGCATATGTGGATGTATGTATGACTTTGTACGATTGAGAGTTGTTGATGGCTTGCAGTTTATTTTCATGTTAACAAAACGCGTTTTTTAGTGTTTTTTTTTATTTTTTGTTTGTTTTAAAGCTGTCAATGTTGTTAATATGAATTTTCTCTCTCTTTCGTTTCTGCTTCATTAATATGTGACACAATTTACGTTTAATGTGTGCAATCGCCTGACTACTTTTCCAGTGTTTGTTTGGAAAAAGCAAGATGTTTTAATTATTATGAATATGTAAATTTAGAAAGCCGTTTCTTGGGTAACATGTTCATATTTCATTGTTGTTGGGAAAAGAAATGTTTAAAAATTGTTTGTAATGTAATTGCAGTTTTTCAATCAGAACATTAACTTGTTTTTCAGTGCAGAGTGATAACTTTTACAATAAAAAACTGATTTTTAACCAGAAAGTTACTTAAAATAATTTTTAAAAAAATTTTAGAAACTTTATCTATAATATAAGAAAATAAGAATAAATAAGAAACTAATGATCAAGCAACAGTTATGAGACAATTACTTTAGCATGAAAAAGTAATTTTAAGCTTAAGTACCCAAATTAAATTAATAAATTCTTATACCCTAATTAGCATATGGATTTTTTTATAATTTCTTTATTTTTTTTCATCCTAATTCATTTTTTCCAACTTATTAAATTCGTATCTGTAACGAAGGTTCACCTACCAGTACCGTGTAAATAGAAGCGAAAATCTTAAAAATTACACATGGACGAAAAGATAAAAACCAATAAAAATATTATTTTTGAAGTTCGAAATATACTTTAGTTTGGTTTTTATATAAGTCCAAAGTTCATATTTTTCAATAAATGCGAAATACTTAAAGTTAATAACCTTATTAAAGCTAATTAATAGTAGATATTAAAATTTCTAGAAATCAATTGTTCATTGAAACAGGATATAACATAGAAAATTGTCCTTGAACAAATGACATCTTTAAAAGGATATCTTCAATTATCTATAGATTTTCCTTAAATATAAGCCAATGTACGATTAAAAGATATACAGAATTTAGAATGGGACCATAGAGGTTTCTATAGATAATTAAAATTTAGGGAAATATTAAAAAATATGTGTTTATGTTTTTGTGTACATTTTTATAATTGTCAATTTTTACAAAGATATTCCTCAAAGCTTTTAATTCTAAAGTATTTCTATAATTTGAAAGTAATTATAATTCAAAGAATATAACTGAAAATTCATTTTTACACAATTGGCAAATTGGAATGCATTTTCTATTCAGCCAATTGTCTAAACAATTTATTTTTAGTGATATTCTTTGAATTATTACAGATTAATTATAATAAATGAACTTAAGCCTAATGAAACATTTATTTTCATATTATATGAAACATAGGTTCCAGAAATTACCACAAACATCTAAAGTATTTCTAATAAAAATATTTTTATCAGAAAGAGGAAAAAACATGGCATTGAAATTTAAAATGGTATTCTTAGGATGTCATAAGAAAAGTATATTTTTGTCACTACATAGCATTGTTACTAAAGGCTTTTGCAGACGGCAATACTGAGTATTTATACTTTTCAAATTTAAAATATTATTAAAATTATCCAGTTTGTCAAGAAATCATTTTGAAAAATACATTTCATGTTTACACGGCAGTATTAAAAATGTTTTTGCATTGATTCTTGATGTTTCTCTGCAAATTTTATTTATTTTTTATATTTTCTTCACGTTAATTGTTTGTCTATTTGTATTTATAAATACATACGCAACACTTATGGAAATAAAAACTTTTAAACTGCTTTAAAAAATTTATAATTTTTGAAAATCGAATAAAATTATTTGAAAATCGAATAGAATTTTGTTTAGACTATGAAATTGTAGTTTGATACATAAGTTTTTGACAAATATTAATACTCAGTATTGCCGTCTATAAAAGACTTAATAAATATTTACTTAAGAAGGATATTTTTATTCAATATCCTTATATAAAAATGAATGTATGTCTGTTTATTATACAAAGTTTGTCATTCCGTTTGTAATTTCCACATATTTCATTTGCGACCCTACAAAGTATATATATTCTGGATCGCTATAGATAGCGAAGTCAATATAGCCATGTCCGTCTGTATGCTAAAATCGGAAAAAATATTTTTTAACCCGAATTTTTTTTTAACAAAAAAAAATTTTTTGTCATAAATTTTTCACTAATAAATTAAAAAAAATCAAAATTTTAAAATTAAAGAAAAATTTGTTGAAAAAAATTAAAAAAAAAACATTTGGAAAAAACTAAATTTTGAAAAAAATTGTTTAAAAAATTAAAAAAAAAAAAATGTTTTAAATTTTATTTTAAAGTATAATTTGGTGAAGGGTATATAAGATTCGGCACAGTCGAATTTAGCTCTCTTACTTGTTTATTTATTTGTTTGTTTGTCTGTGACTTCCTAAACCACTGGACCGATCCTTTTGAAATTTTTGACTTATGTTTCTCTATATCTGGAAGGAACAATAAGCTACCTCTTATTTTGAAATTTCAAGTAGGCGTGGCACTTCCCATACAAAGTAAATAGTTATTGTAGAGTATCTGCAGACCTATAATAGTAACAGTCTCCAAAATTTATACGAATCAATTTCTTATCAGTTTATGAAGTCTAGGGTGTGGCACCCCTCATACAAAGTAAATAGTTATTTTCGAATATCTGGAAAACCATAATCGTAAAAATATCTATGCTTTGTCTAAATCAATTCCTTATCACTGTACGTAGTGTAGGTGAAAATAGGCGGAATTGGATTCGTGGGCGTGGCACCTATCATACAAAATAAATTGTTATTTTTGAATATCTGGAGTACCATAATTGTGAATGTCTTCAAAATTTAGATGCATCAATTTCATATCACGTTATGAAGATAAACCAAAAATGCGAAGGATCGAAACAGGGAGTGAGTCACCTTCCATACAAAGTAAATACAGTATTTCTAAATATCACGAGAACTATAATTACGAGATTCTTTAAACTCTCTTGTCATTTTACATAATATGCCTGACAATGGTCTAGATTAGTGGGAGTGGTACCTCCCATAAAAAATAAATAGTTAATTTCGAATATCTGAAGAATGATTCAATTTCTTATCACTGCATGA